>JANFCV010000112.1:0-637500 GCA_024500475.1 Phthorimaea operculella
TGTCTTTGACAAGCGGCCGCACTTGTTCCGCGTATTCCTTATACCGAGCCAGCTCTGAGTCTATGTCAGATTCCAATGATGGGAACATCCGCTTGTAGTTCTGTACGAGGGTGCGGTATCTGAAACAAAGATTAAAATATTTGTCAAAAGTCCTTTCAAGAACCTTCTTAGTAAACAGTACCTTAAGGTACCTTCAAGAACAAAGATAATATATTTGTAGAAAATTGCTCGGTCAGCTGATTTTATGTATAGGGTGGTGTAGGTGAATAGGTGGTGCCACTTTTTTTAGACTCTGTCCTCTGGTCTATAGGTCCACTTTGATCTAGCATAGCGTTTTCAGAAAATCCAATCGTTCGGTATTTCCATTAAATTTAAAATGTGTAATCGTAGTAGCTCAAATGCGTCGCTTTGAGACGAGAACCAAGAGATCGGGGCATCGGCAATTCAGTTGGAAGAGCGATGGAATGGAATTTTTATTTTGTAAAATTTTTTAAAATTGAAAAAAATATATATTTTTTAAAATTGGTGCGGCAATAAAATCATTTATCTAGACAAGACAACCATGACCTTTAGTTTTCAACCTTCAACCAAATGAACTTGTGAAGGTCACACTGTTTTGTTGGTATTTTGCCAAATTTCTTTTTTTACGCTTCGACTTTTCTCTGGGAAATACACTGAATTTTAGACAGCCTGTCAACATATCAACTCCAAGGTCTAGGTAACCTAGAAAATCACAAAAACAACTGTTTTTAAGTGACATTCATTTTTCCCCTCCAACCGTCAATGAAAAGAAGCATTTTAGTTTTTTGTGCATAATGATATCATCCATACATCACTAGCCTACTCATAATCATAACAAAGTATAGTTGACTTCGTGACTTAGCTTGTTTTTTTTTTTCTTATGTGTGTTGAGTAACGTTGCGTAACGCCTTAGATTACTCGGCCTAACATGTCATCAGTTTTCAGGCTTCTATGACTTGTTATACTAACGATTAAGTCATTTAAGTAGATCAGTACAGGACTAAATAAAATTGGTAATATGAAAAAAAGTATACCTATGCCTCTGACACGGTTGTGTAACGACCGCCGTCTAAGTAATGGAAGACAGCAACCGATGGCTTAACGTGCCCTCCGAAGCACGTAACCATCTTTCTTTTCGAACAATGTCCTAACCGGACTGGGAACAAAGTCACAAAGTGATAAATACAGTCTAGCAAAAAAGAGTAGAAATAAAATAAAATGGAACAAAACATTTTTCATACTAAATAGTTGCCATTCATAAACAATTTAGTTTCGAAATTTCATACAAAGTGGCGCCCTCATTTTTTGTCTACTCTTTTTTGCTGCACTGTAGTTATCAACTCTGTGAGCGACGCGCCGAGAATCGAACCCGGGACCTCAGCGTCGCAGGCAGTCGCACTACCACTACGCCACACCAGCCGTAAAAAAAATTTACAGGCATATACTCACTTCTCCTCAAACACTTGGAAATCGCCGAGCAGGTCCCCGATCCGGAGGCCGTTGCGTGTGGCTTTTGAGGAGTAGGTTGGGTCGATGCCCTTTAGTTGTGCCCAGGGAGTACAGATATAAACATACTCACTTCTCCTCAAATACTTGGAAACCCCCGAACCGGAGGCCGTTGCGTGTGGCTTTTGAGGAGTAGGTCGGGCCGATGCCCTTTAGTTGTGCCCAGGGAATAAAGGCATAATCATACTCACTTCTCCTCAAATACTTGGAAATCGCCGAGAAGGTCCCCGATCCGGAGGCCGTTGCGTGTGGCTTTTGAAGAGTAGGTCGGGCCGATGCTTTTATTGGTTGTGCCAAGGAAGTTCAGGCATAATCATACTCACTTCTCCTCAAACACTTGAAAATCGCCGAGCAGGTCCCCGATCCGGAGGCCGTTGCGTGTGGCTTTTGAGGAGTAGGTTGGGCCGATGCCCTTTTTGGTTGTGCCCAGGGAATTCTTGCCCTTTTCAGCTTCTTGGAGACCGTCAACCTGGAACGATGGAAATTAGGGCATTATAGAAATGATCATCAAATAATATTATCAAGTGAGAGAGTATTGTGTAATTTTAATCCTTGTCTTTATGTCATCTATTATAGACACCCTACCCTGTTTGTTTTATATAAATACTGCCCTTTATTTATAAACAAGCAGATGCACTCAAAAACAATAACGCAGACGAAGCTTACGACACCTAAAATCACATGTCAAGATCAGCCCAGGCGTTTGGGAATTTCTGGATACATACATACATACATACTCTTGAAAAACATAACCTGCCTGAGGCAATCGGGTAAAAACTGGTGATTACAATAACTATTCCACCTTTCATCCGACGTCATCGTCGACGATCGCCAGCACATAAACCTATTATACTCCTTTTAAGGTTCAACTTGAACCGGTTTCCATACAAAAACTAAGAAAAACCAATGCAAGTTGATCCCTTGAATGGGTAGGTTGATGTGCTGTAGATAAAATACATGGAGCGAGCGTAGCCAATAAAAATATACAAACACACAATATGCACGGTACAATGCTGTGATAACGAGAAATGGGTATTTCTATTCAAGGTAACATGCAGTGTTTATCATTCATTATAATCTTGAATTGACGTGAATCTCGTAACGATTAGTTAAAATACAGAATGATGGATGATATTTCTTTCCCCTGGTATTATTGTTGTAACAAATAATTATAATAAATATTCTTATAGGTACATATTCGATTTTCGACATTGCAGTTAAGTTACCAAAAGTGACGAAAAGATTAGTGACAAGCCAGACAAAATCTTTGTTGTACGATTCAATAATGTTACTGCGTCTAGAAAAGGAAAAGTTATTACTGTAAAATATTACAGTCTGAAAGAAATCGAAACCTTACATTTTGGATTGTTCATAATCATAACATAAGTGAGCGGGAGAGACTGTCTGTACCTACCTTCAATCTTTTAGGTACACAACCATTGCAGGTAGGTACATAATAATTTATACATGCACTACAATAATTACCGTAACTATTTACTTCAGAGTTAGGTATTCTGTTCAGTTTATTTAATGAAACGTAAAACAAACGCCTTTTCCGCTTCTTCTTCTCTGAGTGGGACACCAAGTCGTCCAACGACACGATGAACCCTGGTGTAAGAGTTTTCAACCACCTACTGCAAGTAGCAGACTTCCCGACCGATATGGTTGTGTAACGATCGCCGTCTAAATAATTATAGACAGCAACCGGGACCGACGGCTTAACGTGACCTCCGAAGCACGGAAACGATGCTTAAAACAAAGTTTAGTTATCAAATCTTGCCGGATGTCTACGTCTAACAATTATAATACAAACATCAGAGAATATTTTAGTATGTGAAGCAGAATAGCGTTCGGCAGTATAATACATGTTTGTTTGCCAAAGAATTACGTCGGGACGCGCCTCTTAAACGATGTTTTACGTCATGTTTCACGAGTGGCGATAACATCGTTTGTTTTTAGTGCTATTATATGTATTAGCTATTACTGAACAAGGAAAGTATGAAATGTGTTTGAACAGCTGCTTACCTACATTCTCACATTTAATTAGAAAAATCCTATTAGTTGAAGTTTTTATACACTGTGCCACTTTCGTAATTCGCGCAAGGCTAGCTGAAATCTTGAAGTATAGTCTATTCGCAATCATAGTGTCATGAAATGACATGACCAGCCTAAGCAGGAGGCCAAGTTACTCTGGTCGCAATACTTAGATACTACGGACGGAACCAGCTAACTTGGCCTCTCGCTTAGGCTGGTCGTGACACTATGATTTTGAATAGACTATAATAGCAAAATGATGCAATGAATTGAAAACAATAAAAAATTCTTGGGTCTTGCGTACTATTATTTATTCTGTGGTCTTGCGTAATTTTATCGATTGCTTTGCGTTTCGCATGAATGGGTAGTAAATTATTACTATACAATTGAATAAAACTATATCATTCTTTATATGGGTAAACTTAAACAGGGCCAGGCCGGCGGCACTCGAATTGAAATATGGGGGACAAAATTTTGACCAGGCTAAAACATGCGTAATGCTTGTACTGACAGGCGTGTATGCTTTTGTGTGCGTGGCAGGGCTACCACCTGCTACCCACAATCGGAGCGACAGAACAGGCGCGACAGCACTATACAATTAGACCTATAAGTGCCTCTCTCTCGCACATTGGAGATACAAGCTAAAACTCTTTTTCCAACAAGATCTCAATCTGACATTGAAAGTGAAAAAAATATATATCACACACTATGTCAAGTTTCTGTACGCAGTGACTTTGTACTGGCATAGCGCTCAAAATAATTAAATATTATTCAATGTTTTTTTTAGCACAGGTACAAATATTAGTTTTTTGTATAAACTTTGCAGGGTGTTTCTACTCACGATTCTAAACAACTTTTAATATGGGGCGATCTGCGCAATCGCAAAAATAATTTTGGATGTTTCATGGAAATTGAATAAATGTAAGTGTTTGTTACCTTTTTCCTGTGTTTTTCCGTTTAAAAGGCTTGACATTTTGATGTAATTTTGTAAATAGAGTAGAATGTGAAAAAAGTACTAAGTGACGGCCGATGTGGTGCAGTGGCTAGTGTGACTGCCTGCGACGCAAAGGTTCCGGGTTCGGTTCTCGGTGCGGCACTCACAAACTTGATATTTATCACTTTGTGAATTTGTTCCCAGCGTGGTTAGGACATTGCAGGCTAAACCACCTGATTGTCCGCAAGATAAATGCTTCCGTGCTTTGGAGGGCACGTTAAGCCATCGGTCCTGGTTGCGGTCTACGTTTACTTAGACGGCGATCGTAACTCAACTATATCAGAGGTCTAGGTAGGTGATTGAAAAAAAAGGTCTCATTGTATTGATAATTTTTTTTTCTGTGCGCTACGCCGCCGCTACAAAGTTACCGCGCGGGATACCTACTCGGGCGGGGGTTTGGTATGATAAACGTAGTAGGTCATATTTTTGGCTCCAGATACTTCGACTTTTTGTTTTGGAAAACCTTGCGTTAGATGCGTACTACACATTTACTTAGATTATACCTACTAAACTAACAAATACTTACTGTACTTACGCTTTAACAACTTACTTTAGCACGATTACGTAGGCAAGTTTATTTTAACTTACTTACCTTGATTCCTGTGATGGAAATCTAAAAACTTTCAGTTCTTTATCGTCTCTGGTATTTTTGAAGCACACGAACACGCTACAATAATGCGCCATTGTACCTATACTTTTACAAAAATTTTGCTCACAAAATTCCTACTAATTACCTACCGTAGCGCGACGTGGCAACCAAATGTCAGTATCCTTTCATATCCTCTGACCGCAGGGCGACAGCGGGGGTGAGGTAGATATCAGAGAGGGGGTGTCAGTGTCGCTTCTTAGCGGTTAGCTATAGTTAGTATTCTTTGACAGGGCCTTAAATAAAAGATTCCCTTGGGAAATATTGGATTTCGAAACTAAACTAAATAGTAAAGTGAAACATCATTTGCTGAAGCATTGACAATATTTTACTAGTAGATAAATAATGTGTTATCTACACTAATATAATAAAGAGGAAACCTTTGTTTGTTTTTTTGTTTTTTTGTATGTATGTAATCGATAAACTATAAAACTACTGTACCGATTTCCAAAATTCTTTCGTCGTTAGAAAGCTACAACATTCCTGAGTAACACAGGCTACTTTTTACCACGGAAAAATTCTTGATTCCCACGGGAAAAGGGTTAATAGCAGGAAAAGCGGGAAATAATATAGCGAATATTACCCAAATTTGCCAAACATCTTTACCGTCTTCGCGAATTTTGGCGCTGATATTACCTACTAGAATATTAAAGACGGATATGGACTACTTTTTGTCAGCCCTCGAGGATCTGGAGTACCTGATGAAGACCACCAGCATCCCATCTAAACTATAAGAGATACGGTCATGGCTTCATAAAAATGTTTTTCACTATGACAGGCCGCTTCTGCTAGCACATGGTCACGAGGGTCTGGAGTAGGTTCCTATTGTAGTCCACCAGCCAGCATCTCATCTAAACTATAAGAGATACGGTAAGGGCTTTACAGTTAAAGTTATTCAGCATGACGGGCCGCTTCTGCAGACCTCATCATGCATGACCATGTCATGATGAGTCATTTCTGCTGGAACGGAGTAAACGACTCTTTACTGCGGGCAAAGATCCAATTTATACGGGAAAACAGGTAAGTAGCAGCGGGTGAAACCGCGGGGCGGGCCGCTAGTCTTAAAGATAGGTATTATGTGTGAGGTCAGTGCCCTAGTTTGACCTGCTATCTGGCAACTAAGTTAGCTTAGCGACAGCCGTCTAGATAACCGGGTTCAACAGTCAACTATGTGCTTCCTGAAACATGGAAGATTCACTACGCACAAGGTACTTCATCAATCCTTTTGACACGTAACGGCTGGAGATATGTTGGAACCACATTATTATGTGCCTGCCGTTCTGTACCTAGAGGCCCCCAAACATGGCATATTTGACTGCATTAACTTTTTTTAAAGATGTATTCGATACATTTTTATAATATCCGATTCCCTTGATTAATTTTTAATAGTAGTTTATGCAACTGTCTTATAACGGAAGGCTTTAGGACGCGAGTGTCTGTTTATCTAGCATTCTAAAGCCTAATTATATGCAGTTGCATACACTGTTTTATCTACACTCTACAAAATAAAACTATGAAAAATAATTCAAACCTCTGCACTGCACTATGGCGATTGCAAGCCTATCAACTGAACCACCAACTGAACGACTTTTGTACCTAAGTAAATTTTCAACCAAATGTTAAAATGGAGGCTCA
The DNA here is from genome assembly GCA_024500475.1 of Phthorimaea operculella. Classification (NCBI taxonomy): domain Eukaryota; kingdom Metazoa; phylum Arthropoda; class Insecta; order Lepidoptera; family Gelechiidae; genus Phthorimaea; species Phthorimaea operculella. The sequence goes on from JANFCV010000112.1 coordinate 6,837, forward strand.
TAAAAACTGAACAACTTTTAAATTTAAAAAGCATTTTTCGGTAAATTATACATACATACATCACGCCTTTATCCCTTGCGGGGTAGGCAGAGCGTCAACGACCGTAAAAGTACAATACATATTTGAGGGCCGTTTTAGCTATTGTCATGTATCGCTATAGTGACAGGTTGTCAGCCTGTCGCCTAAAATTGCAATACACATGATACCCTCGAGTCCTTTAGTCGCTTCTTACGACACCCACAGGAAAGAAATGGGGTGATGCTATTCTAAGCCGGCATCACACGGCCATATTACGGTAAATTATGGTCCGAAAAATTATTTGAAACAAAGATTTAATAATAAATAAGTTCTCATAATTTCAAGTCCCATCCCGCCCAGGTGACATTTGTTTTTTTTATTGGCTTACTTTTGGCACAGGAACTAAAAAACGGCATATTCGTTTCGTTTTTTTTCAAATACTTGAAATCAAGTAACTTTACGTAGCTCGTGGTGATAGGGAAGTTTTTTTAAAAGGCTGCATATTTATAAAGCAGTTCATTACGAACCAGCGTTCGATTCTAAAAAACCAACATTACTAAACGAGTGTAGATAAAAAAAAATGTGAGTGTAGAGTTAAGTCTATTATAGTGCTCAAGTATTTTCAACCGACACCCAGAACTGCTACTGCATGCAGAATAGTCTGATCTTACGCAGCCACTCTCTTTTCAAAATTAGGTATAGGTATGGTAACCAACATCACACAAAGTCAAAGAGCATCCATCATACCTAACTTTAAATGATATGTCACTTGCCTCGTGATTAAATAATTTATGTTATATATGACTCATGTTCACGTGGTTTACAGTAATGTGTATTTTCCTTTATCGTTTATCACGCGCATCGGTGCTGAAGCGTATTTTGTTACACTATGTAGTTCCACTTATAAAAACTTAAATACAGTTTCAATTACTTTTTTTGATGGCTGCCAGAAATGGTTTCAGTTCATACAGTGCTACAAAAAAATCTTGTCTTTAAATAAACAGTGTTGCAAGAAGCAAATACCAGCTCAATCTCGAAAAGCCTGGGTACCTACCTACGTTAACTAACCTACTGTGGGTGAACCTGGGAATTGAGAAAAATGGCACCCTACTCTTACATGCCCTACATTTTAAAATTACATGACATGTGTCTACCATAAAATTTTCAATTTCCCTGGATCGTAATGCCTAGCAGCCGCCGCCCTAATTTGTGCTAACAGGCTACGCAATGTAAATCGATTTGTGGAAAGTTGTAGTCTGTATTTTTATACTTATTTTATTATTGTGTTGGGAACTTATTTTTTGGAGTGAAGCCTTTTCATACTATTGCCATACCTGTTGATGAACGTCGAAGACCAGATGTGCCCGGTCTGAGATGATGAGCCGGTCGTGCCAGTCCGACATGCCCTTCAGCTCGTTCTTTTGCAGCTCCTCGAACAGACCAGGCAGGTGGATGACCACGCCGTTCCCTGGGAAAGTGGCAAACTTTAATAATTTGTACCTAGAGGATGGAAATATAGTATATTCTAGAAACTAATATGTATGTATGGTATCTAGGTATTTATTTGTCTTAGGCATAATTTGTTTTAGGGTTTCGCAGTCTACTAGAAACAAAATCTCTAAAATGTTTCTGTCTCTAGATATTTGCTTTTAAAAGGGGCGTTTTTGAGCCATAATTTGTTCCAGCTGTAACATAAGTAGGTATGCATGATAAAATTTTGAAAAAATATGGAATATAGTTCTTAATATGAAGTTACCACGCAAACTATAACGAATACTGTACCACTTCAGATTAAGGAAATATTAAAGTTTTTCAACTTGCGGTTGGTAACCATGCGGCTGCAAACAAACCAGCAACAAAATTAACTTTGTAACACTGAAAGACCTGATATTTAAGTGAGCGTTGGCCGCTTTTTTTTCTTTATTTAGATGTTTTAACACGCGAGTGCACCCGTATCTTTTTCTCTCTGTTTACCTTCTGGTTGGCAGGTAGAGAATGCCGCGTGGCATTAGGCCCGCCTTTTGTACTATGTGCAATAAAGTATAAAAATAAATATGTAGGTAAGCCGCCGAGTATGTACGCGCTTTTAAGTCTAAATATTCCATAGATTTACATATATGACGCCTATATCCCTTGTGGGGTAGGCCGGCAGACAAAAGTTAGAGATTCATTTATAAGACTGTATACCACCGGCATCACAGTAGAGATGGTCAGCCTGTCGCCTAAAATTGCAATACACATCAACTCTCTAATCTTTAAGTTAGCACCACACGGCATAACCTTTTTATTTGCGATTCATTAGCGTAAATTTAGTATTTTCTGTCATCATAAACCAGACCGAATGGTAAGCGGGAAATTACCTTAACCTTGGTTAGAAATTGCTCATTTTCAAGGTTTAATCGTTACTGGATGTTGCGTTGCGATTGCGGAACTGTTACTTTATTTAACAGTTACATGCCATACGCGTCTGTTATTTATTAGTTCCAAGCGACTGTTTCGTGTATAGTATCATCCCATCTTTCTATGGAAAAGATCTTTATGGTATTGGAGATCTCATAACTTGCGCGAAAAAAGAAGTTCACTTATTAGACACCAGCTTTGCATTTACTTACAGTACTTATCTTCTTATACATATAGCCTACGTCATCCTACTGCTCGGCAAAGGCCTCCCTCACCTTATCTTATATTACGAGGAAGCATAATATGAAAGAGCCACTTTCAGCAATGGATTATTGCAGCTTAAATTTAAGCACCAAGTCTCCAAATGTTGCTCTTACAATTGATTAGCCGATGTTGTCTCGATACAAATCAATTGGGGTTACGAAAAACAGAAGACAGTAGGCATTTCATGTTCCTTTTTGTTCAGTGAAAATATTTTATTTGTCTTATACATTTTGAACGTAACAGTTGCATCAACTGTCTAATACTTTTTTGAAAGCTTCGAGTAACGCATCTTCTGTCCCGTTCCCCTAAGTTTAAAAGTAACAGTAGTAACAGTGCCAAGAATACATGTCCAGCACTATGCCATCCGAACATTATCGTACCTGGTATGTCGCAGTACAGATTTTGCAATTTAGATTTAACTTTTTCATGAATCTGCTGTACCATTAGCATATTGACAAATGATAATGTGGTCGTTAGGAGTATTCAGCAGATAGCACGCGCAATACGTAACAATACAATACCTACACAACCAGGTTGTAGATAGAAAACTAAGTTCTAATTCTTATTAATTTGATGTGTGGCACCGGCTTAGAATACCATCACCCTATATCTTATCCGTGGGTGTCTTAAGAATCGACTAAGGAATTTAAGAGTTGATGTGTATTACAATTTTAGGCGATAGGCTCACAGCCTGTCACTATGGTAATACAGACTTCTGTATGACTTTCAAACTTTGGTCAGACGTGGTGTAAATGGCCGTTTTTTACAGCCGTTTACACTCTCAAGAGATATAGGCATAACATATACTAGGTAAACAACGGTACCTACTAGGAAAAAAATAAGACTTAATCCTTAAATCCAAATAAATATTTGTACAATCCGTTTTCTTCTAGTGCTAATCCTAACGAACTCTATCGTTAACAAAAATTTCATTCATAAATTCTTAGGTACTGCATTTAGTTTTCATCAAATTAGCCTGCCCCAATGTAGGTCATAAGCCACGATCTCCTGATTTCGCGATCCAGTCGCTCTCTACCAGTCGCACTCTTTAATTAAAGTCACCAGTCCCGTAGGGCGTCTAACGCTACGCTTGCCGAGACGTGGCCTCTACTCGAGATTCCGCTTACTCCACCGTCTATTGGTCCTACGACAGATATGACCAGCCCACTACCACTTCAGCTTGCTACCAGTCTCTACCAGAAGTCCGATAACGAAAAAAACTAAGGTCCCCAAACCTAAACATCGGTAATTGTAGGTAGGTATGTATAGAGTAGACGCAACAGAGCGGAACAAAGATTTGGCAAGTATTAAATATAATAATAGGTATATACTATTGTTATCGGTCAATAATCACCGCGGTATATTTAGCAACCTGACTTTCAGTTTTGTCAAGGTATCGTTCACTACAGTACGGCCGATCGAATAGGCCATATTTGATAGCTGTCAGACCCATAAAAGAAGACATGACAACAAATAAAAATAAACTTTATGACATGTGTAAAGTATGGCCTATTCGGACGCCGATGATGATACTATAGCACCTTGTCTCAAAGCTAACCTACAGCCTACAGTACCGGCGTTTGAATAGGCCATATTTAACAGTTGTCAAAATCATGTTAATGCTATGACATAAGAGCTAATTTTCTTTGTTGACATGTATTCCAGTATGGGTCTGACAACTGTCAAGTATGGCCTATTCGAACGACCGTACTGAAGATTACGTTAGACTTGAGACAAGGTGCTTCCTAGACAATCATCAATCAGCGATCGCGAATCCTAAGAATTTATCATGGCATGCGATTCGATTGATTATCGCCAGCACATCAATCTACTCATTCAAGTGACCAAATTTGACAGCCGATGTGGCGCAGTGGTTAGAACAGACATCCATAGGCAACAAGTACAGTTAAGGGCACAGCACACCGCCTGCGCATGTATGACGCACATGACGCGCGTACTGGTTGTAATGTATGAGACTGTATGATATATGACAGACTACTACTAAAACTACGACGACCAAATAAAAACGTAGAAAACCAAAACATTCGAACTCAGCCAACGCAGGCAGTATGTGTATAGTAAGTCTTACATATATAAAATACAAAGTCATAGCCACGAGCGTTACGACGTCCGACGTACACGTCACGCTTACGGAGGCAGTGTGCTCTGCCCTTTATTTCTAACTTTTACGTTTTCTACTTTCTTATTTACCCGTCATAATTTTGTAGTAGAACCTTAATTCTTATAAATAAAGAGGAAGAACTTGCCGTGTGAAACGTGAATAAAATGTGTGGAGCCGGCTTAGGATAACATCACCCCATATCTTTCCCGTGAGTGTTGTAAGAAGAGACTAAGGGATTTTGAGAGTTGATGTGCATTGCAATTTTAGACGACAGGCTGTCTACTTGTCTCTATGGTGATACGCAGTCTCCTGAATGGCTCTCAATCTTTTGTCAAATATGGTATCAATGGCCGGTTTTTACAGCCGTTTACGCTCTGCCTACCCAGCAAGGGATATAGTGTGATATATGTATGTATGTGTACAAATAGATGTAGAGTAAGGTATACATACTCACCAATGACCGAGGTGCATTTTCTGTTGATAATACCGCTAGGTAGCAAATGGAAGTCGAACTCTTTTCCGTCTACCACCACGGTGTGCCCTGCGTTGTTTCCACCCTGTAAAGAAAATAATTATGTTAATCATCGACACAAGTGCCATGTCGTGCCGGCAGAGTAGAATAGCACCACCCCCTCTCTTCCCGTGGGAGTCGTAAGAGGCGACCGAGGGATAAACCCGACCCAAACAGCCAGGGCCAACCGTATGGTGGCGGTTAATCCACCACAAAAGCATTCCCAAGGAGGGTTGACGTCTGGTAGGCGGCCGGTCATAAAATTAAGCCAAATCCTTTGCAACACGATTTTGTGTTCAACAAAACGTGTTGCGCCGACCCCAAGTAATTGGGATAAGGGCAGGAAGACGATGAATCATCGACACAAGTTGGTCAGTTACGTTTTACGTAAACAGAAAAATGCTAGCAGATCCACCTTGGAGCGGCGCATACTACCTTAATCATAGAAGAAAGGGATCCGAAATGGCAACATCATTGTTTGCGTCTTTTTCATAGTACATGACATTTGAGCAAGATGTCAACAATAATATTGCCAATTCGGGTCCCCTTCTTCTACGAATCAGGTAGTATCAAGCATGGTATAATAAGATACTCCGCCTGGTATTTCTTTCCGAGACTCGTGAACCACGTGACCAACACATGACTACGTCATCATGCTTGTGGGTTACCAGAATTACCCACTCTTATGATGTTTTTTGTAAATCATATAAGATACTGTTAACTAATAAATAAAATTTAAGTGTTGCTGTAAAGTTAAAGTTAATACACACGTAAATCTAAATTATAAAATTATTAAGAAATATTTTAACCCATTGTTCTGAGATTGAATTTACCCCATAACGTATTTTATTGAAATAAAGTGGCAATACTAAATGACGTTGACTTGTGTTTCTCTGGGAAGGAAAGACCATGTTTTATTAGACTATGGTATCAAGTGCTATTTGGCTCGCGCCGTTTTCAGCTAAATAAATTGAAAATGAACTGTATCTTAATTGTAAAACGTCGGTATTGGTGTGGTCGCAAAATGGCTCTCGCGGACGCCGTAGCTGTCTTGTAGTGGCTAATACCTGATTCACAGAAGAAAGGGATTATAAATGGCGGCGGCTACATAAGTGGGAAAGCACGAACGCCTGGTGTATGTAAGAGCCTCAGTGCGAGTGAGAAAGCATGACCTCCGTCCGCCGTTTGTAATCCCTTCCTTCTGTGAATCAGGTAGTACAGAGATGGGGAAATACATTTTGGAAAGGGCCATATCAAAGAATTACAACTTGTAAGCGGGCCAAATAAGTGTATTAATTATTAAAAAATGTACAAGAAATTAAGTTTGTTTTGACGTGCTTGGTCAAAGAGATAAAATGAAAAAATTTGACTGTTCAAACGAAAAAAAAAAATGGCTTCAAATTACTTGACGTAACTTTTAAAATACACTTAAGGTGTTCATCAGTCAATTTGTTCCTCAGTTTGTTCTTACGCAGCTTCATTGTGGAAAACACTTGCTCAGATATATGAAGATCCAAACATAGAAATAATTTTCTGAGCATGTTTTCTTAAATTGGGAAACTTACATTTTAACAATGGCTTATAAAATTCAATTTTTGTTGAATTGTTGTTTTGCGCTAGCGGATATTCTGATCGGGTGGACCTGTAGCTGGTGGGTCGCTCGGGCCAGTAGGTACCTACTTACCAAATACCAAATAGGTACCTACTTATTAACATGATTAATTGTGTCTTGAGGGCCAAATTTAATAAAAATCAGTCAGTGATCGCGGGCCGGATTTGGCCCGCGGGCCGCCATTTCCCCATCCCTGAGGTAGTACAATAAACGTCTCACGACAAATGTCGCTAGGTGTGGTGTGCGCCCTTAGGTAGGTACTAGGTTATTTTCATAGTAAGGCCATGTCTTACATTGAACTAAGTAAGTAAATCTTTTCTTTCAATAAAAATGTTTATAAAACTTGAATATTATACTATAGAATTGAGAACAATGCGTTTACCATGTCACTAGACATTACAGGGCGCCACAGACCGCTTCCGTATGAGTGACGTCAGTCAGTTTATTACGCGCGTAGCTATGACGTAGGATTGTATGGGATCGTATGAAACACGGCACACCGCCTAACGCGCGTGATTACGCGCACGCATACGTCCTGCATACGGAGGCGGAGTGCGGCGCCTTTATAGCTTAGGTAAGTTGGTATGCAAAATCTGCAGCATACCAGTTTTAGGGCCTTGTACTAACTGTACTCAACTCAATGTAAGCTGGAAAAATCTATGAATTTTCGGGAAATATTCAGTTAGGTCTACATATTTATTCACTTCTAATGAATTTTACATACCTAACAGGCTCTAAGTAATGTCACTTTACTACCTAATGCTAAAAAGACAATATTAAGAAATTACATTATTTAAGTTTTAACCTTGCAACCAACATTGCTGTTCTAGTATCACTTTATGTTTTGCAAGCAACTGGGCATTGCAAAATAACTTAGTTATTTGTGTCACCTTTTTAAATAAGCAAAAAATCGGACAAGTGCGAGTCGGACTTGCGCACGAAGGGTGCCGCCGTATCATATCATAGTCGCATAAACATCATGTTTGTTGTATGGGAGCTCTCCTTAATTTTAATGTTATTCTAATTTTATTATTGTTGTCATAGTGGCAAAAGTAATACATGTTCTGTTTAAAATTTAAACTGTCTAACTATTATTGTTTACCAGATACAGCCTCCCTCCCCATCACAGCTAAAATCTGGTAAAATATCACAGTTTTTTGTATGGGGCGGGGCTCCTATACAAAAAATCTTCAATTTTTTATCTTACTCAATTTTTTTATTTGCTGTTATAGCAGCAACAGAAATAGGGCTCCATTCTCACACTTTTGGTACGGCACCCTATTAAAAAAGACAGTGAATCTGCAGGTAGCATTTCCATTTCTATCATGATGTGAGGTTTGAACCACAAGCTAAAATGTTACTTGATGTGTTAATTTAACAGCAGCAATTATTTTCAATTCAGGAGATATTTATCACTTAAATATCTGAATTTAGTCAGCTTCAATATTTTTTTTACTCAGAATATTAAATCAAAGGTCAGTAACCTCTATACCTCTTTGCTCTTTGGTACAGTTATAAAACCAGACAGTGGAACAAGTACTTATCATGGAAGATATAGTTGCAATTCAGTTCAAACCAGATATACCTTGTCTTGTGCCACTCAAATTAGCTGTTATCTGTTCTGACCTAGAAGTGACAAAGTATCTCTTGATTCTGTTCAACCATTTTTCTACCTAATTTTCCTGTATATTTTTTTAATGGTCTGAAAGAGACAGGAATGGCTCAGAATAAGGCTAGGATGTGTTTTCTCAAAGTCATGGCTATTGTGAGTTGAGGTACATCCTAATATCCTAATTATTAAAAAGCTTTTTGTGCATGATAAGTCTGGTGTTCAAAATAAATTACTGTAATAGAGTACTAAACTATAGGATAAGTTTTCCTTGAAATTAGCTACCTACTTTCGCATAAACTTATCAGCAAATCAATAATAATTTGATTGACATGCTTCAATAACAAAACCAAACTATATTATTCTACAACAACTGAAGAGATTACAGTATAATTAGAATTACAACAATTTCAGTGGCTCCGGACATTGTCCTCAGCTATTTTTGAAAACAAAAAGATTGAATTTAGACAGAGCCCTAGATTGTTGGAAAACAAATGTGAAACGGGTGCTTCAATAGCACAACCGTGACAGTAAAGATGGCCCAGACCTTGGCAAGAATCCACAATTAGCATACACACATACACAATGCTATATTTATACATAGAAAACTGTAGGTACGGATATACACTAGGTGTTTATAGCAGGGCACATCACATGACTGCAAAAACTGCATCAAATGGTACAGTACACTTCCAGGAATAATAAATTACGTAATACGTGGAATACCGGTTTTATGCAACAGTACACAGCCAATAGTTGGCACACAACTCTTCACAAAAACATTGTATTTGAGTTTATCACATGTTTTCAAACACACACTGGCTACATGCCAAGAGTAAAAGTTTTTCACGAAACGCTAGGACGAATGCTTAGTAGGCATAAATACAGCTAAATAGGTGAAGTAACATGAAATTTCACGGTCTTTTTTCATCATTTCATAACCTCAAACGGTTGGAAAGTAAATGTAAATATTGTAAGGCAAAGAATGGAGGCCGGTAAAAAGCATTCCGGCTATGAGAAAAACGGGATCTTTCATTCAAAATTTATAGAAAATACAGTGGAATATCTAACCTGACAACGAGCCACGATGTCGGAGTTGACAGCAAGCAAATCGACGAGCTTGCCTTTTCCCTCGTCGCCCCACTGGGCACCCAAAACAACCGTCACTTTGTTATTATCCATTTTGAACTTTTTACACGGGCAACCTGCGCAGCTTTTTTTCACCTCGCCGTTCACCTCAGGCTCGGTTTGCTTCGAATTTGGAGCCGAAGCCATTATTTAGTACAAACTTAGAAACGTAGGAAAAAGCGAGCGAGACATGCGCGCGCACGGACAGTCCGCTACCAAAAAGCGTTTCAGGATACCACATCTCATGTTCTGTACTCCCCTAAAGTTTATGTCGGAGGATCTTTTCTCCACTTCACCACCACCACCACAACTCACGGTGAGATTCACTAAGTAATTTCCTTTGTGGGATCACTGTTTAACAGTTTAGGGGCATTCCACGAAAAGGTAAACTTTTTGTCGCTTACGTGACGCTACGGTATTACCTATTATGGTTATGATACAAAGCCACTGGATGTGTATAACTTAAATAAAGCTTTTAAGTGTATCAATTCTGCAATCAAGAAATCTTTGTGTCTTATTCGGAAATACTAGAAATCGGTCGTAACGTAAGAGACATTTTTGGTGGAATGCCCCTTTATTGCATTTTGTGACTTGGGGCCCTCTGCTGCTTCGTGACGCACATTATCCGCGCATACCCGCAATACGAGGACTCGCGCGAAATTCACTCACTTCATCTGGATTGCTTGAAGTAAAGTGAACTTCACACGTTAACCTACAGCAGCGGACGACCTAAGTTAAGTAACATCTACTAAATTATCTACTTTAGTTAATTATTCTACTTGGAGCTTTTTTCTTGGCACAGATTTTACTGTTCTCATGGTATTTGAAACCACTGTAATCTTTTGGAAATCAAAGCCCCTATTTTTATTAAGAACCCATCAGTGAACTGCTTTTTACACTTTTATAGGGTAACGAAATAAAACAGCAACACCAAATTTTGACAACCCAATCTTCAAAATTCGGATACACAACCAACACTATAAAATTATTTCGGATACTCAAGCGAACTAATCCATAAGTCTGTTTTCATTGCTAATCGAGTATTAACTAGTATTGATACTAGCTCCTAAGCACAGCTTATATATTTTACAAAATGGCAACACCGCTTTTGTCTTGTATTGCCAGATCGTCCTAAAACGTACGGTCTTCAGTCCTTCTGGTGATGGACCATCCCTTTTTGTCCATTTCATCCACCATCATTCTTCGGATGGTGACAGTCAACGCTGGACCTAGCTAGATACTACCTACTCTTACATATATTAAATGATTTTGCACAAGAAAATATATCGTATCGTATCGATTACGCTTCACTGCCACAAATCACTTTTGATGGTATTCCAATACCATTCAGCCGCAAGGTCAAAAACCTTGGTATAATTTTTGACGATTGCTTAACATGGCAGCCTCATGTATCCGAGGTAAGCAGGAAGGTGTTTGCCGCGTACGGATCGCTCAAGCGACTCAAGAACCTCTTACCAACTAAAACAAAAATTTCTCTAGCGCATTCTCTTCTTTTACCGATACTGGATTATGCAGACGTTTGTTATCCTGACCTTACTGTTGAACTGCTACAAAAACTCGAACGTCTGCAAAATCTTTGTATTCGGTTCATCTTCGGTCTACGAAAGTATGACCACGTCTCCCAGTACCGGTCCTTGCTTCAATGGTTACCAATATCCCGTAGGCGGGACTGCCATATCCTTTCCCTCCTTTACTCCGTCCTCTTCAATCCTAGTACTCCTCCCTACCTTAAAGAGCGATTTATCTTTCACGCGTCAACCCTGACTCGCAATCTGCGAGCCAGTCACAGTCTTACGCTCAACCTTCCTCCGCATAGGACCGACTTCTACGCAAAGTCTTTCACAGTGCGAGCTATCAAGCTGTGGAATTCTTTGCCTGAAGTCGTTCGGCGGTCTCCATCTCTTGCAGTATTTAAAGATCGGGTCAAGAAGCATTTTCTGACCAGTATTGATACTTAGTAGTAAATCCTATCTCTCACTCCCTTTTTCTATTGTAAAACTGTTTTCTGTTTTGTTATCTCTAGTATTTACTTTAAATTCTGAGTATATTATCTATCTATCCTATCCACCATAGTTAGGTTATATGTATTAGTATATCATATTATTATGAATATTTAAGTATTAGTATGTACAATAGTATAAGTAGTTTATGTAAGTATATCTATATGCACTATCCCGCTCACCTTCATGCATTTCCTTCCACCCAAAGGTTGCCTGGTAGAACTTGCTACCGTAGCAAGAAGGCCGCCTTGTTGTACTTTTTAATGTTTATTTATGTTGTGTCTGTACATATTTACTTTACTGTGTGCAATAAAGAATTATATTATTATTATTTAGTTTAGTCTTTTCATTTCTCTCCTTTTTTAACAAAAGAATTATTATTATTATTATATTACGAAAAATCACAACCGTTCCACCATCCGTGTTTTATTGTATGTGACTGTATTTTTCATCCAGAGATTGGTATTTTGTTTGATATCCCTTCATATAAGAAAAAAAAATTCAAATGTCGTCACTTTAGTCAAAAAACTGGCCCTTTTGAAAAGCCAAACCGTCCAAAATTGGTTTAGCCGTCTGGCAGCACTGTGATTGTCTATCTGTCACTCAGTGTTTGATTTGACACAATGACCGCTGCTCGCTTATTGCAAAGCTGATTGTTAAAAACGGTGCTGGTTGGTCTACCTGCTCGTCTCGAGGACCGAGGATTGATTGTAGCTCGTCTATTGATTACCCATGAGTACCTTTCGCGTTTATCACGACAAAAATGTTATTATAACGGGTTGTAACTTACATTTTATTGGGCTTCTGGCTGGTGTTTTGGTGTTTGCGGGCCTCAGGTAGGCGGCAGGCATGATGAGAGTTCACTACCTCCTTTTGTGTGTGTACAGTGTTGCGATGAATACTGACGACGAATGGTTCAACGAGATTGAAGCCAAGAGACGGATGGTAATGGATCAGTTGACGAAAAACCGCACGGTGCTTATAGACGGCTACCAGTTGGTAACCAGGCAGGTTGCAGCCGAAGTGCATATGTATAGAAGTTACCGCTCGGTGTCCGTTGTGTTTTACCGCATCATGGAAGATGTTTCCGAGGCACGGTTTATGTTTCAGTCTGAAGAACTGCACTGGAATAATATTGGTAGGTGTTTGCACTAGAGATTCCTGACTATTAATTAAAATTTTTGGTCAGGGTATACTTTGTAGAACCATAACACAAACAGTGAATGCTACTGGTCATTCCCTGAATATTCATCTCCTTAGTCACCTTTGTATCACCAGAGTAGAATTGGCATATCTGAGAATAGAAAACAATAGGGGGAGGCCCACGTCCAGCAGTGGACTGAAGTGGCTTTCGAAGAAGAAGCTTATCACATATCTACTGAGATATCTACTGATTTTAATAGTGTTGTGATGTTGTGTATAAGTGCATGGTTTATTGCAATTTATTTTATTTTTTATTTTATTCATTATAGGAATTTATACATTTTTGTATATTTGTCCTGCATGAAAAGAATGTTATTATTTGTATTAAAATTATTATTTCTACAATATAAACTTCTTGTAAATATAGATACTTGTAGATATAGATGTAGAATCTAATTAATCATAATATTTGCATGATGTATATAATATTTTGTTCAGCTGTGGTTCAGCAATGTAACTATCTTATCTATCACACTCTGTGTGTAGCATACCTGTAGATATTTAGCAAGTCGTTTATACAACATGTTACAAAACAACCCATAAAAACTCCCATACAAATGGAGCTCATTCTGTATGGGAGGGCCAATTTTTTTTTTCACATTTCGACCCATGTTCCATGGGAAAAGTTGTTCAGTTTTACGAGTACCTTGACCTCCTTTCAGCTTTATTGGTTGTTTTGTAACACCCAGTATATTGGTAGATAAGATAATATTGCTCAGAATTAATTATAAAGTAAGATACAATGAAATAATTATTACATAAATATGCTAACATTTTTTTGGAAAACTTCCAAAATTTCACCGCAGGCAGGATTTGAACCTGCGACCTTCGGCATCAGTACTGCCGACGCCCTATGATAACTTTGTAACCAAAACGTTAATATGATAAAATAATCTACATAACATTTTTATCTTAGCTTATAATAATGTTTTTGTATTTTTTGAATGAAGCAATATAATTCTATGTAGTTTGGGTAAATGAAAAGAAATCTGAACAAATTGTAAAGACAGTCAAAGTAAATGTAAAGTATTGTAGAAAATAATTTTCAATCCTTAAATATTACTTTTATAACCAACCAACATGTAGGTGGTATACCTATCTTGAGAGTCTAAATTTGCTCCAAGGAATGAAGGTGTGTGGGTGGATAGCATCTCAGAAAGAACATAGCTGAGAATGACATCATATCAATCAATGTTTTATTGAATGATAGCATCATATCTGGACAATCATCATATGTTGACCAAATCTGAACACATTAAATACAGGATAATTATTAGTGCTGGTTTAGGTTTTGGGGTCCATAAAAAGTGAACAAATATAATTTAAATGAATTGAATGTGCCAATCTTCTATTTACCATTACCAAATTAACTCATTCCCACAAAAACAATCCTCCAGTATGATAATATATTTTCTTTCAGGGTCCTGCCAACCCCAAGAAGTAATAGTAAACATCAAGAGAGCCTCTTACCCTGCCGTCAACCCAGACAACTACGAGTTCCCAAAGGACTTCATATCCCCGTCATCCAGAGAGCAAACTCACACTGTAGACCTGGTTTCCGATGGGCAGAGCAAGGTTTATACTATCAGGAACCCTAAGCCAGGAAACTGGTATGCACTGGTGTATATCAAGTGGGAAGATCCTAGGACACAGAAAGTGGAGCAGCAAGGTAAATATTAGTGGTATTGAATCATATTAATATTAAATCCCATTTATTGCACAAAAGTACCTATCACAGAATGTACAGAAAACAAAAGAGCGAATTAGTAGGTGAGTGTGTTTGGCAGCCAGAGGCAGTAAGGAGACAACTTAATTTTTATTAGGTATCTACATAGATTTAAAAATGTGAATGAGGAAGGAGATAAAGGCATATGTTTTTGGATTATCGCGCCGCGGCTTTTTAATATTCATTTCACGCTTCGTACCTATTCATTCAACGAAGAAGAATGTAAAAACGCATCCAGTACCTACACAAAATAGCGAATTACGTTACGCTCTTAGATGTGAAGATCTATTAATAGGCGTAAAAACAATCAAAAGAGAACACGGAAGTATATTGGGCCGGTTTACCTAAATATGATAAACAAAACCACTCCTAAACCGTATCATATCCGCTCACCGATATGACTACATGTAGTAATAGGTCCCAAAGGTACTTAATTGTTGATATCGAGCACTTGATAAGGCGCGGCCTGAAAAGGCGTGGCGCTGTTTGCCGTGGGCATTTTGTGCCCACAGGGACACATAAATTTCTGGCACTAGCATTTCCTAAAATAAACGCCTACGACGTAGGCCCTACGTAGTAAATTGTTGAGGGCTCCTTTTTCCGCATTTTGACTCGAGAGTGGTCCTTTATGCGTAAGTAGTAGCTACTAAGAAGTAAATATATTGTTGAAAATTTACTTGTTACCACGACAGCACTTTATCGTTTACCCCACAAAGGATAAGCTGATGTGCTACTAATGGTACAACCTAATAGATTTTCCAGGTATACTGCTGTGCTAACTGTAATAACGAAAACAGATTTAATAGACCCGTTGCGCTCTGCATACTCTGCAAAAATGACATTGTATCGTAGCTATTACTGAGTGTCACATACATATATCACGCCTTTATCCCTTGAGGGGAAGGCAGAGCGTAAATGGATTTAAAAAGCGGCCATTTAGACCACGTCTGACAAAAGTTTGATAGTCATTCAGAAGACAGTGGATCAGCATAGTGTCAGGTCAGCCTGTCGCCTGAAATTGCAATGCACATCAACTCTCAAATCCCTTAGTCGCTTAGGGCACCCACGGAAAAGGTATGGGGTGATGCTATTCTAAGCCGGCACCACGGTAACTGGGCATGAGTCTAATATGCCCAGTTATAGGTATTGACAAAAGTAAGGCGTTTTACTCGGTAAATTATGCAGTTATAATCGCTATCAGGCAAGCTAGTTATACTATTCGTACGTAAGGTAGTCTCTCTCTTCGTGTGGGCCGCCGAGTCGTTCAACGACCCGATGAATCCTGGTATCAGAGTTTTTCAACCGCCTACTGCAAGTAGCAGGCCTCTGACGTGGTTGTGTAACGACCGCCATCATAGACAGCAACCGGGACCGACGACGTGATAAATAAATATCAACTTTGTGAATGACCCCACCGGGAATTGAACCCGGAACCTTCTGCGTGGCAGGCAGTCATACTAACCACTGCGCCACATCGGCTGTCAATAAGGTAGTGTAGGTTAGATGTAGATAGAGCTAGCATGAAGTGAACTCACTACAATAGCGACTGAATAGACGCTAATAGGTACGGCAGGACGTTGGCGTTTGCATGGCAGTGACGATAGTATCGAGCGAGGCCGACCTAGTGTGCAATTGTTTGTTGTACACAACTTTTTTTTTCAGAACACGTACACCTACTTATACAGGGAGTAACGGGAAGGGTATAACAAGCCGAAAGGAGGTCAGGTACTCATGAATCTGAACAACTTTCCCCATGGAACATGGGGCGAAAGACGAAAAAAAAATTTGACCACTCAAAGTAAATCAATCAGCTGATCGGCGATTTTGTATGTGAGGTACAAATTTTTATTTTTACATTTCGACCCATATTCCATGGGGAAAGTTGTTCAGTTTCATAAGTACTTTGACCTCCTTTCGGCTTGTTATACCCTTTCTGTTACTCCCGGTATATGTGCTTTCTACTCGTGGGTGTAGTTCAAAACGACAGGGAAAATAATCTAGGGGATAAGCAGCAGCGTTCCCTGTGAATTGTGAATGCAACATCTTGCACTGCGCTCGCTAATCTGCTAGCCATTCGTAGCATTACAATACCGTGATAAGGAGAGGCCCAATGCCCATGTCCAGCAGTGCACTGATGTTTTGCATACATACATACATAACGGATCCGCCACTAATAAAATTACACCCTATATATCACGCCTATATCCCTTGAGGGGTAGGCAAAACGTAAACGGCCGTAAAACGGCACTTTACACTACGTACCTATGACAAAAGTTTGAGAGTCACTCAGAAGACTGTGCATCACCGTAGTGACAGGTTGTCAACCTGCAATGCACATCAACTCTCAAATCCCTTTAGTCGCTTCTTACAACACCCACGGAAAGGATAGGGGGTGATGCTATTATACATACCGGCATCACACGGCACTGATGTTTTGGCTGTTAATGTAATCTAATCTCAAAAAGGGTATTTAATTACGATAGATAACCAAACCGTAACGAAAATTAAATCATTATGGCCCACCCACTACAAAAGTCTTTTTGTTTACATTTGACGCTGAGATAAAAATCGCCGTTCTGCCACAGAGACGGTTCACTGACCCCATCTCAACCCATTGAAAAGCCGGACGTAGGCCTTTATCCAATCACAGCAAGTGTGACAATCATGACATGACACCGTTTTCAGGTTGTCGCTATGTCGATTGTTACGTCTATGACCAGACTGAGTCAGTTTGTACATACACGTCACGCCTTTATGGGTAGTAGGCAGAGCAACAACGGTAAAAATACTTCGCTCGCTATAGCCACGTCTGACTGAAATTGAGGACCGCTTCAGAAAAATAGTTAATCACTATAGGGACAGCAATACTATAGATACCTATGACAAGAAACCATCGAATCTCTTAGGCGTCTCCTGTAGGAAAGAAATAGAGTGACGCTGTTATAGGCCGGCATCACACAGCATATTCAGTTTGTAGTCTGCTGAAAATTATTTAAACGCTACAATGACTCCAGATTTATACGATTCCAACGCATAGGACCCGACCATATACTTCCTTGTTACTCCCCCACTGCGCTTCATCTGCATTACATGCAATGGGCACGTATATTTTTTTTTGCTACGGGTTTTCTAAACTAAACGACACGAATTCGTTCATATAAAAGAGTCAGCAGCGTTCCCTGAGAATACAACACCATGCACTGCGCTAGCTAATCCACTTGCCATGCCTGGTGATTATGGCATGCAATGGAGACGTATTATTATTTTTAGCTACATGTTGTCTAAACGACATGAATTCGTTCATATAAAAGAGTCAACAGCGTTCCCTGAGAATTCAACACCATTCACTGCGCTCGCTAATCCATTAGCCAAGCGTGGTGAGCATGGCAGTGGACTGCTGTAAATGTGGTAGAAGTTGCTATATTATAGTAGCTACCTACCTAGTTGGTCAAGTAGTATGTCTAGTAGCTATGTCTTTCCAAAGGTGTCTAGAGGTTGCCTTTTCATGGACACTAGACGCGTATTATTTCTTACTATTAATTATTATGGTGTTGCCTAACGGAGGCTTTTAGTATTTGATTATACACATTTCTATTTCACTCCTTTAATATTTACGGTAAAGCCAAATTTTTCCTACTTCCTTCGATCCATGAGAACATTCCTAAATCTAGTTCAGTTTTGGGGCTTAAGTAGCACGATTCGTAAGGCCTTGGCTAACGTAGTCTTGAATGACCTAAAGAGGGCGGCTGTTAGTGACTGGATGGCGAAAACGGAAGATTTATGCTTACTCCGGAAGCCTACGTCCAGTCGTGGACTGCTATTGGCTGATGTAATATAATGTACCTACTTCATATGGTAGTCGGTACGATAGGATTACTTTTTTCTCATAACTGAGTGAACAGGTAAAATCCCTTACCATTAACACGGTAAATACCTACCTATGCGGTATAACGTGTGTACTTACATTTCAGAATTAGTATCCTAAGAGTTGTTGTTATCAGTTCAATTAAGTTGTACTTAATGATAATAATTATCATTGCTGATAAGCAGAACATAGGTATCAGATCAGTATCGATCGAAGTGCAATGATTAAATCAGTGTGGTAGATAATTGAATTGATTCAACTTTACTAAAATCGCTAACTAAAAGTACCACTTGCATTGAGTTAAATATTTTTAAAATGGATAAATTATTCGTGATTATTGGCGCTTGGTAAACTGTATTATTATCTTTTTTGTTTTTAAATACCACTTGTTCTTGTACTTATAAATAATTTTATTTTAGGTATATTAAGTAGTAAAAGTGTTTTTAAAATTAAAAATAAATAAAATTATAGGATATCACATTTTAAATGTGTCCTTTACGTCATTTTGTCGAATTTCATACGAGGGAATATACGAAACGGCGCCAAAATCAATTTGCGACACGGTTAACTCCTTTTCTAGCCCTATGTACCTAATTAAAAATTACAGCTCTATTTTTGGTTATCACTTACAAGTAAGATATCGAGATTGTTTAAAACCTCAAGTTCTATTGCTAAAGTCTAAAATGTGATCTTTCTTCCTTTTCAGGTCTAGTACCCAAATGCGACACAATATTCTACACGGACCTGCAAGTGAAACTGAAGGAACACATTCAAATCATTGACTGCTATTCTGGACTTGTCGTAGACTACAACGATGTACCTGCCGTCTACAAATGTGCGGCTCTATCCACTATAGAACCGATCAGCTTAAATATTACAGTAACAAATACTAATGTGACGAATAGTGAGAGTATTTTAGTGAGAATACAAGCACAATCACTGCCCAGCGACGAAGACTATTTAGTCAGATGTGCATTTGATCCTAGTTCAAGTAACATAAACACGATAACATTCAACCCGTACCCTAAATCATGGCACTACATACAATTAGAACGCAAAAGAATAGAACACAACAGTTCGCAATACGCTGACTGCGAATCTTATTTCTACAGAACAGATTTAGAAGACACGGAAAATAATCACACGCTCCTAACTTTTATGAGAGACGACAAAGGCAGATTTTTCACCTTTGAATATGGGTTACCCACGACGGATATGCAAGACGTAACTAGTCTAATAAATATCACCGCTAGTGAGATAAAAACAGTGAGATTCAAAGTGAACGAACTCATAGATATCGGAGGGAATCTGGCGATAGAAATCAGCTTGCTTATGAGCTTAAAATATTACATGGGATACAGGCGAGCGATGAAAAAAGGTGCTCTACTGGCTTTCACGGACGAGAATCAGTTTTTCAAAGTCGTAATTTGTATGGACATTGGGCACGCGAGTATTCCTTTAGAATCGGGCCATTGCAAGTTCAATGATCACGTGAAGCCTGCGTTTGCTGTACTGAACAGTACTGATTCAGAATCTATTTACAAGAAGCTTTTGATACCTTACCCTGAGAGCGGAACTTGGTACTTGACTTTTAGACTATTCTGCGACAAAGTCGTCTGTCCGTGTCGAACGTCGCACAACGGTACGAAGTATTACGTAGACGCTGTAGGGTCCGAAGCGGAGAATGAAGAGAATATATCTGGAGAGTTGACGAATCATACGCGAGAAGGACAAAAGGATTGCAACGCTACGGTGGTGCTGTCGGTATCGTCGACTTCGTGCATGAGTGGCAAGTGTCATAACCATGGCGTGTGCATGCTCAACACCTTCAGTGGAATGGTGATGTCGTTCTGCCAGTGCAAGTCTGGATACGGAGGTAATTATAATAAGTTTAACATCTTATCGGCACCCCAGTCTAAATGTGTAGACACACAACGATCGAAATTACGCGACCGAAATCGGCGGCTGAATTCCGTTCTGTCAGTTTTAGGCGTTTTCGGTTGGTATGACACACTATAAGCGCCGAAACTACGTTCAAATCACGCCGAATTACTTCGGAATGACATTCGGCGACGTAATTTCGACTGAAGTGTGTCATCCGTAATGTGAATAACATTGCTGGCGTAATTGCGCCGAATTCCGTTGCGTAATTTCGGTCGTAGTGTGTCGAGGCACCAGGTAGTCCAGTTAATTTTAACTTCTTGCTTGAAACAACACACTTTTGACTTGAGCAATATATATTTACTTACTTAAATATATATTGCTCAAGTTTTTATTGTGATAATTTCTTGACTGTGGTTTTATTGAGATAATTTCTCGCAACATTCTCTCTGAATTTTTAAGAAACTTTGCATTCTTTTATTGCATTGTTCAGAAAATTACGTCCAAGAGAAACTGTCTTATCCCAATATATCAGATCGACGCAAAATGTCTCCTTCCATGTTAACAGAGAATATTGTGATTTGACCAATCTTCCCTATGTTCGAGAATATTATTTCTTGTTAACAATTACGATAGTGCTGTGATGTGACTACTTCCAATACATTATCTAAATCAAGAACATTATCATAAAGTTAACATTCTCTATTAACTTGGAAGAAACTTTTTTACCTTCATTTCCATTTTTGATCTCGATTTAACTAAAAGATATTCCGCGTCAAAATAATCTGAAGGTGTTGCAACAAATTATACCAAGTAATTTTAAATTCAGTGCAAATCTTTTTAGGGTGAGTTCTGTTTGTGAAACCGAACAACTTTACCCAAGGAAGATAGGTCGGAAAGAATCAGAGATACCAAATGTTTTTTTTTTACTCTTTCCAGGCTGGGACTGCTCGGACGACTCGAGAATGGACAGCAAGGCTTACATGTACACTTCCACGCTGCTTCTGACATTGAGTAACTTACTCTTCTTCATTTCGATATACATCGCGATCATAAGAAGATACTACACGGAAGCCATCATGTACACTTTTACTATGGTGTTCTCAACGTTCTACCACGCTTGCGACGCGCCCGCTGAGGTAGAATTTTGTATATTAAAAGGGAATATCCTGCAGTTTGGCGACTTTTACTGTGGTATTATGTGTTTCTGGGTCACACTTCTTGCTATGGCCATTATTTCTGACAGCATAAGGTCGACGTTACAACTTATAGGCGCCATAGTGATTGCGTTA
This sequence comes from Phthorimaea operculella, assembly GCA_024500475.1. Classification (NCBI taxonomy): domain Eukaryota; kingdom Metazoa; phylum Arthropoda; class Insecta; order Lepidoptera; family Gelechiidae; genus Phthorimaea; species Phthorimaea operculella. Next base: position 28,489 of record JANFCV010000112.1, read on the forward strand.
TTGACGACGTGGAACATGCATTCCATAGTCTCGTTCATGGTGCCTGTGGTTATAGGTGGATCTGTGTGTTTGGTGTCGTGGTGTTGGGATTATAAGAAGAAGCGTGCTTTGAGTTATCCGAAGATGTATTATTTCAAGCATTTGCCGGCCGGGAATATTTTAGTCGGTGTCGGACTGATTTGTTACGCGTTTTTACAGACTGAGCAGAACTATAAGATAGTGCATTCGGTTTGGCACGGAATTATAGCTATCAGTGTAGTGTTTTTGCTGCCCGACGTGAAGCGCGAAGTAGATGTAAACCCGTTTATGCCTAGTCCCAATTTCTGTAAGGTGCCTCTTGGCAGAATATTCAGTAGAACAGAGTCCCCTGTGTTACCGCATACTGAAAACCATGATCGGGTAGATTAAACCATAAAATACTCAACTGAGATTCAAATTAACTGAATGCCCCATAATTTTATATAACGTAAAGCCAATACTCAAATTATATTTTATTAGGAGACGGGTTTTGGTGTAACATCATGTGATCTCACTGATTTACTAACCAAACGTGATTTTACCAAACATCCTATTAACTACGATATGTTGTATCATAAGTACCTTTGTAGATTATAAGTTTTAAATGTTTACGTCTATTAGTCGCTATAAATGCTAGTCGTCTTTTGATGAAGAAAAGTACACCTGTATGTAGTTTATTGACTCATGTTGTTACTTTAGGTACTCAATCATTTATTTGACCATGAACAATTTGTAGGACAATACAAACTAGTGCTGTGAAAGGTGAGCAGAAAATAATCTTGTATATTTTCTAGAGTCGTTATATATGCTTAGATATCGTTTAGAATGAAAGAGAATATTAAGACACTTATGCCGTTTATGCCCAACCTTCTTCTTCCCCGGGGCGGGATGTCTGCGGAGCCCGGGTTATCAGCTCAGTTTGTTGCAACTATTTCACCCAATTCCCAGGTCTTATTATGTACAATTTTGTTAAGTATTCTTCCTGACTTTATGTTCCATTCAAATAGGTGCTATTCTTACTATACATTATTTACACAATATAGTTGCCATGTTCTTTTTTATTTTTAAGTATGTACAGAGCTATTGACAGTAAAGTAAGTCTGCAGGTGACTGTACAGTGCATAAAGTAAGGCCAACCAGGCGAGACAAAGAATGTAAACAAACCAAAAAGAGACAACTGAAATTATACCATATGACAGATCGTAATAGCTGTCACCGAGTCTTATTAAAATTGTTAACATTATTTATCTCGTTTCGTTGGCCTTACTTTAGGTTGAGATAGAAGTTTGTGTTCTGTCCATGTACTTTCCTATCAATCATGTGCTTTTGTTGATATAAAGTATTACAAGGCCTGCAACTGTGGCAAGCCACGCTATGTACCAAACAGTATAAGGGCCTATTCAAACCTGAGATAATCAAGATACTCCTTGATCGGCATAACTTGCGCAGATAAATAATGGATCACGACGTGGCAACATTATTGTTGAAATTCTGCTCATATGTCATGTAATATGATAGAGGCAAACAACAATGTTGCCAATTCGGGATCCATTCGTTATCTGCGTAAATTATACTAATTGTCACGAGATTGACTTCCGCTACTCTCGAACTGGGCGGTTGTCGCTCAAGTTTGAATAGGCCCTAAAACAAGTATTGACCAAATACCGTTAATCAAAATATAGGATGAAATTTTACTAGTGACTGATAGCAAAAACTCAGAACCGGCTAGTGATAAGGAACAACTTTCCCCAAGGAACATACAGGTCGAAATACGAAAAAAAATTTTGGACCTCCCATACAAACTCGTTGATCAGCTGATTTCAGTTACTATGGGAGGACCAAAAATTTTTTTCGTATTTCGACCTATGTTCCTTATGGAAAGTTGTTCCTTAAGGTGGTTCGTTACGTCATACAAACGAAAAACTGCACTTCAGTCGGGTTACACATGAGCTGTAGAGTTTCTTTTTAAAGAAACTTTATTCTGAATGATGAAGGCACACGTAAATTTGTCGCAAAACTACTTATAGTTAAAAGATAATCAGTATTTTCTGCACAATAAAATTATACGTATTTATTGCAGCAGTAGCTCCATCTATTTTCGTAAAGTGGCGACTCGCTTTTTACGGGGAAATCTGATGATTTAAAAATTCTTTTTAGTGTTTTGCGACAATCTTATATACCCACGGGACTCCCCATCAAGTTTTTTAAACCGACTCTGTCTCCTTTACATACATAACTCCATTGAACTTTTGTATGGAAAACGGAACGCCTTAACACTAGCCGGTTCTGAGTTTTCGGTATCGGTCACTAGTAAAAGTTCACCCCATATGTAGATATGCCTTATTCACATTTGTTTTATGTTTAATCTAGTTGTAAAATTACAAATCATTGTAAATATAAAATGTGTGCTGTATTGTATTAGAAAATCTATTTCCATAGTATATGTCTAATAATAAGTAATAATGTCTATTGTACCTTCTCTAAAATGGTGCCTTACATTAATGTCCATTTTGTGTATAGAAAAAGAGATTACAATATTTTATTTATAAGACAGAAGCATCTAAATGGACAAATTACAGTGCCATAACTTTAATATTTAGGTATTCGCCACCAGATAAATGATAAATATTTTTGATGTAGGTATGATCAATTTGTATTTTAATTTCTCCATAAATAAATGAGGCAAGCAATGTGTTATTTCCGAGTTGCTTTTTTTTTCTACGGAAGACCTTTCACCATCAGGACCATTTTATTTTATTTTTTGTTCTCTTTATCCTTTCTTTATTTGCGCAAGTTGTACCTACTTAATAAATTATTCCTAGTGAAAAATAATAAAAAAACTGTTTCTTTTTATTTAGAACAAAGTTGAATTGTAATGAACCTCATATTTTGATGTTTGCTCTCACCTCTGTTAGGTAGGTTCATGTTGTTTCTTGTAAATATGATTAATTTTCAAACTGATAAATCTGATAATCAAGAAACTACAAGATAATTTAAAATTTCAATTATGCTGTAAATTATATATTTTTAATTTTATGACTGTGCTTTAAATATAAAGTAAATAATTTATAGATTTGTTTCTTTTACAAAAATTAACCTGTATTACAAATTAACTATCTGAGTTTTTCATATCTTACCATGTCTAATAAAATAACCAATAAAACTACAAATTTTTGTTATGTATAATTTACTTAATAATAAATAATGCTGCAGGTGCAGTCAAATAGTATAATTCGTATCACTAGTTACAAACTCTGGCATTCAATTTTGTGACAAACTTTGTGTTGTCTTATTTTTAAAATATATCGACACACTACGACAAAAATTCGGCGGCTGAATTTCCGTTCCGTATTTTCCGGCGTTTTCGGTTGAGCCGAAATTACGTCAAAATCACGTTGAGATTACTATGGACCGAAATTTGGGGACAGTTTCAGGGATGGATTTTAGCAATGGATTTTCGTCTTAATTGCGCCAAATTCTGTAGCGTAATTTCGGCCGTAGTGTATTTAGACACTTAAAATAATCTTATTCCTCCGATTCCCATCATCATTTGCCGCTGCAATTCTTCAGCCTTGAGATCTCCATCTATACTTTCACAGTTTTTATTAAAAACACTATAAGCTGACGCCTCCCCTGGTTTCTTCTTTCGAACACTTGTGTTCAAACAGATGCCTATGAGGATTGAAATAGCGAAGTATACTGCTCCGAATCCTTGCATTATGAAGAACATCCATCCTGTAGCCCATATTACGGTGTAAATTGTCCATTTCGTTATGAAGTATTTCCACGACTCTGGGTTCTTAATTTCTTCTTCGACAGATTCAAGTTCACTGACCTCGGATGCGGCCTCGATTGGGTCCTCATATGCTGGAGGTCTTTCTTTAGCTACTGGCCCTTCCTCTTCCATCTGAAAGTCAAGAAGAAAGATCTTAATATGTAGATAGTATTAGCAGCACTTCACACATGATAATACGGGTTGTTTATAAAGTTGTGGAATATCTTAAATAATATAGGTATCTTAAATATCCAAGTTGAGCTGCTACTCACAGGACAATAGTGTTTAACAATTTGATCTGTATAACAATGCATTAGTGAAATGGAAGAAAATAAACAAACAATAAATTGTTTGTTCAGATGTTTTCATTGAATAACTCTTGTTTGTTTCAGTATGGACAGATCAACAAAGTTTCTTAGAATATTGCTAGGTAGGTATTCAGTTTGTGTTACTTACGAGTAAAACTTCTTCCTCTTTCTTTTCCATCTCGGTCAAGAACTTGGGAGTGAGGAATTTGATGACTTTCTGTTTGGTATCCTCAAGCTTTGCCTTGGTGTTGTCAATGAGTTCCTTACGGCGACGAAGAGCGCGATACTCGCGTAGTTTTTGCTCCATTCGTAGGTATCAGTTTTACACTGTATTATCGCTGTGAAATAAGTCGTTACACGTACTATAAAATCCGCTATTAATATTTTTACAGTAAAAAAGTGCGATGGCTGAAAGTTGAAACGTAGTGTGACTGTGACTGATTTATTTTTTCAGTGGGGATAAATCACAAGTATTATAATTATTTATACGCGGTTGTTTAGCGTCTACACTTATTAAATAGCACTTTATTCATCTTCACAAATTTATACACAAAAGGAATAAATCACGGAATAAGCGAAATATAACAGAATCAAAACATTTCGTCATCAGCTGATGAGCTGTCACTGCAACTGTCACTGTCATTTAGAAACAATAAGTTTGTTTTCTTTGACACATACTAGATAAATAAACTAGTATTATACTAGATACGCATGAAAAAAGTAACGTTATTATTTTTATAAAATAGTAACACCACGAATGGCGCGAAAACGGATCGATAACTTCCTTCCGGAAAACCTGCTTTGCGCTGCAGCGCTGTTGAAGATGTTTCAGCGTCAATAAAATTAGGAAATACGCAACAAATGGACCATCAATCAGAAATGGGAGCTTACGGAGAGAATCCGAATGTTCAAAACAGTGGAAATTACATTACAATCATACCAGTGGATTATTCTCGAAGAGGGTATCCAATGCAGGCTGAATATCAATACAAGTGAGATTGTTTATTTACTCGCAATTTATTTTCAAATTTACATTTTATTTTTTAACAAATGAAATGATCAGTTTGTGCTACCCATTATTTATTTTGCTCTAATGAATTTTCCATGACTACGAAATGATGAGTTTGTGCTACCCATTATTTATTTTGCTCTAATGAATTTTCCTTATCTAGTAAATATCATTCCAGGTAGGTATTTGTCGCGTTTTTCGTCGACTGATTTTCAGAATAAGAAAGGCATAAGTAGTTGATTTTTCTTACAAACTGGTAGTTACTAAGTTAGCTACCTACATAATTTTAAAACAAATGCTACTTGTAAGTATGAAATTAATTTGTAAAAATAATATCATTTTCAGCGAATACAGGTCCCGAGAAGAATATTACAGCGTGCAAAGCCAGAAGCTGCAAGCCGAAGTTAATGCTCATCTGTACTCCGTATCACAGCGTCTCCCACACCTGTCTTATAGCCCTATAGGCAGACACAGCGACTGGGACAAACATGACCCTCACAAACCCTTGCCCGAGTCTAAAGAGAGCAACAGTTCTGATTCACTGGAAAAGAGCGTTATGGGTAAGTGTTAAGCGATAGATGTCGCTGGTAGTTTACTAAAACGCGGTATAGAAATGTTTTCTTGAGTATAATCTATCATACAGTCCTATAGGCAGACACAGCGACTGGGACAAACATGACCCTCACAAACCCTTGCCTGAGTCTAAAGAGAGCAACAGTTCCGATTCGCTGGATAAGAGCGTTATGGGTAAGTGTTAATCGATAGATGTCGTTGTAAGTTTATTGAAACGCGCTATAGAAATGTTTTCTTGAGTTGTCTGGTCATCTAGTCCTATGGGCAGACACAGCGACTGGGACAAACATGACCCTCACAAACCCTTGCCTGAGTCTAAAGAGAGCAACAGTTCCGACTCACTGGAAAAGAGCGTTATGGGTAAGTGTGAATCAATAGATGTCGCTGGTAGTTTACTGAAACGCGCTATCGAAATGTTTTCTTGAGTACCTATATATTTCATATAGTCCTATAAGCAGACACAGTGACTGGGACAAACATGACCCTCACAAACCCTTGCCTGAGTCTAAAGAGAGCAACAGTTCCGACTCACTGGAAAAGAGCGTTATGGGTAAGTGTTAATCGATAGATGTCGCTGATAGTTTACTGAAACGCGCTATCGAAATGTTTTCTTGACTTGACTTGACTGGTCTTATGGGTCCCACACCTGTCATATAGTCCGCAGACAAAGCGATTGGGACAAACATGACCCTCACACAAACCCTCACCTATGACACTCACAAACCCTTGCGAGGCCATTTGACATTTCACCCAGCTGAATTTTGGAATTCGCCGACTTGATGACAGCCCGCGACCCGTCCGACCAGAACCAAATTATCTTGACCCACTGTCGTCTGCCTCGCCGCCGTCGCGCTTTCTTGGTGGTTTATTGTGGTTTTAATGTTATGAAGTTTATGATGCAGTATGGTACCCAATCTGTATAATCTTTATAAATAGAACAACTACTACTACTACTACTACAACCACAACAGTCCACTGCTGGACATGGGCCTCCCCTAATTGGAGGGTATTGCAAGCGGATTGGCTAGCGCAGTGCAAGATGTTCAATTTACAGTGAACGCTACTGCCCATTCCCTGGATGAATATCCCTTAGTCGCATTATACGACACCCACGGGTAGGAATGGGGTGATGCTGTTCTAAGCCGGCACCACATAGCAACAAATAGAACAACTATTGTATGATTATTGCACCCTTCATAATCGTAAGTGAGCAGAAGATACTAAATATTAGATAGGTAGTTAATTTCAGGGGTACTAATTAAACAAGCATCTTTTTATTAACATTTTTGCCTCTAAAAATATAGCACAGCTACCGAATTATTAGCATGGCCACAAATAAAGTGCATCTGAATAATACTATCTTCGCCAAAAGATAACATAATTATTGGGAGTAAATGTTAATCTCGCCACTCTGGGCAGACAAATTTGCGAGCGCAGAATACGTAAGGTAAGGTAACATTATCATAGCATAAGTTGCTCTTTCCTATAGTATATAGCTAATCAAGTGTTGAATAGTGATTTAAATTGTGTGGTGAGACCAATATTAAGGTAAATATTTAAAAGACGTAGGCACTTAAATGAATTCATTTTTATTATTTTAATTCAATATATTATTATGAATCAATAAGTCGCAGAATCATGATAAAATTAGGTTTTTAATCAAAACCAGGCACTATAGTTTGACAACTTCGTGCACGACCTTCCTGCGGGGGACAGACGGTCGGGGGGCGAGGAAGCACGTCATTTTAATATGACGTGCAGCGCGGATGCGCGCGTCACCCTTCCCCGCTACACCTCCCGCTACCCGCTGACATCTCCCCCCCCAACGTCTGTCACCCCTAGGGAAGGTCGCGCACGAACTAGCCGGACTATAGTTTAAGTCAAAGTTATATTAAACTTAAAGTTTATAATCATTTTCTTCCTAGATATTATATAAAATTGCTTTGTTTTCTGATTGAACATGCTGCTTGAAGACAAACGGTACTGAGTAGATGGGAACTGGCGACTTTTCATGTTAATTTAAAATAAAACACTTTTTTCACAAAACACGTTTTTGTCTTTTTTTCATTGTTTAATTTTAACAATTATACTGAATGCGAAAGGTTTCAAACATCATCGCCCGAAGATGCGAGCAGTGACGTTCATATTAGATCAATTGTAACTTACAGCAGACAAGCTTCTCTTGAATAGCATTATTAACCTCTAAGAATCTAACTCAGCCACAATAAACGCGCCTCTCAATAAAACTATTTTAGCTGTCATCATCATCATCATCATTGGCCTCATACGTTTGTGGCAGACGATTTATTCAGTGTCTTAGGCAAGATTTTTCATGGCTGTATAAGCCGATACGGGAGCGGCATGACTTTCCGCACGCTCTATAAGTCAAGGTGGAATTGGAGACTGGCACATGCATATTTAGATGTCGTTTTTATGCGAGACCGGTGAACCAGGCATCATCATTAGTTTAGCTGTAGCTTTATAAATATAACTCAATCAAAAATATTTCAAATTATTATTTTATTTTATTTTATTTATTTTCGGGAATCTTACAGCTATATTAACAAAAATGGGTATATAAGAATATAGTACAGTACTAAGCCATTAATAAGGTTCCGCCTATAAAAGAAAAGTAGCTCGAACTGTGATTAACATTTAACTGCTTTGCATTTGCAGAAAGTAATGAAAACTTAAATGATAGCAAATTACATACTATTCGAATAATACACTAAGCACAAAGAAAGTAAGAACTAAGATAATAAGTGCCACTAGCCACAGACCAGTCACTCAAGTTAAGTTTATTTGCGTATAGGATTTAAAGTGTTTAATGCAGTAAAGTACCTACTTTTCGCATTAATTATTAATTTCACATTGTATCGCCAAAAAATGTGGAGTGTATTAAAGTTTTAATTGTCCTGGGGGATGTGTTAAATAGGTCTATATGTTTTGAGAAATAATTGTTAAAATTCTTACCTACTCGGCAGAAGTAGGAGTTTTGTTTATAATTAGTACGCGCTCGAGGCAGACACAATCGTAGATTAGGATATCGCGAGTTTCTGCCTTGAGCACATAGTTTAATACTAGATAAGAGATCAGGGACATCAGTCTTACCCAAGGCAATACTGGATAGAAAGAGAACATCAGCGGCGCTCCTTCGGTTTTGAAGTGGAAGTATGTGATGATGCTTACAGCTATCTAGATAAGAGTCATATGGGATTCTGAATTTATAATTTAGACGGCGTAGGAATTTCCGTTGAATCTTTTCAATCTTGTCTATGTAGAAATCGTAGCCAGGATTCCAAACTTGCGAGGCATATTCTAATTGACTTCTGACTAGTGAACAATAAAGAATTTTTAGTGATTTAGGATGTTGAAAAGGTTTCGAAATTCTGAATATGAAGCCAAGAGTTTTTTAGAGCTTTGCTAGTTATGGATTCTATGTGTTTGTCGTAGAGAAGTTTAGAGTCGAGCTGTACACCAAGATCGCGTACAAGTGATGACCTAGTTAGAACTTGACCGTTTAAAGTATAATTGAATAGAATAGGTTTATTTTTCCTCGTGTAAGTAATAATATTACATTTATTTATATTTAGGTCAAGCTTGCATGTACGACAATAGGCTTCAAGTCTATTCAAGTCCTGCTGAAGTAATAAAGCATCATTTACATTGTAAACTGATTTAAAGATTTTCATATCGTCTGCAAATAAGAGACACTTAGATGATTTAAAACAGTCCAAAATATCGTTGATAAAAATCGTGAATAACAATGGTGCAAGAATTGAACCTTGCGGGACTCCGGATGGAATTTTGACTGAAGCTGAACAGAAACCGTTAAGAGCAACTCGCTGAGACCTGTTCTCTACATAGGAGGAGAACCAACGAAACAAGTTACCACGTATTCCAGCTGCTTGCAGCTTTGCTAGAAGTAAGTTATGGTCAATTCTGTCGAAGGCCTTGGAGTAATCGGTGTATATTGTATCAACCTGCCCCCCTCCCTCCATGTTGGTGGTAACAATATCGGTAAAAAGAATCAAGTTAGTAACTGTAGAACGGCCCTGAATAAACCCGTGCTGTTGAGAGCTTATTGAGTTTTTTAGAACTGGGTATAATTGTGAGTGTACAATTTTTTCAAATACCTTGGCCAGTATACACAATTTTGAGATAGGACGATAATTTTCAGTCTTACGCTTTGACCCTTTCTTATGAATCGGTGTTACAATAGCCGACTTCCAAACAGAGGGCATTGTACCCTCGGTTATTGATTTGTTAAAAAGGAGGGAAACTGGTCTACAAATGGATGCGGCGCATTGAACAATAAACAAAGGATGGATGTTGTCAGGACCTGCAGACTTATTACAGTCCAGGCCCCTCAGTTGGCGTAAGACGATTGAGTCAGTAATTTCCAAGCTGTGCATGTCAGCCACGGCTGACGAGGCAAGTGAAGTGTAATGTGCGATGACCTCAGTGTCTGTAGATGTCAAGGTAGGTTCCTGATATGTCGAATTGAAGTACTGCGAGAAAATATTACATATCCCTTCCCCAGTATCTGCAATTATATTTCCATAAGTCATGGAATTTGGAAAGTTATTACACTGCTTCCGATCTTTAACATATGACCAGAAGTTTTTAGGATTGAGTCTTATTGAGCATTCAACATATTTTATGTATTTAATGAAACATTGATCCTCCAGACGCTTGGCACGCTCTCTTAACAGATTAAAACTATGTTCGTCAGCTACATTACCGTAGGTTCTAAATTTGTTAAGGAATTTAAATTTTTCCTTTAGTACCTTTTTGAGAGCCGGAGAGTACCAGCGAGGGAACTTATCTGATCTTACTAATTTATTGGGTACGTACTTATCGCGGAGATCTAAGAGTTTTTTGTTAAAAAGTTCAACTGCTTCATCAATAGTACATAATGAAAACAAAGTATTCCAATCGGTCGAGTCTAGTTCGGCGCAAATGGAATCATAATCACCTTTCATGTATGAGTAAGACAGCCGAGGCTCCGAGCCCAGGAGCTGGTCATGATAATAGGTAGTTACAACATAAAGCGCAGGATGGTAACCATCTTCCTTGACTAAAGGTTCAGTATCTCTTATAACCGTAACACTATCGTTAGAGAGGACCAAGTCAAGTAAGCGTCCCTGTTTATTTTTTATCCCGTTAAATTGGGTTAGGTTGCAGAGGTTCATTAGATCGACTAATTCGTGGTGATTAGCGTGCAGTGGCGTAGGTAAAAAGGTACCAAAGTTATCCTGTATCGGTTGCCAATACATAGAGCTCATGTTAAAATCTCCTATCAAAAGTATCTTATCTAATGGATAACTACACGAGATATTTGCAACGTTATTACAGAAATTAGTAAGCTGTTTGGAGAACGTTTCACCCTGATACTCATCACATAAATACAAACAGCATACATGAACTGAAAGCGGTAATGAGTCGCTGCCGGTTTTAGTTGTTATTGTTATCCACAAGTCTTCTGCAGTAGTACACCATTCCGGCCTTTCTTTAACCTGCAATCCACAACGAGCAGCTATCAAAACCCCCCCTCCCCTTAATTGTCCCAGGCGATCATAATCACGATCCCTTCTCTATACCATGTAATTACTACCAAACAATTCCTCATCAGATATACCATGTAAAAGCCATGATTCCGTCAGTAAGATAAGTTGTAAATTTTTTAGTGATAGATTCCTTCTAAATACCTCAGTCTTTGTGCGCAGTCCCCTGACGTTCTGATAATAAATATTTAATGTCATCGATTAATAAGAATAATTAAAAATATTTTATATTTTCTTAAAATCGTCGGGGGGCGGGGCGCAGTAAAGACGCGGCAAAGGAAAGGAATCCAAAGTGTAGTAATAAAAATAAAATGTAGATTTGATAGTGGCTTTAGTAATAGGTATAGATAACTCATTAGCAGCCTACACGGGTGGGCGGTGCCGGCGATTCTTGTAAACAAGTGATCAGCTGATAAGATCGACCCGGCCGGGTAGGTATGTTTGAGGTGTTGCATGATAGTTACGATATTTCTTGTAGGTAAAAGCAAGTGATACCTATAAACGTACTTACTTGATCGTTTATGAGAATTATGATGGAAAGAATTGCTTGTAAATAGGTGTATAATAAATACTGTAGTCGTGAGGTGTAAAATGGCGATATAATGCGTTAAATGGTTTATTATGTTTTCATTTGACTTTGATTGGAAAAACAATGAGTGAATGGTCTTATGGGTTAGTTTTTCTGGCAAAATTAATAGAAAAATAACAACAGAATGGAATGGCACACACAGAAATAGTACGAAATAAAGTCATTGTATTTTTTTCAGGTCTTCAGAGGTCTGGATGTGTAGTATAGGTGAAGTTTCGTTCTTCCTCACTAGGATTTTGCATTGTTGCACCCACTTAAATTGATAACCTTTCCCGTTAGCGACTTCTTTTGTTTGGTTAAGTAGTATCTTATTTTCGCGTGTAAGGTGGTCGTTAATGTAAACACGGCTGGCGCTGTTGTGGAATCCAATGTCGCTTGCAGTCAACTCCTTGTGCAGTCTGGCCTTTGCGATGAAGTTTTCTTTTGTGTAACGTGACGTAAAGCATACGATGACTGGTTTGTTTTTGTCCGCTGATTGAACTCTGGATACAAAATTGATCTGCTCATTTGTGACCGGGTACTGGATATGCCTACTGATAGCACAGATGATATTCAGAAGATTTTCATTTTTCTGGATTGGTATACCTTTGATTTCTAGGTTATTCAAGCGTAACCATTGTTCCTTAATCGCAATTTCATGATTTAGACTGGACACTTTTTTTTCTAGCTGAAGGTAGTTATCGGCGTTATCCGGTTTAGTCTCCAGGGCTGTTATTCTGGATGTAAGGGCGTCATTCTTCTCATTTAAAGTGGTAACTTTCGTCTGAAGGTCCGAGATCGAATGCTCAAACGAAATAAAGCTGTCTTTCAGGGACTTTACGTCTTGGAATAGGCCTGGAAGCGGCTGGAGCGTCTTGTTGATGCGTTCAATACCTTGACGAAGCTCTTCTAGAACAAGATCAGTAGGAGTTGGAGTAGGTGCCCCGGATGATTGTCCCATCGGTACTCCCTGCTTGCAACCCATACACAGCAGGGTTCCTTGCTTGGCTGCACCCAGTTTGCGATAGTTGGATTCGGATATATTAGCACATGCAAAGCAGTAAATGACCCCACACCTCGAACATGTAACACCATTGGTGAAATCCTCTTCGCACTTCGGACATCTATGCATTTTTAAATATTATAATTATTAAATGCGTGACGGTAGGTAGACGAACGAAAAGCGAGAGCGCTTGAGTATGTATGCGCGTATAAACGGCCCGGTGGCGCGAGGCGTACTGGTAATTAACTTAGTAATTAACTGTAATCTTCTTTTTTTGAGTGGGGCACCGAGTTGTTCAACGATTCGATGAACCTTAGCATAGTTCTGTAACGAGCGCCGTCTGATAAATGCTTACTTTTTTAAGGATAGAATAAATTTTCGGGATACTGTAATACTATACCGAGTGGTGCTAAAATTACAATGGCGAAAACCACGAGTGACTTTAAACCGAAAATTTGCTGGTGACATAAATCCAAATCTGGTGACAATAAAAATAAGTGGGTGTTGGGTGGGTGACATAAATAATTACTGGAGGACTAAAATAATTGGTAGGCGTCTAAGATAATAAACGAGCATAAAAAAGGAAGTGGGTGAATAAAATACAACTAACGAACCCTCGACCTGACTAACCAGACCCGACCGACCCGACTTGACCCGCCCGGACCCGACCGATGCGACTAACCCGACCAACCCGACCCAAAAGAGCCGACCAACTTCACCAACCTCACCGAATCAAGTGACTAATAGTATCAGGCGTTACTTTGCGGAACTCCATCTTGAAGAAAGTGATAGAAATATGTTAAGCTTCTTCCGCACTTACGATGGCTAAGTGAACCACACGTACGACCGCAACTTAATGCAAATGTACTATGTACTAGCGATGCACTTCTACTAACTAGACTTTGTTCTGCCAGTACTTGGCGACAGCATTGGCATTATCAGTCGCCAAGTTCAGATCTTCTTTACTGCAGGTGACCGGTAATAGAGAGCAAGCCAGTAAATGTGCCATAGTTTGAGACAGGGCTCCACAGTTGCTGTCGGCGAAGCCAAATTTCACCATGTTTTCTCTGCACCGGCTAACCCGAGTACGCAACTGGTTGAGCGATTTCCAGGTTTGCCACGGTAATTTATGCTCCCGCGGCAGAGTCTCGAACGATGAAATAAACCCGGATGGAGTTGGGCAACGTGTTTTCCATAACTGCTCCCTTGCCTCTTGCAGTGTTCCTGTCTGTAGAAGCCGTACACCTCAAAAAGCTTCTGCGGCTTTTCAGGCGTTCAGGAGGCATTGAGTAGCTGTGTAGTGCGTGCTGAGGATCAGTTTTTTGTTTGTGTATCTCTTCTGCACAGGCTAATTCTCACCGAACGTCCAGTGGACCAATAGGTACCGCTAGAGAGTACAGCATGCTAAGCGGTGTCGGTTTCAGGCAGCCTGTTATATTACGACAAGTCTCATAAGTGAAACATCGACAACACTGCAACTAACGTTTTAGACTCTACACGTGTTTCGCTTAACTACTTTCGTTGTTCTAAAAAACTCGTAGCAACGGTGAAGAGGAAACATTCACCTGCTCGTTGAAGATGATTCCAGTACACCCATTTCGTATTATTTCTAATTGTTCCAATACGTTCAGTCTTCGGCCCTGTTACAAGTATGTAAAACTTTATAGGAATGGATGTCCGCTAAACTGTGCCCAGAGTCTGCGAAACACGTGCAGAGTGTAAAACGGTGATTGCAGTATTAGTAAAGTGCATCGCTAGTAAATTTGCATTAAGTTGCGCTTGTTCGTGTGGTTCACTCAGCAGCATAACCTGCCATAATTAGTGCGGAAGAAGCTAAATAAATTTCTATCACTTTCACCCACCGAATCAACCCGACCATCTCAACCTGACGAACCCGAACCGACCAACCCGATCAAACCCACCTGACTAACCAAACCAGAGCAACCCGACCTAACCAATCCGACCTGACTAACCGACCCGACCACCCCGATCAACCCGACCAACTAACTTACAAGCCCGATCAAGCAACCCGATATTTGTGCGAATAAAATATATGCCCGTTTTTAAGTAGGTATAACATGACCAATATGGGCATGTCATGAGGAGGGATGAAGAGCATGTAACAAAGATAGTAATGAACATGAATGTATGGATGGACGCAGAAGAAGAGGAAGGCCTAAAAATTTTGGATGGATTGTATAAAAGACGATATGAAAAATAAAGGCGCAAGTGAGGATTTGACTGCTGATAGAGATGAATGGAAGAAAAAGACATGTTTCGCCGACCCTAAATAAATTGGGATAACGGCAGGCAGATGATGAACATGCAATTAATTGTCACTCAAATAATAATTTGTTCGCCCAAAAAAAATTATCTGTTTAATTGAGTTTAAATTAGCTGGAACCATTTTGAAAACAACTAGGCGCTAGTTATTGTAAATATAGGAACAACTTTCCCCAAGGAACATAGGTCGAAATACGAAAAATAATTTTGGACCTCCCATAGTCATGGTCGATCGCAATGCGCCGAGCGATGCGCACGTATTTGCCGACTAAATTATTTGAAATTGTAAAATAGTAAAATAATTCGTCAGCGTAGCACCGGCTGCGCTCGACTTATCCAAGATGGATACATCTTTCTTGGCCGACGATGTGCTCGCGTTCCTGCAAGATCATCTAACCATCACAAACGAGGCCTCCGCTATCCAGCTGTGCTCGACCTATTTCTCGGTGGACGACATATGCAAGGCGAAGGCGCTGCTGTGTGAGTGGCTCAAGCTGAACGCGAAGTGTGTGCCCCATCGAACAGGGGACGAAAATGGCAAGAAGAGTCTGAAAGATATTATGAATATCCTGAAGGAGACCGAATTCCCAAAAGTGCCAGTCTTCATGAGGGCTACTCATAAGAAACTTCCCAACGCGCTCGACCAGCAGGATGTTACCCGGCTGCTAAGGGACGTCAGGACCCAAGAAGCCAAGCTGGAAGTATTTCAGCGAAAATTCGAACGCTCAGAGAAGACTATTGTTGACTTGCGTACCGAAATAGATTTGTTGCGAAAGTCAACAACTAGGTCAGCTGAGAATTCGAGTTCCGCTGACAACGAAAATCGAGGAATGCGTGCCGCCGGTGAATCATACGCATCGGCTACAAGCGCCTCATCAGCAGATTCGCCCACCAAGCGAACCGACCAGCCTGCGCGCGCGCCCCCCGCCGCCGCCGCACCGCTCGACCCGCCCCGCGCCGCTGCGCCTCCGCCGCCAGCTGCGCCTGGCAAGCCTGCTGTCAAGGGTAAACGTCGGCGCCGGAACAACGAAAACCGGCCTCCTAAGCCGCTCGCTGCGTCAGCGGCGAACAATAAGGGTATGGTTAAACTACCACTCTTTGAACCAACCCTTAACAAGCGCAGTGACCAAGTAGATGCGGATGGGTTTACTTTGGTTCAGAAAAAGCGCAGAAGGCAACCCCGCCAGAACAAGTGCGGCACCGCACCGGTAGAGGCTAATCTCCCGCTGCGCGCCTTCACGCCGAGGACATCGCTTTATGTCTCCCGCCTGCACGACACTACTACCAAGCAAGACGTGTTGGATTACATCTTCGCGAGGCATAAGGCAGGTGTCTTCAAGGATACGCCGAGACTCGGAGTATACGTGGAGCCACTGGAGTCGCGCCATTGGGTGGGTTTCAACTCGTTCGTGGTGCGAGTCCCAACAGCTACACTGAGCCGAGCGTCTTCACGTCGCCGGAGTTTTGGCCGCAGGGAGTCGTGTTCCGTCGCTTCCGAGGGAAGCTACCACTCACCTCTCCACCGTGAGGATAGGTTTTAGCTTTTATAGTGTTATTTTAAGGTATATTTAAGTTTATTTTAAATTGTATAGTAGTATATTATTCACCATTAAAGTTTATTTAGAATAGTTATGTCTGCTGCCTATTTACCCTATAATACAAGAATATTTTTATATTTTTAGTTTAGGAAATAGTAAGCAACATAACTGTTTCTGTGTAAGTTTACCTATTTGTAAGTATGTTTATTTATAATAAAGAATTTGTATTTGTATAATTTGTATAGTAATCAGCTGATCGGAAAGTTTGTATGGGAGGCCTAAAAATTTTTTTCGTATTTCGACCTATATTCCTTGGGGAAAGTTGTTCCTTATCACTAGCCGGTTCTGAGTTTTCGCTATCAGTCACTAGTAAAATTTCATCCTATACCTATTTAAAATAACTAGCGCCTAGTTGTTTTCAAAATGGTTCCAGC
This sequence comes from Phthorimaea operculella, assembly GCA_024500475.1. Classification (NCBI taxonomy): domain Eukaryota; kingdom Metazoa; phylum Arthropoda; class Insecta; order Lepidoptera; family Gelechiidae; genus Phthorimaea; species Phthorimaea operculella. Next base: position 45,565 of record JANFCV010000112.1, read on the forward strand.
CCTCAGTAAAAGGTCCTGGAGCAAGATCCAATTTCTAAAACCATATAATAACCACCCGTATTACTTATGTGTGAATGGGTAAGTATAGTTGAACGTGTGATACAAGCACAATCATTAGCAAACTTGCGAAAATTCAATAACAGAGCTCCAGGTTAGTAGAACTCCGCGTTTCCTTGCTCGTATATGCAATTTTGTGATAGATTTTCTTTTGTAGGGTGATGTCCAGGTCCAGGAAAACTTTGATCACTCCTTTTTCTGTCCCGGTGACTCTCGCTTAGCTATGAATGTAGCTCTGGGAGCCAACTTGCAAATCGACCGGTATGTTGGACATAAGGCGCTAAATGTCTCTCTTTCGTACCTCGACAGACGCCGAGAAGTGATTGAATACAGTCCGTTTTAGCACAAATAAAATCCGTTTTAGATTTTGTGGTCGTTGTTTTTAAATAGTTTAAATTTCAACGACTGAGGCAGTATTCGACAGCTAGCCACATCATTATCATCTTCATCAGCCCACATCCACGCATTGTATCTATACCAGCACTCTATTTCGACACTCCTCACGGTCCTGTGCTACTCTTAGCGCTTATAAATTACAGAATGATTGAAGAATTTCCCTATATTTCAAAAAATACCCAGGGGTCAACGTCACGTCAGCTGTTGTCATTTTTTCGCGTGGCGGGAAAAGCACGAGTGACATAGACCCGACGTCTACATATTTAAGTTCATCTGTGGACCCGACCTCGACAAGCGCACAAGCGCTACTAAATCTCTGACTGTCGTTGCACCAATTATACAGGGAGTAACAGAAAGGGTATAACAAGCCGAAAGGAGGTCAAGGTACTCATGAAACTGAACAACTTTTCCCATGGAACATGGGTCGAAATATGAAAAAAAAATTTGGACCTTCCATACAAAATCGCCAATGAGCTGATTGATTTACTATGGGAGAACGAATTTTTTTTTTCATATTTCGACCCATGTTCCATGGGGAAAGTTGTTCAGTTTCATGAGTACCTTGACCTCCTTTCGGCTTGTTATACCCTTTCCGTTACTCCCGGTATAGGGATTTTTGAATATTTTTAGATAAATTTACAAAATAAAAATAAATAATTATTATTTTACCATTTGATTAAATACATCTTCTCATAACATATGTTTTTTTTCTGAAGTTGTACTATGGATAGTTTTTCATACAGGAGCCATTAAAAATGCAAGATGTTCAGTCAAGATACGGCAGCGAAAACGTAATGTTAAGCTAAATTTATGAATGAAATTGAAAAACGTACATTGGTAATATTGTTTTTAAAGATATTCTCTATTTGTTTGTAAAATCAACATTTTGATACAGTATACCAAAACTTCAAAACTCGCGCTTGATTTGAGCCCTTTTTTCAGAATTTTGAGTTTGTTGTCTTAGATTTCCCTTCTTTATTCTATGTTAGCCACTGAAATGTTAATATTTTTGTTGATAATTTTTTAGATAAAGATATGTCTGACTAGATGTATAAGTAATATTTTCTTTTTACTTAACTGTTTACGAGAAACTCTCATGTTTATAAAGGCAATTTTCGGAAATTCCGCTAATAAGAAGCCATATAAAATAAAGCGTAGAGCGACGAACAAAGTGGCCTAGTAAAATAGTGACTATCAAGAATTTTTACGATTTTTAAGCATAGAAACAGCACGCCCCGCGCGCCGCTTCCCTTATTTGTGATTAAACTGTAGAGTGCGGAACACCTTTGGATTACCTCTTTGTATAACTATCTATAACATCCGAATACGTTCACATAACATCTAATTTTCAACGTTTCAGGGTCAAACCTCAGCAGCTGCTCCAACCAGACAGGGTCGAGCAGTATTGCGGCAGGCTCTTTTAGCACCGCGGAACCCATCACCAGCGGAGGCAGCTCCTCCAGCGCCATATCGCCTCCTCTACCAGGTAAGACCTAATTCCTGCAAGATTGTGTGACTAGGACAAATACACATCTGCAACTCCGCCTGCACAAGCCCTTCACACCGCAGCTGATAGGAACAAGTGGGGAATACTATCCCGGCCCATCCATGCTGACAGTGACTGATGGAAGTCACGATACCCAACCTATGGGGGAACGACTATGATGATGATGACCAGGTAAGACCTGCAGGGGTCAACCACCAGTGGTCCAACCAGACAGGATCGAGCAGTATTGCGGCAGGCTCATTCAGCACCGCAGAACTCATCACTAGCGGAGGCAGCTCATCGGTTACCTTGGCTTGGTTCGACTACGGATCTCCTGGCATATTTACCATATGGGCAACTGAGGCATCAAGACTTGAGGGACGACTGCCATGCGTAACACACCTAAGCCTTTCCCTCTCAGTGACGCTTCGTGAATTTCTGAACTCGCTTCGCTCGCAACGAGTTATTTGATGGCGTAGCGTAGCGCAGTGCAGTCTCCTGCCACTTATTTTAACGTAAAAAAGCTGATCTTGCTCCCAATATTTTGCAAACCTCGTAATATTACAGGGTCATCTGGAAGTACGGCATCATCATCGTCGGTGTCGTCCAATCCAGTGACGTGCGTGTACTTAATGTCTCGCATCGCCATCATGGTTGAGATGAGCTCTGAAGAAGTGCCATCGTGTGTTACTGCCTCCAGGTATCAAATGGTTTTTTTGTTATAGGTAACTTAGAAATATAGGGTGAAATTTTACTAGTGACCAATAGCGAAAACTCAAAACCGGCTGGTGACAAACAACTTTCCCCAAGGAATATAGGTCAAAATATAAAAAAATGTGTTGGGCCTCCCGTAGTAACTCAAATCAGCTGATCGGCAATTTTGTATGGGAGGACCAATGTTTTTTCATGTTTCGACCCATGATCTTTGAGGAAAGTTGTTCCTTATCACCAGCCGATTCTGAACGCCCGACACCTTTGGGTATGCAGATGACAGCACGGTTGTTGATAGGTACCTGTCCAGTGCAAAGGCCAGCAATGAATCTACTCAGTCTTGTCGAGAGGCCCTAGTGAGTCGCCTAAACTTGAATCTTGAAGCAATATCCGAATGGGGTGATGCAAATCTTGTCAAGTTTAATGCATCTAAAATACAGGCATGTCTATTCTCCACTAAACGGAGTCCCTTCGACCTGACTCCGACTTTCCGAGGTGTATCCGTACCGATTTCCGAGCATCTTGAGCTTCTTGGCATGAACCTTTCATCTGACCTGAACTTTGGACATTATTATTGAGTCTTTGGCCACGACTGCAGCAAAAAGACTCGGAATTCTCTCGAAGGTCAGGCGATACTTCACACCAGTACAGCTTTTACAACTATACCAAGCTCAAGTCCGTTCCTGCATGGAGTATTGCTGTCACCTGTGGGACGGGTCTGCCAAATACCAGCTGGCAGCCCTGGACTCGATTGAGAAGCGCGCCAAGAGACTCATCGCTGATAGGGCACTAATTGACGCAAAGTTACAGAGCCTCGAACACCGTCGCAAAGTAGCTTGCTTGTCGGTATTCTACAGGATACATTTCGGGGAGTGTGCACAGTCTCTCCATGACCTGATACCTCCGTCACCATTCCATCTCCGGTGCACGAGATTCCACCCTTATATCGTAGACATCCCGCAAATTCGCACAAAGCGCTTCGCTTCTACATTTATAATGCGAACTGCTAAGGAGTGGAACTCCCTGCCTGCGGATCTGTTTCCGGAACGTTATAACCTGGGCCTTTTCAAGGCGAGAGTGAATAGGCATTATCTGGGCGAGCATGTTCCATCATCGTCTGCATCGTCACTTAACATCAGGTGAGATTGCGGAGAAATGCTTACCCATTACTTATAAAAAAAAAAAGTTTCGCTGTCGGTCACTAGTAAAATTTCACCCTATACCTACTTGTCTTATAGTGGGAAATAAGAACGACCACATTATTAAAACGACCTAGAAATTTCGTTTATCGAGGTGCCAAAGAACACCTGGATCCCAGCAGAGATATTTAAGTCCATCATTCAAATATCTGCCCCGGTCTTGAATCAAATCTAGCACCTCTGTAGCCGGCAAATCTTCAATTTACTACTCCATTTTTATCTTTTCCAGGTTTCTAAATGCCGTATTAGCTACCGAGGAGTTAGGCCTGACACAGCCAGCAACCAGGAGTCTCGCTGCCAATGTCTTTGCGTTGTGGATGTGCAGTCCTTTGTTAGGTAAGATTATCATTAAAAAGTTCATTTCATCATACGCATCACACCAACAGACGCACCACTCTATTGCTAAATCTAGATTGGCCTCTTTCTGTTATGGAATATTTCCAAGGATTGGCATCCATTATTCCTCGAAACCTGTTTGATCTCTGGTAAACATGACACCTCATTACTTGGGAGATGGCCCTGACTTTTCAAGCGACATTTGATCACGAAAAAAAATGTTTCAAGTAGGTATTTCTAAAAGCATAAGTCGAAGAATTGCTCATCACATCTACTTTGCATTATGATCATGTTGGGTAGACTAGGTCCCTAAAATCACACTTTATGAAAAATGGAACATCTGCTCTTATTTTGATTTGGTTGCCCAGAGATCCAGCTGAAGCCGCACCACTGCCCGTGGCGCATCTGGTCGGGCTGGCAGAAGCTGCTGCAGCGCTACGGGCACGCCTCCGAGTCCAGGAAGAACAAGGACCAGCCGGTGCTGAGGCTGCAGAGAAACGTCTTCTTCCCCAAACATTTAGAAGAAGGGATCAAGTAAGATATTTTATGATGAAAATGTGCCTTCATGAAAGGACGAGTTGGCTTCGTTCGCAATGCAAACTGAACTATGGTTTTAACGTGAACCTATGAGCTCGATTGGCGCATCTGGTCGGGGTGGCAGAAGCTGCTGCAGTGCTACGGGCACGCCTCCGAGTCACGGAAGAACAAGGACCAGCCGGTGCTGAGGCTGCAGAGGAACGTCTTCTTCCCCAAACACTTAGAGGAAGGGATCAAGTAAGTGTTTGAAAATGAGACTTCATGAAAGGACGAGCTTGCTTCGTTCGCAATGCAAGATGAACTATGGTTTTAACGTGAACCGAAGAGCTCGCTCTGGGCTGGCAGAAGCTGCTGCAGTGCTACGGACACGCGTCCGAGTCACGGAAGAACAAGGACCAGCCGGTGTTGAGGCTGCAGAGGAACGTCTTCTTCCCCAAACACTTAGAGGAAGGGATCAAGTAAGAGTTTGAAAATGTGCCTTCATGAAAGGACTACCTTGCTTCGTTCACAATGCAAGCTGAACTATGGTGAACCGAAGAGCTCGCTCTGGCGCATCTGGTCGGGCTGGCAGAAGCTGCTGCAGCGCTACGGGCACGCCTCCGAGTCACGGAAGAACAAGGACCAGCCGGTGTTGAGGCTGCAGAGGAACGTCTTCTTCCCCAAACATTTAGAAGAAGGGATCAAGTAAGAGTTTGAAAATGTGACTCCATGAAAGGACGAGCTAGCTTCGTTCACAATGCAAACTGAACTATGGTTAACGTGAACCGAAGAGCTGGCTCTGGCGCATCTGGTCGGGCTGGCAGAAGCTGCTGCAGCGCTATGGACAAGCCTCCGAGTCCATGAAGAACAAGGACCAGCCGGTGCTCAGGCTGCAGAGGAACGTCTTCTTCCCTAAACATTTAGAGGAAGGGATCAAGTAAGCTATTTTCTGTGCCTTCATGAAAGGACGAGCTTGCTTCGTTCACAATGCAAACTGAACTATGGTTAACGTGAACCGAAGAGCTCGATTGGCGCATCTGGTCGGGCTGGCAGAAGCTGCTGCAGCGCTACGGACACGCCTCCGAGTCCAGGAAGAACAAGGACCAGCCGGTGTTGAGGCTGCAGAGGAACGTCTTCTTCCCCAAACATTTAGAGGAAGGGATCAAGTAAGATTATTTATGATGAAAATGTGCCTTCATGAAAGGACGAGCTAGCTTCGTTCACAATGCAAGCTGAACTATGGTTTTAACGTGAACCGAAGAGCTCGCTCTGGCGCATCTGGTCGGGCTGGCAGAAGCTGCTGCAGCGCTACGGACACGCCTCCGAGTCACGGAAGAACAAGGACCAGCCGGTGTTGAGGCTGCAGAGGAACGTCTTCTTCCCCAAACATTTGGAGGAGGGGATCAAGTAAGTCATTTTATAATGAAAATGTGCCTTCATGAAAAGACGAGTTTGCTTCGTTCACACTGCAAGCTGAACTACGGTTTTAACGTGAACCGAAGAGCTCTGGCGCATCTGGTCGGGCTGGCAGAAGCTGATGCAGCGCTACGGACACGCCTCCGAGTCACGGAAGAACAAGGACCAGCCGGTGCTCAGGCTGCAGAGGAACGTCTTCTTCCCCAAACATTTAGAGGAAGGGATCATGTAAGTGTTTCGTTCACAATGCAAACTGAACTATGGTTTTGTAGCGACCTCTGGGAGCTACAACACGAAGCTCACTCGAAGTGGTTCACAAGCAAGCAAGACGCAACAGAAGTTCTCAACCTTCCGCAAGATGGCGCCACGTGACAGAACAATGGGCCTAAAACGCGGTATCGAAGTGTTCACCGCGCACCGCATATATACAACTTCCAAACTCATCCAGGCGGATCAGTCGGTCCCCTGGCCACAACACCCGGCCAGGCGGGTAGCTACCCTTTTCCCGACACCACCTGGATTCCTTCCTTCTGCCTATTGGCATTGCCTCCTGTCACCCGCCATAAACTTGCTTCTTTCAATGCAAGCTGAACTATGGTTTTAATGTGAACCGAAGAGCTCTGGCGCATCTGGTCGGGCTGGCAGAAGCTGCTGCAGCGCTACGGACACGCATCCGAGTCCAGGAAGAACAAGGACCAGCCGGTGTTGAGGCTGCAGAGGAACGTCTTCTTCCCCAAACATCTAGAGGAAGGGATCAAGTAAGAGTTTGAAAATGTGACTCCTTGAAAGGACGAGTTTGTTTCGTTCACAATGCAAGCTGAACTATGGTTTTAACGTGAACCTATGAGCTCGCTCTGGCGCATCTGGTCGGGCTGGCAGAAGCTGCTGCAGCGCTACGGGCACGCATCCGAGTCCAGGAAGAACAAGGACCAGCCGGTGTTGAGGCTGCAGAGGAACGTCTTCTTCCCCAAACATTTAGAGGAAGGGATCAAGTAAGAGTTTGAAAATGTGCCTTCATGAAAGGACGAGCTTGCTTCTTTCATTGCAAGCTGAACTATAGTTTTAACGTGAACCGAAGAGCTCGCTCTGGCGCATCTGGTCGGGCTGGCAGAAGCTGCTGCAGCGCTACGGACACTTCTCCGAGTCCAGGAAGAACAAGGACCAGCCGGTGTTGAGGCTGCAGAGGAACGTCTTTTTCCCCAAACATTTAGAGGAAGGGATCAAGTAAGTTTTTTCTGTGCCTTCATGAAAGGACGAGCTAGCTTCGTTCACAATACAAACTGAACTATGGTTTGAACGTGAACCTATGAGCTCGATTGGCGCATCTGGTCGGACTGGCAGAAGCTGCTGCAGCGCTACGGACACGCCTCCGAGTCGCGGAAGAACAAGGACCAGCCGGTGCTCAGGCTGCAGAGGAACGTCTTCTTCCCCAAACATTTAGAGGAAGGGATCAAGTAAGTCATTTTATAATGAAAATATGGCTCCATGAAAAGACGAGCTTGCTTCATTTACGATGCAAGCTAAAAAAGAGCTCGCTTCGCTCAAAATTCCGAGTCACGGAAGAACAAGGACCAGCCGGTGTTGAGGCTGCAGAGGAACGTCTTCTTCCCCAAACATTTAGAGGAAGGGATCAAGTAAGAGTTTGAAAATGAGACTTCATGAAAGGACGAGCTTGCTTCACAATGCAAACTGAAGTATGGTTTTAACGTGAACCGAAGAGCTGGCTCTGGCGCATCTGGTCGGGCTGGCAGAAGCTGCTGCAGCGCTACGGACACGCCTCCGAGTCCAGGAAGAACAAGGACCAGCCGGTGTTGAGGCTGTAGAGGAACGTCTTCTTCCCCAAACATTTGGAGGAAGGGATCAAGTACGTTATTTTTTGTACTGTGCTTCCATGAAAGGACGTGCTAGCTTCGTTCACAATGCAAGCTGAACTATGGTTTTAACGTGAACCGAAGAGCTCGCTCTGGTGCATCTGGTCGGGCTGGCAGAAGCTGCTGCAGCGCTACGGACACGCCTCCGAGTCACGGAAGAACAAGGACCAGCCGGTGTTGAGGCTGCAGAGGAACGTCTTCTTCCCCAGACATTTAAAGGAAGGGATCAAGTAAGATATTTTATATAAAATGTGACTTCATGAAAGGACGAGCTCGCTATGCAAGCTGTGTTGTTGTTTCTAAATAACACGAAGAATTCGCTTCAATCGCAAATTGTGTTACTGTTTGTGAATGGTGACACTAAAAACTCGCTACACTCGCAATACGTATTTTATCGCAAATATGTTATGTTATGGCATTAAAAGACGAGCTCGCTTCGCTCGCAACAAGTAAGTATAGTATTGGTACGTGAAATGATGAGCATGCTTTGCTCGCAATACACATTGTGTTGGTGTAATAAGCCACTCTTAACTTATTCAAATGTAAAACTACGTACGTTATTACTGGTTTAATTTAAGTAAAAAAATTTTAGGGTCTTTTTTAAACATGCAAAAATTTCCACCGCTGGCTGGATTTCAACCTGCGATTTACGACATCTGTACTCCCGACGCCTCTTAACTGGCCGACCACGGGTCAATCTTAGCCTGCGAAATAGTGCAAGTGTACCTTGTCCACCAACTATCTTTATCCTTCCAGGGACTCTCGGATACAAGAGTTGCTATACGAAGAAGCCAGATACAATGTGGTGACGGGTCGCTATCCTTTAGAGAGCGCGCAGGCTGTGATGCTCGGCGGTCTGCAGGCGCGGATACAGCTCGGACCCTATGACCCTCATCGCCATACGGCTAAATTTTTCAGGTTTGTTCCAACTATTAATCAAAACGTATAAATAATAGTGACCATAACATACTCCCTTGTGGCACTACTACGAAGAAGCTAGACACAATGTGGTGACGGGTCGCTATCCTTTAGAGAGCGCGCAGGCTGTGATGCTCGGCGGTCTGCAGGCGCGGATACAGCTCGGCCCCTATGATCCTCATCGACATACCGCTAAATTCTTCAGGTTTGTTCCAACGTATAAATATAGCATATAAATAATAGTGACCATAACATACTCCCTTGTGGCACTACTACGAAGAAGCTAGACACAATGTGGTGACGGGTCGCTATCCTTTAGAGAGCGCGCAGGCTGTGATGCTCGGCGGCCTGCAGGCGCGGATACAGCTCGGCCCCTATGATCCTCATCGACATACGGCTAAATTTTTCAGGTTTGTTCCAATGCATAAATATAACAAGTAAATAAAAGTGACCCTAACACACTCCCTTGTTGCACTACTACGAAGAAGCTAGATACAATGTGGTGACGGGTCGCTATCCTTTAGAGAGCGCGCAGGCTGTGATACGACCCTCATCGACATACGGCTAAATTTTTCAGGTTTGTTCCAATGCATAAATATAACAAGTAAATAAAAGTGACCCTAACACACTCCCTTGTTGCACTACTACGAAGAAGCTAGATACAATGTGGTGACGGGTCGCTATCCTTTAGAGAGCGTGCAGGCTGTGATGGCTCATCGACATACGACTAAATTTGTTCCAACTTATAACAAAAAACGAGTAAGTAAAAGTGACCATAACACACTCCCTTGCTGCACTACTACGAAGATGCTAGATACAATGTGGTGACGGGTCGCTAGCCTTTAGAAAGCGCGTGCAGATACAGCTTGGAACCTACGACCCTCATCGACATACGGCTAAATTTTTCAGGTTTGTTCCAATGTATAATAATAACGAATAAATAAAAGTGACCCTAACACACTCCCTTGTTGCACTACTACGAAGAAGCTAGATTAGATATAATGTGGTGACGGGTCGATATCCTTTGGAAAGCGCGCAGGCTGTAATGGCACATCGATATACGGCTAAATTTGTCAGGTTTGTTCCAATCTATTAATATAACGAATAAATAAAAGTGACCCTAACACACTCCCTTGTGGCACTACTACGAAGAAGCTAGATACAATGTGGTGACGGGTCGCTATCCTTTAGAGAGCGCGCAGGCTGTGATGCTCGGCGGTCTGCAGGCGCGGATACAGCTCGGCCCCTACGACCCTCATCGACATACGGCTAAATTTTTCAGGTTTGTTCCAATCTATTAATATAACGAATAAATAAAAGTGACCCTAACTCACTCCCTTATTGCACTACTACGAAGAAGCTATCGACATTCAATCATTATTTTTTACGAATTATTCGATACCTAAATATAAGAATTAAAAAATACAGATTAGGTAAATAAAAGAAGACCGGTTACTTTAATGTTGATATTGTTGAATTGATACTTCAATGTTGCACAATATTTTTAGGGTATCGTAGTCTACTAGAAACCCTTATAGTTTCGTCAAGTCTGTAAGTCTGTCTGTCTGTCTGTCTGTCTGTCTATATGCCGCGCCCTCCTATCTTCGTCAGTTTTAGAGCTATCGACATGAAATTTGGTGAGAAGATAGATCGTGTTGACCCAAATATAGAAATGTTAAGAAAAAATTATATTAAATGTTTTTTGGACCCCCTCCCATACAAGTGAAAGGGGAGCAAAAATTTTCTTTTTCTTCTGTAATATCGTGTAGGGTATCGTTGAATAGGTCTTTTAAAACTAGGTGAGGTTTCTTTGAAACAAAGTTACTAAAATGTTTCTGTCACGAGATATTTGCTTTTAAAAAGGGCGTTTTTGACCCATAATTTGTTCCAGCTGTAACTTCTAAAGTATAAACGCTAAAAATTTGAAATAAATATGGAATATAGCTTACAATCTGAAGTTACAATGAAAACTATAACGGATATTGTACCCTTAAAGGTTTCAGAAAAAAATGTGTTTTTCTATTTGCGGTTGGTCATCATACTGCTGCTAACAAAGCAGCAACAAAATTAAGTTTGTAATGCTGAGAAACCTGATATTTAAACGTTGACTACGAAACCCTATTTGTAGGCGTGTCTGACACGCTCTTGGCCGGTTTTTTTTAAATAAGTGTTGCGCTATGTTTCTTAGTCAGAACCTAAATAATATTCTAAAAAATATAAATAAATATCACGTTTAGAAATAGGCCGTGTGCTGCCGACTTAGAATAGCATCGCCCCATATCTACCCGTGGGTGTAATAAATAACGAGTAAGGGATGAATGCAGGGAATGGGCAGCATCGTTCTGTGTAAATACAACACCTTGCACTGCGGTCGCCAATCCGCCTGCCAAGCGTGGTGAATATGGCAAATACCCCCCTTTAGGGAGAGGCCCGTGTTCAGCAGTGGACTGTTGCGGATGTTATACCTCTAGTTAGGTATATGTAATGATCAGCTTTGTCAAGCACCTTTTAAAATTCAAACAGCAACTCCTTCCATTCTTCAATAGTTAGGCAAATTATTCCCAGAAAACATAGGTCTGTTTCAATCATTAAATACCCCTTTGCAGAGAGCACCAAGACAAGTACCTTCCCCAGCACGCTCGCTCCGGTCGCTGGGCGCAACTTCTACCAGCGGGGCGTAAGGGGAGCCCTGAGGCAAGATTGTTGGAGCAGGCTCAACGCCCGCCTGCCGCACCCCCTAGGAAACTGAGGCATAAATACTTGGCACACGTCCGAACGCTGCCTACATATGGGTGAGTCTCTCTCTAAACAACTAACAAAAATATATGATTTGAAAAATCGACCCACCAAACCAACCAACCGACCAACCAAAGTGGGCTACAAAACCAATTATCAATCAAACCCGAGACCGACCCGACCACCATAGCACATGGATAGGAATTCGGTTGTTTGCATAGAATAGTAGAATCATCGCACAATCTAGGAAAATACATAAAACATAGACCACATAGGTCCATTCGACAGATAAGAAGCGAAGCCGCTTTTCCAAAAACGTAGGCATACTTTCGTTTTATTCTCACGGTTAAAACTTTTTGGTTCCAATCGTAATTCCTTGAATTTCGTTTTCAGAGCGGCATTTTTCCAAGGTCAAATAGAGCAGCCCGTGCGAAGTCTCACAAGTCTTCTCACACATGAAGACATTCCTGTTCTAGTAGCAGTTAACTCCAATGGAGTTTACGTCATTGATGATACTGAGAGTGTAAGTTACAAATTTAGTTTTTATGAAATGGTTGGAAAAATTTAGGACTATATTTCTAGAAGTTGAATTTAGTAGTCACCACCTCTCTGAATAGCAATTTTTAGTATCACAAGCAAGAATTTCTACATTATAAAAATGTCAAATGCAAAGACTTTGGATTAGATACGCATGAGAAAAGAAAAGTAGGTAACGGAGTAGCAAAGTTTAATTAAAATTCGAATGTACCTATACATACACATCTTTAGTATGTGGTCATCTACATCAAAGTTCTACCAGAAAATGTACATTTTCAGAAGAAAAAACGATTTTTGCTATTGCAGACGGTGTTACTCGGTCTTCTATACGAGGAGCTATCCTGGGACATAGGCTTGCCTTCAGATGACAATGAAGATTGTTTGCCGTGCCTCTTCCTGCAGTTTATGGTCGTGGAAAACGGTCTTAGGGTTTCTAAAATATTACAGGTTAGTTAGTACTTTTTAAATTCTGACTTATTTCGATGATACATTTGGCGTAAAAACGTGTACATACGTTACTTATTATCATATTTCTCTTTTTCATGGTCACTTTCACTGGCTTCTGGCTTTTTGTGCAAAACCTGAAGCTAAAATCTAACTTTGTTCTCGTATTTTACATTTGTTAAATTTTACATTCTTGTTTGTATTATTTATAATTTGCTACCAATCACTACCTACCTACTAAACCATTGCACCATAGGCTACATCTGATGCATCACAGTAAAGTTGCAAAAACAACTTCACGCTTTTGTCGCCTGTAATTTTTATATCTGACAATTTTGATGTTATCAACAGGTGTTCTCTAAACAAGCAATAATGATGGACACCCTGATTGAGCATTTCGCGGGAGAGTATAGGAAAAGACTTGGACAGGAAACTCCGAGCGATCACGCCAATTATGCTGATTATCATTCTGGTAAGAACAATGTTGATTACTCTCTAAAACGTCCAAAAGTCTTAAAAAATTATTTTGAGAGAAATCACTCTCTTACAAAAACGTCGATTTGTCTCTCAAGTAATGATTTTCACAGAAATCATCAAAAAATATTCTATTCTGTTTTTTTTGTTGTTTTCAAGTCTAAAGCGTGACTCTGTTTATTTTGTCTTCTAGATTCCGGCAGCATATCTCTACCACCACTCTCGCGACCGGATTCACCGCAACGAAGACTCGCGAACAAACTTTCCCGTTTAGCATTAGCCACTCATGATGGAAGAGGAAACTTATTGGGAGGAGCTGGAGACTGGAACACTGATCTTAGCCATCCACAGCCATCTTGGATTTTACCTAAGCATTAAATAATGTCTCCCAGAAAGAAGCTGTGCTGGAACACTGATCTAAGCCAACCAACATCACAATTCTCATGGATTTTACATAAGCGTTTGACAATGTCGTCCATGAACATTCTCAAAAGTAGCTTCAATGGCATGGTTATCTACATATTATGGAAAAAGGAGTGTAGGATAATAGGGATTGAATAAAACACTAACGCTAGCCATTCCCAAATTTCCCGGATTCTACCCAAGCATTAGAAAAAGGAGACTGTACTTGTAAAAATACTCGTCAGTCGAGCATTACTAACTCGTGACGAAAGGGTAACTTGATACGTGGGGTTGAGAATTGCAACATTGCTTTTGCTTTGAGTCATCCACAACCTTCGTAGTTTTTACCTAGGCATTAGATAAATTAAATCATGTCGTGTTGTTAAAAAACTATAATAATTTTGTTGCCATTGGTTACTAAGAATTTAAATCAATAAAAATATTGTATTGAACGAGGACAAAAATCTCTCATAAACTGAAATACTCATTGAATAAGCTAAATAAAATTTACCTTATTTGGATTTTATACATGTTGTTTTAATTTTATAGTTTCCTTTTTCCGAAAAGTTAGATTTTCGTCACTTACATACATGACATGGATCACCCATGTAGGTGTGATTATTTTCTACCTGGTTAGCTATTTGCCTAAAACACTAGAAATGATAAAACACACAAGAAATTTGTGAGTAATATTTATTAGATACTAACAAGATACTAAGCATTTAAGCAAGTATATTAAAACAGAACAACAATATTTTAAAACGTAACGTACATTAACAAGAAGTAGGTTATTTTATTTGTAATACTTTTAGAACTTGTGTAAAACTGTAAATATGTTTGAATATAAAAATAACGTGTTCAAACGTACGTACCTTATTTAAAACCATAATGAAAACATCGTAATAATGGTACCTGTATATTTGGACGACTTTGTGAATCATCAAACCTTAAATCTGTAATAGTTCTTCATTCGATTGTACTCGACGAGCAGCGGGTGCTTGTTCAGGTAGGCCTCCAATGCTCGGTATCTAGGGGCTGACAGGTCTCTATGCCGCGACAGCCGCACTTCCAGAGTGTGGACCGAGAACGACAGATCCGCACTGCAGGAGAAAAACACAAAATTGAAAACGATAAATGAAAATGGGAATATTTAAGAGGAAGTTTCTTGAAAATTGTAACCGTGACCGTCTATTCTAGAAACAGCAAAGGAATAAGCCCCAGGCAACCGGGTTTTCGAAAAGAGCCCATTTTGCTTAAAAAATGCTGTAGAATACAATAAAAATCAGACATGGCCCGTTATGCTATGACTATTTTGTTCTTCTAAAGGTGAATTGTAACAATGAGGTGATGATAAGTATATTCTACTACACTTACCTCATGGTAAAGTAGGCAGCCTCCTTTTCTGGTGTCAGGATGAACTGGTTCGCCAAGTACCACAGACGCTTCGCCTTGTACTCGGCATTGAACTAAAAAGTTAAAGATACATTTTGATCACCAACATTTATATGGAAGATACCAAAACGTACTTTACCTAAGATACCTGAAACGATATTATATTTTAATTTCTAAGGTCGAAGCTAAGTTTCTAAGGGATGAAAGTTTTTTTTTTTTCGTGTGGGACACCGAGTCGTTCAACGACCCGATGGACCCTGGTGTCAGAGTTTTTCAACCGCCTACTGCAAGTAGCAGGCCTCTGACACGGTTGTGTAACGACCGCCAACATAGACAGCAACCGGGACCGACGGCTTAACGTGCCCATTCGAAGCACGGAACCATCTTACTTGCGGACAATCAGGTGGTTCAGCCTGCAATGTCCTAACCAGACTGGGAACAAATTCACAAAGTGATAAATATCAACTTTGTGAGTGACCCCACGGGAATTGAACCCGGAACCTTTGCGTGGCAGGCAGGCATACTAACCACTGCGCCACATCGGCTGTCAAGTTGAAAGTTGTAAAGCTGCTTGACAAACTGCACGCGTTTCAGTTCAGTCCAAACTCCAAACATTCGAGCAACGTAGATTTTTCAACTAGAACTATCGAATCTGCATGAGGAACCTGGCTTGATAGGGGCCTTGAAGTCGTTGATGCAAGAATCGCGCACCATAGAAGCTTCCTTGATGGTCAGTCCACGAGGTACCGCGAACATTTGGGACACACAACTGCCAGGACATACCTTGTCGAATCGCTCTTGCACGAGCAGCTGCCTGGCCAGCTGAGTGGCTTTGAAGTCGTTGATGCACTGATCGCGCACCATCGAAGCTTCTTTGATGGTCAGTGGATGCTTCAGCCCACGTGATACCCCGAACATTTGGATCAAAAAACTACCAGAACATAGGTACCTTGTCGAATCTCTCCTGCACGAGCAGCTGCCTGGCCAGCTGAGTAGCCTTGAAGTCATTGATGCACTGGTCGCGCACCATTGAAGCTTCCTTGATGGTCAGCGGGTGTTTTAGACCGTGTGACACTCCGAACATTCTCGCTATGTAGGGCTGGAGAGGATCCGCGTCCGCTTCAGTCTCACGGTGTGCTATCTCCGCTTTCAGACGCTCCTGTTGAATTGTAATTTCAGTTATCGGTGAGCAATGATATAATCCACTCTGCAAAAATGGTGTCACGGGTCGGGTAAGCTTTGGTACCAGAACAAAAAGCTTAAGGAATATCAATGAATACAGTAGCTTTTGTCACAGAATTTTCTTAATAAGCTCCCTCTATTTTAGATTTAGATGACCTAGGTAGATAATTTGAAAACTTATACGATCGACTGTCTCAGAGTTTCGTATCGTACCTACTCATTGCTAATTTTGAAGAGCTCTATAATATTTTGGAAAACCTACAACTCAAGTTATTTTCTATTCATGATACATCCAGAATGTAAACTCAAACCTGTTCAGCATAACCCTCCTGGGCAACTTTATTCTGCTCTGTATTGAAGAGTGATATGTAGAGCGTCGGCTCCGTAAGCTCCTTGTACCGCTGACGGAGATAGCTGCTGATGTCTGACTCGTACTCGCGCACATGCTTGTTTGTTTCGTGCTCCCATTGCATGTTGTTCACGAGCCCCATGTAGACGTCCAGAGGACGGGGTTCTTGACCACAAGGGTCAGCCTAGGAGAAAAACTCATATTTACAGAAGCCTGTGTGGTGTGGTGAAAGTAGTAGGTTCTCTATGCATTTTCACCTTTACTTTCGTGCTTAACCGTACTAATACACGCCGATAATCTTGACAAACATTGGACATATCCTTAACAGTAACAGCAGTCCACAGCTGGACATGGGCCTCCCATACTCACCACGCTTGGCAGGGGGACTGGCGAGCCCAAAGCAACATGTCACACACAGGGAATTATGCTTCCCATTGGTGCTATCATAGTGCACAAAATGGTAATCTGGCTCTTGAGCCTAAAAATCTCTTGCTGTGCTGAGTATCAAACTCATATGCTTAGGTAACATTTTTAAGCCTCCTCCATCAGCAGATATTACGTAGTTGATACACATTCTTACTTACAATATACCCCGAAGTCTTATCCGGATAGAACAGAACCTTGCCCCCGGTCTCGGCCAGATTGGGTTTTATGTAGTGCCTGTTGTCATTCGTCACGAAATTGTACTCGTAGTGATACAGCAGTTCTATGGCATTGTTTGAAATATGGAATATTCGCTTCCAAACATCCTCCTTTGCTGGTTTGCTGTAGTTTCTCTTGTAGACTTCTGTCACATCTATCAGCTGCCGCTTGTGATCCGCCTTTGTCGGCTCGGAGTATTCAATGTGACGAGATACGAGTCTGAAAATAAAGGTGGTGTTGATGTAGGAAATATAAATACTCTTTTCTCTCTCTTCTCTCTCTCTTCTCTCTCTTTTGGATTGTTCATGAGTGAGAAGGAGAGACTGTACTCAAGTCATAGAAATTAATTCTTCTAATGCAAACGTACAGGTCACGTCTGTCCACGTAGAACTCCTCAAAGGTGAGCGGGGTGCAGACAATCTTCTCCAGGTGATCCAGACGCGAGTACCACTTGAACTCCATCGTGCGGTCACCCTCGATGCTCTCGGGTGGTGCCTCCAGAGAATATTCGTGCTCTGAAACGATCAGATTTAAGATAACTAGATGGTAATCGATAAAAATGGGAGATAGTGCCTAATGGCGAACCCTGGGGCCTGGGGGTGGCCTACGTCCAACATTGGACGTCATAGGATGACGTACCCAATGAGGTAGGGTGTGTCCTTTTCTTTGGAGTATTAAAAGTAAAGAAAACTCAGGATAACTTTAGTATCTTTGCTGTTTCCTGTTTTTATAATACCTACGTAGGTATTGCTTCAAACATATTGAGACTGAGAGTCAACAAAACATCATCAACAACCAAGACAAATCAGAATTTAAATATCTACAGGCTCTAATCAGGTTGATCTAGACACTTACTTAGCAGATGATCAGGGCGACCGGTATCAAATAGCTCTTTAACCCATTTCTTATTGTGGTCTAATCGCATGGTGTTCATTTTATCGTCTCTATTCTCATAGTATTCATACCTGAAAAACAAAGTTATCGTGAATAGGCAATTAGTTAACTGTAAGATCTATTCTATGCAAGAAAAAAGACAACGGCGACTCAAAAGTTTTGTTTTTCCTGATTGCCTCAGAAGCATGGTTTAAATTTTTGTGTTGGGTAAGTACTTCTTTTTTTGCCCAGGGCAGGGCCATCAGAACTGCACTGGACGGCTTGGTGAAAAGCGAGGGCTCAACCGAAAGTTTTAGTATGGTTGTTCAAACAATCAGGTCAATCAAGCCTTAATAGGGGCAAAACTGGAGATAAGAGGTTGTTCTGCAGCATCAAATAAGGTGATGAACTTACGTAATAAGTGGCTTGGTGAGTGCATAGTCCTCGAAGACAGTGATCTTCTTGACCACTCCCGTTGGCTGCGAGTAGCGCGAGTACTTGTCCACCAGGACCTTCTTGTAGTGGATCTGCTTGTGGAAGCCGGGGTAGCGCTGCTCGAAATCTACTCATACGAGATAAATGACAAACCATTAAGTTAGTATGTCTAATCTTATGCCATTTAGCTAGATACATACTTGACGTAGCTTAGTAAAAATAGCTACTAGGAATAGTAGCTACTTTTACTTGTGTCGTGTCATGTAGTACACTACTATTATATTATTAGTAGTTTTGTGCTTTTTTGTAGCACATAATAATAAATATCACTCGATTAGAGCTGACTTAGCAATAATAAAAAGTAGGTAACAAAAATAAATTTAAATTAAGAATCGAAGAAGAAATGCGACCGTGGCCAGGACTTGAACCCGGGATTCATCTGCCATCTAAGCATATAAGCTAATGGACTTACGACTGCTATCTTGAAATTTTCGACCTCCTCATGTTATCCTTGCCTGAAACGGCTAAGATACGATAGAAAATGCTTAAGACTAACCTGCCGCAGTGATATCCAATTTCTCCACCCAGCTGGCGGGCATATCTAGATGCTTTTCAGTATCAACAGCAGTTCTCTTGTCACCGTAGTCCATTCCAATGAATTGTCTTCTATGGAAAGGTTCACCTGGTAAAAGGTGCTCCCACAGTTTTATATTATTCAGGTCATAACTCAAATGACTCAAATTCTGCCAAACAACTTTTCTTTCCTCCTGTTCCTCTTCGGCAACTTCCTCCTCTACCTTCTCTTCTTCAATTTTTTTCTTCTTCTTCTTTCTTTTCTTTTTAGGACCTTCTTTTTCTTCGGCTTCCTTTTCTGCTGCGAGTCTTTCTCTTTCCTCTATGGTTTTGTGTTTCAGTTCTTCTATTTCCTCTTGGACTCCTTCACTTTTCTTAATTACATCCTCATGCTCTTCCTTTTTCTTATCTTTTGCTCTTTGCTCCTGCAGAGCTTCATCTTTAGCCTCTAGTCTTTCCCTTTTAAATATAACACATTGATTAAAGGTGGGCTTAAAAACCAAGCGACAACGACAACGACGCGCGTCGTTGCCGCTTTCAAATGACTGGTTTGTATGGGGAACCAGAAAAACCGAGCGACGGCGTCGTTGCGGCGCGCCACGACGCCGTCACGTTGACAGCGCGCTGAGAAGCTTAGAGTTTGTATGGGATGCGGTCGGGTTTTTCTACAAGACCGCAGCGACAACGACGCCGTCAAAATTTGACGGCGACAACGACGCGCGTCGTTGTCGCGTCGCTTGGTTTTTAAGCCTATCTTAATACATACCTACTAAGTAAATAAGATAATAATTGCAAATGTATGTTTCTTTGTTACATTCGCTTGATCATAAACCTTATTATAAATTTTTCTTTAGTGATGATAGGCTTTCTTTTACTAGTACCTCGTTTATTTCACCATAGTAGCAGGTTGTCTCAAACCCCTTGGTCGCTTCTTATGACACCTACGGGAAACATATGGGGTAATGCTATTCTATGCCAGCACTACACGGTTTGTAGGCATGATAAGACCATTAAACTGATTAACTCTTCTAAGGGTGCCATGTTGTTTAACGAGAAAATAAATTCGATATCGCACAAAAAAACTCAAACAGCTCAACTCAACTGCGATAAAGTCAACTGACTTTCTATGGGAACACGAATAAATTATATCGCGTGCCAACTCCATAGTAAAAGCTTTTTCAGTGTCCTGAGCCGATAATGCCTACAAACTTTTTGGTACACTGTCGATTATTACTTACTTTTCTTTCTGAGCTGCATCTTTTTCTAATTTCTCTTCATATTCTTTTCTCTTGATGGCTTCTTCTTCTGTCTTCGCTGTCACATGCTTTTCTCGCTCCTCTCTTTCTCTCGCTTCAACCAATTCTTTTTCAATGAATTCATCTGGTTCCCATTCCTCTTCATCCAACTCAACTAAAGTTTGAAGGTTTACCTGTACATTTATTTTATTGTTATGTTATACAGATAATCATTATTTTATCATTTTAAGCACTGAAAACCCTTCCCTCACCCTTCCTAACAAAAAATAAATCCCTAGTGTTGCTCATCATTAAAGGTTGTTTCCCGTGATCAAGCAGCAGTAGATTATACTTATTAACCAGAAAAACTGCCTGAACAAAAAACAGGAAAACTGCCTGTTTCGTATACAGACAACAAGGCAAGCGCGCCAGTTCTAACTTTTATTTCAAAGCCTGCTAAGTATTGGTAATCTCTCAAAAAAGTGTTGAGGCTATTGGAAGCAATTCCAAACAAACTTACGTAATAGTTCTCGTTGTTATAGATACTATCAATCTGCTGGTACTGTTCATAGTCGAGGGGATATGCGTTTCCTTGGGAGGGCTCAATGAAGAAGGGCTTCTCGACGCCCATGGGTCCTGGCAGGATCAGCACCCACGCGTGAGTGCGCCAGCCATCGATCTCATCTTTAGGGGGCAGCTCTAGTTCCTGTAGGAAAAAAATCATTTTGCTTGATATGATTACCTAACTAACTAACTAATTCCGATGACTCAGCGACCCAAAGGATCTTGGCCTCCGAAACGAGCCACTGATCCCCGTCTTGCGCGATCTCCTGCCAATTCCTGACTCGAAAATGAATACCTACATCGTATAAAATTAGGTAAGTGGCTTTTTGTGTTTCTCTGTCTGTCTTTAGTGGAATTCTCTAACTCCTCCTAAACCACGCAATATATTTTGATGAGTTTTTTTGTAATAGATAGAGATTCAAAATAAAGGCATGCATATAAACATGTATATCACATGCCGGGAAAATGTGACTAATAGTAATGACCTTATCCTACCCTGACCTCCGGCCTGATAGACCGACTTAAAGAAAGCAGCTGGTAGCAACTGGATGGCAAAAATGGGAGATCCTTGTGGCGTACCCAGGAGGGAGGCCTACGTGCAGCAGTGGACTGCTTTATACTGATGTGATGAATAACCTTGATCCTCAGCTGTTTTTCGGTCTCGATCCTGTCCAGTTCATCCTGGATCTTTTTCGCTGCTTTATCCTCCATCATCTTCACGTACTTGGAGTTGAAGTCGGGCAGCGGCACTAGTTTGTAACGCGGCTCCTCTTCAGGCTCAGGCTCTACATGCACTACCTGAAAAAAATAGGTTTCATAAAATCAATTGTGGTTTTCAGGTTAGATTTTCAAAAACAGAATCTAGAGAAATTCATTGGCATTTCTTAGTCAGATCCTACGCTAAAATTAGTGGTTAGATATAACAAAAGTACGACTGTTGCCAAAAACTATCTAGAATATCATTTTCTAGGGTCTTGTCGGTATTATGAGACAACCAGGGAATGCAATCTTGTAGCCAGGAACTAGAACTTGAGCTGAAGTCAAACTTGAGCAAGGTTTAATCGTGTAACAAGCCTCGTCGGTGTCATAATACCTATATAATTTACCTATATACCTATGTATTTGTATAAGATGCTTTTTAATTCATCCAACACACCTCGCCTGTCTCATCAGGCACATCAGGGCATTCTTGCCTGTAGCGCAAGTTCAGACAAGTGTCGCGTTTAGCGCAGCCGACCACGACGTATGCATCGTACATGGCGCCAATAAGCCAGAATACCAGGACATGAGCTATCTCATACATACCTCGGTCTCATCAGGCACATCAGGGCATTCTTGCCTGTAGCGCAGGTTCAGGCAGGTGTCATGTTTAGCGCAGCCGACTACGACGTACGCATCGTACATGGCGCCTATTAGCCAGGATACTAGAACTTGAGCTGAAGTCGAACTTGAGCCAAGTTTAATCGGGTAAAATACCTCAGTGTCTTAAGGCGTATACCTACCTATACATTTTATTGTAAATAGTATAAGATGCTTTATGAGCTAAATTCATGCAACATACCTCAGTCTCATCAGGCACATCAGGGCATTCTTGCCTGTAGCGCAAGTTAAGGCAGGTGTCACGTTTAGCTCAGCCAACCACGACGTAGGCATCGTACATGGCACCTATAAGCCAGGATATCTCACCTTACCTTATCTATCTCATACATACCTCGGTCTCATCAGGCACATCAGGGCATTCTTGCCTGTAGCGCAAGTTCAGGCAGGTGTCACGTTTAGCTCAGCCAACCACGACGTAGGCATCGTACATGGCACCTATAAGCCAGGATATCTCACCTTACCTTATCTATCTCATACGTCATACCTCGGTCTCATCAGGCACATCAGGGCATTCTTGCCTGTAGCGCAAGTTAAGGCAGGTGTCACGTTTAGCTCAGCCAACCACGGCGTAGGCATCGTACATGGCACCTATAAGCCAGGATATCTCACCTTACCTTATCTATCTCATACATACCTCGGTCTCATCAGGCACATCAGGGCATTCTTGCCTGTAGCGCAAGTTCAGGCAGGTGTCACGTTGAGCGCAGCCAACCACGACGTATGCATCGTACATGGCACCAATAAGTCAGGATACCAGGACATGAGCTATCTCAAACATACCTCGGTCTCATCAGGTACATCAGGGCATTCTTGCCTGTAGCGCAGGTTCAGGCAAGTGTCTCGTTTAGCGCAGCCGACCACGACGTAAGCATCGTACATGGCTCCAATAAGCCAGGATACCAGGACATGAGCTATATCATACATACCTCGGTCTCATCAGGCACATCAGGGCATTCTTGCCTGTAGCGCAAGTTCAGGCAGGTGTCACGTTTAGCGCAGCCGACCACGACGTATGCATCGTACATGGCACCTATTAGCCAGGATACTTGAACTTGAACTGAAGCCAAACTTGATCCAGGTTTAATCATGTAACATACCTCGGCCCCATCAGGCAAATCAGGGCATTCTTGCCTGTAGCGCAAGTTCAGGCAGGTGTCACGTTTAGCGCAGCCGACCACGACGTAAGCATCGTACATGGCTCCAATAAGCCAGGATACCAGGACTTGAGCTATATCATACATACCTCGGTCTCATCAGGCACATCAGGGCATTCTTGCCTGTAGCGCAAGTTCAGGCAGGTGTCACGTTTAGCGCAGCCGACCACGACGTATGCATCGTACATGGCACCTATTAGCCAGGATACTTGAACTTGAACTGAAGCCAAACTTGATCCAGGTTTAATCATGTAACATACCTCGGCCCCATCAGGCAAATCAGGGCATTCTTGCCTGTAGCGCAAGTTCAGGCAGGTGTCACGTTTAGCGCAGCCGACCACGACGTAAGCATCGTACATGGCTCCAATAAGCCAGGATACCAGGACATGAGCTATATCATAGTACATACCTCAGTCTCATCAGGCACATCAGGGCATTCTTGCCTGTAGCGCAAGTTCAGGCAAGTGTCACGTTTAGCGCAGCCGACTACGACGTAGGCATCGTACATGGCGCCTATTAGCCAGGATACTAGAACCACTAGAACTTGAACTATCTCAATACCTCGGTCTCATCAGGCACATCAGGGCATTCTTGCCTGTAGCGCAAGTTCAGGCAAGTGTCACGTTTAGCGCAACCGACCACGACGTATGCATCGTACATGGCTCCAATAAGCCAGGATACCAGGACATGAGCTATCTCGAAAGGGTTGCCGGCTCGACGGATCAGCGCTGTGTATGGGGACATCAGGCGACTGGGCTGTGAACAAAGAAAAAGATTATGAATTTATAAATCTCTCTCTCTCTCTTTTCGTGTGGGTCCAACGACCCAATGTAAAGGTGTAAGTATAACATATAAAATAATGAAAATATTTTTCATTGTGACCCAACGGAACCAATTCATGAAACTGAACAACGTTCTTCAAGGCAACATTCTCCATAACTCCATAATACGTTCTTCATAACTCGATATTTAAAGAAAATTATGCAATAAGCTGGTCCATCACTGAAATATTTCCACCAAAACTTGACATCAAAAAATACAACAATTTTTTTTACCAAAATGAAAACAAGAAACCATTTCTATTTCTTTATCACCGCCATCTAACAAAGGAAGTATGAACTTTTCCAGAAAGCTGAAGTCCTCGGAGATTACATAGGGACATGATGAGAACGTACCACAAGCACTAATTCTTCAAAGGGATACAGAGAGATGGCGCTACAAGTAGGTAACAATATTTTACACACAATGCAACAGGTGACCAAAAAAGGAAAAGTATGTTCTTATCACTTAAAGCGGACAATAAATTAGTAAATATTTTACTATTCCAGCTTTATAAAGAAAAGACAGAATATTGCCTCTAGCTGAACAGTATGTATTTTGGAACATTGCCATACCTTTAATTTATATAGCTAGCTAACAATATGAAAGTAAAGAATCATAATAAAGATAATTAAGACTGAAAATAATCAATTAACCGATTATTTACCCTCAAGAGACTTTTTAACGATCAATCAAGGCTTGCCGCAAGTAGGTATTTCGCATAAATGCTGGCAAAAGTTTTCGATAGCAAATTGTTTAAATAATGAATCCAAAATAACCGTCGCTCAAAATTTCCGCGCAACTCACTAACAGGTTACAATCAACTTTTCAATCACACCCCAAATGAAGTAACTCGTTTATTATTTATTAAATGCTCTGAAATTCTGCCCGAACAATGACAAGTTCAGCATGCAATAATAAACCCTGACAGTTTTGTTTAAAACTGGAATTTGAAGTTGTTTTCCTGAAATCATAGCGACGCGTAAAGTGTAGCCAAATGCATATTTTGCTATTCGTAGCCTTTTGCTACGTGTCGTAGCAGTTATGTTATGATCGATCATACATAATATTCATAATAGTAATTTTGATTGCGAAGTAGCAGTAGACAGGTAAACATTATGTCTGCTAAATCTGATTGATGTGAATGAAATATCCGTTATCAAAAAGCTAATGTTTCTAAGAAATACCTAATTTTAGTTAGCACGTAGCATTCATCCGTGTTTTACGTTTATATATTCTTCAGTCTTACTCTTAGACTTACTTATAAATACATATAATACAAATAATAATACTTTTAAATACCCCAGTTGGCAACACCGACCCCGTCCCCTCGAATCGATTCCAAAGTTGAGTGAAAACAAAGTCAGCCCCAACTTTTGCGACTTCCAACTTTCACTCTCGCGCACAAACTTTTATTCACTTTCGCTGACAATTTCCATTCTTACTTTTATTCGTGTAAGTTTTTATTGTTAACGATCTTTAGAACGAACACGATCTGTGTTCGTTTAGAGGCACCTAGTAAATAATTTCGATAATTTAGATTCTTGATAGTCTGCTCAAGAAATAAGTGTGTGTGTCTGTGTGTGTGTATTGATAGTTCTTGGAGGTACATACCTACTTATTTATATAAAAAATCTTAACGTAGGTACATGCTGCAGCACGCACATTTCAATAAAAAAAATATTTCGTTACATTACATCAGTAACAAAGGATACTGGGCAGCTGAAAGAATATCATCATCTATGCCTCATCATCTACCTGCCCTTATCCCAATTTCCTGAGCTGAGATAATACGCCTCTTACAGAAGACAATGGCATCGTACAGAAGTCATGTCGTACAAAGATATGTATTTTAATGAATTGCTACATAAGAGGCTAAGAGCGGAGCGGACCAACATTTGATTTTTCATCTGAATAAACGCTCAAGTATTCTTTTAAAGCCAGCTACGATATTCAGCGAGTGAGATTATTCCTCGCTCGCTAGGAGCCAGAATTCCTGGCGCAGTGGCTGCTGGCCAGTACAATATTCTAGCTGGAGAATGGCCACCGCAGCGGGGTGGGGGAAGGGGAAGCGGGAGGGGGGGCGGAGAAATTAGACTGTGCCACGTCGCGCTTTGGACGCGCTTGACCAAGCGTTATTCGGCGCTGCTGGGAAGACGCTAGAGCTGAGGTAGCTGCTTACATCTATAACAATATCCGTAAAATAAAATTGTTCAATATTCTAGCTGGAGAATGGTCACCGCAGCGGGGTGGGGGAAGGGGCAGCGGGAGGGGGGGCGGAGAAATTAGACTGTGCCACGTCGCGCTTTGGACGCGCTTGACCAAGCGTTATTCGGCGCTGCTGGGAAGACGCTAGAGTTGAGGATAGGTGTGTTCATAACAATATACGAAAAAGAAAAAACTATTTTGTAAACGATTGTTTTTGGAGATCAATATAGAAGTAGTTTTAGGTACTTATATGATAAGTTAGCATCAATATAGAAGTTGGTAATAGGTACGTGGAACATTTTGCTTGTGATCAATCTTTTAATGCATATCAATCACAGCTCGTAATTTGTTTTTATCCATGAGACTGCGCTTTTCCTCGCTCGCTAGGAGCCAGAATTCCTGGCAGTGGCTGCTGGGCAGTACAATATTCTAGCTGGAGAATGGCCACCGCAGCGGGGTGGGGGAAGGGGCAGCGGGAGGGGGGGCGGAGAAATTAGACTGTGCCACGTCGCGCTTTGGACGCGCTTGACCAAGCGTTATTCGGCGCTGCTGGGAAGACGCTAGAGCTAAGGGTCGGTTTGTCTATATTGCAATATCCGAAAAATGAAATAGTTGTAGTCAGCATTCCAACTGAAATGTTGAGTACCGAAATACCAAAGATGAAAAGTGCCGGTGGTTGCTTCTTTGAATCAAATCGTCAGGTATGGACATGTCCGTAGGACAATCTTTTAGGGTAGAAGATAGTCCAGATGGAATCTAGAGGTAGAATACAAATCTGCGAGGAATCGGTGTCACGGGTGTCACGAGTTTCTTATCATATCTTTTGTGAGTTGCAACTTATAAAATTATTGCTGGTGAATGGCCACCGTAGCGGGGTGGGAAGAGGGGGTGGAGAAATTAGACTGTGCCACGTCGCGCTTTGGACGCGCTTGACCAAGCGTTATTCGGCGCTGCTGGGAAGACGCTAGAGTTGAGGTAGCTGCTTCCATCTAAGGCAATATCCGTAAAATAGAATACTAGTACAATATTCTAGTTGTATATGGTCACCGCAGCGGGGTGGGGGAAGGGGCAGCGGGAGTGGGGGCGGAGAAATTAGACTGTGCCGTGCCACGTCGCGCTTTGGACGCGCTTGACCGAACGTTATTCGGCGCTGCTGGGAAGACGCTAGAGTTGAGGTAGCTGCTTCCATCTAAGTATTAGAATATCCGTAAACTAGAATACTAGTACAATATTCTAGCTGGAGAATGGCCACCGCAGCGGGGTGGGGGAAGGGGCAGCGGGAGGGGGGACGGAGAAATTAGACTGTGCCACGTCGCGCTTTGGACGCGCTTGACCAAGCGTTATTCGGCGCTGCTGGGAAGACGCTAGAGTTGGGGTAGCTGTTTTCATCTATAGCAATATCCGTAAAATGAATACTAGTACAATATTCTAGCTGAAGAATGGCCACCGCAGCGGGGTGGGGAAGGGGTAGCGGGAGGGGGGACGGAGAAATTAGACTGTGCCACGTCGCGCTTTGGACGCGCTTGACCAAGCGTTATTCGGCGCTGCTGGGAAGACGCTAGAGCTAAGGGTCGGTTTGTCTATATTGCAATATCCGAAAAATGAAATAGTTGTAGTCAGCATTCCAACTGAAATGTTGAGTACCGAAATACCAAAGATGAAAAGTGCCGGTGGTTGCTTCTTTGAATCAAATCGTCAGGTATGGACATGTCCGTAGGACAATCTTTTAGGGTAGAAGATAGTCCAGATGGAATCTAGAGGTAGAATACAAATCTGCGAGGAATCGGTGTCACGGGTGTCACGAGTTTCTTATCATATCTTTTGTGAGATGCAACTTATAAAATTATTGCTGGTGAATGGCCACCGTAGCGGGGTGGGAAGAGGGGGTGGAGAAATTAGACTGTGCCACGTCGCGCTTTGGACGCGCTTGACCAAGCGTTATTCGGCGCTGCTGGGAAGACGCTAGAGTTGAGGTAGCTGCTTCCATCTAAGGCAATATCCGTAAAATAGAATACTAGTACAATATTCTAGTTGTATATGGTCACCGCAGCGGGGTGGGGGAAGGGGCAGCGGGAGTGGGGGCGGAGAAATTAGACTGTGCCACGTCGCGCTTTGGACGCGCTTGACCGAACGTTATTCGGCGCTGCTGGGAAGACGCTAGAGCTAAGGGTCGGTTTGTCTATATTGCAATATCCGAAAAATGAAATAGTTGTAGTCAGCATTCCAACTGAAATGTTGAGTACCGAAATACCAAAGATGAAAAGTGCCGGTGGTTGCTTCTTTGAATCAAATCGTCAGGTATGGACATGTCCGTAGGACAATCTTTTAGGGTAGAAGATAGTCCAGATGGAATCTAGAGGTAGAATACAAATCTGCGAGGAATCGGTGTCACGGGTGTCACGAGTTTCTTATCATATCTTTTGTGAGTTGCAACTTATAAAATTATTGCTGGTGAATGGCCACCGTAGCGGGGTGGGAAGAGGGGGTGGAGAAATTAGACTGTGCCACGTCGCGCTTTGGACGCGCTTGACCAAGCGTTATTCGGCGCTGCTGGGAAGACGCTAGAGTTGAGGTAGCTGTTTCCATCTCTAACAATATCCGTAAAATAAAATGTAAGGGTCGGAGTGTCTATAGCAATATACCAAAAAAGAACAATTTTGTAAAGGATTGTTTCTGTAGTATAAGTATCTAAGCATCAATGAAGATATTGTCAGTAGGTAGGTATGTTGCACATTTTTCTTGGGATCAATCTTTTATTTCTATCAATCAGAGCCTTATTTTCTTTTTAACCATAAGACAGCAAATTTCCTCGCTCGCTAGGAGCCAGAATTCCTGGCGTAGTGGCTGCTGCCCAGTACAATATTCTAGCTGGAGAATGGCCACCGCAGCGGGGTGGGGGAAGGGGCAGCGGGAGGGGGGGCGGAGAAATTAGACTGTGCCACGTCGCGCTTTGGACGCGCTTGACCAAGCGTTATTCGGCGCTGCTGGGAAGACGCTAGAGTTGAGGTAGCTGCTTCCATCTATAGGAATATCCGTAAATTAAAATGCTTGTACATACAATATTCTAGCTAAAGTTTGGCCAACGGAGTGGGGGTAAGGGCAGCGGGAGTGGGAACGGAGAAATTAGACTAAACTAATAGATGCACAATATTCTAGCTGAAGAATGTATGGCTACCGCAGCGGGAGGGGATGAACCTGGGCATGCGTGCCTCCATCCTTGTGATTTTGGATCCAACTATAAACAGCTTTGATTACTCACTCATATTACACTCTCAGTGAAATAAGTTTTAACAACAAAACTGAAACCCCAAGTATCCGTACCAACAACTAATATTAACTAGTGGTGTGTGTAGTATGTCGTTATCGATGCACGAAAGACCCGTTATCGATGGAGTATGACTTAGGTATATCCGAACTGGCTAATATCCGAAACTAGTGCACACACTAGTGGTGTGCATGTCGTTATCGATTCCCGTAAACCCGCCATCGATGGGGTATGTCTTATATCCGAACATAGCCGAAACCCATACACTAGTGGTGTGCGTATAATTATCGACGCCCGCAAGACCCGCCATCGATGGCGTGTGTCTTATATCCGAACTGACTAATATGACTGTATCAAATATCTGAACTTATATCCGAAATGTACACACTAGTGGTGTGCATGTCGTTATCGATGCCCGCAAGACCCGCTATCGATTGGGGGCCGCGGCTGCGACGACGCGCCCCGTCTTATATTCGAACTTATATCCGAAAGCACTGCACACACTAGTGGTGTGCATGTCGTTATCGATACCCGCAAGACCCGCTATCGGCAAGACCCAGTATCGATGGCTTATGCCTTATATCCGAACTGACTAATATCCGAAAGTAGTGCACACACTAGTGGTGTGCATGTCGTTATCGATGCCCGCAAGACCCACTATCGGCAAGACCCAGTATCGATGGCTTATGTCTTATATCCGAACTGACTAATATCCGAAAGTAGTGCACACACTAGTGGTGTGCATGTCGTTATCGATGCCCGCAAGACCCGCTATCGATTGGGGGCCGCGGCTGCGACGACGTGCCCCCACCGTGTGTCTTGTATCCGAACTGACTAATATACGAAAGTAGTACACACACTAGTGGTGCGCATGTAGTTATCGATGCCCGCAGACCCGCTATCGATGGCGTGTGTCTTATATCCGAACCGACTAATATTCGAAACTAGTACACACACTAGTGGTGTGCATGTCGTTATCGATGCCCGCAAGACCCGCTATCGATGGTACGTGTCTTATATCCGAACTAACTAATATCTTAAACTAGTACACACACTAGTGGTGCGCATGTATTTATCGCGGCCCGCAAACCTGCTATCGAAGGCGTATGTATTATATCCGAAATGACTAGTATGACTGTATCAAATATCTGAACTTATATCCGAAGTCTACACACTAGTGGTGTTCATGTCGTTATCGATGCCCGCAAGACCGGCTATCGATTGGGGGCCGCGGCTGCGACGACGCGCCCCCACCGTGCGAGTCCGCGCGCACTAATTGAACGCGCTGCGTCACACTGCATATCGATAGACTTAACCTAAAGTCTCGCAAACTTTTCTTCAAAATAAAGTTTAGCTTTCTATATAAATCTACTACTGTACGACTCTGTATAAAAGATAAAAATAAGCGTAAGATAACTATGTTATGTACGGTGTATATCGCATCTTGTCCTTAAATAAATGCAGAGATTCAGCATCTGCGAATTTACGCTACTAGCCTGCGATGAATAAGAAAACAACCGAACATCTCAAGCAGCTCGCGCGTCCACTGATGGACTGTTCTGGTTTGTTCTTATGCTCTTGCTTGTCTCTGCCTTTGCACGGTTTTCAGATCATGAGCGTGATTGAACATCATACTTTCATGATTTGTAAATATTTGTGTAGGTATGATTTTCATAGCTTAGTTAGACCTTGACCTTACTAGCTGAAAATGTGCAGTCATGTAATTGGTGACTCTCTGAGACTGACTTACTGAATATTTGCTGAATTCTTTAGAAAAACTCAAACGTATCTACCTAAGTCCAAAAAGATCCACTTCGGGTCACTAAGTTATCTAAATTATTAATCGACATAGCCCCAGCACGCCGGCTCTAAGACCGGCAGTCCGCGCGAGTGATTTGCAGCACCCGTCGCCGTCACCGCGTTCGCGACGCGGGCTAGTGATGGGATACGGTGCACTCTGTTTTCTTATCGATATCGATAATTTTCCAAGAAAAATGAGTGATGGTAATTTGATAGGAAAGAGGCATGAATAGGTTGAGTTTTAATTAGTAATATGATATGAGAGTGTAACAAAAGATTCCATTACTTAGCGTTGCTTACAATAGGTATTTGAGCCAGACGGATCCTAGATTAAACAATAGGGCTGGCAAACACACGACGTGAGATATTGTCTAAACGTGTCAATGTTGTGTAAACACCGTGTCCTTTCAGCGGGGAGCTTTAGCAAACAAAGGAGTGTTTTTGTCGCGGCGCCGCCACCCGGGCACCCGGCGCGGCTCGGTCGGTGGCACTCTAGACTAAGCTCCCATTGACAAAGTCTTACCTCATAAGCCGATGTGGCGGAGTGGTTAGTACTGCCTCTGACGCAGAAGGTTCCGGGTTCAATTCCCGGTGGGATCAGTCACAAAGTTGATATTTATCACTTTGTGAATGTATTCCCAGTCTGTTTAGGACATTGCAGGCTGAACCACCTGATTGCCCGAAAAGTAAGATGGTTCCGTGCTTCTGATGGGCACGTTAAGCCGTCGGTCCTGGTTGCTGTCTATGATGGCGGTCGTTACACAACCATGTCAGAGGCCTGCTACTTGTAATAGGTGGTTGAAAAACTCTGCCACCAGGGCTCATCGGGTCGTTGAACGACTCGGTGTCCCACACGAAGAAAGAGAGCTCATTTTTTAGCCTTTAAAATGTGGCTGGCCATGGAAACTGCCGGTGTTGGAGCTGGCAACCTTAGCGGGTTCTCATCGCCAAAGGTGTCTCTTTAGATGGGTATACGTGTTAAACGGTAAAGCTGTGTGATGTAAATTTTGGAAATAAAATATATTTTATAAGTCGGTTAAAAAGAACTGCCAGGATTTCGGATGTCCACCCTTTCAATGTTCTGACGTCCTTAACATGATCTATCGTTATAGCATACTTTCAATCGGTAGACTTATGAGATAAGACCTTGAATACCAAATTCTTGTGTTAGGTATACAATTTTTGGAAAACTTGCAAAGTTGAACTAAAACTATATCGGTAGATGGAGCCCATCCACGCGTTAGTGGACAAGATATACTTGTTTAATTCGCAGGCTTGATTAGAACCGTGGTAGCCCAGTTGGTAGTGGCGTCGGCAGTACAGATGCCGAAGGTAATAATAAAATAAATAAATAAATAAAATTTTATTGTTCTTTACAAAAGATGCTTAACTTAAATATTGTTCGGGACCTCCATTTAAGCTAAAAAGCCTGTGTTTGGAGGCACCACTCTTCGGGTTAAGGTTAGGTTTGGATTAGGTAATACGTTCCAACATTAGTTCTATTTCATCGTAAGATTTGTGTTGTAAATAATTTAGTAATAGTTTTTTACACTCTTGATAATTTTTATCGTATATGTATACATATTTGTTTATTTTATTATATAAAAAGCCTGAGATGGAATTATACTGCCTACTAGCAAATTTAGTTCTTGTTCGTGGCACCTGTACTACTAGATCCTTCCGTCTTCTTCTGAGTATGGAAGGATTGAAGGATAGGCATTTATGCAGTTTAAGAATAGATGATTTTATATATAGTTTCCTTACAGTTAATAGGCTACATGTCCGATACAACTCTTCGGTAGGAAATCGCCGTTTTTTAAAATACATTACTTTGATAAGGGTACGTTGAGCTCGTTCTAGATTAATAAAATGTGTTTTAGCCGCACCTCCCCATACTGGAATGCAGTACGTAAGTATGGATTGTACCAAAGATATATATATTTGGTTGAGGAGTAGTTTGGATGAGTCACTGTCATTTGAGTGCTCTGGAATAACATGCCTTAGTGTTTTAAAAATCCAGACTAATTTCCTAGTACGACCTATGACGTGCTCCAGTTGGGGGTACCACGAAAGCCTTTGATCAACATGGATCCCAAGATACTTGGTATGTGCAACTTTAGCTATATTTGGACAAGTACATGTATGTTTATTGGCGTTTTCATCACAACTGTGTATTTTGATTTTGTAGTCGACCTGTGGCTGCGAGTTGTTATAAATACTATAGCAAATATAATTCGTTTTGGAAGCGTTTAATGTGAGCAGATTTTCTTGCAGCCACAGAGCAACTTTCGAGAGACCTTCTTCAGTATAGGTCCTGACTTCCTCCCAAGAATTGCCAGCGAAGGCCACAACGGTGTCATCAGCGTACGACAATATCTTGGCATTTTTAATATGCATACTACATAGGTCGTTGATATATATAAGAAATAGGGTAGGTCCCAGCACACTCCCTTGTGGCACGCCATATGTCACCTCCACATCCTCACTGATATATTCCAACAACCTCACTTTCTGCCGTCGGTCCGACAGATAATTTTCAAACAGAGCAAGTGGCGTTCCTCGTATTCCTAGTTTTTCCAGCTTGTGTACAAGGATAGGGACAGAGACGGTATCAAATGCTTTTTTCAGATCAAGGAAAACCGACAGACATTTTTGACCTTGGTCTAGTTTGTTTGAAGGTTTGAAGGTCGCAGGTTCAAATCCTGCCTGCGGTGGAAAATTTTGCAGGTAAGACTTTGTCAATGGGAGCTTAGGCTACCCGTCGGCCGGCGGCTCGGGCGGCGGCGGCACGAGGCGCGGTGTCCGTGGCGACGCGGCCGCGGATCGATATCTCGAGATCTCGGCCTACGCGGCGCGCCGGCCATTTGCCTACCTCGACGCCTCAGGCGCGGCGGACGGCGCGTGTGTACATAACCCGCCACCCACCACCCCGCCCGATGCCCGATACACCCCCGCAGATTACCGCCTACAAAGCAAACTTCATTGGTACGTGCATGCAATATGCGCAAGGAGCCCGAATTGCGCCTCGGACCGTCGCCCGGTCAGATTGCTTTGATATTCAACCCGAGCTATATACTCGCTCCGAAGCTAAAGGCTTCGCCGAACACAGTTTCAGCTATATACTGCGCTATATTCCCGTATTCTCGTGTACCGTCGCTTCAATCACGTTAATTACTGTAGACGGCGGGCGAGGACCAGTATTATCTCGACGTGGAGACGCTCCAAATAATCGCCTCAAACGATCTTGACAAATTCACTCGGTAACAGCGGAAACAAAGACGGATAAAAGTTGTTCCAAGTTAAATCGTTTTGGGATTCGCATTGGGCAAAGTTGGTGTTTCTTTTTTGTTTAGACTCTGCCAACTTTTTAACCAATTCGGTACAATCAATTCGTTACACCGTCCCTAACAACCTGTATACCCGTTAATATAGACTGAGATTCGTTTCTACTGGCTGGGGGTCAGTAAATCGCCGACGAGTGCGAAGTTTGACTCGGCACTCGTCGAAAGAGGGAAAGTTCTAATCTGCATATTGCCCGCTCCCAACTTCACAACTTTACTCAAACTTTCTGCGAGTCAAACGCACCGCACCAGTTTTGCAGTTAAGGGCAGTGTGATCAAGGGTGTGTGATATCGAATTATCTTTGGAATTTGAATCAATTTAATTGAACCCAATCATACTTGTTTGATTCCGAAGCTGATCTTAGCGCAGTGGAAGCAAATTAAGTTATCTTAAAATCTAAAACTAAATGGTCGATCAGCCTCGGAACAACATTTAACTACGATTCGTAGTGCTCCTTACTATAGCTAAATAAAATAAATTTAATGAGAAAATTTTCGTTCCGGAAAATTTCCGGCCGAGAAATTTTGGGATTTGTCTGCAACGGCCCTTAATTTCCTACAATATGACTAATATTCTACCGCACTATCGCAGCTCATTGGTAAAGTATATGTACCAAGTTCCGGTTGTACTAAAGGTCATCAGGGTGGTGACCTCCACGTAATGTTGCTAAATCACTGCAATCAACGTACTTATACAGAACCTAACAGCGAATTGCTTACCGTTTGGCAAGTATGTCGCCGCCGTCCCTTATGAGTCAAAGTGTGACGGGAAAAAAGGTATCAGGAATTTTGGAGCAAATTTGGATAGGAAAATCAATACACTATGACTCACTGCCACTGGATACCAGCTCCGGACTGCAATCCGCCACTCCACCATCCAACCGAAGACCTTTACCACCACTATTGTTCAGTTCGATCAAATATAGATATCACTCAATGTTTAAACTTAATGTTTTAACACACAAATAACAAAAGATTTCTCCCGCACACTATTGTTTGCGACAGCAAAAGAGTTCGCTGTACAAGACGCAAAAACTAAAAGATTTCTCCCCGCATGAGAAATCAGCCCCGTTGGCCCCCAATCAAGAAACAATTAAAATATGTGGCTATCGGCAGCCGCGACGCGAGCGCACACCGGGTCGAGCGAGTGACTAAAAAGTAAGGTTATCGCCAGTCGCGTGGTTCTCGAACGAACGAACGAACAAAGGCAAAAAATGGCGTCGGCCGGGCGTCAACGTCACAGGCCACGGTCTGTCAGACGAAATGGCGCGAAACAACAAAACGCGCGTATGGTACGAAACTAAACAATACTTATGAAAAAAAGAAAAATAATTCAAGTAGAGGTACTTATGTACTTACTAGCGAACCCGTCAGCGGTTTCACCCGCTGCAACCTATTATTCCGCGGGAAAAAAGCTTTATTCGCCAAGAGATGTCGCTGTTAGTTTTCGGCGAGAACGTTTAAAACGCGAATCGGCTCAGTCACGCCACCTATTTCAAAAATATTGGAAAATGCGAGATCCCGTGGGAATGAGACATTTTTCCGTGGTAAAAAGTATCCTATGTGTTATTCCAGATGCCCTTTTATATTTCTGCAAAGTTTCATGTCAATCTAATCAGCCGTTTTTGCGTGATGTCGTAACAAACACACACACAAACTTTATAATATTAGTAGGATAAGAGTTGGTAGGAGTAAGTTAGGTACGCCCTTTAAATTATTGAAAAATGTAGTGAAATAAATAAGAAATTATTAAACTTTAGAAACTACCATTAGTTACCATTTTGAAAATCGTAACATGGACTGAGGCACCCCTAATTAATGTACATACAGTATATTAGTTTCATCGTTCATACAAGGTGTTCCAAAGGAAATACATTAAATTGGAGACATTGTGTAGACCATTGTACTGAACAGTTTCCATTATGGCACCAAGTTTGAATTCTTAACAATTAAGAAGTTAAAATTTTCATACAAACTAAATGCCTACAATTACTACAACCATTATGTATTACCCCTTATCCAAGATTGCAACCTTGCACTTTTAACTTGTTGGATTTGAATCTCCGAAAAAGTTTGGAACATGGTTGTCTATGTTTTAAATTTAAACGAAAACTTAAGATACAAGATCTCTTTCTTGGTGTCAACTTTATTTTATTGCCGCCTCAAACTAAAAACTTCTTTTGACTTAGAGCACCCATAGAGACGCAAAGACAAAGGGCCAATCAGAGAACCCAGTAGAGTCTGTAGTGTCAGTTGTGTCAGTTTTTGACGAACATGACATTTGACCTTGGTCTACGCCACAACTGTTGCCTTGGCAACTAAATTACCGCCAAAACCGTTGTCTTGGCAACAGTTGTGGCGGTAATTTCTAAAGTTTTTCCAAGACGGCAACATGACATAAATAAAGTTCATAGTCAATAAAGCTCCTTTCATAATGTGGGACTCAATTAAATTTAACAAATTTAAGTTGCTAATTACTTCTAAACGAGGCGTTTTCAAAACTTGGCCCCATAATGAAAATTATTCGGTACGATGGCCTACACAACCTCTCCAATTTAATGTTTTTCATTGGAACACCTTGTATATTACTAAAGCTGCAGAGTATCTTAACCATAACTAAATACTCAATTCTCAATCAACATTTTCAACTTTATGGTTGACTGTCTTTCTGTTTTACAAAGTCGGCTAATGAGTCTCCCCGCCCCTGATGACTTAATACAGTCGGAATCAAAAACAAACAATAAGTAAGTGAATGAATGGGGCAGGTCCCGCGCTGAATCTGAATGGAACTTGTCTGAAATTAGTCGTTTGGTCCTGCATTTATTTCACCCTTTACTTTGGTATCAAATAGATAGAGTTATTAATACTGATAGGTATTTACTTGTAATTGCAGTCAAGAAATATCCTTTTTCTTTCCCACAGATCTCGTAAAAGACGACTTAGAGATAGGCAAGTTACACAATTTTACACTATAACTGATACAGTGATTACGTTTGCTAACGCTTTGTCTACCCTGTAAGAGATAAGGGCGTGATGTCTGTGTGTGTGAGTGGTTGCAATATGTTTGTATGTTTATAGGTACAGCGTTAACAGTCCCACAATGATGCGAAATTACCACGCCTTACCTACATAATTACACTGTAATTAATTTGTTATACCCGTGTAATGTGGTCGTATCACATTGACCACCAACCGATCAGTATCATTAGCGAAGACTATCAATACAAACAACAATGTAGACATTAGTGAATGATTCAAATATACAGGTTGCTGTTTTATACAGGGGATGGTACCGAAAGGCCCACTTTTCCGAAATCCTAAGCTCTACAGGTCAAACTGAACAACTTTCCCTACGACCATAGTAATCGAAAATATGCTGCCCAGAAAATAACCTAAGCCTAAAAAAATAATCACTACCCTAGGTCTACTGGAAGAGATTTCTTTTTAGAAATAAGTAGACCTGTTGTCAATTGTTCTTTATGTATTTGTCCTATGTGTTTTTCGTGTGTACAATAAACGGTTTAAAGGAAAAATGAAATAATAATAATAATAATGGACGTCATCTTATAGAAAGTTACTCAAATAACAATTTTCTTTGTATGGGAGGTTAAATTTTTTTAGGAGCTTAGCGGTTTCGGGAATGGAGTTGTTCGGTACCACCCTGTATTATCTGTTCAGTTATGTAATAATATGAATGAATATCGTATCTTTAAACATCGGTGCGCTTTATATACGGGGTGTTAGGGACGGTGTAACGAAAACTTTGCAGGCATGATCAGACCATCAAACTGAACAACTTTTTACTACGGAGCCAATGGCGGGAAACGAAAAAAAATTTCCGACCTCCCATACAAAATTCACGATCAGCTGACTGACTTTGTATGGGAGGTCGGAATTTTTTTTTCGTTTCCCACCATTGGCCCCATAGTAAAAGTTGTTCAGTTTCATGGTCTGAGCACGCCTGCAAAGTTTTCGTTACACCGTCCCTAACACCCTGTATTTTAACTTAATCATTCATAGTCAACAGATCAAGGGCTGTTCAAAACTGAAATCAACGACTAATGTATTGGACTCAATATCTCAATTTAAAAACCCGCTACACCATTACCTACATTTCTCGTATCTCGTAGGCATACAATAGTGACGTAGCGACACAATAATGACGTGGCGGGTCGCGCCGCGCGCCCGTCGTATTTCAATAAAGGCGCGACATCTTTAATCTAGCCGGGATCGGGTAGGGGCATATAAATCTTGCAGGACGCAGGGCCGGCCGGGCGAGTTTTGAATCATTTAGCGCCCGCGACTTCCGTCCGGCACGTGCCGCCCCCCGCGCCCCGCCGCCACCGCCCGCTGCGTCTGTCTTGTCGAGACAAAGGGGAGATAGGGGTGGGAAAGTTTCGGTTGGTTGTCGATAGAAGTTCAAATCGTATAGTAGGCAAGATCGCTTAAGTGAGAGTTCCCGTTTTTTCCCGAGTTTGGCCCCGCCTTGGAAACGAATCTTTAGGCTATTTTTTAGTTATTCCGAGCAGGGGCCTTGCTAGCAGACTTACAAAAAAAAAATGGCAGCCATTTCAAACTTTTTTTATTGGTCAAAATTTTGTTATTTTGTAATGACTCAAAACTGGTAAGTGCTATAAATGAACATTGTATAGAAGAAATGTTACGCGTAAATTTCTGCACAACCTTGCTCTAATAACTTTTTTGATAATCTAATAGTTTGCGAAAAAAACGCTTTTATACATGGCAGTTTTTTCTAAAAACTCACCAAATCTAAAATATGAATTAAGTAGTGAAGTTGGGGATTAGGAATTACTTACTGTGTGGGTAGACCTTGCTACGGTATCCTGACTGATACTTAGTAACAAGCTTTCTGCCCAGAGGTTTTACCCGCTAATATATTTTCAAGTAAACAAGCAAATTTTTTTGCCAATTTACACCCTGAGTTTTACCACCTTATGAGATGATTTTCTTAAATTCCTTTCCTGGTGTTAATTCACCCAACCAAAATAACCTCTGCGCAAAATTTCAAGAACCTAGGTCCAGTGGTATTGCCTGTGCATAGATTTACAATTTGTAAAAAAAATATTAAATTTGTTCGTAGTTGCCACATTTTTATTTTTTTGCAATCCCTTGAGGCTGTTCTTTAATAGTTCTGACCCAAGGTCCTGTTAGGATCGCAAAAAAGAACAAAATGTGGCAACAACGAACAAACTCTAAGTACTTTTTTCATACAAATTGTATACCACGCACAGGCAATACTACTGGACCTAGGACCCTGAAATTTTGCACAGAGGTTATTTGAATAATCTTAATTAATATCAAGAAAGGGTTCCAAAAAATTCATCACCTAAGGTGGTAAAACAGAGGACGAAAATTTGTATAAAATTAACTTGTTTAAGTACTTCAAAATATATCAGCGGGTAAAACCGCTGGGCGGAAAGCTTGTTACTAAATATCAGGCAGGATATTGTAGCATGGTCTACCCACACAGCGAGTGACTCTTAATCCCCAACTTCACTACTTACTTTATACTTTCTAATTTGTGAGTTTTCAGCAAAAACTGCCATGTTGTGCTACGTTTTTCTCGCAAACTATTGGATTGTGAAAAAGTTATTGATAACATTCATATGCAGAAATTTACGCTTAACATATCTTCCATACAATAGTTATTTGTAGCTCTTACCATTTTTGAATTATTACAAAATAACAAAATTTTGCACAGTAAAAAAATTTTGAAAAGGTTGCCATTTTTTTTTTGTAAGTATGCCAGCAAATCGCCGGTTCGGCATAGGTAAAGAATAGCCTAAAGATTAGTTTCCAAAGCGGAACCGACCTGGAACACGCACGGGAACTCCCAAAATTTTTTTGTATAGAAATTCTAACCTACTAGTAGGCGAAGCTTTCGGCGGCGTAGCACTTTGCTACGAGTGCTACGGAAGGCCACTGTAGCGTGACGTAGTATACGTTTCTCAGCATATTGTAACCTTGTGGGTTCTAAAATGTTATGTTAGCTTGCTAACTAAATAGAGCATATCAATAGAAAGACAAACTCTGACACCAGGGTTCATAGGGTCGTTGAACAACTCGGTGTCCCACACGAAGAAAGAGAGAGAGAGAGAGAGAGATAGAAATATAGAAATAGAGAGAGAGAGATAGAAAAAAGCTTTATTTGCTTTGATAAATCTGAATCCTTTTAAGATTACATGCTACTTAGAAAATCCAGAACAAAAGTTTCTTGGAGATTTGGTAACTACCAGGATTTCAATTTCTTGATTTATTATAATCACGCCAAACGAATTGGTATATATCTGTTTATTCGTATACTTTCGTTCGTGAGTCTTCATGAACCTCAACAAAATTATGGGTTTCAATCAATTTTCAGTTTAAGACCGACATAAAACTTTGCCGGCACTAGCATGTGTTGTGTAAGTGAATACGATTGCGAAATCACGTACTCATTAGACGGTGATCAAATATTAAAACGTCTGACCATCGACAGCGACCCACCCCGTCCCTTCCCATCCCTAGCGCACGACGTCCGAGCCGCCTCTAATTTGAATTCACGGAGTCTCCGCGACGCGTCCGCCACGCCGCCCGCGCCCGACTTAATGAATCGCGAGGGGGGGCAGGGGGGCAGGCGGCCACGGGGGGCGGCGATCGGACGCCACCGCATCCTCCGCGCGGATAAGTGACGCCCGTGTTGCTCCGTACATACCTTATATACCCGAGCACATACTACATACTGGCCTGTACTCGGCGCTACTCCACACTCAACCTACGCTCGCCAAATTTATGTCCCGCACATGTCTGAGACCGCGCCACCGCGTACCTTCAGAGGGATTTTGCGTGTTTACGCAAAGGGGGGGCCGAAGATATTCGAGACGGAATTTCGCTTGGACCCTTATTGATGAGCTAGTTGGGTTTCGTTAATTCGGCCGGGTCGCGTCCGGACGCATGAAATATTTAGTGGGGCTCGGATGTGTCGCAAACTGAAGTGACCATTTCGGGCACAAAGGGCCAAAACTATTATTAGTTGAGAACTCGTCCGACAGACATTTTAGACAAGTTAAATGGACTCGTGAATAAAAAATTGCTTAAAAGCTTCAAACGCCCGTGCATGTTTGAATATTTCTCGTCATTCGTTAATTAAAGTCGAGTGTAAAAAGTAAAAGGAGCACTCGTGTTGTTTCGGAGATGGGAAGGTAATGGTGCGAATGGGGCGTCCCTTAGGGTGGATTCAGACAAACGCGCTTTCTAAGCACTTGGGTTCATTTCGTTGAGCGCGTATACCTGCCAGTCTCATACAAGCTCAACCAGCGTGCTGACTGCCTGCGCTATGCCTGGGTATTCAACACGCGTACAGCACGCTTAAACGTCTAAATCCACGCTTACGGTCACCATAGCCCCGAGCACCTCAAGCCTCAAGCCACACGAAACGGTGCTTTGTCCCGATTCGAGGGTAAACAAAAACGGGGCATAACTTAGCAGGGATAACAGGAAACCTGCACTACTGAATCTTTGCTCACAGCATGGCGACGTACCTATGTTTCGGAGAGTCAACATGTGGAAAATAAAATTAACAGCAGCCGTTCGTATCAAACGAAAAATTCGTAATTCAGTTTGTTGTCACAAAGAGCAATTTTTGACAGTAGTTGCTCCAACTTTGTAAATTGTGATTGGTTATAAACAATTTTTAATAAGAGGCCTGCAAAATCACAATTAAGTAACATATCAGCTGTTTCATAAAACGGTCCAGCCAGTCAGTAGGAAATAGTTTTTATGGCTGGAGACTGGTTGTGGATACTGTGTACTATAATGATGATGATTTGCTATAATTATTTAGATAAAAACATTCAAATAAATTATCAAAATACTTTTACAAACAAGTCAATTAGCCGCCCAAGGCAAAAGCAAAGCGAATCTCACTCAGGATCCTCAGTTCGGAGGCAAACAAAAACTTGCCATTGGCCAATTATGCAGATTGGGCGACCAATCAAAACGCAGTAAATTATTCAGGCGATACGGACCGCTCGAGGGCCTGGACCGTCGTCATCGATACTATCGACTGTCGATATTTTGTTGGCTTCTCGACCCATCTCTTTAAGTTTAGTTTCAAGTAAATTACAGTCCACTGGGACGTATCAATTTCAGATAGTTTTTTATTTATTTACTTTACATTTATAATAAAATTATTTTGTTGTTCTTCGATATCAGAAAGCTCAAAAAGGGGCATACCTATTGAAAACAAAGGCCATTCAAGATGCATTCAATACCCGCTTGATATTAAAAAATCTACAATAAAACGCTTTAACATACCTAATACTCTTGTGTCTACTATCACATTTGTTGAAATATTTGTTAGCATTGCTATCAAATTAACACTCCGTAGGTAACTTATTTAAATTTTTTTCAAAAATATACCTAACTGTTTTCATACTGCGTCCAAAGGTTCTAACTAATCTAACCTCGACAGAGCGACCAGAGCTGTAAAATTCTTTGACAGTTTTCACGAGTGCTAAAATTTTCTCAGGTTTTTGATCGAGTGCAAGTGTAACACGGTGGGAGGCCAGCTCAAATATTTATTACTGCAACCGGCAACCGCGAGACTTCTGCTAAGCGAGCGATTACTTGCATTAGAGGCCTGCTGCTTGCAGTAGGCGGTTGAAAAACTCTGGCACCAGGGTTCATCGGGTCGTTGAACGACTCGGTGTCCCACACGAAAAAGAAAGAAAGAAAGAAGCAAAAGCAACTCTATCACTGTGTTTTGATGACCTTTTCGGACTTCCCAAACAAAACATCTCAGCCGGCAAATACATTTGTTAGGCATGGATGGGAGCTCCAAATACT
This sequence comes from Phthorimaea operculella, assembly GCA_024500475.1. Taxonomy (NCBI): domain Eukaryota; kingdom Metazoa; phylum Arthropoda; class Insecta; order Lepidoptera; family Gelechiidae; genus Phthorimaea; species Phthorimaea operculella. The sequence continues at coordinate 89,123 of JANFCV010000112.1, forward strand.
TAGGTACTTTTTCGTACCTACTTTGTCCTCTGGTTCTCATTGACAAATTTTAATCAATTTTCTATCTCTTGAAATATTCTCAATTAATTTATTCTCACCTGTATGCATCTTGTCCTAGCAGAGACATTTTCCTTAGCGTAAGCAGTAAACAGCTCGCAAGCATCTGCAGCCATCGCTTTAAATATTTAAACAGACAACGCCCGGCTGCATTGCCACTATTGCTGTTATCAAAAATGTGCAACGCATCATAATAATTACTACTCTACCAATCTAATTAGACAACTACTAAATGTGATGACATGAGATGAAATTTGCCAGGTACATTTACTCTACCATTACTGATCCATTTATTTACCGATCGGTGCCTTTGTAATACCATACCATAGAACTCTATAGTGAGACTCATATAGAACTTAAAAATATGTCCGAATGAACTAATCTTTCCTCTGTTCACATCGTCCGACCACGCTGCTAGCTTAGTTTTTTCTTAACTATTGTCACACGGGCCTCATAACTTCTTCTCCTCAGTTTCTTTAGCAAGCAATTTGTTTATCATGACTTGGTATGATTGTAACTGAAAAATTTGTAACAATAAGCTTACAACAACCGAACCGAAGCCACATAATTTATTTCATTTTGCATTTGTCCGAAATTGTTCCAAAACGGATTTCCCAGAACTCCCAAAAACTTTTGTCCTGCCAATAACAGACTCACGGGCGTACTCTAATCAGTAAACAAATAGGGCGCGTGTTTCCCCCATACAATTACCGCGGGTCCCGAGGCGGAACCGCGCGGACACGCGGCGCGGCCGCCGGCATCGTGGGAGCGGCAATACTCAAATAAAATGCGCGGGAGACGAATCTGCTACGACGGTTTTTGGTTACATTGCTGGCTGATGTTGATTTCCCCCATACAATTACCGCGGGTCACGAGGCGGATCCGCGCTGACACGCGGCGCGGCCGCCGGCATCGTGGGAGCGGCAATACTCAAATAAAATGCGCGGGAGACGATTCTGTTACCAAGACGATTTTGTTTCATTGCTGGGTCTGCTCTAGGCGGATCCGCGCGGACACGCGGCGCGGCCGCCGGCATCGTGGGAGCGGCAATACTCAAATAAAATGCGCGGGAGACGATTCTGCTACGGCGGTTTTTGGTTACATTGCTTGCTGATGTTGATTTCCCCCACACAATTACCGCGGGTCCCGAGGCGAATCTGCGCGGGCGGACACGCGGCGCGGCCGCGGGCAGCGTAGGAGCGGCAATACTCAAATAAAATGCGCGGGAGACGATTCTGCTACCAAGAATTTTTTGTTTCATTGCTGGTTTTGCTTGAGGCGGATCCGCTCGGACACGAGGCGCGGCCGCGGGCATCGTGGGAGCGGCAACACTCAAATAAAATGCGCGGGAGACGATTCTAGTACGACGGTTTTTGGTTACATTGCTGGCTGATGTTGATTTCCCCCATACAATTACCGCGAGTCCCGAGGTGGATCCGACGGACACGCGGCGCGGCCGTCCCGGCATCGTGGGAGCGGCAAAACTCAAATAAAATGCGCGGGAGACGATTCTGCTACCAAGAAATGTTTGTTTCATTGCTGGTTCAGCTCTAGGCGGGTCCGCGCAAACACGCGGCGCGGCCGCCGGCATCGTGGGAGCGGCAGTACACAAATAAAATGCGCGGGAGACGATTCTGCTACCGACGGTTTAAGTTACATTGCTGGCTGATGTTGATTTCTGCCATACAATTACCGCTGATCCCGAGGCGGATCCGCGCGGACACGCGGCGCGGCCGCCGGCATCGTGGGAGCGGCAATACTCAAATAAAATGCGCGGGAGACGATTCTGCTGCGACAGTTGTTAGTTACATTGCTGGCTCATGTTGATTTCTTTTCCCCCATACAATTACTACGGGGTCTTTCTTCAGCACCAGAGAAATCACTGTCTTGGCCTAAAATTTGCATATCTTGCTATTGCAGAGGAACAGTATTTTTTATATGGTTAGTACGGCTATTACTGCAATTGGAGAAGCAATAAAAAATTATAGGGATATTACGCTTTTTTTATAAAAAATATATATGCCCCCCAAATTGACACTCTCTGGCGTGTCCGAAAGCTGACTTGCTACATTTATGGGTTTATATTTCGATAACTATTTATGATACGAATTTGTGACGATGTTCACAGACCTTTTATAAGTTCTAGTTTAACTACAATTAATATTTAATCATACTTATAACAATTTAGCGAGTTACAGAATAAAATGTCTCTGTCCGCGTAAAACCCTGGGATTCTCTGGCGCGTAAAAAACATCGCACACATCACTAGTCTTTGTAGGTACGCTGTCGGCATCCCGGCCGCTCAAAAGAGTCAGTAACGCCGCAGCAGCGGAGGTGTGTGCACTCGTGACTCGCTGTTACATTTTGGATTCATCGAGGTAATCAAGTGTTTTTCTGGCTTTGGTACACCTATACATTTGATTTCTCTGGTAAAGTTAATAATTAATTGATCAGTCATAATGTTGTGATTTTGTTAAAGAAACGTAGCTTTTTGGGTGGTGAGCTGGTTGTGTAATTACGATTATATTTGCTTTTACGGTTTAAGGGTTATTCTAAATAATCACTACTTTTTGCTTTCTCTGGCATTGATTTCTCTGGCGAAAATGCCAGAGAAATCAAAAAAAATGCCCGAAAAAATAATCTGGTCTGTGAAGAGCCTGCGAGCAGACAACAGCCACGCTATCCTGCCCAGTGGCTAGGTCAATTCAATTCAATTTATTCAACAAAATTACCACATGTGGTGTAGTTGTACAATTGTGATCTGTGTCGAGTCTGCGAGCATACAACAGCCAAGCTAACCTGCCCGGTGGCTAGGTCTCTGGCCGCTTCTGCTCACAGCGCTGCGAGCAGACAACAGCCACGCTAGCCTGCTAGGTTGCTAGATCTGTGGCCTCTTCTACACGCAGCGCTGCGAGCAGACAGCAGCCACGCTAGCCTGCACGGTGGCTAGGTCTGTTGCCGCTTCTGCTCACAGCGCTGCGAGCGGACAACAGCCACGCTAGCCTGCTCAGTGGCTAGGTCTGTTGCCGCTTCTGCTCACAGCGCTGCTAGCAGACAACAGCAACGCTAGCCTGCCCGGTGGCTAGGTCTGTGGCGAGCCTGCGAACAGACAATAGCCTCGCTAGCTTGCCCGGTGGCTAGGTCTGTGGCCGCTTCTGCTCACAGCGCTGCTAGCAGACAACAGCAACGCTAGCCTGCCCGGTGGCTAGGTCTGTGGCGAGCCTGCGAACAGACAACAGCCACGCTAGTTTGCCCGGTGGCTAGGTCTGTGGCCGCTTCTACTCGCAGCGCTGCGAGCAGACAACAGCCACGCTAGCCTGCCCGGTGGCTATGTCTGTGTCGAGCCTACGAGCAGACAACAGCCACGCTAGCCTGCCCCGGTGGCTAGGTCTGTTGCCGCTTCAGCTCACAGCGCTGAGAGCAGACAACAGCCACGCTAGCCTGCCCGGTGGCTAGGTCTGTGGCCGCTTCTGCTCACAGCGCTGCGAGCAGACAATAGCCACGCTAGCCTGCTAGGTGGCTAGGTCTGTAGCCGCTTCTAATCGCAGCGCTGCAAGCAGACAACAGCCACGCTAGTCTGCCCGGTGGCTAGGTCCGTGGCTAGCCTGCGAGCAGAAAACAGCCACGCTAGCTTGCCCGGTGGCTAGGTCTGTGGCCGCTTTTGCTCGCAGCGCTGCGAGCAGATAACAGCCACGCTAGCCTGCCCAGCGGCTAGGTCTGTGGCCACTTTTGCTCGCAGCGCTGCGAGCAGACAACAGCCACGTTAGCCTGCTCGGTGGCTAGGTCTGTTGCCGCTTCTGCTCACAGCGCTGCGAGCAGACAACAGCCACGCTAGCCTGCTAGATGGCTAGGTCTGTGGCCGCTTCTACTCGCAGCGCTGCGAGCAGACAACAGCCAATGCTAGCCTGTCCGGTGGCTAGGTCTGTTGCCGCTTCTGCTCACAGCGCTGCGAGCAGACAACATCCACCCTAGCCTGCCCGGTGTCTAGGTCTGTGGCCGCTTCTGCTCACAGCGCTGCGAGCAGACAACAGTCACGCTAGCCTGCTAGGTGGCTAGGTCTGTAGCCGCTTCTACTCGCAGCGCTTCAAGCAGGCAACAGCCACGCTAGCCTGCCCAGTGGCTAGGTCTGTGGCGAGCCTGCGAGCGGACAACAGCCACGCTAGCCTGCCCGGTGGCTAGGTCTGTGGCAAGCCTGCGAGCAGACAACAGCCACGATAAATAATGACTGACATTAGTGTAAATGATACAAATAACGAAATTAAAGTTACGAGTTTGATTTCTCTGTCCTATTTGATTGATTTCTCTGGCGAGATTTTTTTAAATTTGTTTTTCTCTGGAACTATAAGTGAGAAACGAGGGCCAAAGGTATCATTTTTTATCTTTTGAGATATATTTTCAATATCCATTGGTATTATTTCAATTAACTCAAAATTCAAATTCGCCAGAGAAATCACGTGAATTTTCATGGTCCGGAGAAATACTCTACGGGTCCTGAGGCGAAACCGCGCGGACACGCGGTGCGGCCGCGGGCATCGTGGGAGCGGCAATACTCAAATAAAATGCGCGGGAGACGATTCTGCTACGGCGGTTATATTAGTTACATTGCTGGCTGGTGTTGATTTATTTTCTCCCTTACAATCACTGCGGGTCCCGAGGCGGATCCGCGCGGACACGCGGCGCGGCCGCGGGCAGCTTGGGAGCGGCAATACTCAAATAAAATTCGCGGGAGGCCATTCTGCTACCACGAAATTTTTGTTTCATTGCTGGTTCAGCTTTAGGCAGATCCTACGGGGCGACGCGGCCGTCGTGAGCAGCGTGGGAGCAGCGGCAGTACACAAATAAGTAGCGCGGGAGACAATTCTGGAACCTACTAAGGATTTTGGTTCATTGCTGGCTAATTTTCGAAGCAAATACGATCACATAACGAAGAACAAAAGTCCATGAAACATTGAGTCGCTAAAGAAGCTATAGATACTTGCTTATTCGAACCAGCTGACTACTAGCATAATACTCTCCGCCGGCCATTATCCTCGATAATCACGTGATATCAATTGGAGACGTGCTTGCCGCCCTAATTCACCGCGAGCCCGCCGTGAAACAAAATACACAAATGTCCAAAGAAGCAATGTAAGCTACCCTCAGTCTAACCGACGATCTGTTACTAGCATAATGCACTGTCGGCCATTATCCTCGATAATCAGGTGATATCGATTGGAGACGTGCGTGCCGCGCTAATTCGCCGCGAGCCCGCCGAGGAACAAAAGTCGACAAAATTTTAAAGTTGCTAAAGAAGTAATGTACGCTTCATCTCCCAGACACGCTGACTAGTAGCATAATACTCTCCCGCCGGCCATTATCCTCGATAATCACGTGATATCGATTGGAGACGTGCGTGCCGCCCTAATTCGCCGCGAGCCCGCCGTCCGCCGTCCGTCCGCCTCGCAACGCACGACGACGCACCCTACCCAATACCTACCCAACACGCGGCTTTTGTTACCAAGTAATTTGGTACTGATAACGCAGTCTATCTGGATGATTCTTTAATTAAAATAAACATTAGCGCCTTAGCAATGTTGGTTGAGCAAAATTTTCCATCGAAAGCTCTCTTTTCGTGTGGGACACCGAGTCGTTCACAACCCGATGAACCCTGGTGTCAGAGTTTTTCAACCGCGTACTGCAAGTGGCAGGCCTCTGACATGGCCATCATAGACAGCAACCGGAAAGATGAATTTGAGTAAATACCATGAACATTCGACTTTCAGTACTGCCGACGCCGATATGAACAGAACAGTGATGTTGACAGTCGCAGGTTCAAATCCTGCCCGCGGTGGAAAATTTGATGGAAAGTTTTCCTAAAATTGTATACGAAGGTAGGTAGGTAACGCGGGAAATGTTTTAAAATTATATAGGTATTTACTCAAAAGAATCAGAGTCTGTTACTATATAAACTCTGAACACTCTTTAGTGTTCTAATATAGCCAATTTTCGAAAAACAATTCGAAGATGCTGAAATCCAAGTAGCAGATGAAGCAGTTAGCACTTTTATGCCCCAGGCTATTTTATTCCCGATCATAATAGTTCCGCAAAACACACTCGGGGGTTTTCCGTATAATCTCCGGCTTACTGGGAATCTGGTAATTAGATGACTTCATTCTCTCCTGGGTGCGGTTGGCAACCAAGTTTTCCCATCGTTCTCTTGGCGTGGGCTTGCTGAGCCTTCCTAAACAGAACAGGGCCAGAAATCTGCAAATTTTTTGCCATTGCAACGCCAGCGATAGTCAATTTTCATTCTATTGCCACTGTGATTTTCCATACTAAAACTGTTAGGTGAAAACGAAATCACTAAAAACCATCTAACTGACATGCCATCGACACTCGATACGCAACTGAACGATTATTTTATTTAGCAGTCTCCGACCCCAGGTATTTATTTTTAGCTGACTTTGAAATTTGCAAACAGTTGAGGACGCTAAGGAAAATGGGAAAATATTTATGTAAGCCTTTTGTAAGCATACTCAGACTCACCCACCGATTACTTATAGCCGTCATTCTTTTTAAATCCCCATACGCATCAGGTCTGTATCCGGGATCTGGGGTGCCAAACAAATCAAAGTCTCAAAGTGGATAACTCTACAAATGAGACATACCTATTTGAATGAAGTATGTCGGCATTAAAAGAATAGTTACTTTTAACATCAAGAAGGTACACCTAGAATACCTGAAATAATCAAAGGATTTTACCGAATACCTGAAAATAATAGGGCAATTGTGTAAAAACAACGAAAAATACCTGTCGCGATGTCGTTACGTACAAGAGTAGTGAAACCTTGAACCGCCCACCAGAACACGTGTATCCTATGATAACAAACTGTACACTCGAGCTTATTCAATACACCTACGACCGAGGAGATTAATTCTGAAACGAAGCCTCGCTACCCGAAAATTATTACTTTAACGTCGAAATTGTAGTTCTGTGTGCGGTTTCCCTCGCGAATCTTAAGTTTATTTGATGTTTTTTGAGATTATCAAAATCATAAGTACCTATTACCATTCTTGAGATTTCCATAAAGTTCTGGTGAACTGAAACTCGCAATGTTTTCAGAGTCACCATTTGCAACTGCGTTCTCAAAGAGCAAAGATGGATGCCATTTGTGTGTCAAATGTTTGTTGTTAAGTTGCCAAAGTACATTGATTTACCTAACTGAAAAATTTATCCCACCCAAAACATAAATGTGAAAGGCTGCCAAGTTCGACAATATTGGAATGCTTCGCCTATAAAAGAAGTGAGATCTAAATAAGTACCAAGTTCCATACACAGACCTCAGTTAAAAATAGTTACAGGAATGCACACTTGATTTTCCGCAGTTTGGAAAGTAGATTCTGAATAAATATCATATTAATACCTAAAATTCTAATACTTACAAAAACGCAAACCTGTTTTTTCAGCAGTTTCCTTTCCTACTTTTTAATGATATAACTTGGCAAGTTTTCACACACTTTGTTATTTATAAACCTACAAAACGCAATGAGTCAAGTATATAATTTTCTATAAAACTTGCCAAGTTATATCATTAAAAAGTAGGAAAGGAAACTGCTGAAAAAACAGGTTTGCGTTTTTGTAAGTATTAGAATTTTAGGTATTAATATGATATTTATTCAGAATCTACTTTCCAAACTGCGGAAAATCAAGTGTGCATTCCTGTAACTATTTTTAACTGAGGTCTGTGTATGGAACTTGGTACTTATTTAGATCTCACTTCTTTTATAGGCGAAGCATTCCAATATTGTCGAACTTGGCAGCCTTTCACATTTATGTTTTGGGTGGGATTTCATTTATTTTTGTAAGGTTTTCGGTCGGTTGCAATTTTAGGTCGGTACGACCATTGGAAGATATAGATAATTTTTTTGTATTAGTTCCTTAGGGGTATGAATTTACACCTTCATTATTTTTAAAACCGACTCACACTTGGCCATTTTCAGATTTTTTCCTTTACCTTGACCTAAAGACCTACCCCTATGCCAAATTTCAAGTCAATACGACCACTGGAAGTGGTCTAGGTTTTTGATGAGTGAGTGAGTCAGTCAGTCAGTGAGTGTATAGTAAAAATAGCGATTTTCTGACGTCAATATCTCAAGACCTACAATAGGTACATTAATGAAATTTTGTATTTTAGATGAGTAAGTAGATTTCAACAGATACTAGAAATTTCATATGCGTAGATAAAATAGATTTTGAGTTATAGGTGGGTCGAACTTGGCCCGAAATGGTTCGTGTAATATAACCCACGGCCGGTGTGTCGCTCGAACTTGGCGGACACACTGCCGTGTGTCTAGACCTCTCGTACAAAATCACGATTAGTTGACTCCATTTACAAAGTCAAAAACATCTTTTACATTTTCCTGAAATAGTTTCTCACGGGAAATTGTTTAGTTTCATGGTATAAATGCATCCTATCAGCATTCGGAGAGCTAGTGTATCTTACACCCAGCATACACAACTTAGCAAGAAAGTACTTGTTATGCAATTCGCTTCTGTGTAACAAAAGTAGTTTACCCGTGCAACAGTTAAATCAGCTGTTGGTGTTGCAGATAGGTTTTCAGCAGACAGCAACAGGTGTCGTCATTACGAGTTGTTTTACGCGGAAACCGAACTACAAACTAGAGATGGGCCGAACATAGGCCATAATCTTTCTGCCCTTATGCCAATTATTTGGGAGCAACATGTTTTGTTGGAACACAAAATAATATTGCAAAAGGATTCGGATTTGGCTAAGTTTTATGACCGACCGTTTGGGGTCGGAGCAACATGTTTTGTTGGGACACAAAATAATATGGCAAAAGGATTCGGATTTGGCTAAGTTTTATGACCGACCGCCTGCCTGACGTCAACCCTCATTGGGAATGCTATGTTTTATGTATGACCGGCTGCCTGCCTGACGTCAACCCTCTAGGCCGAATACGAATATTCGGTAAAAAGATTGCCGACCCGAATAATTCGGCAGGACTCGATGTCCATATAAAACAATTAGGATCCTAACTTATTTACAGAATAATCGCTGATTTCCAACGGACCGCTAAACTCGCTACGCTACCCTCTAACTTTTCAAATTCACAACAAATAAAAGAACTGCTTCACTCCTTGACTTGACATGACAATTTACATTTTTTAAATTATAAATGGACACATTTTTATTCGGCTAAATATTCGGCAAATTCATGCCGAATACCAAACATGACCTGAATATTCGGCCCATCTTTACTACAAACAGTTTTCAGTCCGATTGTTATGGCGGCGGCGGATTTCGGTCTGCTGTGATTCTGTGAATGTGTCCCATAAACGTTTGTTGATGGGTTTCTTATTTCTGTAATTGATTTTATGTTTTTATTTTATTTTGGTTGTAATCTAAGTAGGAAAAAAGTGTATACTATGTCCAGCAGTGGAATATTGTAAACTAATTAGTTAGATTTTTAATTAATGTGACTTTAAAATGTAGGTTGAGTTCTAGGTAAAAGTACCATGAATTTGTATCACAACATCTTGATCTCAACAGGTTTTGTGATTTCTGAGGTAAATACCTGTAGTTCTCACGCAATCTTATCCGATTGACCATCAAGAAGGATGTTGGCACTATTGGCACTGAACTGACAAAGGAAAATAAAAAACCCGTCTTGGTCGGCTATAGTGAAGGAAATTGACCTTGCGGTGCGGTCGCGCATTACCGCGGCCGGAAGCGCGGCACGTAGCGTGCGTACACGCAGGGGTGCGTTCGTGGAAGTACGATATTTAGGTATGTTAATCTTTTGCCCGATACACTCTTACCAAGTTTTTGACGTCGGTTAAATATCTGTCGATTATGGTCAACCGCATGGGTTGACGTCAGGCAGGCGGCCGGTCATAGAGCAAAGCCTTTTGCTACATGATTTTGTTTTAACCCCCTGGCGAGGTTTTCGCGTCATACCTACCTATCTAACTAATAACATGCACCAATAAAATCCTAATCCATCACATCAAATCCAACCATCAAAATCCGACCAGTCATTTTGGAGTTACCATAGGTTTGTTACAACACGCACACAAACCAACATTCTCTCATCCTAAACGCCGTCGTCTCCGTTCCGTCGTTCGTGAGTAAAAATTGTGCTTAACATGTTTGAACGCACCTCTCGGACCAATATTGAAGGGAAACCAGCAAGAGGCGAGTGAAGGGAAAGGCAAGGCGAAGGGGAAAGGAGGGGGGGAGGGGAGGGAATTACGCGGACGCGACAGGATGCGGTCACGCACGCCGCGAGATGCTATCGTTACAGCCGCCAGGGACCGCGACGTGTGATACGGGCTAAAGATGGGCAACAGTCGATATGACGAACTATCGATAATGATGATAGAAAGGCAGCTGTGCTGTCGATATTATAAAGTATCGATATCGGCTGATTGTCTGTCGATTATTATGGCCAACTGTTGCGAGTTGGTCTACTCGCACATTGATTTATTTGATATAATTAAACTCTGATAGCCAATTTATGATTTTATTGATGCTAATTAACTATAGAGAAATTATAATGATGAGTACACGCGTTATGAATGAGTGGTGATCGCGGACTGGCGTGTAAATGACCTAATAATCGCCATGTGGAGTAAACTGCTGAGAGTGCAATCCGATGTGCGGTGTACAGACCGTACATGCTCCCGGGCGAGAGAAGAAGAGGGTGAGATGAAATGATGAGGTGAAATAGCAATTGGATATTAAAAGCAACCCTATGCTTAAACTAAGGTTAACTTATAAAAATACATGTCATTCTTATAAAATTACATGTCATGTTCTTATGCTAGACTTATTAAAATTCATCGACATTAATTATCGGCCTTTTGATAATTGGTGATGTTGCTTTGTCTTGTTTGATCGCAGCGCGGTTGGCGTTAGAGAGCGTCTTCAATTCTATGTTTTCTTGCGCTAACGTCAGAGTCGTGTGCGCGCTTCTTGGTAGAACTGCCGGTCTAGGGATCTCATTGATGTGTGTTGATGGGTTTTCAACTTTCGACTGTAAGTTGACGCTTCCCCTCAGACGACGACGACGACGCACACACCGGACCACGTAAACAGTTGACGCTACCATGCATCCTATCATTAGGATGTATATTGCAGTGAATTGATGTATGTCATGGTAACTTAAAGTCTCGGGAAGTGGAGTTTCTGATTTCATCTGTTCGATTTGCTTGCCGATTTTTGTAATTTCTGAACTTTGCTCTGATGTAGAATTCATCTCGATAAGAGGGACTGATACATTTATAATGTGATTTATCGGAGCGATGTCTGGAATGTATAAATCTGCTGACATCTTTGTTTCTATGCGCTTGTTGTTATGTGAGAAAACTGTGAAGTCGTCCCCTTTGATGACGCAATCTTGTTCGAACCCGATGATGCCGGCCTTCTGGACTTGTATTGATGTAATCTGACTCCCACATATGAGTCTCAGTGCGCAGTGCCCGCAACAATAGAATAAGTAGGTGTTTGTTTTACTCATTTCAGTCCAATTGTTGCGGCAAGTTTCTATTTTTGTTGCGCATTTATTTGTAACCAGATCTCTGATGCACAATCCGTCGTCCATTTGCAGGTTGTAGACTGGTTTCTGAGTGTGACAAAGAGAGGTGTATTCGTCATAATGTAGACATTGCTGTATATCGTTCTTTGTCATAGCTAAGTATGTATCCTTGCGTAAGTTGATTGCAATATGATCGGATACTGGAACAATACTTATAATCGTATTGTTTTCGACTTGCTGTGGGATCGGAATGACCCTGTATAAATCAAAATTTTCCCTGTTGATGAGAGGGATTTTGATTTCGAAGATGATGTATTGCTCAGTGACTCTTGCTTTTACTCTCAAGATGTGGTATATTTTTGCGATGTCGGTTTGAATGTTGGCGATAGGCAAGGATAAGTCTCGAGGTAGTTGTCCTGAGATAACGTTGAGCTCATCTCGGAGTTGTTTCGGTGATAACAGATGAATGTTGAACATGCCATGATGTAAGTCGGTGATTGTCTAGAAAAGCGTATCTTGGATAGATTTTAGCTTCGTGAGCATGTTATTTGCGATGAAACTTGATAGTGCCAGCTCGTTCATGAGATCTGTATCTTGCATTTCTTTGTTCAGTATGTTGGTTGCTTGAGCCAAATTATTCAAGTGCTGGTTGATTATTTTATGCTGTTTGTTGATAGCAGCTTCGGTTCTTTTCAGAAGACTGAACTCTGCTTCAACCACCGACGTTTGGTTTTTCCACAACATAGCCAAGTGATTTTGATTTTCCTTCAGAAGGGTGATGTCTTTTTGGTATTGCTCCGCAAAGCGTTCATCTAATACCCCAAAGAGGCTGTTTGCGATATAGCCAATGCCATTGATAAGGCCACGGCGTTTACGCCTATTTTCAAAATGCTGATGTAGCAACATGCGGTTATAGTATTGTAGCTCGTCGTAGCTGTGACGTAACTGGAGCAGTATGATATCGCATAGTGTTTTCTTTTTCGCTCTCTCACATATGGTGTTTATTTGTGTAAGATACTTTTCGAATGTTGTTGAACCGTCCCAGTAAGGTGTCATGTCGTAATAGACGATTAGTCGCCATTCATCTTGTATGAATTGCATGCTTGAAATACGGTCAAAATAGAGAGCCTTTTCTAATCTTGTGATATTGTACTGCGATTGAGTTGCTGAGACCATTGTGAAGAGAAGAAATAGTGACATGATTATGGTCATCACATGGGACTTGATTCGTCTGATTCTGCCGGTTGGCTTAGTTTCCGCTTCGTCATCGTTGCTGGATGAATCATTATTGTTCAGATCTTGATCTGTATTTTGCTGAAATTCTTGAGTTGTTGTCTCATGATCGGGTCTAGTCGGTAATAATGACAGTTTGACGATTGGGCGCTTCATAAAGCCACTCTTTGTTCTCAGGGTTACCACCCGGACATGTCCATCTGCCCCGGGATGAAGTTGTGTAACTCGTCCTAAGACCCATCTTCCAACTGGTAGATTTGACTCATGGATGATAACAACGTCGTCAATTTGAATGTTTGGTTGGGCCTGTTTCCACTTGCTTCTTGCTGACAGTTGGCTGAGATATTCTGATTGCCAACGAGCCCAGATATCTTGTACTATCTTTTGTGTCATATGCCACCTTGTGCGTTCGTCATGCTCTGTTGGTATGATCGTCAGGATTGGTCCGCTGCTGAGGAAGTGCGCAGGCGTCAGAAAGTCTAAGTCATCTGGATCTTCTGTAATGTTGCAGAGTGGACGACTGTTGAGAACACCTTCAAGTTGTGCCAGTAGCGTGGAGTACTCTTCGAAGGTGAGTTTTTGATTGCCTACTACACGGCGAAGATGATGTTTTAGACTTTTTACGGCGGCCTCCCAAAGGCCTCCAGCGCTGGGCCATGCTGGGGCATTGAAGTGCCATTGAATTTGCATCTGACTGATCTCAGTGAAGAAGTCTTTGTTAAAGACCTGCTGACGTGTTAGCTCTTTTGCAGGACGTGGTCGGCACCTACAAAATTGGTGCCATTATCGCTGTAGAGGTGGTGTGGCTGTCCACGGCGAGCTGACATTCTTATCAGTGCTCCTATGAATGCTGACGTGGTCATATCGGAGACTAATTCAAGGTGCACAGCTTTTGTCACCATGCACACAAAGACGGCGACGTAGCCTTTGGTGGTGCGTACGCCGCGGCCTTTGTTCATCTTCACGTCCAAAAAACCGGTCATATCGACGCCGGTATGCTGGAAGGCTGTCGTCGTTGGATTGATTCTGGGCTCAGGTAAGTCACCCATTATTTGATGTTGTTTGTTTGCCTTTTGCTTTCTACACGTAACGCACGTGTGTAGTCTCCTTTTTACAGCTCGATTTCCTCCTATTATCCAATAGTTTTGTCTGATGTGTGATTGAGTAAGACGAGGTCCGCCATGAAAAGTTGACTGGTGCGCCTCATCAATGATAAGATCAGTGATATGATGCTTGTTCGGCAGGATAATAGGATGCTTCATATTTTCATGTATGTTGGCGTGTTTGATTCGACCTCCAACTCTTAAGACGTTTGTTTGCTTGTCAAGATAGGGATTGAGGCCAAGAATTTTGCTCTTGATGTGTAGTTGACCATCTGATTGAAGAGCTTTGATTTCATTAGCTGTTGAGGACCTCAAATGAAACACCTCGGGTATCTTCGATATGGACTGTATTTACACTGGTTGCACTACTTTACAAACTATTTAATACAGGGATACTTCACTAGACTGGACTACTTTTCACTTCTACTTTTCACTTTTTCTTCACTGTACTGGATACCGAACTGAACTGTGTTCCCACCCGGGATGTACGTCAATATATACAAAATCAGCCAAATCTAGAATATTCTGCACTACCTTCGCACATCCGGAGAGGGCGGAAGTTATTATATATTATATAACATAACTATAAAAATCTAGAACTTTCTTATAAGCATCCAATCAGAATCCGTGATTTTTCGGGCAAAAATCTATGTATCTCTCTCGGTAGGTCTCTTTCTTATGACTAGCCAATCAGAATTAAGAAACATTGGGCAAAACTGGCAATACTGGCAAAAAAAACTTCTCGCTCAAAAGCTATCTAATATAGAACCATCAAAAAGTGATGACGGACCTAAAAGTTCTAGATCTTTCCCAATTTATCAGCCAATCAGGATAAAGGTCAAATTAACAACTAATACGAACGAACTCACACAATGAAATAGCCACGCCTCAAACTATTACAAATAAACAAATCACTCGTCTAAACGCTAACTAATTCAGAACTATTAAAAAGTAATGACTTATCTGACGAAAGAAATTAGACAATTAGAAACCAACTATATACATAAACAATGCCTGTATCTAATGCCTAAACCTAATGCCTAAATGCCTAACCCTAATGCCTAAATGCCTAAATGCCTAACCTAAGCCTATGTATTCTAGTCTATGTACAATCTTCAGGGTTTCGAGCTCGCTGTCCGCAACATTCTCCCCCCGGCGAAGTCTTCGGAGCCTTCTTGGATCGGTAGGACCGCGAGCTTGCGAACTGGCCGCTTGAATGTCCCTCCCTTCGTTCGCACGTCCACGCAGCGCACGTTGCCGTCAGGTCCTGGGTAGGTCTTGACTACTTCCCCCCGTGGCCAGACGTTGCGGGGCAGGTTCGAGTCGACCACGACGACCAGGTCTCCTTCTTGCACGTTGCGGGAGTTGCTGTTGCTGCCGCCTCTCGGTGTCAGGGTGGGCAGGTACTCGGCGATCCACCGGCGCCAGAATTCGTCGGCTAGCGCCATTGCCGTCTTCCAGGTATGTCGGTTTGCATGTTCGCAGACGCCGGTGACTGGTAGCCCGCTGGAGGTTCCTATCAGGAAGTGGTTCGGCGTCAAAGCTTCCGGGTCGTCTCTGGAAACCGGGACGTGGGTGAGCGGCCGTCCATTTATGGTGTGTTCAGCTTCACAGATGACGGTGGCGAGGACTTCATCCCGTGGGTGCTTCTCGTTGAGCGTCGTTGTGAGTGCCGTCTTCACTGATCTTATGAGGCGTTCCCACGCTCCCCCCTGGTTCGGAGCTCCGGGCGCGATGAACTTCCAGTCTGTCCTCTGAATGGCTGCATATTCCTTCAATGCAGGCAGCCATTGGGCGTAGGCGGCTCGAAGCTCGGCGTCTGCTCCCCTGAAGTTGGTACCGTTGTCCGACCAGATTGTATGTGGCCATCCTCTTCGTGAAGCCATGCGTCTTAATGCCATAATCGCAGACGAAGTGGATAGAGAGTGAGCTAGCTCGATGTGCACGGCGCGTGTGGAGAGGCAGGTGAAGATAGCCCCCCACCGTTTCTCGTGTCTCCGACCCACAGTGACGATCATAGGGCCGAAGTAGTCCACGCCTGTATAGGTGAAGGCGCGCGTGAATGGCTGTAGCCTGGCCATTGGTAAGTCGCCGTGTGGTGGCACAATCGGCGTAGCCTTCCTGACTCGGCAGTGGCCACATTCTCTTGCTGCGGTTCTGACTGTAGGTCTTAGGCCGGTAATCCAGAAGCGCTGTCTTAACTCGTTGACCACTCGTTCATTGTTGGCGTGATTGGCTCGTTCGTGCTCTCGTGCCACCAGTAGTCGGGTAAAGGGATGTCTTCCTTCAAGGATGATAGGCTTCTTTGCTTCCTCGCTTATGTTGGGCGCTGCGTTGATCCTGCCTCGCAGTCGTAGGATGCCTTCTTCGTCCATCATCGGGTCCAGCTTGAATAGTTTACTCGACTTGCTGATGGTGCCGGTTTTCTTCATCTGGTCCAAGTCTTCTGGATAGGCGTCTTCTTGACTTCTTTTGATCCAAAGTTTTTCGGCTTGACGTAAGTGCCGCACCTTCAATGTCCGTGTCCGTTTGCGGCAGGCGTCGATGAACAGCAGCACGTACGCGGTTGCTTGTATCAAGCGCTCATATTTAGAAAAGCGCGTGATGTCAGGAAGGGCGTCTTTTATGTTAGCCCTCACGTGCTGTACGTAGGCCTCCTCCGGAACCTCTTCTGGATTGTGAACTTCTTCAGGCCAGTGTTCTTCACTCAATCGCAGGAAGCTGGGTCCGGTGAACCATCTGTCGCTCGCGTCCTTTATTTCGCGGCTGGGCCGGGTCGCGTCGTCTGCCACGTTCTGGTCCGTCGGGATCCATCGCCAGTCACATGGATTGGTGAGTTCGGCGATCTCGGTGACCCGGTGAGCGACGAAAGGCGTGTGCTTTGCGTTGTCGTTTCGGATCCACTGCAGGGTTGTCTTGGAGTCGCTCCAGTATATGGTCTTGCTGGGCTTCTCTCGATGCTCGGTGGTGATAGCGGATGCCAGACGTGCTCCTAGTAGTGCTGCTTGGAGCTCCATCCGCGGGATAGTTTGAGCGCGGAGGGGTGCCACTCGTGCCTTGGCTGCTACCAGGATGACTCTCACGGTGCCGTCTTCTTCTTCCAGGCGCCAGTAGGCCGCTGCTGCGAAGGCTTCAGAGCTGGCGTCGCAGAACACGTGGAGTTGTCTGTCCATTATAGCTCCCCCCGTGTCGTAACACCTCTGCAGACGTAAGCTGGCGATGTCGTCGATGGCCTCGGTCCAGTCGCCAAAGTCCTTCGCGATGTCGTCTGGTAGTAGCTCGTCCCAATCTACCTTAAGGCGCCAAACCCGTTGCAGCTGGATCTTGGCTCGTATGGTGAAGAAGCTTAACAGCCCGAGCGGGTCAAAGATTGACATGACCATGCTCAAAGCTTCTCTCTTGGTGGGCGGTCGTTCCCTCTGCTTCACCTCTTCCTTCACCCGTGGTAAGTTGGTGTTGAAACTCAGCTCGTCCGTGGCTGAGTGCCATCGTAGTCCCAAAGTCTTCTCATACTCGTGTGCGCCGGCTCCCAGGTCTCGGCGCTTTGTGTCGGCGCGCAGTTCGGCTGGTACATCCCGTAGCACTTCCTCTTCATTAGACGTCCAGCTTGCCATTACGAAGTTAGCCTTTTCGTGTACTTTGCGCACCTCCTCGACGACGGCTTGGGCTTCTTCAGGTGTGTCGTAGCTGTCCACCAAGTCGTCCATGTAGTGACTTCTGGTGATGGCGTAGTAGGCGCGCGGGAACTCTGCCTTGTGCTGTTCAGCGTTGTAGTTTCGTACGCTATGGGCCAGGAATGGAGAGCTTCTAGCGCCGAATATCATTGACGTCATCTTGTAGCGTTTCGGCGGGTCGCTCGCTGAGTCCCTCCACAAGAACAGCTGGGCTGGTTGGTCCTCTTTCCTTATCTTGACTTGCAGGAACATTTCTCTTATGTCTGCCGCTATCGCTACTTTTCTTTCGCGGAAGCGATAGAGTATGCCAGGCAGCGATTGTAGCAGGTCTGGGCCATCCAGCAGTGCGTCGTTCAGACTCATTCCTTGGCTCGTTGCCGCAGCGTCGAAAACTAGGCGTTCTTTCCTGGTTTATTCGGGTTGGTGACCGCGAAGTGTGGTAGCCACCATGCTCGCTTGCTTTCCCACTCGTTGTCGCTGCATTCTTCCGCGTAGCCTTTCTGAAGCAGTGCAGCGATTTGGGCGGCGTATCTTTCCCCGAAGTCAGGTGATTTCGCGATCTTCTTCTCAATTGACTTCAGTCGTCTCAGCGCCATCTCGTAACTGGGTGGCATCTCGAGGTCGTCCGTCTTCCATGGCAGGCCGACTTCGTACTGCTCCCGATGGGCTTGACCGTCGACTTGAACATCTGGACAGCGCGTGTGTCGTCCTCGCTAATCGCTCCGTGGTGGTCACTCCCATGGCCTCGATCTGGAAGTGGGCCTTCACCATGCCGTGGAGCTCGTCGTCCTTAGCGGCCACAATGTTCGAGTCGGTGTGGGTCCGTAGGTGTAGGACCGTGTCATCGTCGCTCGCGATGAGGAGGGCACTCTGCCATGAATAACCCAACCCAGGCGAGTAAGTCCGGCGATTGGTTCCGACGGTTTTCCTTCCAGTAGTGTTTGACTGACGATTAGATGCCAGTTATCCAGCCCGATGAGAATCTCTGGCACGGCGTTGTTGAAGCAAACCTCCTCTTCACGTAGTACCTTCAGATGGTTGAAGCGTAGACATTCCTTTCCTACTGTCTGACGTCCCGTTGACAGCTTGTCAATAGTGCGTGCGCGAAGTTGGTGTTCATCGAGCATCTTCAACCCTCTGATTGTGACGGTGACATTTTTGCTGGCTGCTTGATACTGCATTGAGCCGATCCCGTGGATGCGCAGGCCTTGCCTCGGCCCGTCCGCCTGCAGTCGTTGTGCCAGGTCCTTGTTGATCAGGCTGAGCGTCGCGCCTTCGTCCAGTAGCGCGTGCGTCTTGACCTCGATGCCCGTCGGTCCTTTGACGATGACTTTGCACATTTTCAACAGGATTTTCTCATTGCCTCTGGTTGCAGTCATGACGGTTCCGTCGGTGTCTTGCGGTGCCGCGTTGTTCGGTGGTGCGTTGTCTCGCGATGCTGGCATATTTGGCCGATCACCGTGTAGTGACGGGTGGTGTCCGAAGTTGCAGCCATCCTTCCGCATTTCTTCGCTTTGCACGTGTACCGGCGATGTTTCTTGTTGACACAGCCAAAGCAGATGCGTTCATCCCGTACCCATTGCCACCGTTCGTCGAGGCTCATGCGTTGATATTTCTTGCATGACGGCACGTCGTGGTCCCCGCAGCACAGGCACGTCGCTTCGTACTTCTTGACCTTAGGTCCTTCATTTGCAACGAATATAGAGTTGCGCGGTCGGTGCTCGTTGCGTGGCGGCGGGACGCGCGGTGGTGGAGCGCGCAGCGTTCGCGTGCGCGGTGTCTGCTCCGTTCGTCGGGATGCGCTGCCGGCGTACTTGGTGCTGTCATACGTGTGTCGAACGGCGCGGTCGGCTTCACGCATCAGGAACTCCGACAGGACTTCTATCTGCGGGCGGTTGCGGTCGGCCTTCTCTTCGGCGTAGTCGCACCATCGGGTCTGCAGATGCGGGGTCAGCTTGGCGGTGACTTCGCGGGCCAGCTTCGGGTTGCGCAGGTAGCCTTGGTCGTCAAGCGTCGACAGTACGCACACGATGTTCTGCAGCTTGACGGCGAACAGGTTGAGGTCGTGCGACGAATTGCCCAGGCGCGGCAGGTTGGACAAGTCCTCCAATGCTTTGTCGATGATGTACTCCGGCCGGCCGAATCGCTGCTCCAATGTCCGCATTATGATCTCTGGGTCGTTGGCCGTCGACATGAGGCAGTACACAGCTTCTCGGGCTTCTCCACGCAGGCTGTAGCGCAGTCGTGCTAAATTCTCAGGCCGGGAGAACTTATACAGGATGGTGGAGTCGCGGTAGGCGGCCTTGAAGGGTAACCAATCCTCTGGGTTGCCGTTGAATATCGGTAGCTCCTGCGCTTGACGTGGCGGCGGGCGCACGGTGCTCAGCTTCACCATAACTTCGGCCAATTTATCTATGGCTCGCTCTCTCGATCGGTACGGCGTTGGCGAGCGCGAGCGTCGTCGGTGGTCGCGGTCGTCATCGTCTCTGTCGCCGTCCCGACGGAGGTTTTCAGCGTCGCGCTGGCGGTCGTCATGACGCTCTTCATGTCTTCTGTCTTCATGGCGCGGAGGTGGCGGCGGGTCACGGCGGCCATCTTCCTCGACGCGCGTTGGTTGGCGTCGCTCATCGCGCGGAGGTGGCGGTAGGACACGGCGGCCATCTTCCTCTACGCGCGGTGGCTGGCGGTGTTCATTGCGCGGAGGTGGCGGCAGGACGCGGCGGCCATCTTCCTCGACGCGCGGTGATGGGCGTTGCTCGGCACGCGGAGGTGGCAGCAGGACACGGCGGCCATCTTCCTCGACGCGTGCTGGCGTGCGTAGCTCGGCGCGCGGAGGCGGCGGCAGGGACCTGCGGCCGTCTTCCTCGACGCGCGCTGGCGGGTGTTGCTCGACGCGCGGAGGTGGCAGCAAGTCACGGCGGCCATCTTCCTCGACGCGCGCTGGCGGATGTTGCTCGGTACGCGGAGGTGGCAGCAGGCCACGGCTGCCATCTTCCTCGACGCGCACTGGCTGACGATAAGATTCCTTGAGGTATCGTTGCATTGTCTCGTCGTACTGGAAGCTTCGCCTGCGATCGTCTTCAGCGGCGGCGGTTGCTGGCAGCGCGGCTGTCGGCTTCTGCGGGCGTGCATGCTCCGGTGTGCCGAGTATCGTTGAACGTTCGTTCAGCCACGCAGTAAATTCCTCCTCCGCTAGCCTCGGATCTACACGAAGGACTTGACTTGCCTCTTCTTCGTCAATTGCCTCCATTTCTTGACGTAGGCGAATGTTTTCCGCTTCCAACTCGTTGAGTCGCATTTTTTCCAGTATCCATCGGCGTTTGGCGCTCTCCGTAGAACGTGCGGAGCGCACAGATCCCTCGGGCGAACGGCTGGTGCGTGGCGCGAGGGCGCGGCTGTCGGCCGCGGCAGCTGGCGCTGTGACGGGCTCGCCTGTGGCCCGTAACATGCCGGCGCCAGCTTCACTCTGCGTGTCGTAGCCAGTCTCGTATGCTCGTCCTGTCCTGGGTGTCCCTTCAGCCGCGGTGGTTGACGGTGATGCCGGCGTGTCGGCGAGCATCTTCCCCTGCCTTGTCAAGACCATCCTGATCGGCGGCTTCCCAGCGAAGAGCTTGAGTATCCCTTGCGGCTGCTTTTTCTGTAGCAACCGCTCCCCGAAAGTAGTGACCGAGGATCACTGCCCGGTGCGGCGTAGAACGGCGGCGGTGCGCGGGCTGTGGTGCTGTGGCAGCGGCGGCGTCGGCGGTGCAGCGGCGCGGTGGTAGCGGCGGCTGCGGTGCTGCGACGGTAGCGGCGGCTGCGGTGCTGCGGCGGCGGTGGCGTCGGCGATGCAGCGGTGCGGTGGCGGCGGCCCTGCGAGCGGCCCTGGCAGCGGCGGCGGGTGGCGGCGGCCCTGCGAGCGGCGGCAGCGGCGGCGGCGGTGGCGACCGCCCTGCGATGCGGCGGCAGCAGCCGCGGTGGCGGCGGCCCTGCGAGCGGCGGCAGCTGCGGCGGCGTCGGCGGCCCTGCAGCGGTGGCGGCGGCCCTGCGAGCAGCCCTGGCAGCGGCGGCGGCGGTGGCGGCGGCCCTGCGAGCGGCGGCAGCGGCGGCAGCGGCGGCGGCGGGGGGGCGGGGCTGCGGCTGCGGAGCGGTGGCAGCGGCGGCGGCGACGCGGCGGCGGTGGCGGCGTCGGCGGCTGCGATGCGGCGGGGCTGCGGCTGCGGAGCGGCGGCAGCGGCGGCGGCGACGCGGCGGCGGTGGCGGCGTCGGCGGCTGCGATGCTGCGGGGCTGCGGCTGCGGAGCGGCGGCAGCGGCGGCGGCGACGCGGCGGCGGTGGCGGCGTCGGCGGTGGCGGCGGCTGCGGCGGTGACCCGGTTCAGCGACGTCTGAGCGGGCCCGGTGAGCAGCAGCAGCGTTGACGGGGTGCGCAGCACGGGCAGCAATCCGGCGCTCGAAGGTCCAAAACTTGTTGAGGACCTCAAATGAAACACCTCGGGTATCTTCGATATGGACTGTATTTACACTGGTTGCACTACTTTACAAACTATTTAATACAGGGATACTTCACTAGACTGGACTACTTTTCACTTCTACTTTTCACTTTTTCTTCACTGTACTGGATACCGAACTGAACTGTGTTCCCACCCGGGATGTACGTCAATATATACAAAATCAGCCAAATCTAGAATATTCTGCACTACCTTCGCACATCCGGAGAGGGCGGAAGTTATTATATATTATATAACATAACTATAAAAATCTAGAACTTTCTTATAAGCATCCAATCAGAATCCGTGATTTTTCGGGCAAAAATCTATGTATCTCTCTCGGTAGGTCTCTTTCTTATGACTAGCCAATCAGAATTAAGAAACATTGGGCAAAACTGGCAATACTGGCAAAAAAAACTTCTCGCTCAAAAGCTATCTAATATAGAACCATCAAAAAGTGATGACGGACCTAAAAGTTCTAGATCTTTCCCAATTTATCAGCCAATCAGGATAAAGGTCAAATTAACAACTAATACGAACGAACTCACACAATGAAATAGCCACGCCTCAAACTATTACAAATAAACAAATCACTCGTCTAAACGCTAACTAATTCAGAACTATTAAAAAGTAATGACTTAACTTATATAACGGGACACAGGAAAGACGTTTTTAAAAAGAACTATTTAATTAATGTTAACAATATGAAGGCTGATTACAGACTGAATTTTATAAAACAAAATAAAAATGCATTGAAGTAAATTGGGTTGCTGACGGTGCAGTCACGGCGCTCCTCGTGTCGCAGCGGTGGGTGCTAGATCAGCGATTACCAGCCGATTCGGCATGGTAACTCCTCCCTCCTTAAGATGGAAGCAGCCTCCGCAGCTTCCAGTGGGGCCATCAGTGGGCGTTGCTTCTAGCGTCGTGGTCCTGTTTCCAGTGCATCTTCGATGTAGCTTCCAAAGCAAAAATGCTGATCCAATGATGTACAGGATGATGGTAGTCCAGCTTGGGGTTGCCATGGTGAGTTGCCAATTGTAGATAGGGATGCTGTCATCTCTCAGGTTTTCTGCTTTGTTGATCAATTGATGGATGCTGTCTAGGGATATCTCTTCTAGTTGTAGTTCGTAGTGTACCTTATCTGGGGAGTTGTCTTCCTTAGGCAGTGGGATGATATCTTGACTGAAGATCGTCTTGCTATGCGTTTGCAGGGTGCTGTTAAAGATGTGAGCCTGACATTGGTCTGTCAGCGAGATGATGTGTACACCTGTTAACTTATTGTAGATGGTTTTCTCGTTACATGATGATTTCATAATTTCTGCTGATCTCATAATAACAAGCCAGCTATTGGAGTTTATCTTCTGTATCTTTCCTCTTCTAAGATTCATCTTGGCGTAGGTACAGTTGGCGGGTTCATGTTGAATGAGAGAAAGCACGCAGTCTACGGAACCGGTGATTGACCTCGTAGTCAGCTGTTTGCAGAGTTGGATGTCTTCAGCGATGGCTCTGCAGTCTTCATCAAGGTAAGTGTACTCTTCACTCCCAAGTACAAGGTATTTGGATTTAGGAATGATGGTAAAATTTTGGTGATTAGGAATGGAATAAAGATGGATAAGGTCATAGGTATTTGACTCTACTGATGGGATTTCTAGGATGAAAGTTAAAGTGTGTTCGGTACTGTATGCTTTCACATCTATAGATCGCTCAATCTGGTAAATATTGTGTATACTAACTTCAGCTACAGGGTTAAATGAAGTTTTCTCTTGAACTTGTAAGATTTCAAAATTAAATTTTGAGGGCTCATTATGCTAGGATGCATTACACCTAACTGGGAGAAAGTCATTGCATCTTCGAGAAGCATTAACTTATCTAAAATGATCTGTAAACTAAAATCTATTTGAACGTAAATATCTAAGAAATGTAAATGATTATAATCTAAATTCGACCTATTAGTAGTATTTAGCAACATAGCACCTATTTTCTTTTGATTTTCGTCAATTTTAGCTATTTGTTTTCCAAATTCTTCAATTGTTTTTTGTGCCAGACTAATAGAAGAAGTTTGGGAGTTATGTAAAGTAATAATTCTATTATTAAGGTTGGAAATTTCATGTTCGAATTTAATCGCGTCATCATTATCTAGGTTGCCAGTAAGTGCTTTTACTACGGATCCTAAACCGTTAACTATCCCACGCTTAACTCTAGTACGAGGAGAAAGAAAAATTATTTTATTATGAATTATACTAAACTTATGATCTATCTGGTCCTTATACGTTTTATGCGCGTCCTCAGATGCCAGATGGGCTTCCGTTGTTTTAGTACTCGCATATAATGCCATTAGTTTTAAAGTTGTGCTTTGAACGTAAGTTATATTATAAACACAAGCAAGGCTAAAGGTATCGATTTGTTTAAGGACTTTTCCTTGTTTTAGAAGGAGAACACCATTTTGGTTATCTACATTGTCAATATTCACGGTGGCTGATGCGAAGAACCCGAAGGCTGTGACGATGCTGACTGTCCTGGAACAAGATGAGGTCTACGTAGGAGCTTGAAGTGGACTCTAATTGACTTAGAGTTAGGGTGGTTTCCTATTATCTCTGCGATGTTATTAGGGTGAAGATGAATAATCGTGTACGGACCTTTGAAAACTGGTTTGGTTTTGTCATTACGCGCTGTCTTCGCCACCTGCTTGTAGACGGTTTCACCTACCTTTAGCATAACCTCCTCCGCGTCCTGGTTTCTTTTAGTAATTACCTGTTCCTTATTGGCTGACATGTGCGCTGCCACACACTCTTGTACTGCCTGTGCATTTGCGCGATGTTTCAGAACGTAGTCCTGGTAGAACTCCTTAGGATAATATATTTCTAGGGGGTTTCTAGTTGCCGTGTGTCCAAATAATAAGTCATGTGGTGTGTAATTAGTTGCTGAATGTATTGCATTATTATATGCTATAATAGCATATTTCATAAGAGTTTGGATTGGGTCTTCTTTGTTAGTCATACGCTGTATTCTAATTATCTCGGCTATGGTTGAATGGAAACGCTCCACAGGAGAATTAGAGTTTGGATTGTAAGGAGTTGTAAAATGGATATGAATATTATGTGAGGCAAATATTTCTTTTATTACCTCATTATCGAATTTAGTGTCAGAGTCTGTAGTTATGTTAAGAGGTAGACCCATGGTAGCAAAAACTTGTAATAATGCGTCGGCAACGTGTATGCTACTTGTAGCTGGTAAGGGAATAGCTTGAGCGTATTTTGAAAAGTTATCAATGATAGTTAAGAAAGTTGCGCCACCTGTTGAATATAAGTCCATAAAAAGATTTTCCATCGGTTTTGTTGGAGTTTCTGTCAAAGCTAGGGGAGGTTTTAAAGGGTTTCTCTCATACTTTGACTGGAGACATGTTTCGCACTTATTTACGTACCCTTGTATGGTGAGAAGCATGTTGGGCCAGTGGTAGTTCTTTTGAACTTGTTTGTAAGTCTCCTGAATACCACGGTGTAAAGTCTTACCTTCGTGATATTTTTTGATGATTTCTTGCTGCTCGGATTTGTTTTCGACTACAGTTACACGTGTTGTACATCTGTATAATTTGGGGCCTCTATGGTTAAAAATTGAAGTATAGACTCTTGAAAATGCTAAGTACAGATCTTCTACGTAAAAATAGCAGTGAAACTTTCTATCTGCTATTGTGTGTTCCTTAAGGAACTTTACGATTTCTTGCTCAGTGTTATTGACCGGTATGAAAACATCTTTGATAACGACTCTGGAGTTTGATGACCTATCTTCTACTCTATAAGTAGATCCTGGGGTTGATCTAATGTGAAATTGTTTTAACTGCCTATCTATTGCATCTGGTAAAATTGGAATACCTGTGTTTTCATTATCTGGCTGTGTGTGGTTAGTTGAAACTAGCTGGTCAGGATCTAGTGACGTCACACTCATACTATCGGACTCTGCTTCAGGTACACTCTGAGATGCTGCTGTAGAGCAATGAGCCTGGTTAGCTTGAGGTTATCTAGTGAAGCGGGAGTTAGAGTGGTATCGTTATCTTGATCTGGAGTTGACTCAGCTTCCTCCGTCTCTCTACGAACATTGTCAAAAATTCTATTGATGATGTTGTCGTCTTCATTGTCATCAAAGTTTACGGCTAGAGATTCAATGCTGTTGTGATAAATCTTAGCTCTTGAGAGGGCATCAGCGTTCGTGTTTAAAGAGCCCTTTTTTATAGATAACATCGTAGTTATATTCGGCTAATTTCAAGCCCCATCTCGTTAATTTTGAGTCAGGGTCCTTGATCGACCGAAGCCAGGTCAGCGGCCTGTGGTCAGTATAGATGGTAAACCTCCTGCCATACAAGTACGGCCGAAAGTATTTAACTGCCCACATGATAGCCAGCATCTCCTTCTCAATCGTTGAATACCGGGTTTCGGTCTCAGATAGAGTTCGGGATGCGTATGCTACTGGCTTGTCAGAGCCTAGGGTTCCCTGGGATAGAACGGCCCCGATCGCGACGTCACTCGCGTCAGTCGTAAGTATAAAAGGCCTGTCAAAATCAGGAAACTGCAGGATTGGGTCGTTAGTGAGCAGTTGTTTGCATTTTTCGAAAGCTTGTATAAATTCGGGAGAATGGACTACACGAGCGTTCTTTCTTAAACAGGCTGTTAGGGGTTTAGTTAACCGAGCGAAGTCCTTTATAAATTTTCTGTAGTATCCCACTAAGCCTAAAAAGGATTTTATTTCTTTTTGGGTTTTTGGGATAGGAAACTGCAAAATAGCATTAATTTTGCTTTTGTTAGGCTTAAGTCCTTCGTCAGTCAGTTCGTGTCCTAAGAAGCTAACTTGCTTCTTAAGAAACTCCGATTTATCAAGTTGAATTTTTAAGTTGTGCAACTTGAATCGGTCGAACACTTGTTTAAGCTTTTGAACATGTTCTTGCAGTGACGTCGAGATAATAATGACGTCATCGAGGTAAGTAAAAAACGTTCTCGATACCTCTTAAAATGTGGTCCATTAATCTTTGGAACGTGCTGGGCGCGTTCTTCAGACCAAACGGCATCCTCAAGAACTCGTAATGTCCTCTTTCAGTAGAAAAAGCAGTTTTTTCTACGTCATTAGGGTGCATTTCGACTTGGTGGTAGCCGCTCGCGAGATCTAAGGTGGTAAAATATTGCGCTCTGCCTAATCTATCTAAAATGTCGTTGATATTTGGCAGGGGGTACTTGTCTTCGATAGTGCGGTCATTTAGCCGTCTATAATCAACGACAAGTCTCCACTTAACCTTGCCAGATGCGTCGGCTTTCTTTGGGACAATGTGCACAGGACATGACCATGGTGACACACTCTCCCGTATAATGCCTTGTTGTAGCAGGTTATCGACTTGCTTTTTAATTTCCTCCCTTTGTTTAGGGGGTTGTCGATAACTCCTAACAAAAATAGGGGTGTTGTCTTTGAGTCGCAATTCGTGTTTGACTGCATGTGTAAATGTCAATGGGATTTTGTCAGTGTAAAATAAATCTCTATATTTGAAACAAAGCCGATTTATCTCCCGTTTCTCTTCTTCGTTCATGTGGTCTGAGCGAATTTTATTTAAATTATCTTTTAATATTGAGTCTATGTCCTCCGTGACTTTGATTGAGTTTAATTTGCACGGGTTATTGTCCTCGACCGGGTAAATATAGGGTTCTAACTGAAAATTAACGTTATTTGAAATAATTTTCTTCTCATCGTTATAATTTGTAACAACGGTATTAAAAGTCCCATTTTCAACGTTTACAATTGCGGCTGGTGATTTTAAGCCTGGGGACCACACATGGTCATCATGTACGTACTGACCATCTAAATAGTGTGTTTTCACCTTTATTACTTTTTCGCTTCGGGGTTCAATGCTGAGCTTTTTATCCGGGTAGTCAAAGTAAATTGGAATATCGGCTAAACCAGTACGTAAAAGTTTGTTTTTAAGATCAATATTCCAAGCTCTAAGCAAATCTAAGCCTATCAGACCTTTGTACTTAGGATCAAAATCGAATATGAGGAATTTGTGTTTCATATCAGAATTGAAAGCGGGGGGCTAACGGTAAGTACGCTACAAATTCATGTCGCGATATTCCGTGAGCGGTTTTTACTAAAAAGGGTTCGTTTTCTACAAGCATCTCTAAAGGGGTACCTTGGATAACATCAGGAGAAATCATGGATCGGGCGGCGCCTGTATCTATTAAAAATTTACCTCCGTATTCTGGTAGCTCGATGTACGAAAGGTCATCTCGATTTTGATGGTTAAGTTTGACTAACTCTGGTCCTCGTGAGCGCCCTCCCCTGGTAAAATCCTGGGAACTTACCTCACATTTCTCATTGTTTTGGGTCTCATAGTAGTCTTCGTTGATCGCTCCGTCGCCACACTCGGGATCATATTGGTCTAGATAAGCTTGCTGTGAAGGATTACCTTCGTAAAATTGTTCAACCGGTGTGTAAAACAGACCTTGAGCAAATGGCGGTGCCTGGGGCTTACCTACAGATCGCATAGTAACATCAGATGATACTTGCGGCGGGTTCACCTGCTGGTTCGGAATGTTTGGTCGCTGATTCCTGAAATTGTTGGAGTTCCTGAATTTTCCAGAATTACCTTGTTGCTGCTGGTTTCTCCATGGTAATGCGGACTGGACGAACTGCTGTCGTTGGTCGGGGGCCCAAGGGTTAGAATTGGTGTTACGTTGTGGGGCAAAATTATTGTTTACAAAAGGCTGAAAGGGTTGGTTATTATTTTGACTAAAGAAAGGTTTAAGTGGGAAGTTAGACCTATTCGATTCCTTTGCCTTCTGCTGTGGTTGAAAGTTTGACGTGCTAGGCGGCGGATTACATGCGAGCCTAGCTTCCTCCTGTCGTGCTGCTGAAATAGCGGACTCCAATGTATCTGGTGAGGCAATCCTTACTCCAATTGACACGTGAAAGTCTAATTGATTGACAAATTGTTCAATTACCATCTTTTCATAGTAAGTTTTATCCTCATGCTGCCCAACCGAATACAGTGTGTCTAATAATTCCCTTAGTCGTTTACCGAACGATTCGGAATCCTCTGATTTATTACGGCGCGTGCGCGTCAATTCTTGCATTACTTGTACTTCGTTACGCGGATCTCCTAATCGTCTAATTAGCGCGGCTTTTACGTCCTCCCACGTATTGAGATTTGTCTCAAAAGCGATCGCATCTAAAGCCGGGCCTTCCAATCTACTAATAATTAAATGTGCTACCATATTTATCATCGTGCCTTCCATCGTAACAAGGCGTAATAAACCATCAATCTGTCTAATAAATGCATTAAGTCGTGTTCGCTTTCCATCGTAACGCGGAACTAAATCGGCGAACGTCTTGAAATCGGATACCTGCATTGTGACCGCGCGCGAGCGAGTTCACTAGATGTAATAAAAACTTATCGAAATATATTTACGTAATTTACCTACTTAGTACGCGTGTACTGGCCACTATAGCGATTTTAGCATATATGTGGACCGACACAAGTTAAAGAGAAAAATATATAGTTAATACGAATGCACTGTGAGTCTATAGCGATTTGAGCGTACATAGACCGACACAAGTTAAAGAGAAAAATATATATAGTTAAAACGAATGCACTGTGAGTCTATAGCGATTTGAGCGTACATAGA
The DNA here is from genome assembly GCA_024500475.1 of Phthorimaea operculella. Classification (NCBI taxonomy): domain Eukaryota; kingdom Metazoa; phylum Arthropoda; class Insecta; order Lepidoptera; family Gelechiidae; genus Phthorimaea; species Phthorimaea operculella. The sequence continues at coordinate 118,853 of JANFCV010000112.1, forward strand.
CCGACACACATGAACAAAATAAACTAGGAATTACGACAGGAAATAGAGCAAGGAACTTGAGAGCTAATGAGCACTTACTTGAGTATCCACTGCATTTCCTGAAGGAGTCGTCTACAGCCGAAGGGATGCCAATTTTCCGGAGTCCCTCGAAGATAGTCCACCTGGTCCTCGTAGGTTCTTTCCAGCTAGGGGGTCGTAGATCGCGTGAAGAGTTTGATTCCCGCGCAGGACGCTGAGTTTGAAGTATCCTGTATAATCTACGCCTTCTCTAACTGCCGAATCGACTGCGCCACTTATATAACGGGACACAGGAAAGACGTTTTTAAAAAGAACTATTTAATTAATGTTAACAATATGAAGGCTGATTACAGACTGAATTTTATAAAACAAAATAAAAATGCATTGAAGTAAATTGGGTTGCTGACGGTGCAGTCACGGCGCTCCTCGTGTCGCAGCGGTGGGTGCTAGATCAGCGATTACCAGCCGATTCGGCATGGTAACTCTTATCTGACGAAAGAAATTAGACAATTAGAAACCAACTATATACATAAACAATGCCTGTATCTAATGCCTAAACCTAATGCCTAAATGCCTAACCCTAATGCCTAAATGCCTAAATGCCTAACCTAAGCCTATGTATTCTAGTCTATGTACAATCTTCAGGGTTTCGAGCTCGCTGTCCGCAACATTAGCAAACTCCGTTTTCTGTACGTGTTTGATTATCATATGTCTTGCTCGCTCTAACTCATGCGCAGTCAGATAGGGCGTGCGCTCCCGGTTTCGTAGAAACGCACGTGACACCCATGCTAGTACGCGCACCGCGCGAGTCATTTTGCTGTACTTGCTGATTATGCGTTGTATGATGTCGTCACTACTATGACTCGTAGTCGTGACGTTGCATTGTTTTGATTTGAGGACTTCATGTTCTGTGACGTAAGTGGGTTTCTCTTTTTGCTCCTGACTGTTGTATGTAGGTAAATAGTCAGGGCCTCCCCACCACATTGAATGCTCTGTTAGCTGCTCTGCTGATATTCCTCGGCTGGCACAGTCAGCTGGGTTTTCGGCTGACTTTATATAGCTCCAGTTACTGGGTGGTATGACTTCCTTTATTTGTCTGACTCTGTTCGCAACGAATGGCTTCCAGCGACTTTCTTCTCCTTGAATCCACCCAAGCACAGCAGTGGAGTCTGTCCAGCCAAAGATTTTTATTTGATGTCCTGATAACGCTTGCCTTACTTTATCAGTTAACTTTGATAATAAGTGAGCTCCACTTAACTCCAGTCTAGGCAAAGTGAGCTTTTTGTTGTCTGGAACAAGGCGTGTTTTTGCAGCGACAAGTGTAATGTTACTTCCGACTTTACAGTACACGACACATGCGAAGGCTTTGATTGAGGCATCGCAATATCCGTGCAATTCTACTATGTCGCATTCGCTGTTTTGATACCATCTTGGTATTTTAAGCTTGTTTATGTTTTTGAGGTCGCTTCTGATTTTCTCCCAATCAGCTTCTATTGTACTGGGTAGTTTGTCATCCCATTGAATGTTAGAGCTCCAAACTTCTTTGAACAGTAGTTTTAATCTGATGGTAACTGGAGACAACCAACCAAGTGGGTCGAAAATCTTTCAGATGTCCGACAGCAGTGATCTTTTCGTGTGGTTTGTTGAAGTTGTGTCAATTTTGAGTTGAAATAAAAATTTATCTTCTTTTGGCTGCCATTGCAGTCCTAGTGTTTTTGTTGACTCAGGCTGTTTGAAGTCGAATGCCTCTTGATTAGTTTGTGTTGAGACGTCTTCGAGAAGTTCAATTTTGTTCGATGACCATTTGCGTAAGTTAAAACCTCCTGATTGTAAGAGTTTGATCAAATCTGATTGTAACTGTTTTGCTGATGCTAGGTCGAAGCTTCCACTCAAAAGGTCATCCATGTAGAATTCTTCTTGTAAAGCTTTGGCTGCTCTGCTCGAATGATATTTATGACCCTCATCCATCGCCAGCTGTTTTAAAGTCATCATTGCTAAGAAGGGTGCTGACTTTGTACCGTAGGTGACTGTTGTGAGCTGATATTCTCGAAGAATGTCGTTTGGCGAGATTCTGCATATTATTTTTTGAAGTTGTTGATGATCTTCACATACAAGTATTTGTCTAAACATCTTTTCGATATCTGCGGTGAATGCGTATTGATATTGCCTCCACCGCAAGATTAAAGACATCAAGTCTTGCTGTAGATTAGGCCCACGTTTCATAAGATCATTCAAAGTGTGTCCCGTTGATGTTTTTGATGCAGCGTTAAAGACAAAACGCGCTTTTGTAGTAGTAGAATCGGGGCGCAAAACGCAGTGATACGGTAGATAACAGCTGGGTTTCTTATTACTTGTACACTCGACCATATGATTCATGTATTGGTAGTCGTCGAGGAATTGTTTGTATGCTTCGGCTAGGTATTTTTGTTTTTGCAATCTTCGCTCTAATTGACGAAATTGAGCTATCGCTATCGGTTTTGATTCGCCCAATTTTTCTTCAAAATCTGATTTTAATGGTAGGCGGACAACGTATCTGCCGTCTTCATTGCGTGTGGTTGTCTCTTTGTAGTGTTGTAGACACTCGATATCTTCTGATGACATGTCAGAATTTTCGGCTACATCTTCAACCGTCCAAAATCTGCTGAGATCTTCTGTATTGTTGATGACTACATTGCATTGAAAAGTCGGTAAATCTCCGCACACAAGCCAACCCAATCTGGTTTTTTGTAACAACGAGTCTGATTTTTCGTGTCTGATGATACCTGATTGTAGGATTTTCGCATAAATCTTGACTCCCAATAATAAGTCCACTGGGCGGCTTAGGTTGAAGTCTGGATCGGCCAGGTGAACGTCTTCTCTCATTGTCCATGATGGTTTTGCAAAAGTTTGATTCGGCAGATTGTTGATAAGGTTTTTCATGACCACTACATTGACGTTAAACGAATAGTCGTCATATAATGCCTTGCATTTGATGTTCATTGCGCCTTTGCATTTGTTTTCTTTAGCACCGACGCCGAACACGACACCCTTACAATGCTCGCGCGGCAGTTTGAGCATTTGTGCCGCCTTCTCACTTATTAGCGACGCTTGCGATCCGTGGTCGATAAGTGCTCTGAATGTTATGAATGAAGGATTGATCAGCTGCTTGAACCTGGACTAATGCTGTTGCCAAGTGCCCAGATTGCAAGTCATCTTGAGACACGTGGTTGCTATTTGCGTCTGGCCTTCTGTTGTCTTTGGGTTTAGCGTGCTGGTGAGATGCGGCTGCTACCGGTGCTGGGCACGAGTAAGCGTCATGGAGGAGGGTGTTGTGCTTTTCATTGCACACACGGCAGCGTTTTTTCGTTAAACATACATCATTTTCTTTGTGCTGATATAAACAGTTTGGACATAAGTTGTATTTCGCAACTGCTTTCCGTTTTGCGTCGGAATGTAATTCGAGGAAACTTTTGCACGCAAATAACTTATGTTGTTCATTTTTGCAGTGCGGGCATTTTGATGATTCTGCTGTATGTTTTACGTATACTTGATTGTTGTTTGAATATGTTTGAGACTTCATATTTTGATTAGCACTGAACGCTTTGTATAAAGGGTATTTCTTGTTGTTGGCTTGAGATGCTGCCTGCTGCTGATGTTGCGATGGTTTTGCCGGTTCTTGTTTACGGCGAGACGATTCTAATGCAGTGAACCGCATTTCAAGAAATTCCTTGAATTCAGATAAAGATGGAAGATCTCTTGGGTTTTTCAAGTACTCGAAATAATCGTTATGCGTTTCAGAGTCGAGTTTCTGAGTCAGCAAATGGACGATTATAGGGTCCCACGTTGAAATGTCGACGTCCAAATTTTTTATTGCATTTAAACATTCGACAGTGGTGTCATGCAGTTTCTTGATTGCTGATGCAGATTGTTGCTGAAGGACTGGCAGGCCAAGGAGAATATTCATATGTGAACTGAAAATTAGCCTTTTGTTGCTGTAACGGTGGTTTAATATTTCCCAACACGTTTCATAATTTTCAGATGATATTTGTAAATGCTGTATCAGCTTTTCAGCTTCTCCTTTCACTTTGGTTTTTAGAAATTGCATTTTTTGCGCTTTCGAGATGGAATTGTTTTTATGTATGGCCTCAGTGAAAAGATCTTTGAATGATGTCCAATGAATATAATTTCCACTAAATGTTGGAATTTCCATAGTAGGCGTGGACTTCTCTCGATGTTTTTCAGCCCACATCTTGTTGTTGATAGATTTTTTGATCTCATTGTATCTTTGCTCACATGCATAATACCTTTTGTCGTTGGCGAGATCTTCACTGGGCAGTTCGCAGTCTATTTCCCAGTGTAATGTGTCAACAGCCAGCCATCTAGTTTGTATGGTTCTCAGAGCATCTTCAAGCTCCCATTTTTCGGTAAGCAAATCTAGATTAAACATATTGACTGCTCGTACAAAGGCTTTTATGTTGCTTTGCTGCTTTCTGAACATTTCATCTAGTTTGCTGAGATTACCTCTGTCTCTGTTGATTTTTGGATTACCATCGTCCTGTGGCTGTTGATGCTGATCATCTCGTTGATTGCGCTGATGTTGTTGAGTTTGCTGTTGAGTCCCTGACGGTGTTGCCGCGGGGGTAGGTGAGTGCGGCGCCTGGTACGGCTGCTGCTGCCAATCCATTTTAGCTGCGCCTAGGATTGATGGCTTCAGAAATGGTTTTTGTTCTTGATACACTGGATGTGTGACTATCGCTTTACGCGCTTTTTGATAAAACGCTGCAGTTATATCATATTGACCATCGGAAAAGTAACCAAAGTTTTTATTTTCAGACGCGCTCAAGGCTTTATGATTATCTTGAAATGCTTGCCAGAGTTGGTCTAGGGTATCCATCCGACGTTTGAGATATGCAGCTGTTTTCTTATCCGGTGGATCACTCTCAAATTTAGAGAATATCTGCTCCATTTCCGCAATAATCTGGTATTGATTATCAATTTGTTCCATCATGTTGATTGTAGTTGAATGATGTGCTATGCTAGCTTTGAAGTTGACGCTAGGTAAATATGTTGCTAACTGTATTCAGGCGCTGTGAGTCCAGCTGCTGCTCAATGACTGGGGCTTCCAAATCACGGCTTGTATGATTGATTGATTGAAGATTTGGTTTGGTGATCAAGTGTTCTTTTTGTGCAGTTTCAGCCCCTCTCAATCCTACCGGTGAGACCCGCTGGTGGGAGGCCGGCAAGACCGATGCTGCTACACTCAAGAACACGAAAAAACACCAATAATCTGATGCAATGACGAGTTGCTAATTTGATTGATTGCTTGATTGTGTGCTTGATGATGAACTCCAATCTCCAAACACGGCAAAGTCCAAGAACCCACGTGCACTGTCCAACTTGAATGTGATCACGTTGCACTGCCGCGTGGTCCCGCTTTTGCCCGTGTGTCGATGGGTCAAAAACTCGAAGGACCAGAATTGTTGCGAGTTGGTCTACTCGCACATTGATTTATTTGATATAATTAAACTCTGATAGCCAATTTATGATTTTATTGATGCTAATTAACTATAGAGAAATTATAATGATGAGTACACGCGTTATGAATGAGTGGTGATCGCGGACTGGCGTGTAAATGACCTAATAATCGCCATGTGGAGTAAACTGCTGAGAGTGCAATCCGATGAGCGGTGTACAGACCGTACACCAACCGCTTGGTGGCGGTGAGACCACCAACAATAGCATTCTCAAAGAGGGTTGACGTCAGGCAGGCCGGTCATAAAACATTATCACATCCTTTTGCTACATGATTCTGTACTCTAATAAAACATGTTGCACCGACCCCATTTGATTTGAGATAAGGGCAGGAATATGATGATTCATGATAAAAGGCAAGGTACAGAGGGGAAAGGGGGGGGGAGGGATTTACGTGGACGCGACAGGATGCGGTCACGCACGCCGCGAGATGCTATCGGTGCAGCCGCCAGGGACCGTGACGTGTGATACGGGCTAGTGTGGGGCAGCAGTCGATATAATAAAAACTGTCGATATCGATACCAGTATCAACATGGTAAGAAAGGTGAGATGCTATCGTTGTAGCAGCCAGGGACGGCGACGCGGTACGAGCTAGGGAGGGTGTAAAGAACGCCCCCCCTGTACCTATCCAGCAGGTCAGTACCGAGGAGGGGGATTCTTTATGCGTGTGACGAATGGCAGTCACTCCAGGCAGTGACCCCACCAATGCTACACTATGGGAGCCTCGCCTCGTATCGGGGATACGGGAAGCCCCGATAGTGCAGCTGAACTGTACCCGTGGGTACCACCTGCCCTGCGATCAGGGGGAAACTAGCCTCAGCCGCTTCTGCGGAGAGCCCCTGATCGCCCTTGCTTTCTTCTTCAAGGCCGCCGATCTACGGCCCAGCCCAGCCTCACACCGACGACGTCACGTTCCAGTCGACGGCGCAGCGCACTCCGACCCAGGTCGTAGAACCGCAGCTCCAGGGGGAAGGGGGAGTGTGAAGAAAAAAGACTTCTTGAGGTAGAACTAGTTTTCGAGCGCTAGCAACTTGCTTCCTCTTCGGGATCTCGTGGCGAACTCCAGTGGCGAACTGACTTTGTAGGCCAATCGCGGCCATATTTATACTAAAACGCCCATTTCGCGGGGCTAGGGGTGAGAGGGGCGTTACGCGGGGGTACCGCGGTGAGGTGCGGGGGTGTTGCGAGCGCTTTCGAACTTGAATCTTTATTTGTTTTGCTACTACACATTTTACAGATTTCCAATAAGAAAATGATTTTCTAATAAGATTCTGATAAGATTCCAATAAGAATTGCATAATAATGCACAAAATAATGTAAGAAACACAACCTTCATACATTGCAATACCGAGAAAATGAAATTTACAATTTTGCTTTACGTAATTTCAAACCGAAAATGAGAGGTCTAATTTCTGACTAAATCTACGTTTTAATAAGCTAGATATGTCTAAGTCTAGGTAAAAAGTTAGGTTTAAACAAGTTTGAAGCCAATCGGATGAGTACTTATCGAGATATCGAGGTATTCATATAATGCAAAATCCTGAACAGAAAAGTGGCCATAAAACCTTCGCTTTACATTGTAGGTAGCAAATTACGTTGAAAATGTCTAGAACTATTGTATCTGAGTGTTTATTCCAAGTTTCAGCGAAATCTAATAAGAAATGACGGAGATATGGAGCGAAAACGAACTTAGGTATAAAACTTAGAGTTAAGGCTACCTATATCTTAGCTATGGCCATGAAATACTACAGAATCTATAGGCAGAGGGCTTAGGTCTTACAGAAAATCTAGATTTACAAGCATAAAGTCTGAGCATGAATAGTTCTTAAACCAACAGTACGAAAGCTATGCAATTTACAGGTATTATACTAAGGCATAAGGCCAATCTAACGATATCACATGAATACGTGTAATAGCACAACAAGATGACATGCAAACATCATACTAGAAATATTAACAACGCCTACTTAACAAAATGCGCCAATCAGCGGCAGCGGATACTTCCTCGCTGCGTACCCTACTAATTGAGCTTAGTCAAAAAGCGAAAAGATACCAAATTTTGTTACAATAAGATTTTTGTCAATATATTTACATTAGGTATTTAGGGCAATTTGCCGTTATCATTTACATGGTTTACTTAGATGATAAGTACCAACATGAAACTTTATGGAATGATTTGGTTTTACATATAAAATAGAGGAAAAAGGGTAAATAAAAGACTTAAACTAAGGAAATACAGAAACATAAAAACTTATCCTATAGTACTTTGTTTATTATTTACACGAGTGCCAAAGGGCTTTATTAATTATCATAATTTTTACTATGTACAAAAGTCCGATGTGACGTCGGTCGCCGACAGACTCCCCCTCGTGTGCAAACACCGAAAAAAGTAGAAGGCGATGAGACGTCCAGTTGCAGGCTGCAGATGCTGTCGTGCGGCGTGCCGTCAAGGGTCTCCGAGGGTCTTATGGTCGGGTCGGGTTGGTGATACGCGACGTGGGTTTCTGCTGCGTATCTCTGCTTGAACCGATGTCTTTTACGAACTTTTGGGTAGGTTCGAAGTAGTACTCTGTCAGGCCATTTCTGTGGCACTTTAAGGCGTCTCTTACGTGTGCGTGCTCTGTAAGGGACTCTACCGACTAGCATTGAGGGAACTAGACGGCGAGTTACGCACCTCTGCCTTTTTCTATCAGATTTCTTCTTCTGATGGCGTGGCGCTGACTTCTTCTTCTTCTCTTCTTTGAACCGTAACCGTGTGGAGCGAACAGAACGAACACAAAACGCAATACGGGTAGTGGTGGCATGAAACGTAACGTTACGTAGGATTTTCCGCCTTCGTTTCGACTTGGGTGGCGAACTTCTCTCCCTCGACGTGTACCCATCTTCTTTCCTTCTTTCTGAAGATAACTCGTCCCAGTTTTGTGCTGACTCGTTTGCTGTGACGTCGATGTAGAACGATGTTGACTCGGCCGGCTCAGTTCGATTGTCGCATGTACGCTTTTCATCTAGCGACGATGCCGGCGTCGATTCCGTCATTCGCTTTCCTGGTACATCGATCACTTGTACCTTGATCTTCTGTTCGCTATTTCTAGTGACTATTTCGCTGGGTTCTACCGACGTACTTTCGTCTCTACGTCGTGACTCCTCCCCCTCGTCTGACTTGGCGATTCCGTGAGTATGCTGGATCATCAGTTCGATAGCTCGGTTTCGTTGTCTCTCTTCCTCTCTTGAATCGCTATTCCGTTCTATACAGTCGAGGTTGTGGTCCTGTCTTTCATTGGAGCCCCATACGATAGTCCTGTCATTTCCTAATGCGCTTGGTTCATCGTGCGCTTGAGGTCGTATCTCTTTCATACCTTAACTTTCCTGTGGTAGGTATTCTTCAGATCTGACTTCTCTGATAGTGGAGACGAAGTGCACATGTCCTGTCGCTGTGTGTGAACTGCGTGTTGTCTCCCCCTCGTATTCCTGATCGCTCTCGTGTTCGTGCTCGCAATCACTTTCGCTTTCATACTCGGGTTCTTGATTGCTGTCATGTTCGCGCCCATGTTCGCTTTCATATTCGATGGCGCGGACGCTCTCGCAGTCACTAGTCTCTGACGTTGTACTCTCGCAGTCGCTAGCCTCCGTACTATCTTCACATTCGTAGTCACTAGCCTCCGTACTATCGTCACTATCGCAGTTGCCGGTCTCTGTACTAGCGTCACTTTCTTCTTCATGTTGACGTAGTTTATAGACTGCCCTTCGCGGTTGTTTCGACGTACTAGGTCGCTGTCTATTGCTCGCATTATCCTTTCTTAGTAGCTCCCTGGCTGCTACCGTGCCGAAGTCTCTGTTAGCTTCCGTCAAAAACTGACTGATCTTTACTAAGCTCGGTAGATCAGACTGTTGTTCCCGTGAGTACCTACACCACGCATATTTCAATTGTAGGTTCATCTTATCCACGATGTAGCTAACGTGTACCGGCGCGTCTAGGTAGCTCGGTTTCTTAAGTGCCCTTATGATTGCTACGCAATTTGCGACCCTATTTGCAAATGACGCGATATTCATTCCATCTTCTCGTAGTCGAGGCATCTTCTTCAGTAGGTGTAATTCATTGAGAATTAACACGTCCGGTTGCCCATACTGATCTTCGAGTACCTGCATTACTTCCGCTGCCGTTGAGCCCGAAAACAATAGTGATTTAGTTTCTTCACGCGCGGCTCCCCGCAGGGCCTTTCGTAGTCGCGCTATGTTTTGGGCCTCGCTGAAATGGCTGCACGAATCCTCATACATCGTCCTAAAAGCGAGCCATTCAGTTAACTTTCCATCGAAATGCGGTAACTCATGTAGGTACTGAGGGGGCGGGGCCTTGCCTACTGTGTCGACTACTTTCGTCTGAATCAACGCCATTGCTTCGCGCATCGCATTCGCTATCTCGCTAACGCTGTTCCTATCTTGCGTGCGTTCGCGGTAGTCGGACCTACTCTCATATTCGCGGTCCCTATAATCGCGTTCCCTAGTGTCGCGTTCCTTGTACTCGCGTTCCCTCCCGTTATCCATACTACGAGGGGCGTGGCCCCGAGGGGGGGGTACGTAGTTCCATGTTTCATCTTCGACGACTGCGTCCTCATTCATTCGCATCAGTGCTAACAGCGCCTCTTCCCTATCTAGCTCTATCCGTTGCTTTTCTAGCTCTGCAAGTTGCCTTTCACGTCGTAGCATTAGCAGTCGTTCATACTCCGTCATTCCTGTCGTGATCGGAGGTGCGGGGGGCGACCTATCATCCCTATCTATCGGTGCCCCACGCGGGGGGTTCGTCGCGGCGAGCGGGGTTGTTTCACGCGAATGTATCGACCGTTTCTTCTCGGCTTGACGAAGTTCCCATTTCGTACTTCCCTCGTCCTCCCATATACGTTCACGCGAGCCACTACCCATATCCCGAAATGCGCCCGCCTGACTCTTTGACGGTTCCGAATTCGTCATGTCCGGTGTGTTCGCTATAACTGTACGGTTTGCTTCGTCTTCTGATCTGCCATCTTCATCTCTGCTTGGCCTTCTTGAAGCTGCCGGCGTAGCTGTCCGTGTCGCTACCTTTCCCGACCGTACCCTTAGACCCTCGTCAACCTTTGTCGCGTTGACGTCCTCTCGTGCCAGCTCCGTGTCCATGGTGCGTCTGTGGTTGCGTGCTGTCGTCTTCTTCTGTCTTCCTGTCTTCCCTATCAGTCCCTATCCGTCCCTACCGTCCCTATATACATCAATCCCTACTTTCCCTACTGTCCCTACCAGCCCTACTGCCTAGCGAGTGACGTGCTACCGTATTGATGCCACTCGTGGGTATAGGAGGAAACAGGGGAAAGGGGGGCGGAGGGGGGAACTGAACCACAAGTGAGTGCAATGCCTCGATGGGCTTCACAGGTGGACAGCCGAACGGTACCAACTATTCACCCTTGAAACTTAAAAAGGGTGGAGTTACGCGTTCGATCGCAACTCACCGCGATCTAGGCCCGGTGGCTTTCGATCACGTTAACGCACAGAGCTTAACACCGCAAGGGCTCTGTTATAGCGGATCCCTGGAGAAGCCTTCCTCAGGCTTATACTGCGTCTTCAACCCTGATGAGTGCGCGCCGCCTTGCTCCCACGTCCAGTCCGGTCCTTGCCTCAGCCGCCGGTTGTGAAGTGGGCCCACGTCCAGTCTGGTCCTTGCCGCAGCCGCCAGTTGTGGAGTGGGTCGTTGCCTTGCAGCCTTCTTCCGCGCACCGCAGTAGTCCCGCAGTCTTCTCAGCCTGTCGCTCGTCGCGCCGTCCTGTCCTGGCGCGCCGCCTTGTTCTTCCTTCCAGTGGTGGTACTCGCCGGGTCCTGCACAAATTCAGTGATTCGGCTATCGAAGGACCATGTAAAGAACGCCCCCCCTGTACCTATCCAGCAGGTCAGTACCGAGGAGGGGGATTCTTTATGCGTGTGACGAATGGCAGTCACTCCAGGCAGTGACCCCACCAATGCTACACTATGGGAGCCTCGCCTCGTATCGGGGATACGGGAAGCCCCGATAGTGCAGCTGAACTGTACCCGTGGGTACCACCTGCCCTGCGATCAGGGGGAAACTAGCCTCAGCCGCTTCTGCGGAGAGCCCCTGATCGCCCTTGCTTTCTTCTTCAAGGCCGCCGATCTACGGCCCAGCCCAGCCTCACACCGACGACGTCACGTTCCAGTCGACGGCGCAGCGCACTCCGACCCAGGTCGTAGAACCGCAGCTCCAGGGGGAAGGGGGAGTGTGAAGAAAAAAGACTTCTTGAGGTAGAACTAGTTTTCGAGCGCTAGCAACTTGCTTCCTCTTCGGGATCTCGTGGCGAACTCCAGTGGCGAACTGACTTTGTAGGCCAATCGCGGCCATATTTATACTAAAACGCCCATTTCGCGGGGCTAGGGGTGAGGGGCGTTACGCGGGGTACCGCGGTGAGGTGCGGGGGTGTTGCGAGCGCTTTCGAACTTGAATCTTTATTTGTTTTGCTACTACACATTTTACAGATTTCCAATAAGAAAATGATTTTCTAATAAGATTCTGATAAGATTCCAATAAGAATTGCATAATAATGCACAAAATAATGTAAGAAACACAACCTTCATACATTGCAATACCGAGAAAATGAAATTTACAATTTTGCTTTACGTAATTTCAAACCGAAAATGAGAGGTCTAATTTCTGACTAAATCTACGTTTTAATAAGCTAGATATGTCTAAGTCTAGGTAAAAAGTTAGGTATAAACAAGTTTGAAGCCAATCGGATGAGTACTTATCGAGATATCGAGGTATTCATATAATGCAAAATCCTGAACAGAAAAGTGGCCATAAAACCTTCGCTTTACATTGTAGGTAGCAAATTACGTTGAAAATGTCTAGAACTATTGTATCTGAGTGTTTATTCCAAGTTTCAGCGAAATCTAATAAGAAATGACGGAGATATGGAGCGAAAACGAACTTAGGTATAAAACTTAGAGTTAAGGCTACCTATATCTTAGCTATGGCCATGAAATACTACAGAATCTATAGGCAGAGGGCTTAGGTCTTACAGAAAATCTAGATTTACAAGCATAAAGTCTGAGCATGAATAGTTCTTAAACCAACAGTACGAAAGCTATGCAATTTACAGGTATTATACTAAGGCATAAGGCCAATCTAACGATATCACATGAATACGTGTAATAGCACAACAAGATGACATGCAAACATCATACTAGAAATATTAACAACGCCTACTTAACAAAATGCGCCAATCAGCGGCAGCGGATACTTCCTCGCTGCGTACCCTACTAATTGAGCTTAGTCAAAAAGCGAAAAGATACCAAATTTTGTTACAATAAGATTTTTGTCAATATATTTACATTAGGTATTTAGGGCAATTTGCCGTTATCATTTACATGGTTTACTTAGATGATAAGTACCAACATGAAACTTTATGGAATGATTTGGTTTTACATATAAAATAGAGGAAAAAGGGTAAATAAAAGACTTAAACTAAGGAAATACAGAAACATAAAAACTTATCCTATAGTACTTTGTTTATTATTTACACGAGTGCCAAAGGGCTTTATTAATTATCATAATTTTTACTATGTACAAAAGTCCGATGTGACGTCGGTCGCCGACAGAGGGGCAGCTGTCGAAATCATAAGCCATCGATATCGACATCAGTATCATTGTAGCAAGAGAATTTGCCGTGTGATGCCGGCTTAGAATAGCATCACCCCAATTCTACCTGTGGGTGTCGTAAAAAGCGACTAAGGGATAATTATCCAGGGAATGGGCAGCAGCGTTCCCTGTGAATTAAACATCTTGTACTGCACTCGCCAATCCGCCTGCCAAGCGTGGTGAGTATGGCAATACCCCCCAATACGGGGGAGGCCCATGTCAAGCAGTGGACTGTTGTGGCTGTAAAGTAAGTAAAGTAAAAGAAAGCGAGGACGTAATAAACTTAGCCTTTTAAAAGCAATTGTTGATTACGACAGACAGACACAATCATGGATGGACCTTAAAAATTGTGCTTAAAACATTTTTGAACGCACCTCTTGGACCAACACCAAAGGAAACCAGCAAGAGGCGAGTGAAGGGAAAGGCAAGGCGCAGAGGGGAAAGAAGGGGGGAGGGGGGGAACTACGTGGACGCGACAGGATGCGGTCGCGCACGCCGCGAGATGCTATCGGTACAGCCGCCAGGGACCGCGACGTGCAATACGGGCTAGTGAGGGGCAGCTGTCGATATTATAAACTATTGATATCGATGATAGATGCTATCGGTACAGTTGCCAGGGACCGCGACAGGAACGATGACATATTATACTGTCGGTGTAGCTGTAGCCGGCAGGTGCCATGACGTGCGATACGGGCCAGTCAGGGGCAGCAATAGTCGATAATATGAAGAATATCGTTTATCTTTAACTGCCAGGGACCGTCTGATACGTCTAGCAACATTTGACAAACCAACTAAGGAAGTAACGATGCATTTTACAGGATGTACTGTACCTTTCCCATGAGTTGTTTCTGACTGTTAAGTCCTGCGCTCATCAAAATAGCATATCGACGGGGAAGTGCGAACAACTCCTAACTTACAATTTTTCCGAAAATGACTTATGAATGCAGTTCGATAGAGAATTTAATTGCGCATCTACTGGTATACCAATAAAGTCGAAATTCGTAAAATTGACTTAGCTAGGAATCGAAGAAATATCTCCTATATTCAGGTCCAGACAATCTGGTAAATTTTGGCAGTAAATATATTCTAACTTATCAATGTAAATATCTCACAACTTCATTTCATACAAAACCTTGAGCGAATATCTTCTATCTTCATGCGAGAGAGACAAAAACGGTGCTTTTTTCTCGCAGTGTGAAAGAGACAGGCTCTTCTAAAGATCGTAGCGTTATGAAAATTGGCAATTGTATGTGATTTTGATGACTGTACAATAATATGGAACTGTCGAGCTGACCTGATGATGGCGCCGGAAGATATGAGCTGGAACTTTATGATGGATGATCGTATCATGGCCGTGTTTGGACTTGTTTGAAAGATCTTGTAATGAATGTTAACTATGATTAGGTTTCAAGGTCTGGCGATGAAGCCTTAAGATAGGCACTAGCATTTCATGATGTAATATAGCATTTCATGATGAAGCCTTAAGATAGGCACTAGCATTTCATGATATAATGTATCAAAGCCGTCTTTGGACTTTTTAAAAAGGTCTTGTAATGAACTTTGACCAAGATTAGGTTTCAAGGTCTAAATACAATAATATGGTACTGTCGAGCTGACCTGATGAGATGATGGAGCCGGAAGATATGTGCTGGAACTTTATGATGGATGATCGTATCATAGCCGTGTTTGGAATTGTTTGAAAGATCTCGTAATGAATGTTGACCATGATTAGGTTTCAAGGTCTAATGATGAAGCCTTAAGATAAGCACTAGCATTTTATGATGTCATATCGTATCAAAGCCGTCTTTGGACTATTTAGAAAGATCTTTTAATGAACTTTGATCAAGATCTGATGATGGAGCCGGAAGATATGAACTGGAACTTCATGATGGATGATCGTATTATAAGCGTGTTTGAACAATGTCATAAAAATACACACGATACAAATGTCAAAATAAAAATAAAATCAGTCAAAAATACCACTTCGGTTCACGCCAGCCGCAAAGGTGCCCATGCATGACACTCGCAGCGTTTCCGCGTTGAATGGCGATGGACAACCGTTGCGCCAGGTAAGATCGGGAGCGGGCGTCAAACCCTTGCTCTCGAAGTCTGCGACCGATTTCATTTACCAACTCCAATGCCTCTGACCCCCAACAACCCGTTGCCTCAAAGACAAGTGGCACAAAATAGTAGTTTTCCGCCAAAGCGGAGTACTAAAACCTCTTCCTCTCGGCTGCAAGCTCAGAGGCAGCCCCGGCAGATTTTTTAGAGCGACTCAGATGCGAGGCAGCGAAATTGCTGACGCACGTGGCGTCCCACAGCAGGCACTCTCCTTTTTGCCAAGGTACCAGCTTGAGACCATCTGGTCTTTTGCCGTCTGAATGACTGAGACCTAGCGGCTCCAGCACGCACGGAGTATTAGTGGAGATAAAGTCCCTCCGGAAAATGTCATTAAGAGCGTGGTGCCGTGGGAACCGCCCTGAACACCGACAACAACTTAGCGCATGGTGACCGTTGGCTTCCACCATGGAACTGTAGATGAGGATATGATTCCATTTGAGGATAGAATTGCAGAGACAAGGAGAAAAACCCCGTGGGCAGACGCGATGAACGCCGTGATGATATAAGTTTGTAAACGGAGGCACTGAAAAAGATAATGGATGCTTATTTTTATAGAAAGTCCTAACAGTCATTAGTTTTATATTATAAGAGTTTAATTACTCATTTCATAGGAATTATCGGAGTAGATAATTTCTTGCTATCATACGGGTACTTACTTAAAGAGAAAGTAAGATAATTAAAGTGATTAAACGTTGATTTAACAAAATTATTAATAGTGTCTCTGTTTGAAAATACCTCCTATCTTAACTGATATTGTGATATAAAATGGCAATACCTCCTATCTTCAAACAAAATTGACTGTGTTGATAATTTCGTCCATTTTTAGTATTTTTTATATTCCTGTGTTATATTATCGCCGACTATGATTGAAAACTTAATGGAGAAATAATCATTTTTAATGATTTTTGCTACTTTTTAAAGTGTAGAAATTACTCCTATCCTAAAAAATTTCAGCCACACCACATTGGCGATACCTCCTATCTTACATTATCTCAGTATTTACTCATTCCAAGCCAATTTTGATTATTACGTACGAAGCGGCACCATTTAAGTATAAAATTGGCATTCACACTTTTCCTGTTTTTAAACTAAGAAAAATAAAAAACAGTTTTTTTCGCCTCCTGTAAAATTTGGTTTTTGTAAGTTAGTAGTTGTTCGCACTTCCCCGTCGATATACCAAAATATGATTGCCTAATTTAAACAAAATAATGGCCAGCTGATGATACAACTCTTGCTGTTCGGTTTCTGCTACTGCCTTTCCTTAATGATCATTGTTTTGATATAGCATGGCTGCATAAGAATGACGTTTAAAATTAGAAGGCAAAGTATAATAAAACGCACACAACAATAATCGACTATTCAATTGATTCAATCGACTCGATATTCTATTCGCATGAAATGAACATTTCGTTATCGTTTATCGATATTATCGATACTACAGCGCATCACTAAGTTCACACCGCGGGCGCAGCTGCAAAGCACGTCCCGCGAGCACCCGCGAGGCCGCCACTCATCGCCGAGCCACCTGGTGTCCCACCCACCAGCCATGCATTAAATTATAGGACATCAGGTACATTACAGTCTTTCCAAGCGTTTTTCTTTAGTGTCGTCACACTACGACCGAAATTACGCGTTGGAATTCAGCGCACTTATGCCAGCAATGTTACCTATTTGCATTACATTTTAAACTAGCTGGTACCCGCGAACTTCGTTTCGTTTCACTCCTTACACCTTTGCAAAATTCTTATTTCCACACCAGCATCCTAAAAATTATACATCACGCTAATATTGTTGGTACTACATTTCTCAAACCAGAATCGAATTGCCAACAGATGCCAGCAGATGCGTTCCATCATAATGAACAACTTTTGCTTTGGGGCCATTTTAATATCTCCTATAGTTTAGCCGGACTCCTGTTGGTGCACCTGGTGGTCTACATCAGGTACTACAAACCTTCGATGTCTATTCACCAGCTGAAGTGTCCCTTCAAGCTGAACAACTTTTGCTTTGAAGTTATATCTGTATCTCCTATTGTTCATCTGGGCTCCTTTTGGTGCACTTGACGGTTTGCATCAGGTACTCCAAACCTTCGATGTCTTTCCGCCAGCAAAAGCGTCCCATCAGGCTGAACAACTTTTGTTCTCGAGTCATATCTGTATCTCCTATGGTTAACCTGGGCTTCTGTTGGTGCACCTGGAGGTCTACATCAGGTACTCCAAACCTTTGATGTCTTTTCACCAGCAAAAGCGTCCGATCAAGCGGAACAACCTTTGCTTTGAAGTCATATCTGTATCTCCTATAGTTCAGCTGGGCTCCTGTTGGTGCACCTAGATGGTGGTCTACATCAGATACCTCAAACCTTCGATGTATATTCGTTAGCAGAAGCGTCCCATCAAGCTAAATAACTTTTGCTTTGGAGTCATATCTGTATCTCTTATAGTTTAGCTGGGCTGCTGTTGGTGATTCTGATGGTCTACATCAGGTACTTCGGATCCTCAAGTGGAAACAAAAGTAGCCTATGTCCGTTCTCGGTGTATGAACAATCTCTGTGCCAAATTTCATCAAAATCGGTTCAGTGGTTTAGGCGTGAAAGCGTAGCAGACAGACAGACAGAGTTACTTTCGAATTTATAATATTAGTATGGATATGGATTACGTAGCCGAATGTCTGTCCGAAGTGATTCGGCGTGATTTGTACATAATTTCGGCGCTTATAGTGTGTCATCCCAACCGAAAACGCGGAAATTTGACGGAACGGAATTCAGCCGCCGAATTTCGGTCACGTAATTTCGGTCGTAGTGTGACTACATTAGTGTTTTGTTTCACACTGCAGGTAAGGTGAAGATAGGATAATTGAACACCCAGTCGCGATCAAATCACCATCATAGGTACTGCAAGAGGCATAAGAACAACCACGTCGAAAAGTCCAAGTGTTTAGATAACCTGAGCAGAACGGGTCCATATTCGAATGCATAACATTATCTGTCCTAACGTTCTTTTGCATACCTGTTTTAGGCATACTCATCTTTTCGCATAATCTTAATCAAGCATAACTTTTTTGCCGTACATTTGTTTGGCATACGATCGATACGCATAACGAAGTAAACGCATAAAAGGCAGTAGGAATAAAAGTACAATCGCAATATGACACAATTTTTTATCTGATAAAATCTGTACAAAATGTTTAAACAACGCTGCAATTGCCGCGCCGTGCCGTCCAACGCGGCGCGGTTTCACCTTAATTGTAACAAAAATAGCAATCTTCATATGGTAGGTAAGTATTTGATTGTGTATTTGACACGATTGGCAAAAGGATTGACGAGTGCAGTGCAAGATGTTGCATTTACAGGGAATACGGCTGCCCATCCATCTTGAATGTAATCTTTAACTTGCTTTTTGCGACACCCACGGCTAGTATTGGGGTGATGCATTTCTCAAATGGCATGACACGGCAACTAAATACTATAAAAAAAAAACTAAAGTTTGGAAAAAGAATGCGTTATTATTTGCATGTTTATTATACCCTAATTTATTTTTTTGTCAATACTCCACTGAGGAATACGGCAAAGTACCTACCTACATTGTGCCATTCGTGCCCGAGCGTATTTTCTGAATAAGTTTTTACTAATTATCCATTCCATGATTCTTATGAGGTTTTAAGTTTATGACTTTAATCGTTATGGTAAACAAAAGTATGGATATTTATTGTTATGCAAATATATCTATTATGCATTTAAAAAATTATGCCAATTTACAATTATGCGAAATGACAACTATGCCGAAAGTGTTATGCGTAATGCGAATAGGAGTAAAAATGTTATGCGTTCGAAGGGGCACCCGAGCAGAACACGTCTGTATCTGCGACAAAATAGAGAGTTTACACAAAGATCACTTGTTACATAGCCAGGGTTGCTAAATTAATGCTAGGACGAAATACAGGTAAATCTCATAGGTACATAAACTTGTTAAAATCTGAGCCGATTTTAATCTATGACGTTCGCGGTAGTGGCAACCATTTCTTAGTAACCTTGAATTTATCTGAGATTCCAGTTTATTCCAGTAAACATCAACGTTAGTAGCCGGTTGCAGTAGGCGGTTGAAAAACTCTGATACCAGGGTTCATGGGGTCGTAGAACGACACGGTGTCTCACGCGAAGAGAGAGAGAGAGACCGTCAAGATCGTTACTAGTACTGAGTGAGCTATCTGTAAAGGCGCATCGGGCGCCGTTTCCCTGTTTACCTACCAATAAATAAGATATACAAGTACAAATCGAACTTCACCACGCACCCGAATTTTCTCCCAAATAAATCAACCCGGACCTGTTGTTTAGCGGCTGTGAAAAGTTTGATTAAAAATAAGCCGCTGAGAAAAGCAGCACCTGCGCCACGAAACGTGTTAACAGAGCTGACATCGTAAACAGCGCCGTAAATCGAACGGACCCTTAAAAAGGGTTTACGGACCTCCGCCTTGTGTTCCGCACCTTTTTATGTCTATAAAGTTGGTGGAGCGGTATTGACAGGCGGCGAAATAAACAAAACGCTCGGAAATTATACAGAAATAAAGTAAATTAAGTTAGACAGGGTACCTATGTCAAACAAAGTATTACTTCGTGTCATCGTCAATTGTGAAATTTTGCCAAGGTTTTAACTAAGAATACGTAACTGCAAAAATCGTCCAGATAGATCTAACTTAAAGTAATGCCGAAGTCAAAATCGTGTTCATGCTATGACAAAGGTAAATTTTTCTTTGTTGACACGTCTTCTTGTATGGGGTTGACAGCTATCAAATAGGACTTATTCGAATGGCCGTACTTTAGGTGTAGGTAATAAATAAAGTAGGTCACAGTGGCTTATTAAATATATCAGATATTCTAGCTAGTCCACTATAAAGTCCCCTTCAGATGCGGTATCAAAGTCTCCTTCCCGGAACCTCCTCTCAGTCTGCTAACTATAAACACGAGGAACATGTAACGCTGGGGCTCAGGTAACTTTAATATTTCTGATTCCCCGAACGACATACCTACTTATAGTGAATTCTGTTAACACAGGAGGAACCTTTATTTGGATGCGCTAAAAAGAATAAAATAATCTATTTCCTTGAAAACTTAACCTCACATTAAAACGCCTTATAATCCCATTATATCCCACAATGTCTTATCTTATCTTATCTTATTTAGCCCTCAGGATCCCACTGCTGGGCAAAGGCCTCCCTCCCCTTCTTCCATTTTTCGCGATCCTGTGCCTCCGCAGGCCAACCATTGGAGAACCCATCCAGTTCGTCGCGCCATCTGCGTCATATCCCACAATGTATATGATATAAAAGCTCTAGCAACTTCTATGGCAATTTTCCACCCTGAATACACTTTACAGCCCGTTCGAATCCTTCCAAGATTATTGAGACAGATGAGTCCCTGACGACCCTGTCTGCTCGCACAGACGTTCACTGTCCCCACCGGCCGGCGCTCTTGGCGCCATTTTATTCAGTAATTGCTGAATACTGCCGGCTGCTGTACGGTATTATTATTTGGGGTAGCGACGCGCGACGACTCGTAATATCTTTTGGTGCGTCAATGAATATTTTCCAAATGTACCTATAGTTGGGTGTGTACACCGGTGAAAATCGGAAAATACTGTTAATGCTTATAACAAGATTTCCTTTCGAAAGTATTGGTCCTAAAAGCGCATGGAGCCATTTAAGAAGTGGGGCCACCTCAATTTTTATTGTATTTTTTTAAAGTAAAATAGTCCAGTTTCTGTAGGGTTTCATACAAAATGTTATCCCCTATTTTACCCATTTATGAGATGAATTACAAAAAATTAAGTACAAAGTATTAAGTCTCTCAGTCTCTCTACGTCCTGATACGACCAAGGTGGCAAAGCTGCGCTTCTGTCATAGAACACAGTTTGAAAGCCTAGTCATACAACGCACTAGGAAGAAATTGCTACGGCAAACCGTTCTGCTTCCTACGCTTGGGAACTCCTCGGTTGAAAGTGGCAGACCTCAGATAGCGGAGTGTCTTCAGCGTACGGAAAATCCCAGACGAGAGACCCTTCCGGCCCAGCTGCTATGCTGTTTCTCTGATGATCCGGATGTAAACCACGAACTCTTGAAGAGAGCTTCGGCAACTTCGAAGAACCATTGAATCCTGTCATGTTCATCAAGCTGCTCTGCTGCTTCCTGGATGATCCTGACCTACTCTACGAACTCTTTGAAGAGAGCTTCGTCAACGTGGTACCCGCGCTACCCGAAGGGAGTAGTACAACAGGAAAGTTCACTCGGATGCATAAGCTGATACCACTGGATCGCAGACGCGAACCATTACGCCATTGGAGCGGCTCTGGTCCAGGGGGAGGGCGAAGAAGAGCATCCAGTGGAGTATGCAAGTCAAGCGAAACCGTGCTTCGGCCCCCATCGAACACGAACGCAAGATATCAAGAAGATCTACTTACTTTCCTGCCTTACTTGTCGGGCCGACAAACCTGCAGTGCCCAGTACTCCAGCTAGTAGACCACGCAAGACATCAAAGAGATACTACTGTCCTGCCTTATTTGTCGGGTCGACGGCATAGGCAGAGGGGGAGAATGTAACAAGAATCACGATTAGTACCACTATTGTCGCATAGATGGCGCTGTTAGTTTTCTAAAACGCGGTAACGACTTGTTCACCGAAATTACATAAGTTAGCCTGTTAAGTGGGATATTGTGTCTCTCAGTCTCTCTACGTCCTGATACGACCAAGGTGGCAAAGCTGCGCTTCTGTCATAGAACACAGTTTGAAAGCCTAGTCATACAACGCACTAGGAAGAAATTGCTACGGCAAACCGTTCTGCTTCCTACGCTTGGGAACTCCTCGGTTGAAAGTGGCAGACCTCAGGTTGAGTTCCTTTTTCCGTAAAGCCCTGTAAATTGCATTTGTCAAAGGCCACATTAAACTGGTCAACTGGATTCACGTCGTTTTCTTCGCCCCTCCCCTTCATTGGCCCAGCTAACCAAAAAATGTTTGATTCCGAAGCTGATCTTAGCGCAGTGGAAGCAAATTAAAGTTATCTTAAAATCTAAAACTAAATGGTCGATCAGCCTCGGAACAACATTTGACTACGATTCGTAGTGCTCTTTACTATAGCTAAATAAAATAAATTTAATGAGAGAATTTTGTTCCGGAAAGTTTCTGGCCGAGAAATTCTTGTTTCCAAAATCTACTTAAACAGGGCCCAGCAACGAATTGCTTACCGAGCGAACGATGACGCCGTCGTTTCCTTGTAAGTCTAGTTTTTGACAGGAAAAATAAGTATCAGGTTTGAGGAAGACTTTTGGATTGGGACTTAGGTACTAGACTTACTGCACCCGGGCACCAGCTCGTGTGGCACTCCGTCCCTCCGACAGTTTTGGCTTCACCTCAGTTCATCACTCCACCATTCACCAGTTCACAGTTCGACATCAACAATGTTTTCAACACAAAACAACTAAAGATTCCTCTCCGAATGAGGAATCGGCCCTGTTGGCCCCAATCAAGAAAACAATCAAAAATATATGGCTATCGGCAGCCGCGACGCGAGCGACGACTCAAAGTGAGGTTATGTTACCGGCGACCACGTTGGCCTCAATCAAAAGCCGGAACCAAAAATCACTTGGTTCACTTCCCACCGAACAGGAAAACCACACGAGAAAACCGAAAGCACACTAAATTACTTATTTATAATTAAACTTCGCATCCACGATGCGGGCGACGGCAGAGGACGTGACAAGATGACAGAGCAGTGTTGCCAGCACCGCGCGCCCATTTTATACGAAAACTAAACATTCACCCGCCCCGACCGACCCATCGGTCCGCTCTATGCATGGCAGGCGTGATAATGTAGCTACTGCTCGCTTAAGGACTGAATCCCCACCTGAACTTCTGCAACTCGAGGAGTGCCATCACTACCCGGAAACAGGTTGAGAATGCGCCCCCGGCGCCAACGCAGTGGCGGTAGGTTGGCATCCTTAACCAGAACGAGATCCCCAATGCAGGGGGGTTCAGTCCTGTCCGTCCACTTAAGGCGTTGCTGCAGAATGTGCAAGTACTCAAGCGACCAACGCTTCCAAAAGTTTTGAGTCATTTGCTGCAACAACTGATAACGCGACAAACGATTGCTATTCACCTCCGTATAGGGATATTCCGGCAAGGCGTTAAGTGGGCGGCCAATTAAGAAATGCCCTGGCGTCAGGGCCTCTAAATCATTTGGGTCTGAGCTGAGCGGACACAAAGGACGCGAATTGAGTACAGCCTCAATTTTACAAAACACGGTCGCCAGCTCCTCGAAAGTCAAAATTGTTAACCCTACAACGCGCAACAAATGCGTCTTAGCGGACTTTACAACCGCTTCAAAATTACCACCCCAGTGAGGGCACGCTGGTGGATCGAACACCCAGGCAATGCCCTGACGGGAGAGGCCCGTGCTGATGGCTTCTTCGTTCTCCCGTAAGAACGTTACAATTTCTTTCATACACCGATCAGCACCCTTAAAGTTGGTACCACAATCCGACCTGATCAGCGCTGGTCGCCCTCGTCGCGACGTAAATCTCTCCAGCGCTGCCAATAAGGCCTCCGTAGAAAGGTCGGCCACGAGCTCCAAGTGGACGGCCTTGGTGGCTAGGCACACGAACACGCACAAGTACGCCTTGATAGACTTTGCGTTCCGTAGGCGTGATGCCTTTACCATGAAAGGGCCTGCAAAATCCGTTCCCACACCTGCAAACGTCCAGGCCTCCGTCACCCGGTCCGGTGGGAGATCTCCCATCTGTGGCTGCATTGTGGCTGCCTTCAAGCGGTAACAAGGCAAGCACCTAAACACAACGCTACGTACCGTTCGTCGTCCCGATAAGATCCAGAACTCGCGCTGTAGGATGGCCAATAGCGCATTACAGCCCGCGTGCGAGTTTTTCTCATGACGATCCCTGACTAAGAGCTCAACTAAGGGTCCCCTTTTGGAAGTAACAGTGGATGCCGAGCCGAAAAGGGCAGGCTAGCGTTCCGAAGTCTGCCTCCAACCCTGAGCATACCTTGCTCATCCAGGAATGGGTTGAGGCGCACAATTCCTCCCTTCAGCTTTCCACGTCCATCCCTGAGCAGCCTGACCTCCTCTTCAAAATGTTCCGCCTGGACGACTCTAACCAATGAGCATAGAGCCGCATTCCGCTCCGCAGGCGAGAGGACAGGTGTAAAGTTCCGTTCTGCTTGAGGCTTCCTGCAGTTGTTCACGAACCGCTTGATCCAACCTGTCACCCCAAGAAGTTTGTCGACGGAGCTATACCGTTCCAGCAAGAAAGCTGGGTTAGGCTTCGGTACGAGTTGCCCCACGTTCACTCGCAAACCTCGATCAGGTGGCCCAAGCGGCGCCCTGCACTCGTTGAATGGCCATTCCTGCGGCGACTCAGTCAGCCATTGAGGTCCCCACCACAGTGGGTGACTCACCAAATCAGGTGCCCTGCACCCGCGCGAAGCGCAGTCCGCTGGGTTCCATTCTCCCGGTACGTGCCTCCACACTAACGGAGTTTCCGACCCCGTAATCTGTGACACCCGATTTGCCACGAAAACCTCAAGTGTATGTACCGACGTCTGCAACCAGCACAGAACTATCCGACTGTCAGTCCACGCGTACACCGTTTCATCCAAGTTGATGGTACCACGCAGATTGCAGGTTACATGATTTAGCAAGCGCGCTAGAAGAGCTGCCCTGCCAATTCCAATTTGGGGATGGTCCATCTAGTTCTGACTGGTGCCACCTTACTTTTGGCCATAACCAGACGCACGTGCACAGTTCCCGTTGAACTTGCTGTCCGAAGGTATACAGCTGCCGCGTACCCTCGCTCCGAGGCGTCACAAAACCCATGTAGGGTAGCCTTACATCCCACCGATGGGACTAACTTGCGGGGTATCGCGATGTGCACAATCCCTGGTAAGGTGGTCACAAACTTGAGCCAATCCTTCAACAACTCTCCGGAGAGTTGGTCGTCCCATCCTAAGTTGGCTAGCCACAACCTTTGTAAAAGCACTTCGCCATGAACGTAACCGGGGCGATCCATCCGCTAGGATCGAACGTTCTAGCGATTGTCGACAGTACCGACCGCTTAGTCCAAGTTTTCCAAAAGGTCGGGCTCGATCTTGTACGTGAATACGTCATGCGTTGGCCTATATTGCACCCCGAGGATGCCCAACGTGTTTGGATTGTCCGGGTTCTCAAAGAGGTGCGGGTCCTGATGGAACTCGCCTGGCAAACCGGCCAGGAGCTCTGGGCAACTGGACAACCATTTCCGCAACTCGTAACCTCCTGAACCCATGATCGCGATCAACTCGTCTCGTAGAATTAGCGCCTGCTCCACGCTATCAGCACCCGTGCAGATATCGTCCACGTAGACGTCGCGATCCAGTACTGCTGCGGCTCGAGGATATCTTACCCTTTCCTGTGCGGCCAACTCGCAGCGTACGTACTGCCAAATACGGACTTGGCTTAAGTCCATACGTCACCGTGTTAAGTTCGTATGTGACCAT
This sequence comes from Phthorimaea operculella, assembly GCA_024500475.1. NCBI lineage: Eukaryota > Metazoa > Arthropoda > Insecta > Lepidoptera > Gelechiidae > Phthorimaea > Phthorimaea operculella. The sequence goes on from JANFCV010000112.1 coordinate 144,702, forward strand.
CGGCTCATCTGGGCTCTCACGCCACAAAATCAGCTGATACCGACGGTCATCCGGATGTATCATGGTTTGGCGAAACATCATTTTGACGTCTGCGACGAACGCTACCTGGTGTAACCGAAAGTCTGTGAGAATGTCCACAATGTCCCGGTTCAATTTAGGACCCGCGTGCAAACATTGGTTCACAGACACACCATTCGAGGTAGGAGCAGAACCGTCAAACACCACCCGTATTTTCGCCTCAGGTGACTTCAAGACAGCCAGGTGTGGAATGTAATAATGCTCGACACACCTCCAATCCAGGCTGGACACCGACATGTGGCCCAATTGAATATATTCCCGCATGAATTCTATATACTTCTGCCGAAGTGCTGGGTCTCGCCTCATCTTCCGCTCCATTCCGAGTAGTCTCCGTTCCGCGAGCTGTCGCGAACTACCTAAAGCGGGGCGGTTTGGGAGAAAAGGTAGCCTGGTCACGAATCTGCCTGACGGGCATCTCGCAGTGTTGTATTGATAGAACAACTCGCACTCGTCATCCTCTGGCTTCCGTCTGTCCGCCGTGGGCGGCTCTTCAGACTCCCAAAACCTCTGCAGCACCTCTGACAGCACACTACCATAGAGGACCGGATCCCCTTCTGGTAGGTCCTGAGGTCTCCAAACTGGGCCGAAAACAACATACCCCTGTGGTATCTACGGCCACCAAACCAGTTTCCTGGAGTACCTTCTTCCTACCGCACCATAATCTCCCGAGGACGTCTGACCCGAGAAGTACGTCCACCGTACCAGGAGTATCAAAATCAGGATCAGCTAACTCCAACCCTGTGGTTAACCCTCTTACCGTTGGTGGTAACCTAACCTGAGGGAGTTTCCCAACCACTTCATCTAGCACCACGGCTGAGACTTGATAGCTGACCCTGTACATGTGCTACCTAATGTGAACTCAAAGTTCGTCTGACCCCGAATGTCAGGCACATTTAGGCCCCGATGCCTACAGCTTCATCCTCACTTGGCCGTACATTTAGGCCTAGCCTACTCACCAGCTTACTCGATACAATACATCCCTGAGCCCCTGTATCCAGTAGGGCTCTTACTTGAATGGTCCGGCCACCGTATCCCCATACCCAAATCTTAGCCGTTGGCAAAAGTACCGTGATTGGACGGGGAGCCGAAGCTGATGAGTAGGCGGCGATTACCTAGCGGGAATCTAAACGCGGTGAGGCCGCGTCCCGCGGGGTATCCTCACTACCCAAACCTGTGTATGGGTCCCACTCCTGATGGTAGGGAGGTCTGCCCATAAAGGCCATGGCTGGAGTTCTATAGTACCCCGACGGCAAACGTCCGTACCGAGGTTGCGCCTGTAGCCGCGGGTACTCAGGCATAGGCGGAGGCATGCGTGGGTCTTGAGACCCAACCAGGTGGCTCAAGCCCGCAGAATACTGCATGTACCCTGGTGGCTGCCTAGTGCTCCCCTGACACCCGCCCGTTGAATCCCGTACCTGGGATGGGTGTCCTTGGCCACGTTCCTGTGCCGCTCTTCCCCAATCCGGCACCTGCTGCCGTGGTGGAGATCGTCCCCACGTCCTTGGGTAAGTGGGCTCCGTCTGTTGACGTTCCCTGCCTGTCCCTGTGACCGATGCGGAGGTGGGCTCCTCCTTGGAGGGGGGGAGCGTTGCTCCTCCCTTGGTGGGCAGGCCCCTTCGCTGATCCGATCCAGCGCTGCCCCGGCGCCTCCGGAGCGATTCATGCAGAGCAGCGGATGGTGTGCACCCTGGCAGTACCTACAGTTGGTGCTTGAAGGGCACTCGCACCTGATGCGGCCCCAGGCACCGAAAACACCAACGCCTCTGCTGTGCCACACCCCGTCTCCTCTGAACCCGCTGCGCAGCAAACTCCTGACACGCTGCCACCCCGTGGCCTGTCTCCCTGCAGTAGGCACACCCTGATTCCAATGCGGTGTTGTACCGCCTGGGTTGCCTACTGTTGCCTCCTCGCGCCGGTGCACCCGGCCGTTCCGGGTGGCGAGGGGCAGAGGTCTCCTTGCGTGGGGCTTCACCAGCCTGGACGTCCACTCGCCTGCTTTCGGCCTCGAGGAACGACTTCAGATCCTCGTAGGTCGGGAGGTGGTCCGAGGACTTGCCCCATGGAGCTGCTCGAATCGAGCGACCATTTCGCTCGGCAGGCGGCGAAGCACTGTGTGGACCAAGATATAACCGTAGCCCGCCACTGGCAAACCCTGTCGCTCTAGTGCGCTGACCGCGACACTGACTGGGTGGAAGATTTTCTCGCGGAGGTCCGTACCTCGCGTTATGGTTGGTATTGACAGCCACTGGTCTAACAGCCTGTCTACAATCAGGCGCTTGTTTCGATACCGGTCGGTAAGGATCTTCCACGCCACCTCATAATTGCTATCCGAGACAGCCAAATGCGTCAGCAATTCATGAGGCTCTCCATGTAGCCTGGACATCAGCTGAGCCATCTTGTACGCCGGCGTTATGTCCGTCCGTGTGTGGACCACACTGCTATACAGGTCCTCAAACGCCGGCCAGTCGGCGTAATCGCCTGCAAAGACTGGAACCGTAACAGGCGGAAGAGGCACCTGTAATCCTTGTCCCACTTTACCACGGAATGGCTTTTCCTTTCCGTCACGTCGCCTAGATATGTCCGCAGCTGCCTGCGCAATGTCCTGTGCCAGCTCCAAGCACTGGCTTACATCGCCCTCAACCAGCTCCTTATCTTCAGGGTTAGGAGCTTCCTCAAGGAGCATGAGGCACTCTGTGAGGTGTTCCGACACAACCCGAACCCGTTCATCTGCCTGTAGTGCACTTTTCAAGAGCGCGTCCTCCCGGTCCTCGCGGCCGATCATTGCCGCTGTGGTAGTAAACCACCTTAATTCTGTCTTTATAGCAGCCTTATACCTGGCGATCGAGGAGCCATGGTACCAACTTTTACACACTCGACTTAATAAAACGAAAACCAATAAACAAATACCACAAAATAAATGTTAGTTGACTGGCCTAGACCTTACCGATAAGATACCGTTCACTAGGCAAACAATACAGTCACAAAAAAAAACCGAAACAATATTTTCCAAAATTAATAAAATATGTGGGTAATATAAAAAACACGCTTAATACTAAATTACGGCTAACTATGTTGCAATAAAGCAACCACGGAGGGGAGGGGCGAAGAAAACGACGTGAATCCAGTTGACCAGTTTAATGTGGCCTTTGACAAATGCAATTTACAGGGCTTTACGGAAAAAGGAACTCAACCTGAGGTCTGCCACTTTCAACCGAGGAGTTCCCAAGCGTAGGAAGCAGAACGGTTTGCCGTAGCAATTTCTTCCTAGTGCGTTGTATGACTAGGCTTTCAAACTGTGTTCTATGACAGAAGCGCAGCTTTGCCACCTTGGTCGTATCAGGACGTAGAGAGACTGAGAGACACAATATCCCACTTAACAGGCTAACTTATGTAATTTCGGTGAACAAGTCGTTACCGCGTTTTAGAAAACTAACAGCGCCATCTATGCGACAATAGTGGTACTAATCGTGATTCTTGTTACATTCTCCCCCTCTGCCTATGCCGTCGACCCGACAAATAAGGCAGGACAGTAGTATCTCTTTGATGTCTTGCGTGGTCTACTAGCTGGAGTACTGGGCACTGCAGGTTTGTCGGCCCGACAAGTAAGGCAGGAAAGTAAGTAGATCTTCTTGATATCTTGCGTTCGTGTTCGATGGGGGCCGAAGCACGGTTTCGCTTGACTTGCATACTCCACTGGATGCTCTTCTTCGCCCTCCCCCTGGACCAGAGCCGCTCCAATGGCGTAATGGTTCGCGTCTGCGATCCAGTGGTATCAGCTTATGCATCCGAGTGAACTTTCCTGTTGTACTACTCCCTTCGGGTAGCGCGGGTACCACGTTGACGAAGCTCTCTTCAAAGAGTTCGTAGAGTAGGTCAGGATCATCCAGGAAGCAGCAGAGCAGCTTGATGAACATGACAGGATTCAATGGTTCTTCGAAGTTGCCGAAGCTCTCTTCAAGAGTTCGTGGTTTACATCCGGATCATCAGAGAAACAGCATAGCAGCTGGGCCGGAAGGGTCTCTCGTCTGGGATTTTCCGTACGCTGAAGACACTCCGCTATCTACAGCAGTTCAAACACGTCGTCGTCGTCGCTCCTTCACCTTTATCTTATGCCGCGGCGTAGGTCCGTAGTCGAACGTTGACTTGCCCCACGTTGGGCGCCAATGAAGGGGAGGGGCGAAGAAAACGACGTGAATCCAGTTGACCAGTTTAATGTGGCCTTTGACAGATGCAATTTACAGGGCTTTACGGAAAAAGGAACTCAACCTGAGGTCTGCCACTTTCAACCGAGGAGTTCCCAAGCGTAGGAAGCAGAACGGTTTGCCGTAGCAATTTCTTCCTAGTGCGTTGTATGACTAGGCTTTCAAACTGTGTTCTATGACAGAAGCGCAGCTTTGCCACCTTGGTCGTATCAGGACGTAGAGAGACTGAGAGACACAATATCCCACTTAACAGGCTAACTTATGTAATTTCGGTGAACAAGTCGTTACCGCGTTTTAGAAAACTAACAGCGCCATCTATGCGACAATAGTGGTACTAATCGTGATTCTTGTTACAAATTCATGTATTTCATAGTTTGCGATGTATAATAACTGAACAAAATTTCAGCGACATTTATCAAAGGAATAAAAAGTTACCTACAAACTTTCATCCCCTGTTTTACCCCCTTTAGGGATGAGTTTTTATAAAAATTATTTCTTATACCTCTTTCGCACTATTTTAACATCCTTTGCGCAATAATTTAAGTTCCTAGGTTATCTGTAAGTTGATATTTTACTATCTTTTGATCACCTATTCTTGTTTTTTATTTAGATAAAAAATTGAATTTTAATATGTAATGACCCAAATTTTATTACGGAAGTGACTTTTTGACATATGATTTAATCGAAAATGATACCATACATGACTATAAACTAAATCGCTCAAACAAAATATTAATCCGGGTGGCCCCACTTTGAAAATCCATCTCAGTAACCTAAAGATTAATCGTGCCAAAGGAAAATTCACTATACCCTTCAGCCGTATAATTAGAGCTACACACGCCACTACTAACCTTAGCTACTTCTACAGCAATTTTTCGGCCTGAAAACACTTTACAGTCCGTTCAAATCCTTCCAAGATCGTCTGCTCGCACAGACGTTCACTACCCTACCCCCCACCGGTTGGCGTTCTTTACTCGTAGCCATTTTATTCAATCATTGCTGAATACTGCCGGCTGCTGTACGGTATTACTATTTGGGGTAGCAAAGTGACGCGTAATGCGTCAATGAATATTTTCCAAATGTATCTAACCTTAGCTATTTCTATGGCAATTTTCCACCCTGAATACACTTTACAGCCCGTTCGAATCCTTCCAAGATTATTGAGACAGATGAGTCCCTGACGACCCTGTCTGCTCGCACAGACGTTCACTGTCCCCACCGGCTGGCGCTCTTGATGTCATTTTATTCAGTAATTGCTGAATACTGCCGGCTGTACGGTATTATTATTTGGGGTAGCAACGCGTGACGCGTAATATCTTTTGGCGCGTCAATTCCTAATAACGATAAAGATATGAAGGGGGCGTTTATGAGGTAGAAACTGTGGAATTTATTTTAAATAAACAGTAGAACCTCTGCTTGGCTGGAACAGTTTTGTTATTCTTCTGACTTTAGCTTTTTGATAAATTCCCTGATGTAATGAAGAGTTTGAAGAGATTCATTATTGTAGAATCTAATTTAATACTATTATACACTACACTCATGTGTACTTCACTTTATCAAGGAAAAATACTAAGAAGAGTCGTCTACAGATTTCTGAAAAGAACCCATTCTTTCATTTAAAGTCTAAGAAAAGCCGCAGTTCCTTTTTTCAGTAGCCAAGGGATCTTGCACTAATTTCAGCCACCGTCTTACACAAGGCACAAGAAGTAAGATTTACTATGCACCTCTTGCTTGAGTATTAAAAACACAATGAGCACAAAACAAGCAAAGAGCTGGAACAATGAGCGAATAGTCCGAAGGCCAGGCTGGAAAATATAAGCTTAATAAGCTCCTGGCTCGCGGAAAAGTGGGAAGCAAGTCGCTATTCGCGGAGACGCATTCTTTTATAGCTCGTACATAAGGTATATAGACAGCATGGAAGTTTTCTATAGAATACGTTGAAATATTTTTCTGGGAGCTAAGTAATATTTAAAAGAAAATAAAATTTACAGGTAAGTAAAAATTATGGAGTCGGTCGGTAAAAGCATAAATTCAAAAAATTGCCTTTGATAAATTTTCCTGATTTAAACGTGTAAAAGACACTTCCCGGAAGGAGAAAAAAAGCCGTCTTTTCCAGTCCACTCCACGCCGCATCCGGAGTTCCTTCGATTCTTTTACCTCCCGAATTTCCTCTGACCACGCACCCGAGTGCAGCGCGAACTTTTTAACCCTGCTCGCGGGGGCGTTCGCGAGATGGGGGGGTTTGCGCCCCCCGGCGGCGGTGGGAGGGTTAATTAGCGAGCCCGCTCCACTCCATCTAACTTGTTTCCTTCTTTATTTGCCCACTTGATACAAATGTCGGGCTGTAGGGTCCACCGTGCGGCGTGCCTCGCTCGCCCGTGGGGTATGACAGGCGACTGGGAATAAATTACGTACCTACGTGTAAGTATATCGTTCGTATAGCTGTTGGTTGTATTATGTCATTGTACAAGTGTCTTGGAAAGTGGATATTTTAGTGAGGCACCGTTTTAGTACTGATAGTGAAAGTAAAGCGTTGCAAGTTTTCTTTTGTGTGCCTAACCTAACACAACACGAGAAGTGTATGAAAAGGTATCCAAGTGGATATTTTGTTTGCTGAATGATTTCGCTCTAAAACAATCGATGTTTTGTCAGCAGATTGATTTCTTGTTGAACATGCTTGCCAAGCCATTGGCTGTTTAAATTAATTTAAGAAGGAATTAAAAGGATGTTTGTATAGAAAAATTTAATTTTAAAGGTAATATTAATGGAAATGCAAAGCCAAAACACGTGTAAGAGACTTCTAAGAAAGGCAACGACATTTTCTAAGAGAGGTGTTTTCAAAAAGCAGTTATCTAAAGAACCTTAATCAAATTATCTGAAGAAGGATCTGATATTTTATTAAAAACATTATTCTTCTACAATCCTTACCTAACTTTTTTGCCATTTTTATAATTTGTTTGCTATTGTACCTGCCGCTAAAGTTCACTGCTGGACATGGACATCCCACTATCGGGGGAGTACCTTTTTCCATACTCACCACTTGGCTTGGCAGGCGTGGCGAGTGCATTGGGATGATCAACTCACAGGGAACGCCGCTGCCTATTCTGTGCCAATTATCGCATAGTAGCTTTTTCGATACCTACGGGTAGACTGGTAATGCTATTCTAACCCGGCATCAGAAGACACAATCAAGAAAAGTCATCATTTTATTTCATTATTGTCTCTAAAACAAGACAATAAAATAAAAAAATTACGTTCCTCGGGGAAAGTTTTACAGTTTCCTACGCATGTTCGCCGTTTAAAAGTTACCTACATGGTCCCACTCTGTATAAACTGAAGAGTATATTATTTCAGTGTGTAGAGCAGTAAGGGCCCTAGGGTCAGCCCTGGCTAACGAAGGCATCTTCAAAGGGCGGCCCGGCGGCCCGCGGCTCTGAATGTTTAACTGGGCCTCGGCTGGGGACCAGCGAATGTAAACTAAATGTACCCCATTTCGATACCTATTCAATTGTAAGCTATTTACATTTGAATGTGGGTCACGGTATGTACCTAATATCAAATAGTTTTGGCATGTCCTACGAGCAATGTTCAGTAGTACCTACATTTTTATAAGGGCTTATTTTCACAGATGAGACCTAAGACATGAAACATGAGACATTTAAGACATCGCGATGGTTGAAACCGTTTCCATATAAATTGTATGAAACAGAAGAGTCAGAAAGGCTGATAAAAAATACAATTCCTAAAGATACATCATACGTAGCAATTTTACCAATTACCATCGGCAGAGGCCACAGGCAACCAGCCATCCTGACGGACACATTGTACCACCCTGTATAGAGTAGACTAAAGAGTCTGTTATTTTAGTGTGTAGAGTAGCAAGGGCCCTAGGGTCAGCCCTGGCTAACGAAGGCATCTTCAAAGGGCGGCCCGGCGGCCCGCGGCTCTGAATGTTTAACTGGGCCTCGGCTGGGGACCAGCGAATGTAAACTAAATGTAGCCCATTTCGATACCTATTCAATTGCGAGCTATTTACATTTGAATGTGGGTCACGGTATGTACCTATTTCAAATAGTCTTCGTATTATAAGATACCTTCTTAGTAGATACATTTTTATAAGGGCCTTTTTTCGCAGATTAGACGTAAAAACATAATATGTGAGACATCGCGAGGCTTGAAACCGTTTCCATATAATTTGTATGAAACAGAAGAGACGCCGTTTACACACTTGAGATGCGTGTCGCGTCGATGACGGCAGCCGATCACCTTGTCTGACGTCAGAAAGGATGATAAAAAATAAAATTTCCATACATCTTACATTATGTAGCAATTTTTCACGATAGTTTCACGTAGCAAATATAAGCAATTATGTACCAATTTTACCAACCACGGGAAACCAGCCATCCTGAAGAAAACCTTGTACCACCCCGTACAGAGTAGACTGAAGAGTATGTTATTTCAGTGTATAGAGTAGCAAGGGCCCTTTTACAACTCCTCTCTATCAACTTAAGAGTCTGTTATTTCAGTGTGTTGACTACACAGTAGAGTAGCACGGGCCCTAGGGTCAGCCCTGGCTAACGAAGGCATCTTCAAAGGGCGGCCCGGCGGCCCGCGGCTCTGAATGTTTAACTGGGCCTCGGCTGGGGACCAGCGAATGTAAACTAAATGTAGCCCATTTCGATACCTATTCAATTGTGAGCTATTTACATTTGAATGTGGGTCATGTTATGTATCAAATAGTTTTCGTACCTATATCACACGAGCAATGTCCCATTTTCTCAGATGAGAGGGAAGACAAGAGACGTGAGACGTGAGATTTCGTGGCGCTAGAAACCGTTTCCATATAAATTGTACAACCAGAAGAGACGCCGTCTGTATAGTTATACAAAGAACCTAGCACCATATCCGCCTCAGATTCTCCGTAGGCTAGGTATATGCCACGGTATCTATCTACCCGCTATGTGCCATACATTTGGCTCTCGACAGCTGTTGCCCCCCCCCTCTCACCACTGCCCCCCCTCACTCCTGGAGCACTAAAACACATCTGGAGGTTGGAGCCAGCCTGGAGGTGTAATCTATAAGCTGACAGGCGAAAACCCAACCATCAGGCGTCTACGTCTTGACAAGAGTGAGAAATTAGAATTTTATTGTTCCACAGTTCAGGACTTCGAAATAGTGATTCAGATTTAAGTTTTTGTCGCAATTTTACATTTAACTTTATGTAGTTCAGAAAATAAAGTCTGCACCGACTTAATTAGGAGTAGAAGTGGTCGCCATGGCTGAAATCGGTCGGAGAGATCAACCATCATCATGTATAAAAAATTCCCGGTCGCACGGGTGGTATTTTCTTGTACAGAGAGAAAAAGTCGCAACTGTACTTACATAATATTTACCTACCTACTTGTTTACCCTTCCATATTTATTTTTATTTTTATGACGTCTTAGAAAATAAAATCCAATATTTTACAACAATGTTAATAAAATAAGCATCGCGTTGAACTCTTTTATTCCCGGAAAGGGATCTAGGTCACGCTTAGGAGGATATAAACGGACTATCAGCAGCTCTTCAAGGGATCAAACTATACTGGTGTCTTTTTAAAACTGTAAGGAAAACAGGGACAGGATGACCTTGAGATGAGTTAGAGAGTCTTCATGATTTGACTTTGCAATAATGTTATAAAAAAATCGTTGATAATTGCACTCGAAACTACCGTCAAAATACTCCAGCACATTTTAAAAATGAACTTTGCCTGCCTTTCAAATATTCCGATTGACTTCTGACTTGCTAGAGAAAAGATCAAAACCAGTTTTGAAAATTTTCTACAGACTTCAGTATTTATTTAGGACCTTGTCACAACAAGAGTACTTCGAGATACCTCTCAAAACCAGCGAAACCTTAATAGGTGCACATCACAAAGAGAACGCAAGACAAAGACGGTACAGTAGGTATATACGTACAACGTATATAGCCCGTATAGTACACTGGACATCGGCTACCGAGCTCAGCCCAAGTCCGCGGACCACGCTCTAATTAAAACACCCCCTCAACCCCCCTCTGCCACCCCCACGGACCAGGTCAAAGATTATTTAGGGAGTTTAGATGGCAGACGTGTAATACGTTTACTTGAGCTTGAGACGATGATTATTATAGCAAAATTTTATCAAATGGAAACCAAAGTACGAAAAAGAAAATACCACAACAGCAGAGTTCAGGGTTCAAGGTTCAAGCTAAAGATGATGGCAAAAAGGTAAAGAGAAAAAGCCTTCGCATATGTTCTTTGCCAGTGGAAATGAATTTTTGAATATAATGGTTGTAGTAATGACAGTAGCAACGCTAAAATTTGCAATGTTATGTTTCAAATTCAAAGCGGTAGTCTTCTCATACTCTCGTGTAGGACACTAAATCGACAAACGACCCAATAAAACCCGGTGTCAAAAGATTTTCAAACGCCTACTGCGTCTAGTAGGCCTCTGATATGTTCGGTTTGAACAATGGCAGTAGGTAAGCCTTCTGTAAACCTCTTTATTTAAAGCAGCAACGTCCGCCCGGCGGCCGGCGACGCGATGTGAAAAAGACCATCACGCACCGTCCGCGCCGCGCCTGCAAGATTGCCTCGTAAAAACTCCGTACGCCGTATATGAGCCTTCTGTAGACCACGTTATTTAAAGCAGCAACGTCCGCCCGGCGGCCGGCGACGCGATGCGAAAAAGACCATCACGCACCGTCCGCGCCGCGCCTGCAAGATTGCCTCGTAAAAACTCCGTACGCCGAATATGAGCCTTCTGTAGACCACGTTATTTAAAGCAGCAACGTCCGCCCGGCGTCCGGCGACGCGATGTGAAAAAGACCATCACGCACCGTCCGCGCCGCGCCTGCAAGATTGTCTCGTAAAAACTCCGTACGACGCCGTATATGAGCTTTCTGTAGACCACGTTATTTAAAGCAGCAACGTCCGCCCGGCGTCCGGCGACGCGATGTGAAAAAGACCATCACGCACCGTCCGCGCCGCGCCTGCAAGATTGCCTCGTAAAAACTCCGTACGCCGTATATGAGCCTTCTGTAAACCTCCTTATTGAAAGCAGCAACGTCCGCCCGGCGTCCGGCGACGCGATGTGAAAAAGACCATCACGCACCGTCCGCGCCGCGCCTGCAAGATTGCCTCATAAAAACTCCGTACGACATATATCTACGTAGCTACGTTTATTTTATACATGCGCATTTTAGCATACGAATCTACATAAAAAAATATACCGGGAGTAACGGAAAGGGTATAACAAGCCGAAAGGAGGTCAAGGTACTCATGAAACTGAACAACTTTCTCCATGGAACATGGGTCGAAATATGAGAAAAAAAATTTGACCTCCCATAGTAATTCAATTAGCTGATCGGCGATTAAGTATGGAAGGTCCAAATTATTTTTTCACATTTCGACCAATGTTCCATGGGGAAAGTTGTTCAGTTTCATGAGTAACTTGACCTCCTTTCGGCTTGTTATACCCTTTCTGTTACTCCCTGTATATAAGTACATACATATATTAAGCCTATATCCCATGGGGCGAAGGCAGAGCGTAAATAGCAACAACAATAGACGTCTGATAAAATTTTGAGAGTCATTCAGAAGACGTGAAGTGCAAAACACATCAATTATGAAATCCCTTAGTCGCTTCTACGACACCCACGAGAAAGACACGGGGTTGATGCTGTTCTAAGCGGGCACCACATGGCATATCTACAGTGTATATCTATGTTTATAAATACGAATCTCCAAATAAAAACAGAAGGATGACTGCATTGTCGGAATACCTTATCAGTCAGTACATCAGATTAGTACCTAACTAATAATATTGGTGCCTACATTAAAAAAGTATTATCTGGGTTATAAAGACGTTGTTCATTATTAAAAATATCTTAATTTATCTTGATGAAAAATATTTTAATAAACACCTGATACAATCAAAAAGTCATAATACGAATCCGTTTTCACTTTATTAAATTCTGGACGTTTCTGGAAAACTCCGTAACCGGAACGGAAAAATATTTGTAAACAAGTAACTTGTCGCATTTTCCGTTTCTTTGGGGGTAATTGTCGAGATGTTTGGACAAGGTTGTGGAACATTAAAATCATCATCATCATCATCTTCCTGCACTTATCCCAATTACTTGGAGTCGGTGCAACACGTTTCGTTGAACAAAAAATCGTGTTGCAAAAGGATTTGGCTGAATTTTACGACCGGCCGCCTACCAGACGTCAACCCTCCTTGGGAATGCTTTTGTGGTGGATTAACCGCCACCATACGGTTGGCCCTGGCTGTTTGGGTCGGGTTTATCCCTCGGTCGCCTCTTACGACCACCACGGAAAGAGAGGGGGTGGTGCTATTCTACTCTGCCGGCACCACACGGTTGTGGAACATTAAAATAGCGTTTATAAATAAATACTGAATATTGAAGGTTGCTGGTTCAAATCCCACCTGCGCTGCGGCATGTGTACTGACTTTTATAAGAAGTCCGTTATCATGAAATATTTTTGTATTTTCAATAGATTTACTGCAACATTCAACTTCTTAATTTTAACAGACACAAGCCCACCATCCCTCCGAAAACCAGCACGCGAGACGCGTCCCACGAAATGCCATTTAAAGATGTCGGGATAATGTACCGCTGACGAGGCACCGGCGAAATTGGCGCGCCCCGAGGGCCCCAGGGCCGGACCGAGGGCCGGGGGTCTAATCGTGTAACTGTTGTAGGGCCTCGCGGATATTCGGGTGTTCGTTTCGTTGCTATGCGAGCTTGTGAATACCTGAATATACAAAGAATAGGAAGGTAAATTCAAAATTTTTTGCAGATGGCAGCATGCGCTATTGTGCCAAAATTACGGAACGACAACCAACAAGAAGTAACTAAACTTTGACATTGACACATTTTTGGTCAATCACAAAAAAATGCACTCTTGAGAGTGGCGTATTAGTTCTAAAGTTTGTTACCTCATTAAGATTTTTGTGTTTTCCAGAATTGTCACGATTTCGGTATACTATTTTTATTTGCCAAATTTTGATTCTGAAAGTAGTTAGTGAGGTCACGAATAAAATTTACTAGACAGAACTTCGAAGCTATACTGTAAACGTTATGTAGGTAAAGGTAGGAATATAAAGCCAAGCTTCTTATATTGACTTTAAAAAGATCCAAGTTCCAACTAATATATCAGTTACTCTAAAATAACTAACTAGATACTCTACTCTCTTAAAGTTTTTCGCAATAAAAACACAATAAAATAGTTGAATATCTTTTGTGTGAAACACCAGATAATTAATGAACAAACAAATCACCGGATATAGTATTCTGAAATGTGAAATGGGTAATCTGATCTACAATGTACACCATCTGAATTTCAATAAACATGTATCAGAATGGCGGCCGTTCGCGTGTACTTCTATCGATCACGGTTTTTACAAAGATCACCTCGGGGGACGAAACTCGAACGCGAGTGGGTATTGGTGCCGCTACAGGGTGATGAGAATTTCACACAAATAGAGCTCAACACGTTTACTGCCAACTACGAGAATACTCGTAGTGATGTATGAAAAAATGTTACGAATATACTCATCTGACGGCGAACCGGTAAAAAATAATAAAATGCAATGTATGTTTGCTAAGGTACCGCCATAATTTAAACTTCGCAACAATGATCAATATATAAACTAATCATTTGTTGTTGTTTAAGCCAGTTGCAGTAGTCCCTTGCTGGGCGCCAATTGACAGATGTTTAGCTCACTTTAATGCTCTGAGTGAATGCGCGGTGTTTCTTGCGAGAAGAAAAGTAGTAAAACACTCAGATATCTTCCCAACTAATCTTTCTAACCGGGTACCGGTGCTGTAAGCAGTCCTAATTCGTCGTCGTTTAGCGGGGCGCGCACTAAATTACTTATTGTGATTCTATTTTAGTCATGACAATACGTCCATAGGTTGTACACAGTTTACGAGGCCACTTGCTGCGCAATTAAGGGTTTTTTTTAAATTTCCTACTACTAAGAGTGATTGTAGCAACTTATTCTTTCGCGAGAAAACAGTCGTAAAATCCTATGTACATCCAGTACACGATGCTGTAGTAAACGGCCCTCATCCATCGTCGTGCCGCGAGGTGCGCTCTCGAAAAATCTGAGTTATACATTCATTTCATTTATTTGTAGTGGTCCCTTGCTGGGCGCCAATTAAGAAATATTCAGATATTTACTACTTTGAGTGATTGCACAGAGAAGTAACGTAGGAATGGTACGTATCTCCCAAGAATGTAGACATAAAACACTCAGAGAAATACATAGAAGGTATCCTCGGCTACACCCTGTACCCGGTGCTGTAGTAAACAGCCCTCATCCGTCGTCGTGTCGCGAGGCGCGCTCTCGAAAAATCTTAGTTCGCTTTTCGGCGCGACGTGAATGGATGCTTGGTCTACCCTCGCCGCGCCACCCCTAGTCGCCACACTGAATAAGATAAAGCACTTTTTCAGGTGTAAGCAAAAAATTACGTCCCCGTAAAAAAAATCAACTGCTTTAAACACATATTTTTCTGCATAAATTTATTTGTAGTGGTCCCTTGCTGGGCGCCAATTAAGGAATATTTAAGTACCTAAAATCACTTTCAGGTGATTAGCTAAACTTTTGTAGGTAGTATGCGCATTATTAAATTCAGCTTGTTTTACCGATAACTATATAAATTATAGAATAAGTACGATACCGAACGAATGACGTAGAGGTCATTTGCTGGGTGCCCACTAAGAAATATTCGGTATTAATCTGAGATTGAGGTTTACGCTTGATAAATCTAAGGTTGCTCTGTGGTTAGACATAAATTGATGCGAATCCTAAACTTTCCCACCCGAGTCTAGACGCATATCGGGCTGAATAAGATAAAGCGCTTTTTCAGGTGTGAGATAAGTTTCTACCAAACTTTTAAAAATCTCTTTAAAATAAGCTCTTTAGAAATGCTTGAGTTGAACTCGATCTACTAGTAATTAGACCTAATAACTACCGTATTTGTAACTGATTTGGTCCTTGATTGCGTTTAGTATGCCCCTTGCTGGGTGCCAACTAATAAACAATTTAGTAACAATGGACGTTATACGAAGAAGAAGAAAAAATATTTATTTTTGGTATCTAAATTTTAGAACTTATACTGTGACTTGGACGATCCTAAGCACACTTTTTTAGCCCTAGCCTAATAAGGCGCCATCTTATAAAAATATTTAAAAAGAAACAAATGCGCTTCTAGAGTAAGTATGTAACAAGGTGCCCAATTTGAAATGTAAATGTCTTGAATCTTAAACAGTTTTTTCAGCTTATATCCCAAACTTTACATAACTGGCGGCGGGTCCCGGAGCGTCAGCCAAATCCAGCGATAGCCCTTATCACTCTGTAGACCTGACGTGTGTGACGTCATCACAGGCTCGCTGAGCTGAACATTTATATTAAAATATACGTAATGTTAGACTGTAAGGAATTTAATAGCCTGGGTCAAGCGAGGGTTCGTATTTATAGTTATAACGCAATGTGGCTTCATTTTAGTTGGATGGACGATCATTTGTCTACGTAACCCTCAGAAATCTTGGCAAGGTGTCCCTAGCAACATGTAAAATTAACACGCGTCTACAGCTATCATGGAGGATCCACCCTCAGGCGTCCAACGACATGCACCTTAATGACTCGCGACGGCACCACACGCCAATCCTCGCCAACGCGGCTGATTCAAGACACCCCCCAGTATCTTGTATTCGCAGGCGTCTTGCGCAGTTTCTATTCGGCCGGATTACCAGCCTCGTCCGTCGCCAACAAGCGAGTGTAATCAGCACGGCGGTGACCGCTCGCGCGTAAATTACGCAGCTGCGCCAGTGGAGACAGAGCCGCGGAGTACATGGGCTAGCTTTGGTGTGGAATGTGTAATCAGGGGTCCGGTTAGAGTGGGCGGTGAGGGCGGTACACGTCCTTCGCTAATGCCCGCTTAGGTAGCCCCCGAGCTCGCAAACATAATCGCGTGCCCTCCATTGTCCCCTCAGGATAGGGCTGGCGGGTTGTTATTGGACTGATTGATTGGACCGCTACTTAGGCGAAATTCATCGGAGAAAATGGACGGTAAAGCTGCGGTAAACGCCTTTAGGTACGACCATTTGGGTATATATGAAATCGTCAATGCAAATGTT
Organism: Phthorimaea operculella; assembly: GCA_024500475.1. Taxonomy (NCBI): domain Eukaryota; kingdom Metazoa; phylum Arthropoda; class Insecta; order Lepidoptera; family Gelechiidae; genus Phthorimaea; species Phthorimaea operculella. The sequence continues at coordinate 161,170 of JANFCV010000112.1, forward strand.
TAAAAAAGGCTTTTAAAATAGAAGAACATAATCTAGTCAAAAAATTACACACAGCTGCACAGCATTTGCAACATTGTTGTTAGCTTAAAACCACCCATAATAACTATTTGAATGTAGAGTCCTGAACAATTCTGACCCCAGTCACTAATTACAGTTTTTCGTCGCCCAATCAGTTCGGCAATCCACTCAGCGTTCACGAAAATCGCGCAACGAACTCCAAAACCTGCCGAGCTTAATTGGAAAACGCTGGCTGGGTATAGCTTGGCTTAGCTTCATTAAATTACAGAGGGTGCATTATCTTCGCTGGCCGCTGCCCGCCAAATCCAATATCCGAACGCGTAATAACAATCGCGACCGTCTATCGGCCGCGCGTAAATTATGCACGAGGTGGCAACCTTGGTCGCCCTGAGCCGTCCTAAAAGTCACCTTAGCTCTTTGAGATAAGACCTACGCGGGTTGCATTACGTATGTGCTCGCGGACCGTCGCCGCGCTAATGGCGACAACCCCCCTCCCCCCTGGTTCTTGTGTGCCCCCACCCCTTCTGACGCCCCTGGGCAAAGCACGCGTTTGAAAAAGGAAACCCCTGTCTAATTGTGTGCCTGAGGTGGACACACTGATGAATAAATAAGTAATCAATACCTTCGAACTTGCAAAGTTGGCGTTGCACGTAGTGATAGTTTGCTTGGTAATTACTTGGTAGAGCCACAGCAATGCGGGTAGTTGGCAATTTTGGTTAGTACACAATTGAACGGCTGAAAAACCTGATAACATATTCTTTAGTTTTATATTTCTATATTTTCGTTAGTAATGATTATTGATAATGACTTTAAAGTAAATACCAAATCAAAAATAAACATTATTTTAGAAATAGCTAGTAGCAAAGGTAGTAAAAAAGTCACAAAATATTGAAAAGGAGAAAATTTATACCCTGCCTGAAGCTCCTGAAAGTTCGTGTCGGTAGGTACCGTTCATTGAACATTGTAAAAGAAATCACATAAATTTTCAACCTGCTCGTTAATCCAATGTGGATAAAATCGCCACTTTTATATTACGTATTGCATTTCGAAATTTTAAGGGGTAACAATCTCACTATGAAAATTTCAGTACCTACGATAGTTTGTCTCATACGAGTTCGTGGCCTTTATTATCTGTACTAATTAACCTTTTCAAAATAGGAACTCGTGTCTCATTGGCGGGTCACCCCCTCCCCCCTTGAACAACCCCCTCCCCTGAGTTTGTCGTAAACTTATTTTTTCGCGCACAAAGCGAGCGAGGGCAAGCGAATTTGGAATATTCGCGTTTCTACCATATTATATCAGCTGTTCATGACGATCAGTGATGATGATGATATAAGACATGCAAAAGCAATAAAAAACAAGGTAAACGAAAATTCCTACCAAATACCCATAAAAGGCTACTACGAAAATTTTATCACACAACCAACTAAAAGTCTTAATTTTGTATATTTTGAAAATAAATTTATATTAAACATTACTAAAAGTCTTGTCAAGAAAACCAGTAGAGATAAAAAATAAATTGATGTGTTGGTTGAGTGGGCTTTATTATTTCAGTTTTCAGTGTCAACGTTCTTTAGCTAGTCCATTCCCAGTTCAAAAATACTATTAATTTAAGTCCTTTGTTCTCCCCAGTGAACCTGAAAGTAGGAAAGTTGGGAATATTCCCATTCGGTCTAATTCCCGGCGGCGCCCGCGGCTTGCAGCGACACGTAGCTATAAAATGTTTATGGACCTAGCGCCACTGCGATTGGACTACACCAACTCTAGCGCTACGTACGAAAATATAAAGAGAATTTCTTATGCGTTGTTTTTGGGAAAACACCGTGGAAATTTCTTTATCAATTGGAAAATATGAGAGTGCTGCACTTTTCATCCAGCGCGAATGGTTCGAAATTAAATTAGACATCTATTTTGAGCGAAATACTTCGAGAACCACGCAGTTTATTCAAAATATGTACCTACAGAAAAACATTAAAATGGCTATGAGATAAGATGATTCACAAAATGACATTATTTTGGGGACATTCTTTATGGACCCGCCACTGCGATTGGACTACACCAACTCGAGCGCTACGTACGATGTATTTTGAAACTGAACAACTTTTGAAACTAAACAACTTTTACAACTAAACAACTATTGAAACTTAACAACTTATAAAACTGAACAACTGAATAACTTACAAAACTTCACAACATACAAAACTGAACAACTTACAAAACTGAACAACTTACAAAACTGAACAACTTTCAAAACGGAACTTCTGACAAAACTGAACACCTTACAAAACTGAACAACTTACAAAACTGAACCACTTACAAAACTGAACAACTTACAAAACTGAACAACTTACAAAACTGAACAACTTACAAAACTGAACAACTTACAAAACTGAACAGCTTTCAAAACTGAACAACTGACAAAACTGAACAACTTACAAAACTGAGCAACTTAAAAAACTGAACAATTTTTTAATACTGAACAATTTTAAAACCGATCATCTTTTCAAAACTGAATAACTTTTGAGATTGAACAACTTTTGAAACTGAACAACTTTTACACCTGAACAACTTTAAAAACTGTACAACTTATGAAACTGGACAACTTTTTAATGACAACTTCAAAACTGATCAACTTGTGGTCACCTACCTGTTCTACTGTACTAAATTCTGTAAAATCTCCCACGGGAGGAAAGTGATTTGTATGGTTAATTCCCTCCCGCTAATTTGTACGTTGAACAATGACCAACATTCCCCCCTATAGAGTGTTAAGCTATAGGTAAATTACTATGCAGGTGTAGTATAAAGAGAATTTCTTATGAGTTGTTTTTGGGAAAACACCGTGGAAATTTCTTTATCAATTGGAAAATATGAGAGTGCTGCACTTTTCATCCAGCGCGAATGGTTTGATATTAAAATCACACATCTATTTTGAGCGTTAATCTTCGCGATATAAACTGAACCACGCCGATTATTGAAAACATGTACCTACAGAAAAACATTAAAATGGCTATGAGATGAGATGACCCACAAGATGTCCCTATTTAGTAGTTTTTATGTAAAAATTGGTGGCATTAAGCATACATATTTCACTTCAGTAAACACAAACATAAATAAAATCATCTATGTACACACCTATATAAATTTTCCTGTTTAAAAATTCCTGAAAATGCATAGGTAAACCTAACCTAAAGGTAACAAGATAAAAAAAAAACTACGAAAACGACTCTACTTCAGTATGTAAATGATTACTTACTTTTGTAAAAGAAAGCAATAAATACATAGTGTTGAAAATTAGATACGAATACCTACCTAAGTATGTATTTAGACATTCCTGTTAAGTATATTTCTGCCCATGTTGTAGAGACGGGTGCCGGCGGGTCTGACGCGGGCGGGTGGTCTCTCGTATGTGTCCGCGAATTATTTACGCGCGGATATACCCAAGTAATTTGTTTAGGGGTGCCAAAGCTAGTAAAGAAAGCAGATATTAGTTGTAAGTTGTTATTTCCTTCAAACCATTTTAGGTAAAAGAGCAAGAAAAAGCAACAAGAAATATATATAAATAATATGTATATTTCTGCCCATGTTGTAGAGACGGGTGCCGCCGGGTCTGACGCGGGCGGGTGGTCTCGTATGTGTCCGCGAATTATTTACGCGCGGATATACCAAGTAATTTGTTTAGGTGCCAAAGCTAGTAAAGAAAGCAGATATTAGTTGTAAGTTGTTATTTCCTTCAAACCATTTTAGGTAAAAGAGCAAGAAAAAGCAACAAGAAATATATATAAATAATATGTATATTTCTGCCCATGTTGTAGAGACGGGTGCCGCCGGGTCTGACGCGGGCGGGTGGTCTCTCGTATGTGTCCGCGAATTATTTACGCGCGGATATGCCGAAGTAATTTGTTTAGGGGTGCCAAAGCGGGCAACCGGAACAGATATCCACCTCTCTCTCTTTTCGTGTGGGACACTGAGTCGTTCAACGACCCGATGAACCCTGGTGTCAGAGTTTTTCAACCGCCTACTGCAAGTAGCAGGCCTCTGACATGGTTGTGTAACGAGCGCCATCATAGACAGCAACCGGGACCGACGGCTTAACGTGCCCATCCGAAGCACGGAACCATCTTACTTGCGGACAATCAGGTGGTTCAGCCTGCAATGTCCTAACCAGACTGGGAACAAATTCACAAAGTGATAAATATCAACTTTGTGAGTGACCCCACCGGGAATTGAACCCGGAACCTTTGCGTGGCAGGCAGGCATGCTAACCACTGCGCCACATCGGTTGTCAGATATTCACCAAAACATTATTGTATACTTTGTTATTTCCTTAAAGTATGTATGTATCGAGCAAGAAAAAGCACCAAAAATATCCTATGAAAGGAGTGTATCCCTAATTATTTTGCTAGTACAAATGTTTTGATTTTGTCCTAAGTTTTGGCAGAGCCCTATGCTATAGCGCGTATAAAGGGGGTGCGCCTGCCTTGACAGCACTGCGGGTAGTTGCAGAACATCGCGCGATCGACAACGCGCACGGAATTTATCGACACTCGCCATTGTTAGTGATGTCATCACGGTCGATATCGAGATTTAAAAATACAGGGAAAGAGCACTGGAATCACAAAATAGAGAGTTTACAGAAGGTTCACTCGACCCTAAATAGGGATGGGGATTTTCGCGATTGTCACTTGTTACATAGCCAGGGTTGCTACTGTCAAAAATCTCAAAGTGTAAGAATTACAAAACAGCAAAATCTGATATGTCGTTATATGATTCTGAGCCAATTTTAATCTACGAAACATGACGTTTGTGGCAACCATCGTAAGGGTTCCTCTGAGATTTCAGTTAATGTCAGTAAGCGTCAAAATCGGCGCTGCCCTCGTCGGTGTTTCCCTAATTTTTGACTGGAATGTACCTACATATAATTATGAAACGCAGCTCTTAATAGGATTATAGACTCCGACTCAAGTGGGTTAGCTTTGGGACCATGCTGCCGGATATTCTACAGCCAGCATGTTGTTAAGCGCTTGTCACCCCGCGTGATAAGCGTGGTGAGTATGGTAAGTATATAACCCTCTATTGATATGGGCTAATTTGCAGCAGTTGTGGCTTTTGATGATGATGAAAGTTCTACCGGCAAACCTGCATGAGGTAAGTAATTAAATTCAACTTTTACTTCTGTGTTCATCAGGTTGTACCTTAGCCTTTCAACAAGAGTTTTGACAACAATTTTCACATCCCTATTCCACGTCTCTGCTGCGTTCGGTTCGCTGGCGAGGCGATATACCTAATACATACATACGTAGGTACTGACGATCTTATGTGCCTACCTCTGGTGGATACAAAGAGGTTTCGGACTACCTATTACGTACTATGCCTAGCTGGCGTAGTACAATGCTAGTAAACCTTCTACCCGATTATATAAAACAAAATGTGTGACGTTTAAGGATGAACTTCAGTCAGTCGCAGCTGACGTCAACAGAAACAAGCTGTCGCGACAAGAAAAATTATATAAAATCTGAGCATATCACACATCATAAAGCGGAAAGTTTTCCTTCATGTAGATAAACGATAACTAGATATCTTTACGGACAAGGGCGATAAACAAGTAAAAGGCCTGCAACATCTTAACCAAACTGAGACAGTTTTATAAAGTAACTAGCGGCTCGTTAGCATTTCCCCAGAACGTGTTTTATACATGTAAACCTTCCTCTGACGACGCGTGATGCTGAAAGTATATATTTTGGTTCCCCTATGACGAAGCTTGTGCTGATAAATTATGTATCTACTTTATATTTTGACTTTTGTAAAGAAATAAATGGCGTAGTTTTCAATGCTACCAACACAACCTTCCTCTTGAATCACTCTATCTATTACAAAAAATCTTAGAAGGAGTTAGTGAATTCCACGACAGACAGACAGAGAGAGAAACGCAAAAAGCGGCTTAATTTTATACTATGTATTGATGATCATTGCCTTTGTCAGTCCCCAGAAATCAACCCATGGACTTTTCCAGATCGTAACACCTACACGTGTCAACCGTCACATAACTACCTCTTCAAACATCACCTATTTTAACGAGCAGTAGCGAACTACTAATCTCTTCTCACGGACAACTTGAAAGATGTTTTATGAGATGCAGCCTTCGTAGCAACAGTGGCGTAGGAGGTAGGAGGCCGCATGCTTAGTGGAGCAAAGCGCTACTGCTATAGAATACAGAGCCGTACCTAGGAAACTGACGCCCCCATGTAGAGCAGATAGAACTGGTAAATAGAACCTGTCCCCCAGGACTCAAACTTTAACTTTAAATCAATTTTGCGTGGGAATAGTAGGCAAAAAAAACTTGCGCCCAGTCAGCCACTGGTGAAGTAGATAACATTTCATTATGTAAGGCGTCTGATATAGGACGCGATGTATGGTTAACATTGGTTTGCCAACTGTCATCCATCACACACGAGCGGATAACTTTATTAATATTATTTTAGTGTATGGGTTGACTTAAAATTTAAAGATATCTACACTTGTATCAGGCCATACTTATAATACACGTAGATACTTGCTGCTCATTGATACAATAAAGATAAACACACGTACTTACTTACAACATGTTTTCCGGTAAATCTTTTTACTGAACCTTTTTTTACGTGCATATTTAAATCCGATTCCATTTTTTATCATTGGGAATTACTTTGCTCTACATACAGCAAAGGTTTTGCAGAATATTTCAGACTGAATCCTGCCCTGGTAAGCATAGTACCATAATGTCCTAGACAGACGCCCACACTACGTGACCTATCCGGACCACAGGTGTTCTTCAGTGGGCAGATAAGCACATTTCAGGGAACATTTATCGATACCTACATGATATTTAAGTCTATGTCACGTAAACCAGGCTCAAAAAAGTAGGTACAGTCTTCCCCGCTCACTCATGAACAATCCAAAATGTATGGTTACGATTTTTTTCAGACTGTAATAATTTACAGCAATAATTGTTACTTTTCTAGATGCAGCAACATTTATTGCATCGTACAACATAGTTTTTGTCCGGTTTGTCAGTATCTATCAAAAGAAAATTTTAACACGAAAAATTTAATTGTTCATGAGTTAGCGTGAGCGACTGTACTGGTACTTAAGTACTTTTAAAACAGTATTTATTAAAGTCTTCCACATACTAAGGCAATATCCAAACATATTATTAACACACACACACACACTCACACACACACACACAAATCAGTCACAACAGTCCGTAGGTCTCTTGAGGTCCATTGAGCGGTATTTGCCGAGAAAAGGTGTATAAGTAGGTAAATTCTTGAGCCTTTTAGTGAATGACCTTGGGCAAGTTGAATAAAATTGAATAAGTTTGGGTAACAGAAAGTGTCGAGTCATAATAAAATTATAGATTCGGGCCTCGTCCGCGGCAGACGGGGACCAGACTGGGAGATGGATATAATAGCGACTATAATAATAGTAGGTAGAGATAAAGTACCTAAATATTTCGGGCATTATGCATCTTGTGCTCTAACAAAATATGTAGCAACTCAACGTAATCACAACTGATTTGGGATAGGGGAAGACGATGATGATCGGGTATTACCTATGCATAAGCATAGTGTTGTATGGATGGACAACAATGGACATAGCATTTCTACATTCTGATGCCCTGGTAAGGCTTGAGTTTAGCTAGGCATATTAAAAGAAGCTTTTGGCACCCTCAAACCTCAAACAATGTTTACAAAATTTCCCATGTAGACGTTTTTGGGGGTGATAAATCGATCTATTGACATACATACATACATAAATCACGCCTTTATCCCTTGCGGGGTAGGCAGAGCGTCAACGACCGTAAAAGTACGGTCGATATCGCCACGTCTGACACATATTTGAGGGTCGTTTTAGCTATTGTCGTGTATCGCTATAGTGACAGGTTGTCAGCTTGTCGCCTAAAATTGCAATACACATGATACCCTCAAGTCCTTTAGTCGCTTCTTACGACACCCACAGGAAAGAAATGGGGTGATGCTATTCTAAGCCGGCATCACACGATCTATTGAGGCTTAACAAAAACCGAGCGAGCTTAGTGTACCAGCTTTCACTCAACTTTGATTTACCTATTATTCAATTCAATGGAAAACTTTTTCCTCCATAAACGGAAAAAGGTTAAAGAGCAGTATTCTTATTGAACTTGCCGGATAGATCAGCCAGACCTCGTCCATATTTCCTCAACTTTGACCCATTTCGAACTTCCGAACGCAAACTTTCAGATCAACTAGACTTTTGCTTTCACACCCTTTCTACAAGCTGATTCTTAAATATTCCTTAATCACATTAGAAGTTTTGGGTTTTAGTTTGTGTCTTCTCTTTCCATACGAATGGGACACCCTGTACGTACAAACCATCCGATGAACCCTGAGTTGTCTTTGCCAAAGTAACATGTTGTTAAAAGTTTCAGTAAAAATCACCCTTTCTGGGGTACAGAAGTTCGTTGATAAATTTATCTAATTACCTATAGTTATCTACTGCACACCTATTAATCTTCTTTTTTTTCGTGTGGGACACCGAGTCGTTCAACGACCCGATGAACCCTGGTATCAGAGTTTTTCAACCGCCTACTGCAAGTAGCAGGCCACTGACATGGTTGTGTAACGACCGCCATCATAGACAGCAACCGGGACCGACGGCGGAACAATCAGGTGGTTCAGCCTGCAATGTCCTAACCAGACTGGGACCAAATTCACAAAGTGATAAATATCAACTTTGTGAGTGATCCCACCGGGAGTTGAACCCGGAGCCTTTGCGTGGCAGGCAGGCATACTAACCACTGCGCCACATCGGCTGTCGACATACACCTATTAAAAAAAGAAACATGATATTCCTGACCACGAAAATTGCTATTTTACTTTCCCTTTGAAAAGAATTATGTAAGTTATCTTTATTTCGCTAAACTACTAGCTACTAGCACAGAGGTACTGGGTACGACTATTCAAGCTTTGCGTACTGTAACCTCTGGAGTAATTAAAACTTCTTTGTCAGTACAAATTAGTTCTACTTCCTGCAGTCTTTGCTTTAAGCAACCCCTCGGGCACCCTCGGGTAACCCCTTACTTCCTTGTAAACTTACATTCTTGGACTTTAGTATTGTTGGCCATCCGACTGGCCACCATTGTGTTCAGAAACTAAAATTACGATTCACATTTTTGTTCGTAAAGGTTCGAAGGCACAAGTCCTCGGCAGTCCAATTTCTTAGCTAGTACCCTGAATTTGCTATACCTGCCTATTGCAAAATACCTATGCAACCGTTGTTCCTTTGATGCATAACTTCTTTCGCGTTAGCCCTCGCTCCTCACAAAATATCCAGGTGTAAGTTTAATAGCGCCGGGACTTAAGGCCAGGATTCGAGAGAACACGCAGAAAAGCGATGCGTTCGATTCAATTTTTAAGCCCTTTACTGTGGTTCCTGTAACCTCAAAAAAAATTACGACGTACCCAAAGAAGTGCTCTAGAGCTAATACTATTTTTTTTTCTAGATTTGATTGATATTTTTGTATAAAAAATATCTCAAAACTGCGAAAATAAAAAACTTTGTTTCAATTTTTCTGTAACATGTACTACTATTTTCCTTATGTTTTTTATAGTACAAGATTCCTTATTTCATTCCCGAGCGCTAATACTACAAGGTTTTAGCTGATTAACTAATTTTAATTCAACAATACCAATTTTATTCAATAATTCGGGCGGTCCTCGCGGTGAAACCAGCATTCCGCTGACCTCCCGCGCCGCCCGCTACCCGCATCTCACCCCCCCCTAAACCCTAATCTTGAAATCGTATTTTTCTGCGTGGATCCTCGCCTTAAACTGTAAAGTCAAACAGCATAACAGATGGCCCATAGCTAAGAAGATTCGGAAAAAAGGGGATAGTCTTTCAATAAGTCTCCCGTGAACACTACCACTATTTCAACACGCTGCCTTAGCTCTAGTCCATTCCATTACTTTCAAACAACTATTCTCACTTTACCTGCCAATAAAATTAAGCGTCTACACTCACCCCAATCCGCAGTCCGCAAGAAAAACAGTAATTCAAGCTGTCATGGCGATCTTAAGAACCTCCCTGGGGCGAGTAGCTATGTTAGTATGCAGTCGTTCTAGCCACGCGAGGCCCCCGAGCATTAGCCACCACTAATAATGGTAGTATTTATTATACAGGGTATTATTTGGTCATTTTAGGCATTAAATAAACTTTGGAGGTTGGTTCTAATTCGTCGAGGACCACCAAAGAAATATCGAACAAAGGATTTATAGAAAACTGTTTCACAGCAAAAATATTTGTATCGACTCGACCAAATTATGGGACCGCAGTCATTATTTTTTGCGATTTCACATGCAACCTCAACGTAAAATTTCATCAGTAGAACCACCGTGCAAAGCTAACCATGTTGATCATGATCAGAATCACCCAAGACATCATCATCATCATCCGCAGCCCACATCCATTCACTGCAAGGTATAGGCCTCTTCTCTATTGCACCACTCCTCACGGTCCTGTTCTAATCTCATCCATTTAGTTCCTAAAAATAACCCTGTATTACTTGTGCCGGCGATCGTTATTCCTCGCGCCGGCACACGCGGTCCCTCCACGGTCCCTCGTAAATCAATATCGACGGACCCTTATTAATTAGTGCGTTCGTTACGCGGACCCCCGCGGCTCGCAGGGCCCCGTGGCCCCGCAGGTCGGGGCCCCCGCGCAATGAGCGTTTTTAATTAGGATCTCGAACGGACGTGCCTCTAATGCCCGCCTTAATAAAGACGGCGGCAAACAGCGGGACGCGCAATAAACTAGCTGTTCCGAATTTGAACGCTGATAAATTCTTCGAAACACGAAATTGTCTATTCCAGCCAACAGTCAAACGAGTAACGCATAACTACCCTAAAACCGTGAAAAGATTCCTAAGAACAATATCGTTTATCACTTACTTACACATTAAATTAAAAATATTAAGCAAGCCAAGAACACTCGAGTTCAGATAAAATCAGCTGCTTAGATAGAAAATAAAGCGCGCAGATAAAAAGCTAACACAATAAACGTTAATGATGAACGTCCAATTTGCATTCGCGATTCGACAAACATTATGAAAGGGCCGTAGTCAGGGCGCGGGCGGCGGCGGCAGGCAGCTAGGGCATGTAAAATCGGTATGTCCTCAAAACCGGTTTTTTTGTCATTGAAACAAATTCGACCAAACATATTAACCAGAGAGTTTTGATTCCCGATATTGGAGGTTAATGAGGTAGCAAACTGATAGCGCCACTCTCGAGTATAGAGGTACATTTTTTCTGTGATTGGTCGAAAATGTGTGAAAGTTTAGTTAATTCTTATTAGTTGTCGTTACGTCATTTAGACACAATTCCTGTCTTGAATTCCGCTTTCTATCAATTTTAATAAAGCTACTAAGAATAACTTTTATATCAAGATATTTTGATTTTGCGAATTTCACGCGCGGGTCAAGAGCAGCTACGTTATATTGCGTGATCAATTTCTTGTTATGAGGGTGCTAGTAGCAGCAAATTACATAATTTTAAATGCTATTCCCCCAGAAACGATTAAAGCAACATAATTAACCAAAACCAGTTTTAACGATTTTGAAGCTCTGAAAACCGAAAGTGTTGTAACGCAAAAATCGGTCCGATATTCCGATTTTCCGAAATTCCGGTTTCTTTCCTCCAGCGGCAGCGGCCAATTGCTTTCATCTCTTTAGGGGACCGCCTGTAGCATAAACAAGCTCCGAGAAAAACTCCCTGAATAATAATTAGGGTTGAAGATTAGGAGAGCGGCGGGTTCCGTCGGCGACGGGCATCGGCGCGGCATGGCACGGCTATTAATTACGGGCCCAAGGCGCGCGGTTCTACGTCCGCCGTACATAGACGTTGATATACACGTACATAGGCGTAGGTAGGAAGCTCGAATTTCCGGCCATGTACCTACGCCTACCATGAATTTTGGAAGGCTGCGGCGGACGCCTTGAGCCGTGTTTACCTTGGAACAATGGACTTTTCAATAGTGTCGTATCGGTGAACGCTCAGAAAGTCAGAAGGTGTAAGTCTGCTAATTGTGGTGAAATATTTATTAAGTTTAAAATCATCATCATTATCTTCCTGCCCTTATCCCAATTACTTGGGGTCGGCGCAACACGTTTCGTTGAACACAAAGTATTAAGTTTAAAATATCTAATCCTAAACTAGTACTCTAAACCAACGAGCGTGTATAAAAAGATTGATGAATGTTGAAGAAGCAAAAGAGTTGTGTCAGGATCGTAGCAAGTGGAAGGACGTAGTCTCTGCATACCCCTCCGAGAAAGAGACTTGATGTATGTATGTTAAAATATTTCAATATATTTTCAACCATAAGAAGCTTTTAGCTATCCAGGTGCAACAGAATTAGTATCCAGGCGAAAAAAAGGTGTACATAAGGATCCAGAATCTAAAGTTTCCTTCTCTCCCATTCGGTTTTTCTGAAAATAAACGTATCTGGGACTGTCCCCGCGGCGTATCTCGCGTGGACCCCCTACACGTACCTAGATACGTGGCCGTGGGCAGCGAGCGTCTCGCGTGACCCCCCCGGTCCGGTGGGGGGGCCGAATGACCCCCCCAGGGCTAGGGTTGCCTATAGTTTTGCCTGAAATGCCTTTTTGGATGAAATTATTGGTTCTAGTAAGAGCAGGTTTCATTGTCTGCTGCAATAAAAATTGGAAGTTATCTTATTTTTTAACGCAAATGGAACATTAGGTAATTTTTTTAGTAAGCAACAGCACTGTAAATGGAGAAAAACTTTCATTCGTGATTTCTGATTTCTCTTCTATGAGCCACTATCTGTACATTCGTATTAAACGTAATTAGGTTTAGAGTTCCATGTTGGGCGCCAACTTCACGTCATAATTATTTTGCTATAGAGCCAGAGCCACGTTGGGCGCCAATTTTGAGCGACATAGGTAGGTAAAAGATACAACGCGTTATGAATCTAAAAGAGTAGCAAACCCTACTAAACTAGGTATACTTATTTAGAAATTCAACTAAAATGAGTAAGAATATCAAAAGGTAAATAAAAGAAGTAGGCAATAGAAATAGAGTTGTGACAGCCAGCCCTGTAGCTCTCAGCCCCCGTCTAATTGACGCCGCGCGGACGGCCGCGCCGCAGGGCTGCCGCCGCCGCGCGCCGCCTTCCGCTCCCGGCCTGCGATTTACAACATCGCCGATAATCTTTTCTTGATGACGTATCTACATCGACACACACATCCTGCGAGTATTACTTGCGCGGAAATGTGCGCGTGTTACGTCACGCGTTGTGTAATGGGACGCTTACGTAAGAATGCTGATGTAATGCCGTTGTTGTCGCTTCAGCGTTATCGGTGGTTTCTGATCAGATATTTTCTTTATTGTAGTCCTTGTTCGACATCGTCATATCGTCATAGGAGATTCGAATCGTCTAAGTATGATAGATCAAGTAAGAGAAGTCATTTACTAAGAAGGTATTTTCTTAAAAGAGCCATTACCTACATTTGATTATTTACCGATAAAGCTCCATGCAAGGAAAGGTAAGTCACAGATAATTTTGTATTCGTTTTTTCGTAGATGGGATATAGGAGAGGTATTCGGCGTCAAATACCTAAAAGGAAAGTAACGACACGTAAAAATCCAATTAAATTCTAATACAAAATTCAATAGCATATTTTCGTTCGCGACTTCGAGACCTAATGAGTGAGAGCTCTAAAAAAGGCGGCAAAAATTCTCAATTTCCACTCGCCTGGCAGTCAGCGTTTGCGAATTTGCATCGGAAAGAAAGGGAAAAAAGATAGAAAAGTAAAAAGAATTCAGTACGCGGACGCCCCCCCTTCTGACCACCCTTAATACATGCAGTGTTTTGTATGCCCGCCTTGAGGGGTATGGACTGCGGATTGAATATATCGACACGGTCCCAGAAATCCACGCTCAGGTTATGTTTGCGGAGTATTATCTTTGGCTCACAGCTTCGGCTAGCGAGGGATGCTGTAAACAAGATTTTTGCAATAATATTTTTGAGGATTCCCTTTCCCTTCTATAGTATAGCGAATGGCGCTGAGAAATTCTAAAAACTAAAGTATAAATGAATAACAGAAAAATAAAGACAGAACCGTTTGACAAAATGATTCTCAGTCTCAGGGTTTCTTTTATTTGTGGAAATGTACAAATAATTAGCAAGCACAGAAATGGTAGCGACCAAATCAAGATATCGGACAGGTATATTCCTAACAAAATACTGTTATTATAGTACGGTCTGTGACTTTTGGAAATGTATGGAAAGGTGACGATTTTTGTTTAAGTGAAATTTCGATATGGGGCCGTGTAGAGGACCTCAATCTAAGGTTTTTGAGCCCGGTTACCAAACTCCAGCACGTGGTGGGGGGGGGGCGTTCAAACTTTCGCGTTACCGCGCTTCAGTAAAAAAAATATGTGGCGTTGGCTTTACATACAATTTTGATTTTGGTATCAATTTCTTATAAATCGAGGATGTACCTTTCATTTTTTGTATCAAAATACCTATATTTCTTACGAGAAATATGAAAAAAATTGAAATAAATGAAAAAAATCTGCAATGATTTGTAATTTTTTTAATTTGGTAGGCTATATCTTTAAAAATATATATGAATAAGCCATAAATAAAAAATATTATCAGTTAGTCTTATTATTAAAATTTATGAAATCACTCACAGTAATGCCAATATTCGTAGAAAAAACTCCCAAAAAAAATAAGAACCGTGCCTACTGCAATGTGTACCCGTACGTACCTACTGCTATGTTTACCGTATAACATTTTTCATTTTCCTGAAAAAGCGTTACAGAGTTATTATTTGTAATGTCATTTATTATAATAAATAAAGTAGACGTATCTACCTACACTAATATAATAAAGAGGAAAGTTTTGTTTTTTGTATGTATGTATGTAATCGATAAACTCCGGAACTACTGAACTAAATTAAAAAATTCTTTCACCATGAGAAAGCTACACTATTTCAGAGTAACATAAGCTACTTTATACCACGGGAAAATATCTTATTCCCACGGGAAAACGGTTAGCAGCGGGAAAACCGTTAAATTAGCTGATATTACCCAAATTATCCAAAGCACTTGACCGATCTTCGCAAAATTCATCACTGAAATTGCTAGCATATCAAAAAGGGCATCTTCTTTCTTCTTTTTCGTGTGGGACACCGAGTCGTTCAACGACCCGATGAACCCTGGTGTCAGAGTTTTTCAACCGCCTACTGCAAGCAGCAGGCCTCTGACATGGTTGTGTAACGACCGCTATCATAGACAGCAACCGGGACCGACGGCTTAACGTGCCCATCCGAAGCACGGAACCATCTTACTTGCGGACAATCAGGTGGTTCAGCCTGCAATGTCCTAACCAGACTGGGAACAAATTCACAAAGTGATAAATATCAACTTTGTGAGTGACCCCACCGGGAATTGAACCCGGAACCTTTGCGTGGCAGGCAGAACTACGTTTTGTCAGAACATGAGGATCTGGAGTACCTGATGGAGGGCACAAGGAGCACTGCTATACTGTATGAGATACAAAAATGGCAAGAAAGTATTTTTTATCTAGTTATTGTTATTAACTCAAGTTATTTGTTCTTGAAAGGGAGACATAACAGATCATCATTGCATAGATCATCATTTATTAGGCAATACCATAAATATTGTAGGATAATAAAATCACCACAAGAGCCACCAACTGCGGCTACTGCAGCGCCCTCTATCATCTAAGCGCGCGCGCAGCGAGCTGCGGCGCGAGCCAGTCGACAATCGCAACTGGCGGTCGCGCGTGTGTGATTGTCGTCCTCCAAGAAGAAGGCTGTCGTAACCAGCCGAAACGTAGAGGGCTACACCTTCTACCAAATAATCAACAAGTAAGTCGCGTAAATATACATGATAATAAAATCATTTTTATAACAAACTAGCGGCCCGCCCAGCGGTTTCACCCGCTGCTACTTACATGTTTTCCCGTAGAAATTGGATCTTTGCCCGTAGTAAAAAGTCCATTACTCCGTTCCAGCAAAGGTGAATGTGCCAGCAGAAGCGGCCCGTCATGCTGAATAACTTTTACTTTGTAGCCATTACCGTATCTCTTATTGTTTGGATGAGATGCTGGTCATCTACATCAAGTACTCCAGACCCTCGATGACCATGTGCCAGCAGAAGCAGACCATCATGCTTAGCAAGGTCTGACAAAACGTAGTCCATGCCCTTTTTTGATATGCTAGCTATCAGTGATGAATTTCTCGAAGATCGGTCAAGTGCTGTGGATAATTTGGGTAATATCAGCTAAATTTAACGTTTTTCCCGCAGCTAACCGTTTTCCCGTGGGAATAAGATATTTTCCCGTACTATAAAGTAGCCTATGTTACTCTGAAATATTGTAGCTTTCTAATGGTGAAAGTATTTTTGAATTCAGTTCAGTAGTTCCGGAGTTTATCGATTACATACGTACATACAAAAAACAAACTCTTTATTATATTAGTGTAGGTAGATACGTCTACTTTATTTATTATAATAAATGACATTACAAATAATAACTCTGTAACGCTTTTTCAGGAAGATGAAAAATGTTATGCGGTAAACATAGCAGTAGGTCCGTACGGGTACAGTACACATTGCAGTAGGCACGGTTCTTATTTTTTTTGGGAGTTTTTTCTTCGAATATTGGCATTACTGTGTATGGTTTCATAAATTTAAATAATAAGACTAACGGATAATATTTTTTATTTATGACTTATTCATATATATTTTTAAAGACATAGCCCGTCAAATGAAAAAAATTACAAATCTTTGCAGATTTTTTTCATTTATTTCAATTTTTTCATATTTCTCGTAAGAAATATAGGTATTTTGATACAAAAAATGAAAGGTACATTCTCGATTTATAAGAAACTAGCTTAAACCCGCGGCTTCGCCCGCGTACTCATAAGAAATAACAAGGATACCTAAGTATATTGCGCTTTATGATTTGCTGCACTTAAATACAAACATCTTATCCCTTTTCCCTTTAGGGTTGAATTGAATATAAATAAAGCCCTCTCCCTCTCCCTCTCCCTCCCTCTCTCCCTCTCCCCTCTCCTCCTCTCCCTCTCCTCTCCCTCTCCCTCTCCTCTCCTCTCCCTCTCCCTCTCCCTCTCCTCTCCCTCTCCTCTCTCCCTCTCCTCTCCCTCTCCTCTCCCTCTCCTCTCCCTCTCCCTCTCCTCTCCTCTCCCTCTCCTCTCCCTCTCCTCTCCCTCTCCCTCTCTCTCCCTCTCCCTCTCCTCTCCTCTCCTCTCCCTCTCCTCTCCCTCTCCTCTCCCTCTCCTCTCCCTCTCCCTCTCCTCTCCCTCTCCCCTCTCCCCTCTCCCTCTCCCTCTCCCTCTCTCCTCTCCTCTCCCTCTCCCTCTCCCTCTCCTCTCCCTCTCCCTCTCCTCTCTCCCTCCCTCTCCCTCTCTCCTCTCCCTCTCCTCTCCTCTCCCTCTCCTCTCCTCTCCCTCTCCCTCTCCTCTCCCTCTCTCCTCTCCCTCTCCCTCTCCCTCTCCCTCTCCTCTCCTCTCCCTCTCCTCTCCTCTCCTCTCCCTCTCCCTCTCCTCTCCCTCCCTCTCTCTCCTCTCCTCTCCCTCTCCTCTCCCTCTCCTCTCTCCTCTCCTCTCCTCTCCCTCTCTCTCCTCTCCCTCTCCCTCTCCCTCTCCCTCTCTCCTCTCCCTCTCCTCTCCTCTCCTCTCCTCTCCCTCTCCCTCTCCCGCTTCCTCTCCCTCTCCCTCTCCCTCTCCCTCTCCCTCTCCCTCTCCCTCTCCCTCTCCCTCTCCCTCTCCCTCTCCCGCTGAAGTTGTAAAAACTCGGAATTAGTCATTTTTAGAGTCTGTTATTTTTAAATATGTAATCTAAAGAAATATGTCAAAGGAATAAAGAGTTTCATAGAAAATTTCATCCCTCACGTTCACCTCTTACGGGTTAAATTTCAAAAATCCTACTTTAATCGATATCTGCGTTGCTTAAGGAATACACATGCCAAATTTCACGCTTCTAGCTCCAAGGGTTTGGTTTTTACGACAATGCGTAATTTTCATCCCTTATGTCAACCCATCGGGGGATGAATTTTGAACATTCCTAAAACAAAATAATATCAAAATCTGTTTTTTTTTTAAAAAGAGTGCCAAATTTTAAAGCTGTAGCTCCAAAGGTGCGGCCTGCGCGTAAATATAATACTTTCATCCCCTTTCTTACCCAGGGGCTTAAAATTGAAAAATACTAAAACACGTCATTCATTATTTTTAAAGTTCTTCCTAAATACGAAATTTGAAGCAAATATATTAAGGGAATACAAAATTGTAACTTTCACCCCCCGTTTTACCCCCATAGGGATTTAATTTCAAAAAAATCTTATTTAGTGGATGCCTACGTTGCTTAAAGAATACACATGCCAAATTTCACGCTTCTAGCTCCTAGGGTTTGGTTTTTACGACTCTGCGTAATTTTCATCCCCTATTTAAACCCATCGGGGGATGAATTTTGAATACTCCAAAATCAAAATAATATCAACTGTTTATGAAGAATAAGGAAGCCAAATTTTAAAACTGTAGCTTCAAAAGTACGGCATGCGCGTAAATATAATACTTTCATCCCCTTTCTTACCCCCTCAGGGGTTAATAATTGAAAAAATCTAAAACACGTCTTTCATTAATTCCAAAGTTCTACCTATATACAAAATTTTAAGCAAATATATCAAAGGAATAAAAAGATTCATACAAACTTTCATCCCCTGTTTAACCCCTTTAGGGGTTGAATTTCAAAAAATCCTTTCTTAGTGGATGCCTGCGTTGCTTAAGAAATACACATGCCAAATTTCACGCTTCTAGTTCCAAGGGTTTGGTTTTTGCAACAATGCGTAATTTTCATCCCCATTGTCAACCCATCGGGGGATGAATTTTGAATACTTCTAAATCAAAATAATATCAACTGTTCATTAAGAATAATGGTGCCAAATTTTAAAACTGTAGCTTCAAAGGTGCGGCCTGCGCGTAAATATAATACTTTCATCCCCTTTCTTACCCCCTCAGGGGTTAATAATTGAAAAAATCAAAAACACGTCCTTCATTAATTCTAAAGTTCTACCTATATACAAAATTTGAAGTAAATATATCAAAGGAATAAAAAGTTTCATACAATATTTCATCCCCTGTTTAACCCCTTTAGGGGTCGAATTTCGAAAAATCCTTTCTTAGCGGATGGTTGCATCATAGTGGCTATCTGCATGCCAAATTACAGCCTGATCGGTTCAGTAGTTTAGGCTGTGCGTTGATGATCAGTCAGTCTTTTTTGAGTTTTATATATTAAGATTGATACCAAAATCAAAATTATATGTAAAGCCAACGCCACATATTTTTTTTACTGAAGCGCGGTAACGCGAAAGTTTGAACGCCCCCCCTCCCCCCCACCACGTGCTGGAGTTTGGTAACCGGGCTCAAAAACCTTAGATTGAGGTCTTCTACAAGGCCCCATATCGAAATTTCACTTAAACAAAAATCGTCACCTTGCCATACATTTCCAAAAGTCACAGACCGTACTATTATGACTTGTGAAAACGAAGATGCGGCATGTTAAGAACGGTGTCTTCACATTCGCGAAACCTCGTTCGCGAGATCGTAAACTGACAGAGGATCACCTGCGTCGCTTCTTAGGAACTCTTATACCTACATAACATAACTAGTAGTATTCATGCTGCAGTATCTAGTTCTAGCAATTTCATAAACCAATGATTCACTTAATGAAAAACACTGGAATCTACGGCGAGTGAGTGAGCAAAATATACATTAAATCTTATTATTTTCGAAATTTCTTTCGTCACGTTAGAGTTAAGGATATGGTGGATCATTTGGCATACTTTTAAGAAACTATGTATATGTCTGCCATTTTGTACCTACTGGACCTCAAATTTGGCATGTTTTGACTACTTTTAAAAATGTAACTTGATTTTTTTCTAAGAGGGCAACAGAAATGTATTAAAACGATATAATTTTGAAATTGTCTTGTCTAGCCTTTCTATTTGATACCCCACACGATGGGCTTCAGAAGAATTATTTTTTAGTGCCATACAAAATAACGAAGGTCCGCCATCTTGAAATCCAGTGGATCGATTTTTCATTTCCTCGGATGGAATCATTCACAATGGTCCCTAGTATCACTGAGCAAAGCGGCATCAACTGTGCCGGTAAAACAGCTTTCGGGTGATATTTGACCGTAACCGCTTGGACTACAAAGGATCCTAACAAATGTGTTCATCTACCGAGTCGTTTTTGAAGAAGTTTATTTTTTTAAACCGTTTATAATGAAATCTTACGGTACACCAAATTAAGCTAAAGTAGCCTAAGCCTACACACAAAATTCTATGTCTCTAGTTGATCGCCAGTAGCGGTACCGAACGAGCGAGCTGTAAGACTGGTTCAGTAAAACACCAGCTTTATTGACCCTGCAGAAACCTCGTTAAGACTGCGAGAATAAAACTAAATGCTAATAGAAACTGCACTGGAGTATCTACACAAGGAAAATATCAAAGGGGAGGCTGGAGAAATATGCCTTATTAGTTAAAATACAGGATCGAGACAAGTAGCGAAATATCGTATCGGGTATCGGAACCAAGACTCCTATTGGGTCCTCGAGCCGACGAAGTAAGTAAGTATAATATGCATGCGGTCATAGGATCCTAAAATGTGTTTTTTTTTAATTCTTGGTCGAAATTCTTTGGTGTTGCAATTATAGCAATGCCAGTACAACACCATGTTTACTGACCCGCAGAAACTTCGTTAATGCCGGAGAAATAAAACGCTATACAGCAGAACTGCAGAAAACACTAGGAATGCAGAACGAGATTCCCAAAGGCTTGCCGCAAGAACGAACAGCACAAGACAATAAAATACTTTTTATAGAAACTGGTGATTCCAAACGTGCTTCAAAATGCATATTTTAATGTAATTCACTCAATTTTTCGGGCACAACAGTGGCATGTAAAAACTGCTATAGCCATAGATATCAGCCGCAAGTTTGACTGCTTTTATCAGGTAACTCTTACTGAAAACGCCTTATGCATCCACGTTAAACAAAAAAAGCGTTTTTTTTTTTAAATAGGACACTTAATTCAAGCTGCCTTTGCAGTTGTCTAATTTCCTTTGCCTCTGGTTTCTAAGTACCTAGAGAGTAGAGAGTGTGAAGTTACTTACAATCCGTCTACGTCTGATTGATTACACATTTTTATTCTGTGGTATGATTTTGGTCTTATTTTATTACTTGGCTTATTCTTCTCGGTGATGGATCTAATGAGTGGCACAAGAAAACACACAGATGTGGTCATGGTAAAAATATGTCGATTTTTTCTTAGATAGTATAAACCATTATTTATGTAGGCAAAGTTTCAAAATTAGCATTAATATTATAGATAATTCAAAAATATTTTTCAAACCTTCATTCTCTAAATTCCGTAGGCGGTGTCCACTCCACCTTAGGTTATTTAACGCCTTAAAATTGCTACTGTTTCAGTAAAGTTGGCTTTCATTTTGATAAATATAGATGAAAACTGAACCAAAGTACCATATTATGCCATCGTATATTTTATTAAAGCCATAGTTTAAAAAACAAGCTAACTTAAACAATGGTGTCTATTATCCATATCAGTTCCGTAAGCACTCCTTTAAAAGCATATCTCTATTGAACTATTAAACCTAGATATAATTTTATCCTGCCAGGACGTTACCTCATACATATTAAAGAAGCTTTATTGGTCAGATCTGCACAATATTTACAGAAATAGGCAAAATAAGCGTAGACATTTCAGATCCGTATTTTTGTTTTCCGATTTCATCATACCTATTAAGGCGATTTTCTCCTGTTAGTGACACATTTAATTTTTTTGAACACTGGTATGTCATGTACCACTATTTACTGAAATTAATCGTATGTCCCAATCTGCCTTACGCGTAGTAAGTTTCTTGCAAATTGAAAAAATATGCCTTGGTCATCAGATCCATCACTTCAGATCCGTCATATTCCGTCATCCCTGCAGTGACGGATCTGATAAGGTGATGACGGATTAAAGAGAATCGATAAAAGTGGACAAAATTTGGTGTCCACAGTTGGGCACTTTTTATCCTAATACATACTAATCATAAAAGAGAAAGTAAATATTTTGGTACTGCTAGCACATCAAAGACGAACATAATTTATTTCTTTTATCATTCTAGTTAGCACTTGAGGATCCAAAGTGTCTGATAAAGACCACCAAGAGGCCATCTAAACTATAACAGATACGTGAATGGCTCCTTAGTATAATTTGTTCAGTGTAGCGGGTAGCTTTTGCTGGCACATGGAGATCGAGAGTCTGGCGTATGTGATGTAGACGACCAGGAACTTGGCTAATTGATAAAATATACGAAAATGGCTTAAAAGCGAAAGTTGTTTGGTATGATACGCTGGTTCTGCTGGTACATGCAAATCAAAGATCGTAATCTATATCAGCCTATGGCAGTCCACTGCTGGACGTTGGTCTCCCCCAGGGAACGCCTTAAGGCACGGTCTCTCGTTTTTGCCATCCAGTCGCTACCAGCCGCCTTTTTTAAGTCGTCAGTCCATCTGGCTGGAGGGCCTCCAACGCAACGCTTGCCGAGACGTGGCCGAGAACTTGCTTTCTCCACCGTCCATCGGTTATACGACAAATGTGACCAGCCTACTGCTACTTCAGCTTTCTACACTTCCAGACTATGTCCGTCACTTTGGCCTTTTTGCGGATAGCCTCATTCCGGATTTTATCCAGAGATACCGAGTATAGACCTTTCCATATCTCTGAGTGACATGTAGCCTGTGGGCCAGTTTTACTGTCAAGTTCCACATCTCGGCTCTTCCGCACTCTTCTGGTGATTTCAGCCTCAAAGTTGTCTCTATCTGCAAAGTTTGCCCAAGATACACATATTTCTGGACAACTTCAAGGGCTACACCTTCGACGGAGACCGGCTCGGGCATAATGTGTGATTATGATTGAATATGACCTTCGTCTAATCCAATTTCATCCCCAGTCCAACATGTCTCGAGGCAGAGTTAAGACTAGATAGCATTTTTTGCAGGTTCTGCAGCGATTCGGCCATTATGACTATGTCGTCGGCAAAGCAGAGATGCATGAGATTCTCGCCGTTGACGTTGATGCCCAGTCTATCCCACTGTAGAGTCTTAAAGACATCCTGCAGTGCGTTGGTGAAGAGTTTCGGGGATATAACGTTAACGTCTTACACCACGGAGCAGTTGGATGGATCTTGTATTGTGGTTTTGTACTTGAACGGACATCGTAGCCAATTGATAGAGGCTTCTCAGCACTTCCACATACCGACAGTTGACTTGGCACCGCTGCAATGACTCCAAAACAGCTCAGGTTTCGATAGAGTCAAAGGCTTTTTCGTAGTCAACAAAAGCCATACACAGTGGTTGGTTGTACTCTTTTGTCTTCTGAATAACCTGCCTTACAGTATGAACCCGGCCTGTTCCGGTGGCTGAAAGGCAACATATCTTGATGCCAGACGATTTGTGACGACTCTCGAGAACAGCTTGTAGACTTGACTTTAAGTAGTTCAGAGGCTACTCCGTCTTCCCCGGGAGCCTTCCCATTCTTAATCTGTCTGAGAACTGCCCTGATTTCGTCTATATCTACGTTCGGAAGATCTTCTGTAAACTGGCGGTAGAGAGGAGCTCTAGGGTTTAGGGTCGCGTCAGGTGGAGGCTTTTGCGCATGCGAGGCAGACTTCAGATTTCCATAGAAGTCCTCAATTTCAGCGAGATAATCTGGAACTGATATGACAGTTACGCCATTCGAGGTAGTTTAGCTTTGCCAGATGACACCTTTCCAGTGTCTTGGTAAAAACTTTCGACCCTCGGTTCTTGTCAATCGCCTCCTTTACGAGACGAGTGTTATAGCTTCGGAGGTCGCGTCTTACCATACTTCGGATCTTTTTGGTGACTGGGGATCTGGCAATGCATCATCTGGTGTTTACCGTCTGATTCGCGTCAGTACCAGGGCTTCGCTTGAAAGTTTGGACTTCTAATCTGTTCGCTTTTTACGAAAGTGCTTCGTCCCCACTTCGCAAACAACCCCGACTACGCCCTCTAGGTCCTCGTCAACGTATATCGTGGTCTCCAGGGCAGCGAATCGACTTTTCAGTTCAAGTTAGAACTCCTCATGTCCGGCTTGGGGCAGCTTGGGGCGGAGAACTGGCTTCACCATGTGGTTTTTTTCTAGCTTGAAGTTGATATATACGGTGCCTGCCTCTCACTAGCCCCTGCCTGCTTAGGAAGGTGACTAGCATTTGGCCCCTCTGGTTTCTGCTCCCGTAGCCATGTGGTCCCAAGCTTGATTCGCCGTGCTCCTGTCCCACTTTAACTTTAAAGTCCGCCATGACGACAGTGAAGTGGGTCTTGGTGGTTTGGTGTATGGGCTTCGACACGTCATCGTATAGGGCCTCCACCTCTTATGAGCTTCTCGAAGTCAGCGCATATACCTGTACGACCTTGAGAGAGTACCTCTAGGTCAACTTTAGTACGAGGTACACTACCCTGTTCGAGATACTGCAGATCTCCTTCACGTTGTCACAGAGAGCTTATTGACGAGAACCCCTTCGCCACCCTGAGACTGAGCGTTCCCTTCCCTGGAGTAGAATAGGTGTTCTGATTCTAGGGTTATCGTGTCCTCCCCCTCTCTTCGAACTTCTGACAACCCAAGAACATGCCACCGTATCTTATCTAATTAAAGTTCAAGGATTTGGACGCTGTCATCCAGCCGCAGACTGCTCCATTGTAGGTAAGTCGCCAGGGTTAGTTTATGGCAGCCGTCGTCCATAGCCCGGGGATTCTTCGCACCCCCTGTCCTGCCATTACCCGGGCCGCTGCCGTAGCTCGGGGTAGTAGGGCGGCCGGGAACTAGGGGCCGTTTTTTTCTCGACCTATTCATGGGGGGTTTTGCCCATAGTCACCACGCTGGGCAGGCGGGTTGGTGACCGTAGTGTGTGTTTGTGGAATAGTTGTCAACACGGGAGGCGCTGCTGTCCACCCCCCGGAAGCCCTTTATTGCCTCTTACGATACCCACGGGCAGATTTGGGGTGGTGTAATTCTATTCTGCCGACACCACATGGCAAGGATCGTAATGCGGAACTTAAAAGCCTAGCTCAACTATAAATATTGATATTGATATCTAGACATTTTCTTACTCCTAGTCTACCACTAATGGAAAGACGCTGGATGAAAACAGAAATTTCACGCGCTAACAGTTTTTTATTCGTGTTGTAAAGTAAGCGAAACCAAGAAATGATGTACCATTAGCAGGATTGATAACAACCAGAGTTTTAGCAAAAATAAACTACGCCATTTTATCAGATCCGTCACCCAAATTGTGGACATTTTATCAGATCCATCACATAAAATAGTGGGCTTCAATTTTCTTTATGAATATCGAACTAAATCCAAAACAGATTTGTATATTTGCCTTATAACACGATAATGTATGCACATGTTTATGAGCATCTTGTCAATACTTGTAAACGAAGCCACTTGAATCATTTTTGTTAGATCCATCATACAACCCAATTCCGTTCTCTAGATTCCATCACAGCAAATAGTGGCCTTGCTATAACTTCACATTTATTCGATAAATAAGTGGGCCTCTCACATAATTTTATTTCAATTCCTACAAAGAATGACCCCATGCCTTCAAAATAACAATAAAATCAATTTGAAAAATGATGACGGAATTGTCAGGAGAACGCGTCCCGAGGAGAATAAGCCACTTACTCTCGACTTGAATGAAATACATTATGTTCCGTTGAAAATAAAACGAAATGTGGTATGTACGATCATTGATATGACCATAGTCTAGCTGACTGAGGTAACCCAAGCAAAACTTATTGAGCATTATCATTATCAGTTAGGTACACGTTGAACGTTTCTAGCGTTTTTTATATTCTAAGTTTAATTTTAAACCTTTTTAGTGGTAAGGCAGATTTAGCTTAATACTTAATTTAATCCTGCGAAATATTCTGCGCTCTTTCTTTAATTTAAGTCGATGCATCTTTGCTTTTCACCTACCTTTTTGCTTTTATATAGAACTGGCAAAGAGATCTCCTTGCCAATGGCGGAAATGGTATTCGTCAAGTCTGCAGAGTGGATCCTCACTCTTCAGTAATAAAACCAGTCGGACAATCGGTTTTAATCAGAGTCCACTCGGGTTTAAGTGGCGAGGTGCAGGTGAAGCTTCCTCGGCGTTTTATTTCACAGGTAAATTCTGAAAAGACTGAAAGAAAAGAATTTCTTTCAGAAGAGAAAAATATTTATCTATCTTTATGTTTTTTTTTATGCAATGCCCAGAAGAAAAACTCTTCTGTGGTGTCTATTTACGGACCGTATAAAAAAAGTTAGATTAACGAATTTTTATAAGCCATATCTACTAGGTACTGTGACTAGGTACAATTGATCGCCTTGAGATCAATATCACCATACAGTTAATCTTTTGATTTGCAAGCGCATTAAAATTTTATCGCAGCTCTAGCCAGTACAGTACTTTTATTATAGTACTGTTTATCAATCACCATTTTACACATTTTCCCACCGTACTACCTAGCCTACCACATAATTCTAACGTTAACTAGATACCAAGTAGCCCGCAAGAAGCTGTCAATGCCGGGTGTTAATTTTCCCGACGGAAGCGGTATCGCACCGGAGGTCGTCTGCTGAAGAAAGGAGGATAGAAAAGACTCGTTATTGATGCTGTTTGTTTTCCAGGTTATTACTTCCGCACTGTAGCGGCTAAGCGGCGGACGCGAGCACAGCTGGCAAACAGACCTGAGAATCTGGTATGTCGGTTGATAGATTCTGAATGGAGAATTTCACTTCTTTCAACACACCATAATTGGGCTTCACCATAATTTAGAAGTTTTGAAATGTATCAATATATGGTATAAAATGAAGTCGCTTTTTGAGGTTTCTCTGTCGTGGAATTTGCTAACTCCTCCTAAACTGCGCAATAGATTTTAATGCGATTTTTTGTAATAGTTAGAGTGATTCAAGAAAAGGTTTATCCCACCCAAAACATAAATGTGAAAGGCTGCCAAGTTCGATAATATTCGAATGCTTCGCCTATAAAAGAAGTGAGATCTAAATAAGTACCAAGTTCCATACACAGACCTCAGTTAAAAATAGTTAAATAGTTGATTTTCCGCAGTTTGGAAAGTAGATTCTGAATAAATATCATATTAAATACCTAAAATTCTAATACTTACAAAAACGCAAACCTGTTTTTTCAGCAGTTTCCTTATGACGTTTTTTATTTTTTATTTTCTGTACTTTGTAATGATATAACTTGGCAAGTTTTCACACACTTTGTTATAAACCTACTAAAGGCAATGAGTCAAGTATATAATTTTCTATTAAAACTTGCCAAGTTATATCATTAAAAAGTAAAGAAAAAATAAAATAAAAAATGTCATAAGGAAACTGCTGAAAAAACAGGTTTGCGTTTTAGTAAGTATTAGAATTTTAGATATTTAATATGATATTTATTCACAATCTACTTTCCAAACTGCGGAAAATCAACTATTTAACTATTTTTAACTGAGGTCTGTGTATGGAACTTGGTACTTATTTAGATCTCACTTCTTTTATAGGCGAAGCATTCGAATATTATCGAACTTGGCAGCCTTTCACATTTATGTTTTGGGTGATTTCATTTATTTTGTAAGGTTTATTTTCTTTTTTTATGATTAAGTTAGTTAAGGAAATGTCTCATTTATACTAATTTTCAGATTTTTGAATATGGACTATATGGACTATGCTTCTTACAAAGAAATGGACTAGTTTTTTTTATTAAATTTTTCTACGTTTGCGTGGCAAAGGACACTTTTTTGTTTTGTCATTTTGTATGCTGTCTTGTACGACTGACACGCTAGAGCGCATTGCCCATTCAATATCTTGGATTTTTTTACACGTTTTCTATTTACTGATAAGCTTGCCAAGTCAAGGCGGTATAATGTACGTAGCCGGATATATTCAAATTTTACTTAACATAACATAACATTACAGCTACAACAGTCCACTGCTGGACATGGGCCTCCCCCTATCGGGGGGTATTGCCATACTCACCACGCTTGGCAGGCGGATTGGCGAGGATTCCCTGGATGTGTATCCCTTTGTCGCTTTTTACGACACCCACGGGTAGAATTGGTGTGATGCTATTCTAAGCCGGCATCACACGGCATAGCAATTACAGCAATTTTTACTTTACTTTGACTAAATTACAAACCTTCGTAACGAATTTTAGGTCGGTACGACCATTGTAAGATATAGATAATTTTTTTGTTTTAGTTCCTTAGGGGTATGAATTTACACCTTCATTATTTTTAAAACCGACTCACACTTGGCCATTTTCAGATTTTTTCCTTTACCTTGACCTAAAGACCTACCTCCATGCCAAATTTCAAGTCAATACGACCATTGGAAGTGGTCTAGGTTTTTGATGAGTGAGTCAGTCAGTCAGTCAGTGAGTGTATAGTAAAAATAGCGATTTTCTGACGTCAATATCTCAAGACCTACAATAGGTACATTAATGAAATTTTGTATTTTAGATAAGTAAGTAGATCTCGACAGATACTAGAAATTTCATATGCGTAGATAAAATAGATTTTGAGTTATAGGTAGGTCGAACTTGGCCCGAAATGGTTCGTGTAATATAACCCACGGCCGGTGTGTCGGTTCTTTGCTCGAACTTGGCGGACACACTGCCGTGTGTCTAGATAATGTATAACGCGTGTCGGGAAAATGCCTTTTTGCGACGGGAAAATGGGTTGCAGCGGGTGAAACCGCTAACGTGCCACTAGTACCTAATAAATGTAAGGGAGCACTTGTTTCTTACTAAGAGTCTACAGTGGTTTTTGTCGAAAACTACTGCTCCGAGACCACAAATGCACCAACACAGAGAGTACATACCCGAAAATAGTATCGCTTCAATTATTGAATGGATATTCCACATCCACAATACCTAGCAGATAATGGAGAACTTTTTTGGAAACTATTTTTTACTAATTAAGGAGAGGCAAAGGAAGAGGCCTATACTCAGCAGTGGGTAGATGTAGGCTGATATACTGATGATGATGAAGGAGACTCTTGCTGATTTTACTTACCTACATATTTTGAGTAAACCTTTTGCCTCCGGCATGTGACCAAATCTGCCGGTCTACATGTTTTTATATCAGCTATGTGCAATATCAATATCGCGGATATTTATACTACAAAGCATTTACTATTAGTTCTTTTCAATACACTTGTGATGATAACAGGTAAGTGTAAGTACTGTACGGACTTACTTGCGAATATGTACCTTATTTCTTCGCAATAGAGCTTTTGTATGGTGTTAAGTTTTCTATTTATCTGTGGCGTTCAAGTTTGTGAGCAAACCCATAGTGTTTCAAGTCGTATGGAAATGAGCTGACTCATAAAAGTTTAAGTGTCCTGTTAGAGGACATTTATGTTGATGATGTTTATAAACATAACGTGTGGATAGATACAAAGTTAGAAATTCTTGCACCTACATCGATGATAATGTGATGATATATAGTAAGTAGGTACATAAGTGTGCACCGTTTAGAAGAAACTAAGCTACCGTAAGCTACGCATCATGAAAAGTTGCAAGCGAGAGAGAATCAGTATTTTAGATAAAATTTATGTGATTATGAACATGATCGATCACAATAATGGTATGATTTGTAAATACTTAGTTTTGAAGCTAAGCATAGGTATGCAAAAGTAACTTCTTTGAAATAAATAGGATATGTCGTACAAAATACAAACAAGAGTTCTAGCTACTGTTTTATTGCTGAAAATTAAATATTTGTACCATTTGTTTGTTGTACATTATTTGTATTTTGTATTTTTTTGCGCGAAAGAGAAATTGCTTCAACGACACCTGCCTACAAGTGCATAGCTTTTCAACTTAATGAATGAATGTTATTCTATCTGAGCATCATATGCACAGGAGACGGTATCACAGTTACAAAGACGTGTTTGTTTGTATTTCAACATCAGAAGTGGGATCCGACTCTGCGGCCTGTCACCACTTAGCCTGTGATACCTTTATGAATTTAAATTATCATAATTTTCAGCTAGAAATGCACCTGTGTACATGGCGTTCGAGATTGTCTCGTATTTTTAGTCAGTTTATAAAACCTAACAAATTTTAACCCAGAACTTTAAGGTGGTTCGTTACGTCATACAAACGAAAAACTGCACTTCAGTCGGGTTACACATGAGCTGTAGAGTTTCTTTTTAAAGAAACTTTATTCTGAATGATGAAAGCACACGTAAATTTGTCGCAAAACTACTTATAGTTAAAAGATAATCAGTATTTTCTGCACAATAAAATTAAACGTATTTATTGCAGCAGTAGCTCCATCTATTTTCGTAAAGTGGCGACTCGCTTTTTACGGGGAAATCTGATGATTTAAAAATTCTTTTTAGGGTTTTGCGACAATCTTATATACCCACGGGACTCCCCATCAAGTTTTTTAAACCGACTCTTGTCTCCTTTACATACATAACTCCATTGAATTTTTGTATGGAAAACGGAACGCCTTAAGAAAACAAACATAAGGACTGTTCAAAACCTAGGTTCTTAGGGTTGTTGAATCGTTGTACCACAAAAATATTTTATTAAGACATCAATATCACAAAAGAGATTGATGGTCACAAAGTGGACTTTCCAAAAGTTGTTCAGTTTCACGGGCGGAGAGAGACTTTGCTGTCTTCGCAATTTTCGCGGGAACACCCTGTACCTTTACGTATAGATGCGCGTGTATACAGGGTGGTACACAATCGCGCTGGTAGCTGGTAAGACGAGCGACCGCAGCGGCAGGCTTTGTGCGCTTACGCTGGCGATATAGCCAACGCAATCGCGACTTGATACTGCTTCATTTTCTTATTGTATCGATCCATCATGGGGTACAGTCAAGCTCACGTATCCATAGTTAGACACTCCAACCGCCAATGTAGGACTTAGATGGGTGGTTCTACGAAGTGGCAAATAAAAATAAATAAATTAAAAATTGTACTTTTATTAAGTTTTATTTAGCTTAAAGTACATGTTGGTGTCATACTAACTTTACAAAAATAGTATTACAGATCAATATTCAAAATTAATCGATAAAAATTAAATTTTCACTTTTTGTACGTCGACAGACGTGACACACATGGCGACAGAAGTGATGAATATCACATGTTTAAACATAAACAAAATCGGTACATAAGTAAAAAGTAGTTCTAAACTTTAATTAAACATTATAAGTCATAATGTTTTCAAGTCAACCGGTATCCGACTACTAAATTTCAGTTAAAAAAATATACCAAGAAATGTCGACAGAACTGACATCACTTATGTCGACAATAATTAAAAAAAAATCTTCGTCGGGTGATGACGATAACATTCTTAGTCGATGATAGACCTTAATTAGTAAAGCGTTATCATCGCTAATGAGAAAGCCCTAACCCAAAATATTTTCACTTTTCTGTTATTCTGATTGAATTATTTGGGGTTCACTCTGTTAGGTTTTGGGATGTTGTCGTGGTGTCTACCTATCATCAGTAATATCACCGTCGCTTCAAAAGCACATTTTATAAAACCAAAAAACCTGGGAATTCTTGTAAAAATAATGTGGTAAGCAGTAAGCAACAGATAACTAAATCTAGTGATTGTCTTGAAGCCTGTGCTTTGGTGGAACTTATTACGAGTTTTTTGGAGAATATTGTTCACCTTTGAATAAAGTCTGGAGAAACTATGCGAGATAGTTGGTGGAAATAAAGAGCAAAGTTATTAATGCCACAAATTATGTATTTTTTACGACGATAAACCTTTATTTTATAGTGGAAAGTCATAGGTGATGATCCCAAAAAATACTAACGATTTAAGCTACGGGATTAATGAATTCACCTTTAAGCAGTATATTAAAGACAGTTAGTTAAAAAAAATAAAAACTTTTTTATCTATTACCGTGCAATTACCCAAAAAAGTCACTTCTGTCGCCAAATATCACTTCTGTCGACAACTTTGTCAACAGGAGTGACGTCGACAGATGTGAGAAATTTTACAATACCGTCACAAAAACAATAAAATACTGAGTTTATATTGAATTCAATCAGTTTTAGAATAAATATCAACATTTCAAACAAGGCTCAACTCACGAATTATTTTTAATCCGTTGCTTATCTTTTGTATATCCAATTTAGAAGTGACTCGTTAACTTTGACATGGCTGTAGAACTAGTTCTCAAATCATTTTTGGGTTACAATTTAACGCTCAAACGCAATTTTTTGCATTTTTCCTAACAAATGACTATAGTATTGCCATTTTAATCTAAATAAATTATTAAAATTATCAAAATTCTTAATTTGAGAGTTAATTTTTGAACTGTCGACAGAAGTGACAAGATTTTTATAACGTTTGTAGAATCACTTGTAAATTCTTTTGTTCTGGACATAATTTTTTGTTATTTTAGAAGTGATATGTTAAGGATATAGAAGTTAATTATCGAGGATCTGTGGTGTCATAATTATATAAGTTAATTTTATGATTGCTGCTAAACCTTAGCCGGGCTCACGCGAACAGTCGACAGGACGTGACATGTCACGTACTGTTGACAAAAAAAATCGGCTAAATTATTACATTATTGGTTCATATTGTCGGCTGTCATGTAGAATAAGTAGCCATTTCAAACGTTAACAAAAAGTGCCTTTCTGCAAGCGATACTTTTCAATTTATAAGTCGCGAACACAAATTTCGTTGTTCTGTAGAATGACCCAGATATGCACGCAGCATAAGAACGGTCCAAAGTCCAAACTGGTCACTAACCCAGGCTGAGCTTCAGCCTGAGCTTGACCTTTGAGCCTGAGCTTGAGCAACATGATATGATTATCTCAATGAAAGTTTGTAGGTCATCACGTGGGAATTGACGCAATATACAGTCGTATCGTTAGCAAGTCAAAAATTGTATGCGCCTAGAATCTCAGTCACCGAGTCATCTAAAGCATTCTATGAGGTCGTCAAGCGTAGTCAGAGACATGACAAGAAGGAAAATTAATAACTTCAAACGGGAGTTGTGGAACACTTAATTGGCCAAAGACTACATGACCTAATAAGAAGACAAATAGGTAGACTGAACAAATAGAAATCGCTGCGTCTGTAACAGAAGCCGTACCCGTTTCAGAGAGCGGGCGTCAGGTGCCCGTATTTTGGTCGGCCGGGTCTGCCGTCGCCGTTCAGTTTATGTAACGAGAATATATACCCGAGAACACCCACATATACCCTACACGTGTATATAGGTACCTAGTATACACAACTGTGCTTTATGCTCGACAGATCTTATAGGTTTGCCTGAAACACACAGCAACTAGGTTAGGCGTGTCTCAAAGGACTGTATCGAGATATTGAGACGTAAGCAAAGCATCAATACGCATTTCGCATGATGAACCAATTTAATCGGTAACTGAAGCTATGTAGGCTAGAATACGAGAAGGAACAAATGATGTGAAGAAACAATTAACTATTGGAAGCGACTTGGTTGTACGAAACAAAGGCGAGCTGGGTAAGTAACGTCTTCTATTTCTGAACTTACCGCTTATTCTATTATTTAGATCATCAACTGACCCGAAGCATGGTATAATAAGATACCCGAAGATTTCTAGGCTCCACCATTGGTAATTTGAAAAAGTCTTCCCCTTTCTCTTTCTATTCGTGTCGGTGTCGTCCAACGACCCGATGAACCCTGGTGTGGGAGTTTTATTTATAACCGCGTACTACAGGTATCAGGCCTAAAAGAAAATATGGCAGAAATATGGTTCCGTGCTTCGGAGGGCACATTATGATTACTAAGACGGTGGCGGCGGTCGCTACTAAGTCATGCCACAATATTTGTGATTAATTTTATATATTCAGTAAAGCTACTAAAAAGTAGGTGTATTACTGTATTGTATATCCACTATACTGGTATATGTGGGTCCGCGGCAGTTATTACTCCGCAATCTCAAGGCGAGGGCGCGCGTGTCGACGCAGCTGGAATAGCCACGTCTTGCGGACACACTGTTGACACGGAGCTCGAGCACTGCTGATAAGGAACTCGAGCACTGCTGACAAGGAACTCGAGCACTGCTGACAAGGAACTCGAGCACTGCTGACAAGGAACTCGAGCACTGCTGACAAGGAACTCGAGCACTGCTGACAAGGAACTCGAGCCCTGTTGATGTGAGTCTGTACCTACTGTAATTACCTGGACTATACCAACGCAATTTCAAGGCGCGCGTGTCGACGCAGCTGGAATAGCCACGTCTTGCGGACACACTGCTGACAAGGAACTCCAGCCCTG
Source organism: Phthorimaea operculella (assembly GCA_024500475.1). Classification (NCBI taxonomy): domain Eukaryota; kingdom Metazoa; phylum Arthropoda; class Insecta; order Lepidoptera; family Gelechiidae; genus Phthorimaea; species Phthorimaea operculella. Next base: position 195,651 of record JANFCV010000112.1, read on the forward strand.
TTGGTTGACTGTTGAGTCTGTACTGTAATTACCCGGACTATACCAACGCAATCTCAAGGCGAGGGCGCGCGTGTCGACGCAGCTGGAATAGCCACGTCTTGCGGACACACTGCTGACAAGGAACTCGAGCCCTGTTGGTTGACTGTATGTGAGTCTGTACTGTAATTACCCGGACTATACCAACGCAATCTCAAGGCGAGGGCGCGCGTGTCGACGCAGCCGGAATAGCCACGTCTTGCGGACACATTGTTTGCAGGGACGGGAAACGAAAACGTGTCTGTGGCTTTACCCAACCTGTGAATACAAATGATGTGCCATACAAATCACACTCACTGAGAATGCCAGGCGCAGCCAAAGACTCGCTAAACAATCATCGTTCACCTCCCTGCATTGACAAAGTGTCTTCAAGAATCAGCCGTCTGTTCGACACACCCACTGTATCTTGCTTATTTTCGGAGCGTTTGCGCTCGAACAACTCTAAAACTATTTTCATCATTGGCATAGGTAAATCAACCTTTACAGTTCCAGTTCGACACATGCGCTTTCCGTGTGTCACTCTGTTCGGTTGCTGAGCACGCCGCGCGCAGCCACGACTCAGCTCATTTTCTGAGTAACCGCGCGCGACCCGCCGAAGAATTATTTCTCCTCACTTCCATTGACAAAGTGACTTAATAAGCCAGCAGTAGTTCGACACACGCCCTTTCTGTATGTCACTCTGTTCGGTTGCTGAGCACGCCGCGCGCAGCCACGACTCAGCTCATTTTCTGAGTGGCCGCGCGCGACCCGCCGAAGAATTATTTCACATCTTAGGTGCTTGTTGTTTGACACACGCTTTGCCAGTATGTCACTCTGTTCGGTTGCTGAGCACGCCGCGCGCAGCCACGACTCAGCTCATTTTCTGAGTGGCCGCGCGCGCCCCGCCGAAGAATTATTTATATCCTCACCAGAATTCGCTCCGGGAAATTAGATCGCGGCTTCGATCTGCTACACAGAGCTTGTTCCCGCTCGTAATTAGGAAAAAGTTGAAGTGTAGTGTCGGCATGTAGCATAAAATTAGCTTTTTTACAAGAAAATGGAGCACTGTGCCCAGTTTCCTTTTAAAAGGAGCTATTTAGGAGGGATAGACATGACGTATAGGTCAAACGAGCCCCGCAGCTAAGGCTGAAATCAAGTACACTTTGATTCAAAATAATACTAATAAATAACAGTTTTAACCCATAAGAGCAAAGTATGTACATGATTTTAGAAATCATACCATGAATATTTCCTGAACATGAATACCTAGTATAGTCGCCCAAGAGGTTGGGAATACGAAGCCTGTGTGCAGTGCAGCTGCATTTAGCTAGAAATTTCCAGGTGGCCAGTGTTTGATATAGGAGCCAGTATACCAGCCGCGCCTCGCATACGAGCTCCTCTGATCACGTCCTTGGGGAGAGGTCAGGGTGGCTTATAGAACTGTTGAAGAACTCAGATTTAAGTATGTTTTCAAACTAGTGGCCCTATGTTGTAGGAAACATGAAAGCAGAGAACAGTGGCGCTCGTAACCACCGAAGCCGTATAAATGGCTTTTCAAATAATCGAATAGATGTAGATTTATGTCAGCTAGCATTTAAGCATCCTTGCCGCATTGTAGTATTCGCTTTGTTAGTCACCATGGTGGCGGGCTGTCAGTGCTGCTGACAGGAAAAGAGGGCATCAATCGGTCGCGGGGCCCTGGTGCTTCTTCTGGTGCCCCGAGACGTGATGCCCTAAGCAATTGCTTAGTTTGCTTTAGGGTTAATCCACGACTGGATATTACTCGCTTTTCTAACCAACATGGTCGCTGGCTGATACTGCGGCTGGCAGCTGCAGCGTCATGTAAATGGACGGACCGCGCGGACATAAAGGACTTGCATAACGTGCCTTTCAATCCGCGGAGATGGTTACTTGGTATTACTCGCTCTTTTAGCCAACATAGTCACTATCTGATACTGCGGCTGTCAGCTGCAGCGTCGTGGAAATGGACGCACCGCGCGGACATAAAGAACTTAAACGTACCTTTCGATCCGCGGAGATAGTTGCTTGGTATTACTCACTCTTGTAGCCAACATGGTCACTATCTGATACTGCGGCTGGCAGCAGCAGAGTCATGGAAATGGACGGACCGCGCGGACATAAAGGACTTGCATAACGTCTGCGCGTCTCCAATCTGCGGAGATAGCCGCCTCACTTGGTATTCCGTGAAAGGAGCTAGCTAGACATGGGGTAACTTTACTTAGTAGGTATTACCTACTCGCTCTTGTAGCTAACATAGCCACTGGCTAACACTGCGGCTGGCAGCTGCAGCGAATGGACGGACCGCGCGGACATAAAGGACTTGCATAACGCGCCTTCCAATCCGCGGAGATGATTACTTTACTTACTAGATATTACCAGGTAGCTTGGTATTACTCGCTCTTCTAGCTAACATAGTCACTATCTGACACTGCGGCTGGCAGCTACAGCGTCATGGAAATGGACGGACCGCGCGGACATAAAGGACTTGCATAACGCGCCTTCCAATCCGCGGAGATGATTACTTTACTTACTAGATATTACCAGGTAGCTTGGTATTACTCGCTCTTCTAGCTAACATAGTCACTATCTGACACTGCGGCTGGCAGCTACAGCGTCATGGAAATGGACGGAGCGCGCGGACATAAAGGACTTGCATAACGTGCTTTCCAATCCGCGGAGATAGCTACTTAGTATTACACGCTCTTGTAGCTAACGTGTTGGACAGACCGCGCGGACATAAAGGACTTGCATAACGTGCCTTTCAATCCGCGGTGATGGTCACTTTAGTTAGTAGATATTACCTGGGGCGAATTTAGACTTCTTGACGCCTTAACCAAAACACGCCTGTGGGCCCCCCTACCCGTAGGTAAGTATACAGTAAAGCAGAATGTAAGTTTTTTTTATTTACGCATAAATGCATCGCCAGAAAAGAGAGCTTGACATTTAAGTAAAAGGTACTAAGAACGAGCAACAAACACAGAAGCACAGAATATATAATAGTACTAGGACAGAAGTGAAAAAGCTTGTAACTGACTTGCTACAAAAGGGGGCATCAATCGGTCATCTGGTGGTTCTTCTGGTGCCCGTGACGTGATGCCCTAAGCAATTGCTTAGTTTAGCTTAGGGTTAATCCAAGGCTTGGTATTACTCGCTCTTCTAGACAACATGGTTACTATCTGATACTGCGGCTGGCAGATGCAGCGTCATGGAAATGGCCGGACCGCGCGGACATAAAGGACTTGCATAACGTCTGCGCGTCTCCAATCTGCGGAGATAGCCGCCTCACTTGGTATTCCGTGAAAGGAGCCAGCTAGTAGCTAGAGACGGGGTCAAGCAAGTCGTTACTAATTCAATGCGAACGGAGATGGTCACTTTACTTAGTATGTATACCTTTCTATTCACAGAGATAGCTACTTAGTATTACTCGCTCTTCTAGTCAACATGGTCACTATCTGACACTGCGGCTGGCAGCTGCAGTGTCATGGAAATGGACAGATCGTGCAGACATTAAGGACTTAAACGTACCCTTCGATCCACAGAGATAGCTACTTAGTATTACACGCTCTTGTAGCCAACATGGTCTCTGTCTAACACTGCGGCTGGCAGCTCCAGCGCCATGGAAATGGACAGATCGTGCAGACATTAAGGACTTAAACGTACCCTTCGATCAAAAGAGATAGCTGCTTGGTGCTTCTCGCTCTGCTAGTCAACATGGTCACTATCTGACACAGGACTTGCATAACGTGCCTTCCAATCCGGAGATGGTTACTTGGTATTACTCGCTCTTGTAGCTAACATGGTCACTATCTGATACTGCGGCTGGCAGCTACAGCGTCATGGAAATGGACGGACCGCGCGGACATAAAGGACTTGCATAACGTACCTTTCAATCCGCGGAGATGGTTACTTTACTTAGTACTTTAGTAGGTATTACCTACTCGCTTTTATAGCCAACATGGTCGCTGGCTGACACTGCGGCTGGCAGCTGCAGCGTCATGGAAATGGACGGACCGCGCGAACATAAAGGACTTGCATAACGTGCCTTTCGATCCACAGAGATAGCTACTTAGTATTACTCGCTCTTGAAGCTAACATAGTCTCATAGAAATGGACGGACCACGCGGACATAAAGGACTTGCATAACGTCTGCGCGTCTCCAATCTGCGGAGATAGCCGCCTCACTTGGTATTCCGTGAAAGGAGCCAGCTAGACATGGGGTAACTTTACTTAGTACGTATTCCCTACTCGCTCTTGTAGCCAACATGTAAGCAGGCTGTCACTGCGGCTGACAGCTGCATCGTCATGGAAATGGATGGAAACGGACCGATAACGTGCCTTTCAATCCGCGGAGATAGTTACTTTCCTTAGTTGGTATCACTCGCTCTTGTAGCTAACATGGTCGCTGTCTGGCACTGCGGCTGGCAGCGTCAAGGCAATGGACGGACCGCGCGGACATAAAGGACTTGCATAACGTGCCTTTCAATCCGCGGAGATGGTTACTTGGTATTACTCGCTCTTGTAGCTAACATGCCTTTCAATCCGCAGAGATGGTTACTTTACTTACTAGGTATTACCAGGTAGGTAGGTATTACTTAGTAGGTATGACCAGGTATTACTCGCTCTTCTAGACAACATGGTCGCTGGCTAACACTGCGGCTGGCAGCTGCAGCGTCATGGAAATGGACGGACCGCGCGGACATAAAGGACTTGCATAACGTCTGCGCGTCTCCAATCTGCGGAGATAGCCGCCCCACTTGGTATTCCGTGAAAGGAGCTAGCTATATATGGGGTAACTTTACTTAGTAGGTATTAGGTACCTACTCGCTCTTGTAGCTAACATGGTCGCTGGCTGAAACTGTGACTGGCAGCTGCAGCGTCATGTAAATGGACGGACCGCACGGATATAAAGGACTTGCATAACGTGCCTTTCGATCCACAGAGATAGCTGCTTGATATTATACTTAGATACTCGCTCTTCTAGCCAACATGTAAGCAGGCTGTCACTGCGGCTGGCAGCTGCATGGAAATGGACGGACCGCGCGGACATAAAGGACTTGCATAATGTCTGCGCGTCTCCAATCTGCGGAGATAGCCCCCTCACTTGGTATTCCGTGAAAGGAGCCAGCTAGTAGCTAGAGACGGGGTCAAGCAAGTCGTTACTAATTCAATGCGAACGGAGATGGTCACTTTACTTAGTATGTATACCTTTCTATTCACAGAGATAGCTACTTAGTATTACACGCTCTTCTAGCTAACATGGTCGCTGGCTGATACTGCGACTGACATAAATGACTTGCATAACGTGCCTTTCGATCCACAGAGATAGCTATTTAGTATTACTCGCTCTTGTAGCTAACATGGTCACTGGCTGATACTGCGGCTGGCAGCTGCAGCGCCATGGAAATGGACGGACCGCGCGGACATAAAGGACTTGCATAACGTGCCTTTCAATCCACAGAGACAGTTACTTAGTATTACACGCTCTTGTAGCTAACATGGTCACTGTCTGACACTGCGGCTGGCAGCTGCAGAGTCATGGAAATGGACGGACGCATGGACATAAAGGACTTAACGTACCTTTCGATCCACAGAGATAGCTACTTAGTATTACACGCTCTTGTAGCTAACATGGTAGCTGTTTGATACTGCGGCTGGCAGCTTAAGCGTCATGGAAATGGACGAACCGCGCGGACATAAAGGACTTGCATAACGTGCCTTTCGATCCACAGAGATAGCTACTTAGTATTACACGCTCTTGTAGCTAACATGGTAGCTGTTTGATACTGCGGCTGGCAGCTTAAGCGTCATGGAAATGGACGGACCGCGCGGACATAAAGAACTTAACGTACCTTTCGATCCACAGAGATAGCTACTTAGTATTACACGCTCTTGTAGCTAATATGGTCGCTGTCTGACTCTGCGGCTGGATCTGCAGCGTCATAGAAATGGACGGACCGCGCGGACATAAAGGACTTGCATAACGTGCCTTTCAATCCACGGACATAGCTGGTTGGTATTACTCGCTCAGGATTAGCATAACGTGCCTTTCAATCCACAGAGATAGCTACTTGGTATTACACGCTCTTCTAGCTAACATGGTCGCTATCTCATACTGCGGCTGGCAGCTGCAGCGTCGTGGAAATGGACGGACCGCGCGGACATAAAGAACTTAAACGTACCTTTCGATCCACAGAGATAGCTACTTAGTATTACTCGCTCTTGTAGCCAACATAGAAATGGAAATGGACGGACCGCGCGGACATAAAGGACCTGCATAACGTCCGCGCGTCTCCAATCTGCGGAGATGGCCGCCTCACTTGGTATTCCGTGAAAGGAGCCAGCTAGTAGCTAGAGACGGGGTCAAGCAAGTCGTTACTAATTCAATGCGAACGGAGATGGTCACTTTACTTAGTATGTATACCTTTCTATTCATAGAGATAGCTGCTTGGTATTACTCGCTCTTGTAGCTAACATGGTCACTGTCTGAAACTGCGGCTGGCAGCTGTAGCGTCATGGAAATGGACTGACCACGCGGACATAAAGGACTTAAACGTACCTTTCGATCCACAGAGATAGCTACTTAGTATTACACGCTCTTGTAGACAACATGGTCACTATTGCAGCGTCATGGAAATGGACGGACCGCGCGGACATAAAGGACTTAACGTACCTTTCGATCCACAGAGATAGCTACTTAGTATTACTCGCTTTTGTAGCTAACATAACCACTGGCTGACACTGCGGCTGGCAGCTACAGCGTCATGGAAATGGACAGATCGTGCAGACATAAAGGACATAAACGTGCCTTTCGATCCACAGAGATAGCTACTTAGTATTACACGCTCTTGTAGCTTACATGGTCTCTGGCTGATACTAAAGCATCATGGAAATGGACGGACCGCGCGGACATAAAGGACTTGCATAACGTCTGCGCGTCTCTAATCTGCGGAGATAGCCGCCTCACTTGGTATTCCGTGAAAGGAGCCAGCTAGTAGCTAGAGACGGGGTCAAGCAAGTCGTTACTAATTCAATGCGAACGGAGATGGTCACTTTACTTAGTATGTATACCTTTCTATTCATAGAGATAGCTGCTTGGAATGACTCGCTCTTCTACACAACATGGTCTCTGGCTGACACTGCGACTGGCAATGCAGCGTCATGGAAATGGACGGACCGCGCGGACATAAAGGACTTGCATAACGTCTGCGCGTCTCCAATCTGCAGAGATAGCCGCCTCACTTGGTATTCCGTGAAAGGAGCCAGCTAGTAGCTAGAGACGGGGTCAAGCAAGTCGTTACTAATTCAATGCGAACGGAGATGGTCACTTTACTTAGTATGTATACCTTTCTATTCATAGAGATAGCTGCTTGGTATGACTCGCTCTTCTACACAACATGGTCTCTGGCTGACACTGCGACTGGCAATGCAGCGTCATGGAAATGGACGGACCGCGCGGACATAAAGGACTTGCATAACGTGCCTTTCAATCCACAAAGATGGTTACTTGGTATTACTCGCTCTTGTAGACAACATGGTCACTATCTGACACTGCGGCTGGCAGTTCCAGCGTTATGGAAATGGACGGACCGCGCGGACATAAAGGACTTGCGTAACGTGCCTTTCAATCCGCGGAGATGGTTACTTTACTTAGTAGATATTACCAGGTATTACTCGCTCTTGTAGCCAACATGGTCACTATCTGATACTGCGGCTGGCAGCTGCATCGTCATGGAAATGGACGGACCGCGCGGACATAAAGGACTTGCATAACGTACCTTTCAATCCGCGGAGATGGTTACTTTACTTAGTAGGTATTACCAGGTAATACTCACTCTTGTAGCCAACAAGGTAGCTGGCTGGTACTGCGGCTGTCATAAAAGACTTGCATAACGTGCCTTTCGATCCACAAAGGTAGCCACTTGATATTATACTTAGATACTCGCTCTCCTAGACAACATGTTCGCTGGCTGATTCTGCGGCTGGCAGCTGCAGCGAATGGACGGACCGCGCGGACATAAATGACTTAAACGTACCTTTCGATCCACAGAGATAGCTACTTAGTATTACACGACCGATGTGGCGCAGTGGTTAGCATGCCTGCCTGCCACGCAAAGGTTCCGGGTTCAATTCCCGGTGGGGTCACTCACAAAGTTGATATTTATCACTTTGTGAATTTGTTCCCAGTCTGGTTAGGACATTGCAGGCTGAACCACCTGATTATCCGCAAGTAAGATGGTTCTGTGCTTCGGATGGGCACGTTAAGCCGTCGGTCCCGGTTGCTGTCTATGATGGCGGTCGTTACACAGCCATGTCAGAGGCCTGCTACTTGTAGTAGGCGGTTGAAAAACTCTGACACCAGGGTTCATCGGGTCGTTGAACGACTCGGTGTCCCACACGAAAAGAAGAAGTATTACACGCTCTTCTAGACAACATGGTCGCTGGCTGATACTGGCAGCTGCAGCGTCATGGAGATGAACTGATCGCGCGGACATAAAGCACTTGCATAACGTACCTTTCGATCCACAGAGATAGCTGCTTGATATTACACGCTCTTGTAGACAACATGGTCACTATCTGCGGCTGGCAGCTGCAATGGACGGACCGCGCGGACATAAAGGACTCGCATAACGTACCTTTCAATCCGCGGAGATGGTTACTTTACTTACTAGGTATTACCAAGTAGGTAGGTATTACTTAGTAGGTATTACCAGGTATTACTCGCTCTCTTAGACAACATAGCCGCTGGCAGCTTTATGGAAGTGGACGGACCGCGCGGACATAAAGGACTTGCATAACTTGCCTTTCGATCCGCGGAGATAGCTACTTGGTATATAACTTGCCTTTCGATCCACAGAGATAGCTACTTAGTATTACTCGCTCTGATAGGTAATATAACCGCTGGCTGAAACTGCGGCTGGCAGCTGCAGCGTCATGGAAATGGACGGACCGCGCGGACATAAAGGACTTGCATAACGTTCCTTTCGATCCGCGGAGATGGTTGCTTTACTTACTAGGTATTACCAGGTAGGTAGGTATTACTCGCTCTTTTAGACAACAAGGTAGCTGGCTGGTACTGCGGCTGTCATAAAAGACTTGCATAACGTGCCTTTCGATCCACAGACATAGCTGCCTGATATTATACTTAGATACTCGCTCTTCTAGACTACATGGTCTCTGGCTGACACTGCGGCTGGCAGCTGCAGCGTCGTGGAAATGGACAGGTCGTGCAGACATTAAGGACTTGCATAACGTGCCTTTCGATCCACAGAGATAACTGCTTAGTATTACTCGCTCTTCTAACCAACATGGTCGCTGGCATGGAAATGGACGGACCGCGCGGACATAAAGGACTTGCATAACGTCTGCGCGTCTCCAATCTGCGGAGATGGCCGCCTCACTTGGTATTCCGTGAAAGGAGCTAGCTAGACATGGGGTAACTTTACTTAGTATGTATTACCTACTCGCTCTTGTAGCTAACATGGTCGCTGGCTAACACTGCGGCTGGCAGCTGCAGCGTCATGGAAGTGGACGGACCGCGCGGACATAAAGGACTTGCATAACGTCTGCGCGTCTCCAATCTGCGGAGATGGCCGCCTCACTTGGTATTCCGTGAAAGGAGCTAGCTAGACATGGGGTAACTTTACTTAGTATGTATTACCTACTCGCTCTTGTAGCTAACATGGTCGCTGGCTAACACTGCGGCTGGCAGCTGCAGCGTCATGGAAGTGGACTGACCGCGCGGACATAAAGGACTTGCATAACGTCTGCGCGTCTCCAAGCTGCGGAGATAGCCGCCTCACTTGGTATTCCGTGAAAGGAGCTAGCTAGACATGGGGTAACTTTACTTAGTATGTATTACCTACTCGCTCTTGTAGCTAACATGGTCGCTGGCTAACACTGCGGCTGGCAGCTGCAGCGTCATGGAAGTGGACGGACCGCGCGGACATAAAGGACTTGCATAACGTCTGCGCGTCTCCAATCTGCGGAGATGGCCGCCTCACTTGGTATTCCGTGAAAGGAGCTAGCTAGACATGGGGTAACTTTACTTAGTATGTATTACCTACTCGCTCTTGTAGCTAACATGGTCGCTGGCTAACACTGCGGCTGGCAGCTGCAGCGTCATGGAAGTGGACGGACCGCGCGGACATAAAGGACTTGCATAACGTCTGCGCGTCTCCAAGCTGCGGAGATAGCCGCCTCACTTGGTATTCCGTGAAAGGAGCCAGCTACTAGCTAGGGACGGGGTCAAGCAAGTCGTTACTAATTCAATGCGAACGCGTTCTCCGCTTTGCTTCTGTAAAAACTACGGGAGCTCTCTCAATTATCATAAATTGAACAGAGAGAGGTATTTGCTACTTAATGGATGGTTCATCGGGTCGCGGCTATAAGATCCTAAGATACCTACAATGTGATAGCAAATAAATAAATTATGAATAATTCGCAGTCCCACACGATACAAGTGAATTCCTCCTCTGCCCCTTTTCGTGTGGGATACCAAGTCGTTCAACTTGACAATGAATGAAATCGATAAGCAATGAAGAGATTCATAATCATCACATATTGTCGCTTTCGCATAATGCGGTTAGCTATAGTTAGTATTCTTTGGCATAATATTAAAGAGATCCATAATTCGAAAAATGTAGCTATAAAATCCTTTTATAAAGATAAAGATAAATTAATATACTTTATTGCACAAAAAATAAAAAGAAAATACAGAAAACAGCCAGAAATTAGAATAAATTGTACAATGTAATTGTAAAATGTACAAAATCCTTTTATCTTTAGCTCCCCGATTTTAGGCAAACACTAGGTTACCTAGGCAGGCAGGCAGAAGGCCCGCATGTGGCCTACTTGCACACGTGTGGCTTGCATCTCAATGCACCCGTATCAATATGCACTCTCAGACCAAACAAAATGTTGCAGAGACAACCTTATACACAAAGCTATGGAAGTTTTTCAATCAGACTTTACTCGCGATAAAACTGAAACACTAAATAGGTAAACAAAATACTTATTATAAATTCGCTAAGTAGGTATAGGTATTTGCGTATAGGATGCTGTTTTTTTAGGAGTGAACCAGCTCGTTAAAGTATTTTTTTTCCGAGAAACAAACTTACCGAAATATTTTGTATGGAAATAAAAATATTTTTCGAATTTTAACCAATGTTCTTTTCTTCGTTTTGAGAGATATTCACTTTCACAGGCTAGTTTTCCTAATACTCTGTAGATTAAACAAGGTCCTACATTTTGATGCAGCTAATTTATATTATAAGATTTTGTGTCAGTAAGTCTTATTTTGCTGGCTCCTAGGGTTCCCTCTGAAATATTCCCATGATGTGAGTATGCACGATGCAGCCGCGATATACCTAGCCCGTTAAATATTTATATCGTACCGTTTTGGGTGCTGTTCGCTGGATTTAGTACGCTTAGAGACAGAGCAGTGAGTATAAGAAAGATTAAAGCTCTAAAAAAGACAAAACGAAACCCTACTGCGGTAATTTCAAACTGATGTTTTTCATTTCAAACCCACCACTTTGTATTTATGAAATTTTTATATATCCAGTGTCACTCCCAAAGCTAAGACGAATCTAAAGACACCTCACATGTCAAAATTCACCAGCGGTTTAGGCTGTAGCCCGTAAAAAAGAATGTTCTTGTCCACATACATACATATTCTCTTAAAACGTAACCTTCCTTCTGAGGCAGTCGGGTAGCAAAAGTTCATAATACTTAATATGACTTTCATCATAATAAAATGTTTTACGTAAGCATAAGCATCTACACGGTTTCAGGGAAATGACGCAAACAAGACGTGGTAAGTAACACAAAAGTTGTTCAATTTCATGAAATGAGAAGGTCAAAGTACAGGTTTTGCTTACTTCCACCACAGAATAGAATAGGTACCTATATAATAGTAGTGCTTCCACCAAACGCACTTCTTTTTTAATATCCCATTTATAGTCTGAAAATTCAAATCCACGTTTTTAGATGCGTAACAAAAACTTTATTCAGTAAAGTTCAAATTGAGCATGTAAAACCCTTCATGTAACCAAAATCTAGCTGCAATTATTGTAGATCTATTATTTCAGTTATGGATAGCGCAGCAAAAACCACAACACTTATTAAAACAGCTTTACAACAAATCCACACATCTTTCACGCAATAAAAAGAGCTATACGACGTGACAAGACAATACAAAACGACACTCCATTACACGATTCCATAAAACAAGTCAAACAAAATAAAACTAATGCGTAAAACAAATCGCCAGGCGACGGAGGGGGAGAGAGGGGCGGCGGAGGGGGAGTCTACAACTCTACTACGGCACTCTCGGTTTCATTCATAACTTTTTACAAGTTTATCTGCGGCGATACCTCCTACCTATTTATGTGTTTGCGACTGCCATGCCAAAGATTATGCGGTTATGCAGAAGTACAACTAGCAATGTGCCGTTCCCGTTTTAGTAATTTACTGGGAATATTCCCCGAGTAAAATACCCAGTAAACTTCTAAATTACCGGAAACTTTGGGAATATTACCCGGACTAATTTTCAATTTTAATTTTTATTGTTATCTTGTTCATAGGTAAACTTGTTTATAATCACGAATCTAAACAAACTTTGTGTGTCGACCGTTATTCAAACTATATGCCGTTGATAAACACGCAAAATTTTCAAGTTCGTAATACATACCTTAATAATTATTCAAAATTAGCTGTTACCCGCGCTGTTCTAAACGACTCATCACCAGCCGGTTCTGAGTTTTCGCTATCGGTCACTAGTAAAATTTCACCCTACATTTATGTTGGATTTTTTCAATAGTGAGCTGAAAATTACCACCACGGTTACCAGAAGAAAAATTGTAAACTAACCGCAAAACTTTGGCGGCGTGGTTAGCTGTAAGCCAATCCGCTTCCAGATGACCTGAACAGCCAACGTTTCTGAGACGATGTGGGAGCTAAGGGGGTTCCAAGGTGCTGTCGAGGTAGATCTTGCGAGGTTTAAGGCAGTGTCTCAACCTGAGTCAGGAGCATGGCTGCATGCACTGCCTTCGCCACATTTGGGCACCTTTCTCGATGACAGCTCACTGCGCGTGCCAGTTGCTCTACGCCTGGGCTGCGATGTTTGCGGACGCCATCAATGCATCTGTGGCTCCATGGTTGAGAGCAACGGCCACCACGCTTTGAGCTGCTGTAACTGCTCAGGGAGGTCACCGTGTCATCATGCTTTGAACGATTTTGTCCGGAGAGCTCTATTAACAGCCAATATTCCTTGTTTACTGGACCCTCGGAGGTTAAGACGCTCGGACGGGAAAAAACCTGATGGTATGACTGGTGCCATCGAAAAAAAGCAAGTGTTTGCTGTGGAATGCCACGTGTGTAAGTACCGCAGCTTGCAGCACTGCCTCACAGCTAGCGAGAACAATTAGAACACCCAAAGCGACTGCTGATTTTGCAGTTTTTAAGAAGAAGGTATCATCCAGTTTTCCTCAGCGGCCTCTGAGCTACAAAAAATGCTGCAAGCAATACAATCTTAGGCAAGCCTCGTGGTTGGACTGAAGATGAATATGTCAAAGACTAAGGTACATGACAAATCGTACTGAGCAAATTGTGGAAGTGGATAGGGAAAAAATAGCGAATGTCCAAGTCTAGTAGGTACTTAGGCCAAATAATCTTGTTTCAGGCGAGACAAAATAAAGAAATTGAAAGACGGTCTGAGAACGCCTGAAAAGCTATTGGGCTATAAAAGAAAGGAAATCAATTTCCTCATGAAAGGAATTTTTTTCTTTGAAACGCAAGCTTATGAACATGTGCATTCTCCCCATCCTTACCTACAGAACAGAGCTCATACGTGATCTGTGATGGACATTCAGAAGTCCAAACATGGGGTTAGCAAACGTAGAATGAAACGCAGCATACTTGGAGTCAAACTGAACGAATGATTCGGAACTCGGTGCTGCGTACGGTGACTCTCTCTAAAACTCTGGGAAATCCTGCTAGAAACTATGAGTAACTTTAGATTTGGCAATGTTACTAGTAACATTGAGGGGAATATTCCCGGAAATATTGGGAATTTACTACCCCCATTAATATTATTCAAGTATTTGTATGTAAAGTTACTTAAAACTCTAAATTTAGTCATCTTATAAAGACACATTTAAAAATTTTGTAATATCAATGCGTTTTTTCAAAGTTTCTATGTTACCGGGGAATATTACTCGTGCCCGGGAAAGTTACTGGGTATAATACCAATGTTACTGGGAACGGCACATTGCTAAGTACAACAAATCAACGTAACTAACTACGACTAGATAGATACTGTAGATGATAATACCGCGGGAGTAACAGAAAGGGTATTACAAGCCGAAAGGAGGTGAAGGTACTCATGAAACTGAACAACTTTCCCCATGGAACATGGGTCGAAATATGAAAAAAAAATTTGGACCTCCCGTAGTAAATCAGTCAGCTGATCGGCAATTTTGTATGGGAGTTCCAATTTTTTTTTTCATATTTCGACCCATGTTCCATGGGGAAAGTTGTTCAGTTTCATGAGTACCTTCACCTCCTTTCGGCTTGTAATACTCTTTCTGTTACTCCCGGTATAATGCTTGCTGAAAATCACGACATTAATTTTGAATTATTTTACCTAACCTTGGTTCTAAACTCAGTGTAATCTACCCCATATAATTATTTCAATAACATTTTCAAACTGAAAATGCTACATATACGATACGCATACTCGTACGTACAATTTTATTACCCAGTTACTCAGAAAAAGCTCTTCTCGTAACCAGTGCTATATTTTTTATTTAATGTACCAGGGTTCCTGGGGTCGTTTGTTGACTTGGTGTCCGAGACCGACACAAGAGAAATAGCGACTGACTCCAATAGGCACATAAAAAGAAACTTACCCGTTCCCATTCTAAAGTTGAGTAAATAATTATTTCTATGCATAGCTATTAAGTATATTTTTTCCAAATTGACATTTAAATCTCGAACGCTGCATCGCTACGTTTGTAGTACGTACGTAGCTCGTTACTACAAATCTATCTACTCGTACGTGTAAAAACGTGAACTTTCACGACTCCAGAGTCCTCACCGAGTCTTCGACCTCGTAGGCAAAAACGTACACCCACTTCCACCGCTTACTCTTTGCCCTGAGCGACGCACACATGCGCAGTGCCGCTGGCAGTCGAGGCACACATTTATAAATTGAAATAAAGTTTTAGTTGGGCATTGGGCATGAATGAAAGCGAAAGCGCGGGGCGGAACGGCTGATTGTTATCAAAACAATGCTTTGCGCCCTTGAAACCCTTCGTTCCTATGGAGTGGAATTTTCAGGAAAATATTGGGAAGTTGTACGGATTTGAGAATAACCGTTTAGGTGGGACAGAGAGGCAGAATATTCTAGAAAGTTAGGTTATGAATAAAACACTCAATTTTACACAATAATGCACGCACAATGTAGGGTTTTCAGGCGAAAATACTTATTTATTGCCCTGAAACGTAATGTTTTGTTTATACTTATTTGTATAAAATTACTTTTGTTACGAATTCATGGTGGGTGTAATTATAATAAAAAACTTTAAAAAAACAAGGTTTTATTTCGTTACCATTTTGCAGCAGCGTATTTTAATGTTACGTTATAGGTATTTGTAACGTAAGACGACAACCTTACGACAACCGATATTTAGGCATAGGTGTCTCTGCCAAATTCGTCAAAGATAATCGTTTAGGAAACGTGATTCCCTTTCCTAATCTATCTATATGTACCTACATAAGTAATAGATAGCTAGATATATTGGTACGCCTACACTTACCAGTACACGTGAGACATTTCAGCCTACTAGAGTGGGGCCAGTCAAAATAGCAAAATTTAACAGACAGATCGAAGACAACTCCCTTAAAAGATATGTTCCAGTAAGGAATGAAACCTGCCTATCCCTTTCATAGCATACCAATAGGTTTTAACAACTGTCAAATCTAGCTTGTTAGTGTGGCCTCACTTGTCTACACGAGACATAATGCGGGTAGGTGACCGGCGACCGGACCGGCTGACGATAACGTGACTTTGGGCGATTACGTCGATAATGTACAGGGTGCTAGGAAAGATCCTATCTGATTTAGAAGGGCACTTTGCTCTACGAGGCTGAATGTAGGTATATATCTTGAGTAATAGTAATCCTAGACGAAATTTTGTTTTTTTTTTAAACCCATCCATTTTTTTAAATAATTCTACTGGCTTTCACTCCTTTTCACTTACTGAAAAATTTGGTAAAGATCCTAATCTGATTTGGAGGGTACTTTTCTCTTCGAGACTGAATGGTATCTTGAGTAATAGTTACCTACAGTAAACCTAGACGAAGCTTTTGTTTCTTTTTCCATTTTGCCCATCAATTTCTTAATTTGATTGGCTTCCACTCCTTTTCACTTATTGAAAAGTTTGTTAATCAGGTGCTAGTAAAGATCCTATCTGATTTAGAATGGCACTTTGCTCTACGAGGCTGAATAGTATCTTGAACAAAAGTTACCTACCTACAGTAATTCTAGATGAAGCTTTGTTTTTTTATCTTTTATGCCCATCCATTTATTAGGTAATTCTACTGGCTCTCCTTCTCACTTACTGAAAAATTTGATAACCAGGTGCTAGGAAAGATCCTATCTAATTAAGAAAGCCACTTTGCTCTACGAAGCTGAATAGCATCTTGAGCAATACTTTCCCACTTTCCCACAATAATATATGGAACTTTGTTTTCCTTTTGCTTTTTTATTTTTGGCCATTCTTTTATTAATTCTGGCTTCCACTCCTTTTCATTTACTGAAAAATTTGGTAATCAACTGCTGGTAAAGATCCTATCTGATTTAGAAGGGTACTTTGCTCTACGAGGGTGAATAGTATGTTAAGTCTTGAGTAGGTAATCCTTCAAAAACTTTATTTATTTTTTTGTTACAATCCATTTATTAACTCTACTAGCTTCCACTCCGTCTCTTGAAACTAAGGTCTTCTAACTTTTGCTACTTCTTTACTAAATAGACAATTTTAAGAGCTTTCGCGCGTTTTCTAGTCAGTACAGTAGGTTTATGGGGACAAGTAATACATAGGTATATTATGACCTCACTTTTAAAATATTTTCAACGTAGTTATTTAGGGGTATTATTGTCAATGATATCGTCATATCATCTTTACCTTGCGTTTCTCAAATCTATTTTTCCATATTTTTTCGTGTCATTACTTGTTTTTTATCACTTCGTCCTTTTTCCTTGCGGCTAAACCGCATTTTTTGCTGGAATCCTCGCCTGACCTTCAAGACTCCGATGGTTTATCGTAGTGACCTGAGCGGGATCTAAGCTTGAGTCTGCGTTACTGACAGCTCTTGATGGAGGTGACGCGCTAAAGAGGTAGAAACCTGGGCTGTTACCAGGTTCTCCAAAATCAATACCAATAATTTTACTTTTGTTACGAGACGATTTTGAAATGCCGACGCCCAATATTGGAACGGCTCTGATAATTTATTTTAAATATTTAAGGAATGCAAACACCAACAATTTACAAAAAGTAATCTGATAGTTATCCGATATAAGGGCACAAACAGGCTAAAAAGAAGCATCCACCTATTAATATGGAAAGGGGAAGAAGAAGAAGAAGAAGAACTCTTCTGGCTCAAAATTACAATACCTTATCCAATTTGTCTTATTCGTAGACCAACTACTAGGTAATAGGAAAGTTTGAAAATACGACAAAGGTAAAGTTGAAACGGAAAACTAGGCCAAAGTCAGGTTAGGATTGTCAATCCTGTTAAACTTCATAACCGAAAATCCAAATCACTAAAGTGTCAGCCTACGCAAGACTACAATTCTGAATGCCATTCAAAGTGGTCAAAGCCTTTGTTTACATAGCTTTCGGAACAGTTCAACATAGCCGTCCGACGGCAAATCGAAGCTAAGCTACGATAAATAGCTACCTACCTAGGTGTCCTATCACATCGAGTAAAGTGCTATCCAAAAATGATGTGAATGAAACTGTTCTGTCGTTGTCTGTCTCGTCAATACGGACTGAGGCGACGACAAGCGACAGAGTTTTTTTTTTTTAATTTGGCCCCTGACGTGATTTTGAGAACCACCACCACAGTCTTATCATACCCTATCCTCCGAAGCACGCACAACGGTGGTTCTCGGCAGATACTTAATAATTGTCATACCTATCTCTACTTATAGAATTTATATCGATAATATCACAGCTGGATACATACTGTAGTTGTAGAGAGCAGGCCGCTGCCAAAGGGGGACAAAAGGGGAGGTCGGCGCACGTCGCAGCGTCGCGAGGCCAGCTCGCAGCGCGGCGCGGCGCGCCCTTGCGCGGAGGTGACGACGCGGCAATTAAAGTCGCGCGGTCATTCGCTCTCTGGCGCGGTGTCAACGATTCCAATCATCCTGCGATAGCGCCCGGACGCGACGCCCGCGCGGTAAGACGCGCAACTAGGGCTGTCAGTAGCTAGCTGGTGCGACAGACGCAGCGACCGACGTGGCAATTAAAGTCGCGCGGTCATTCGCTCTCTGGCGCGGTGTCAACGATTCCAATCATCCTGCGATAGCGTCCGGACGCGACGCCCGCGCGGTAAGACGCGCAACTAGGGCTGCCAGTAGCTAGTCCAAACGACAGTCGCAGCGACTGACGCGGCAACTAAAATCGTGCGGTCATTCGCTCTCTGGCGCGGTGTCAACGATTCCAATCATCCTGCGATAGCGCCCGGACGCGACGCCCGCGCGGTAAGACGCGCATCTAGGGCTGTCAGTAGCTAGCCGATACGATAGTCGCAGCGACTGACGCAACAATCATCCTGCGACAGCGCCCGGACGCGACGCCCGCGCGTCACTAGCTAGCTGATGCGTCAGTCGTAGCGACTGACGCGGCAATTAAAGTCGCGCGGTCATTCGCTCTCTGGCGCGGTGTCAGCGATTCCAATCATCCTGCGATAGCGTCCGGACGCGACGCCCGCGCGGTAAGACGCGCAAATAGGGCTGTCAGTAGCTCAGGCGACAGTCGCAGCGACTGACGCGGCAATTAAAGTCGCGCGGTCATTCGCTCTCTGGCGCGGTGTCAACGATTCCAATCATCCTGCGATAGCGTCCGGACGCGACGCCCGCGCGGTAAGACGCGCAAATAGGGCTGTCAGTAGCTCAGGCGACAGTCGCAGCGACTGACGCGGCAATTAAAGTCGCGCGGTCATTCGCTCTCTGGCGCGGTGTCAACGATTCCAATCATCCTGCGATAGCGCCCGGACGCGACGCCCGCGCGGTTAGACGCGCAACTAGGGCTGTCAGTAACTAGCCAGTGCGACAGTCGCAGCGACCGACGCGGCAATTAAAGTCGCGCGGTCATTCGCTCTCTGGCGCGGTGTCAACGATTCCAATCGTCCTGCAATAGCGCCCGGACGCGACGCCCGCGCGGTAAGACGCGCTACTAGGGCTGTCAGTAGCAAGTCAGGCGACAGTCGCAGCGACTGACGCGACAATTAAAGTCGCGCGGTCATTCGCTTTTCTGGCGCGGTGTCAACGATTCCAATCATCCTGCGATAGCGCCCGGACGCGACGCCCGCGCGGTAACAAGCGGTACTAGGGCTGCCAAAATCTAGCTGATGCGACAGTCGTTGCGACTGACGCGGCAATTAAAGTCGCGCGGTCATTCGCTCTCTGGCACGGTGTCAACGATTCCAATTATCCTGCGATAGCGCCCGGACGCGACGCCCGCGCGGTAAGACGCGCAACTAGGGCTGTCAATAGCTAGCCGGTACGACAGTCGCAGCGACCGACGCGGCAATTAAAGTCGTGCTGTTATTTGCTCTGATGGCGCGGTGTCAACGATTCCAATCATCCTGCGATAGCGCCCGGACGCGACGCCCGCGCGGTAAAACGCGCTACTAGGGCTGCCATAAGCTAGCCGGTACGACAGTCGCAGCGACTGACGCGGCAATTAAAGTCGCGCGGTCATTCGCTCTCTGGCGCGGTGTCAACGATTCCAATCATCCTGCGATAGCGCCCGGACGCGACGCCCGCGCGGTAAGACGCGCAACTAGGGCTGCCAGAGACTTGTTCATGCCACAGTCGCAGCGACTGACGCGGCAATTAAAGTCGCGCGGTCATTCGCTCTCTGGCGCGGTGTCAACGATTCCAATCATCCTGCGATAGCGCCCGGACGCGACGCCCGCGCGGTAAGACGCGCATCTAGGGCTGTCAGTAGCTAGCCGGCGCGACAGTCGTAGCGACTGACGCAACAATCGTCCTGCCATAGCGCCCGGACGCGACGCCCGCGCGGTAAGACGCGCAACTAGGGCTGTCAGAGGCTAGCCCGGGCGACAGTCGCAGCGACTGACGCGGTTATTAAAGTCGCGCGGTCATTCGCACTCTGGCGCGGTGTCAACGATTCCAATCATCCTGCGATAGCGTCCGGACGCGACGCCCGCGCGGTAAGACGCGATACTAGGGCTGTCAGTAGCTAGTCCATGCGACAGTCGCAGCGACTGACGCGGCAATTAAAGTCGCGCGGTCATTCGCTCTCTGGCGCGGTGTCAACGATTCCAATCATCCTGCGATAGCGCCCGGACGCGACGCCCGCGCGGTAACACGCGGTACTAGGGCTGTCAGAGGCTAGTCCATGCGACAGTCGTAGCGACTGACGCGGCAATTAAAGTCGCGCGGTCATTCGCTCTCTGGCGCGGTGTCAACGATTCCAATCATCCTGCGATAGCGTCCGGACGCGACGCCCGCGCGGTACGTCGCGCAACTAGGGCGGTCAGAGGCTTGTTCGTGCGACAGTCGCAGCGACTGACGCGGCAACCAATCATCTTGCGGCGATTGCGCCCGGACGCAACGCCCGCGCGGTAAGACGCGCCACCAGCGCCACTAAGGCTGTCAATAGGTAATACAAGCGACAGTCGCAGCGACTGACGCAGCAACCAATCATCCTACGGCAACATTGTCCAGACACGGCGCCCTCACGCATAAAACGCTGCGGGGCCGATAGCGCGGTCCTATTAAAGCTAGTGGGTGCGACAATCGCAGCGACTGACGCAACAGTTATTCTAGTGTCGCGCAGTCGCATGAAATGCTAGACGACCAAGTATAAGTACAAACGAGGTACAGTTGGTGTCGCGAACTATTGGAAAATTGGAAATCGAATCGATCAAAATGTTATTAAGTTTAAACTGTTGACACGAAAAGAAGAAGAAGAATAAAAACGAACATGATGATTTCAGTCATTTTATTCTACTATGACGAGTAGACGCAAATAGAAATGTAGTTGCATAATAGCAAAATGCTTGCTTGTACAAAATTTTGATTGACGTAGTTGAAAAGTATAAATTATGAAATGTTTCGCCAGCCCTAGTCGCGTGGCTCGCACGGTGACCGCTAAATTGCGAAGAACACGCGCGGCTCAGACAGTTGCGGTTTCTGTCTGTACTCGTCTTGCTGCCATATAGGTAGGTGAGGTACTATACCTACATATCTTACCTATACAGGGTGTTAATTTAAATGCGCGCCATAGTTTCAGGGGAGCTTTAGTGTTGATAATAAACGACGCCGTAGAAAAAATACAGGACATTTTTTTTTTACTCCCGAATATTTAGAATTTTTTGACACTTGTCGTTCAAAGACTGCCAGTACAAATACTTTCTTCTAGCCAACTTAGAGTTTGAATGAGTCTTGGCTGAGATATAGGCATTTCTATGAAATTTCGGCTAAGTGTAAAAAAACAGCGTTTTTTTTTACTGCACCCTCTACCGACACTTAATCCGCCCTAAAGCACCATGGCACGCATTAAAATTAACACCCTGTATAGGTACATAGCATTCACGTACATACGTAGGTAGGTACGGCAAATGCAAGAAAAACCACCGGTACTATTTTCAGAGCACGCGAAATGCGACGTCCATAAATTTCTTAATTACTTCGCGAGGTCAACATTTTTGGCGTTGCCGGAAATGTGTTCCTTTGGAGACAATGGCTTGGAAACTTTGAAAGGGCTGACCTAGTAATTACTTAAAAACTTGTTGATAAAATGTAGGTATAACTTTCATTATTTATTTTGATCAAAACAAACGTTTCGTTCCGGCGACACTCTACCTGCCACGTAAGAAATAGAGCCCTGACTTATTAGGTGGCAGAGAACGGAAAGCGGATGAAAATAATTATAAATAGACTTATGCCGTCAACATTACCATACTTTACATGTTTTAGAAGAAGCCTAAGGCAATTTCACAGCTTCGACATACTTCGTACCTATTGCGGCGAATTCTTTTGTACAATTTGCACATCATTATAGCATGACCAGGAGGAAATGCATACGTTAACGGTTAGAGGTTCATAATGACACCTCCCGATTCACGCGCGCCCTTAGGACATAGAACCCTTTTGGTAACAAAGTTGCATCGCTTTGTATTTATTTCTAGCTTTGATTATTGTAAGAGGCTAGTAAGACGCAAGCTCTAAACGGTGTCTCTGCTGTTTCTTACATTTTAGTTCGAAACGGTTTCAAGCGTCACGATGCCGCATGTCTCTGTCTCATGTCTTGCGTCACTCCGTGGGTTACTGTCAAAGATAACTTGACAGTGCAATACATACCTACTTCGCGTACCTATGGCGGCGAATTCTTTTGTACAATTTGCACATCATTATAGCATAACCAGTAGGAAATGCATACGTTAACGGTTAGAGGCTCGTAATGACACCTTTCGATGCAGGCGCGCCCTTAGGACATAGGGCCCGCTTGGTAACTTTGTATCGCTTTGTATTTATTTCTAGCTTTGATTATTGTAAGAGGCTACTAAGGCACAAGCTTTACGGAGAAGACGTAAGTCATGACGCGTGGGATCGCATCTGTCAGACAAGTTATTGTCAGCCGTCATCGATGCGACGCGCGTTTTACACGTGTAGACGGTGTCTCTTCTGTTTCTTGCATTTTATCGTATTGAAACAGTTTCAAGAGTCGCGATGCCGCATGTCTCCGTCTCATGTCTTACTTACATCTCACCTCTGGAGTTGATGCCTAAGACAATTTCACAGCATAATGCTAACTAATACATACTTCATACTTACTTATTGCGGCAAATTCTTTTGTACAATTTGCACATCATTATAGCATGACCAGGAGGAAATGCATATACGTTAACGGTTAGAGGTTTGTTGCCATAATGACACCTCCCGATGCACGCGTACCCTTAGGACATAGGGCCCGCTTGGCAACTAAGTTGTATTGCATGACTTTATTTCTATCATTGGTATGGATAGTTTCATCAAAAACGTACGTTTAATATAAGCGGTATGCCATAGCGATAAATTTTTAGCTCATCGCCTAAAATTTAAATACTTATAAGAATGTAGTGTTTTCTCTGTCTGTCTGTCATTGAATTCGCTAACTCCTTTCTAAACCACGCAACGTATTTTGACGCGGTTTTTAAATAGATAGAAAGAGTTATTCAAGAGAGAAATTAATACTTATGAATAACACATATCGGGAAAAAGCCCTTTTCACGAAAGAAAATGAGTTGCAGCGGGTGAAACCGCTAACGGGCCGTGAAAATCGGATAAAAACACTTGAAACTTCCTTGCAAGACCGCACATCAGTCTATGCCCACGCTGTAGTGTACCTAAACAGCTGGCTAGTAATAGAATCATCTTCTTTTTCTTATCTCTACTAATGCAAGCAGACATCTGATCGCGCCACGTGTACGAATACACCTGTTTTATACACCTGAACACGAGCCAAGCCAGTCGGACTGGTGATTAGGACTAGATCTAGACTATAAGGAAACTAGTCATGACTGACAGGTGGATGAAAGGAAATAGATCTTTGAACAGGCCTGTTAGAGAATTCTGATGCTTGTGACATCTTACTCGGCAATTTGTAGAATTTAATGAAATAGCTACTCCTTTTAGAAACTGAGTTTTGAAGTTATGACATTTATTTTCCAAGAGCTAAATATATCACACTTTTTTCGTAAAATTTCTCGCTTTTCCTTTCCAAGCGTGACTCCTTTTAATGCCTGCCTACACGCGCCGGCAAAAATAGCCGCAACGGTCAGCGAAATATCCCCCTACTACCGCCCACGGAGTCTAAACACGCGCCCGGTCATTGCCGGGGGAAAATGCTAGAGGTGAACCCAGATGGAAACGCATTGCCAAAGAAATGCAGCGCACCCGTACGAGTTTCAACGGCAAATACACATAAAAGTTTACGCGCGCGCTCGCCGCTTCAATATCAGATAGCTAGCGGGTTAAATTTATCCCGAGCGGGACTGCAAAAGGCGGGCTCATAAAAAGCGCGGCTCGGTTGATTACAAAGCCGCGGCGGGTTTATGGGTCCGCATCTCGCGTGCCTGCTCGCCCGTCGCCGCCGCACCGCCGCACCGCCGCCGCCGAGACGCGAGGGTAGTTTTTCAGTCGCCGAGCCCCCGACACATAAATAAGTGATCACCGGCCCCCCTCCCCTCAACCCGCGCACACCCCGCTCGTAAACTAAGCGCAGATAGCGAGAGGACTTAATGGCTGATCGGATTTTGATTAGCGCGGGCCGGCGACGCAGCCCCGCACCCGGAGCCCGAATTTGAATAGATAAGTGGGCACCCGAGGACGGCGGCTCGCGACCGTAATTTACATACTTACTGGCTTTCGGCGAACATAGAGGGTGCCAAGTTATGGACGACGCAAAAACGATAAAGTTGAAATAAAGCCCCGGTCATCGATTCGGTCGCGGGTAGTGCTTTTTTACCGAATTCTGTTTGTTATCTGCACGAGCCCACGAGCCACGGAGTCCGCGGTCGTTTTTTGTTGCGCTTAATCTGTGCTCGCTATCGGGACAGAGCTATGTGTACGAAAAAACCTTATCAATTCACATTGGACAAGTTGCTACGGTAGCGACGATGAGTTACGAAGCTTCGTATGTTGCTATTTCATCCTCCTTTTCCTTTGTCTCTATCGCCACCGGTTGGACAAGTAAATGCGGATGACAAAAACGAGAACGCGAGTGGCCATCACGACTTCAAATTGAAACGTCGATTGACGGGGCAGAATTCTCACTCAACCGTTCCCGGAATACTTGCATGCGTCGCACGTTCGATCTGCACATATCATTATATCACTAATTTTACTATGGCAATTTTAATAAAAACGCTCGGCTATCAGGCGCGAATTCTTTAGTTTTATGTGAGATATAAAGAGTTTACCGTTTCGAGTGTGGAGTTTAACGATGGCGCATTGCACCAGGCGTGAAGGCGTCTATAAACGGCTTCGGCGATTTCGCTTAGTGTTATGACTTCGAGTGGATGGTGCTAGCAAGTGTGCCGACCTAGCGAGCTACCTAGCGAGCTGTATTGATGAGGAAAGCTGCCTTGTGATTGGCCGCTCGCTAGTCGCTGCTGGTACTCGCTTGCCAGTAAGCTCTATTCACAACGGGGAATTAACTTCGCGATCGACATGGATTCTAGGTTCGTGAGATAAATTCTGAAAGAGTTTCGGATTCTATAGTCAGAATTTGCTAACAACTTTCAAGCCATTTGCAAGCAACAATCTGATAGGTATCTAAGTAGGTATCCAATCAGCCTATCAACTTATTAGAATTGCTTACTTTCCTACAGAAATAGTAATCAGGGTCGTAGGTTTCAACTGGTTGGATTTCGACTCTACAAACAAAGAAATACATCAATATAACACCGTTTATTCTTTGTTTTGGCACATCCTTGCCACCCTACAGTGATAACGGCAGCCGGTACACACCGTCGTCGCGTACATTTTATCATTTAATAGGGGCACCAGCATTCGCGCGGCAGGGCGGACGCGGTCGGGCGCCGTCAGGTATCTTGCCCGTGTACGGTTTCCGGGACCCAGGGTTGCCGCTTACGACAAAAAACAGGCTCCAGACGTGGTAGAAAAGACGCTAGATAATGGAAGATATTCGAAAGAAGTCGCAAAAATTTCAAAAATAGTTTTGAGTAAAAAATGTGTGTAAAAAGGCGACATTTGTCTTACGACGATGATGCAGCAGCAGCAGCAGCTGTAGAAGTATCCGGAGGAGCGAGTGAGACGCATCCAGCAATGAAATAAAATATCATTCTTAGAGGAATTTCTGCAAAACTCGTCACCCAGCTTAGTTGGTGTTAATTTTTACCCAAATATTAAAGTTGCTAGATAAGTCAATACTTTCCAGCGTCAAGATCGAAAAACGTTACCCTTAAATAGTGACAGTTGGTAAAACGGCAACACTCGGGCTCTCAACGTCGCGAGGTCGGGGTTTCGCCCCCCACGGCCAGGGGGGTGTCACCCCCCTGCTTGTTTAGTTTGGCAGGTAAAGCACAGCTAGGGACATCTCGAGAGGGGCTCGCGAGTGCCAAGTATGGTAGTAAGTACGTAAAAAGCGCTAGATAAGTCACTATTTTCTAGCGAACAAGATCGAAAAAATTACACTAAATTAGCGACAGTCAGTAAAACGGCAACACTCGGTCTCTCAACGTCGCGAGGTCGGGCTTTCGCCCCCCACGGCCAGGGGGGTGTCAACCCCCCCGCTTGTTTAGTTTGGCAGGTAAAGCACAGCGAGACATCTCGAGAGGGGCTCGCGAGTGCCAAGTATGGTACCTACTTGGTGTCCGAAATTTGTTAGCGCATTATCTTATTGGCTGCACTCGTTTTAGTAAACTATATACTGCGTGTTAGAAAACAACCAATAAAGCTGAAAAGTGGTCAAGGTACTCATAAAACTAAACAACTTTCCCTATGGATCATGGCTCGAAATATGAAAAAAAATACACCTCATAGAAATTGACTCGGTCGGCTTGTAGGTATATTTTGTACAGGACGTGCATTTTTTCCATATTTCCATGGGGAAAGTTGTTCAGTTTCATGAGAATCTTGACCTTAACGTCTTTTCGGCTCTATTTGTTGTTCTGTAACACCCAGTATAGCCGTACCCATCCGCAAGCATTCTCTTCATTCTTGTAATACTAAACAGAAAAGAAACCATATTCGCATTACAACTGTGTAAAACGTCATAGCCAATTTTCGATTCTAGCTAGATTATGACAAGGCCTCCTAAGTAACCAACTCCGAATAATTTAATTTAATAAAGTCTGGTGTTGACAGAGTGATGTTTCAATAAGATCTAACAATTTCATCTACTCGTGCCGGACCAATTATTGAAGGTAACGACATTTTCATTAGGTAGGTATTTCAGGACAGCAGACTGCCACGCCCAAAATTAAAATTGACAATAATTACATTTTACACAAAATAAACCTTTGCTTTTACAAACAAACAAAAATCGTAATACAATGCCTTGGATAAAAAAAGTGTTTCTAAACTGAACCTACTTTACCTTATCCTAAACTACGGCACGGAATTAAATTAACACCCTGTATTAAATGATCGGTTATTGCTAAATGGACATCTCTTCTAAACTCGTACCCATACACAAGCTTTCCCTTCTTTCTTGTATACTAAACAAAAAAACTACAAGTATTCGCTTTACAATTGTGTAAAAAATCAAAGCCAATTTCCGATTCTACCTAGATTATGACAAGGCCTCCTAAGCCTCCTCTTCTTTCTTGTATACTAAACAAAAAAACTATATTTGTATTACAAATGTGTAAGACGTCATAGCCAATTTTCAATTCTAGATTATGACAAGGCCTCCTAAGTAACCAACTCCGAATAACTTAATTTAATAAAGTCTGGTGTTGACAGAGTGATGTTTCAATAAGATCTAACAATTTCGTCTACTCGTGCCGGTGCCTGTGCCCAATTATTGAAGGTAAGGACATTTTCGTTAGGTATTTCAGGACAGCAGACTGCCACGATCAAGATTAAAGCTGACAACAATTTACATTTTACACAAAATTAACTTTTAGTGTCTCAACACACTACGACCGAAATTACGCGACGGAATACGGCGCAATTACGCCAGCAATGCTATTTGCATTACGGAATGACACACTTCAGCCGAAATTTCCGTCGCCGAATGTCAGTCCTAAGTAATTCGGCGTGGTTTGTATTAGCTTAGTGTGTCCTCCCAACCGAAAACGCCGAAAACTGACGGAACGGAATTCAGCCGCCGAATTTTGGTCGTAGTGTGTCTACACACTAACTTTTACAAACATACAAAACAGGGTAGGTTAAATATCAATAAAAGAAAAAAAACATGTGTCTTTATCAATACTGAACCTACTTTACCTTATTCTAGGCTACATCATAAATTTAAATTAACACTCTGTATAGAGTGATTGGTAGGTTTATTGTTAAATGGACATCACTTCTTAAAAGCCTATTTTGTAGAGAACCAGGCAAAAGGCCTATAAGGCCAGCAGCGCAAGACGTAAAGTTTAACGATTCCGCTTGACAATTATTGGCGAGTATACTGTCGAGTTTAGTGGCAAGTTCGGTCTTCGTTCATCTGTGCAACGGGAGTCAAATGAATTGGACACAGATATTAGATACAAGAAACAAGACAAAATATGAAAGTTTTTTTTGTATAGAGCCCATTGCGTAGCAAATGGCTACGAAGGTGCTACGAAGAGTGTGTAACCGAATTGTAAATTGATGACTTTAAGAAAAAACTTGCTACGATATTTCTTACTACTTACATTTTTCTTGTTGGAGAAAAGCTCCGATTAATTGAATACTTTTAAACTTGACTTTCTTATTTGGTCACTTTCCAATTGGAAGACTAAACCATCCTACTCGAAATAAACCCTTTTTTAACAATCCGTACACTGGAAAATGGAAAACCTTCTTCTAAGCTTTTACGAAGCTACCTATAAAAACCTAGCCTAATCTTTCACACATCTCAAATACTCTCAAACAAGCCACTGAAGTTCACTCATCCCCCCTAGCGTAGTCCATACCGATGTACGCTGGTAATGTTCGCGAGAGGATTGCCAATTAGCTTGCCGATAATAAAATCAACAAGTACGTAAAACTTGCAAGCTCAATGGAAAATATCCGAGCCGTAGTCCGTCTAGTAGCTTGAGAGCTGGTCACTCTAAATGGTGTGCGATTTGACGAGCGTACTCATTGCTATTGGTCTGGTCTTCAACTATTCTATCTGGAGAGTTAGCCACGTCAAAAGACTAACCTTTTACTAAGCTACTTATGCAAACCTAGCCTAATCTTTCACACATCTCAAGTACTCTCAAACAAGCCACTGAAGTTCACTCATCTCCCCTAGCGTAGTCCATACCGATGTACGCTGGTAATGTTCGCGAGAGGATTGCCAATTAGCTCGCCGATAATAAAATCAACAAGTACGTAAAACTCATTGGAAACTGCCCGAGCTGTAGTTCGTCTAGTAGCTTGAGAGCTATTCACGTCAAAAGGTGTGCCATTTGATGAACGAATTCATTAATATATCTGGAGAGTAGTGGAGAGTTAACCACGTCAAAAGGTGGCGTAAAACTTGCAACATCAATGGAAAATTTCCGAGGCCCGAGCTGTAGTTTGTATACCTATTAGCTGGCGCTGCCGTACTAATGGCGTCAAAAGGTGACTTGACGAGCGAAACAGCTCAGCAGAAGATACAAGATTTATTTAATAGGTTTAAATAGATCTTACGTTAAAAAAAGTTTCATAATTCTATAACATTCCTACTCTACTAGCGAGCCTAACTTATTGGGAAAATGTGTGAGCCTCAGTAGTAGAGAGGGACAAAATCCAAGTTAGTGTAAGCCTTTCTAACAGGTAAGAGTCTAATAAAGATGTCTAGTAGGTTTACAGATCGTGTACGAATTGATCATGATAGGGAATTAAACCAATTAATTACACAACAGATAATAAGTACATTGAATTTTCACGTAACTAGCCCTCAAACTATAAAAGACATAAATGTCGGAGTTCTTCTAAAAGACGTAGAAGCCGGTTTGAATCAGGAGGAAATTAGGCGCGTAAGATTGTGAAAAGCGTTGGAGCTCTGTCAGTTTTACTGAGTTTACACGTATATGTACCTATGTAAATCGCGCCTATATCCCTTGTGGTTGTGGTTGTGGGGTAGGCATAGCGTGAATGGATAAAAAAACGAACATTACTTACCAACTCTCAAATCCCTAGCCTAGTCGTTTCTTACGACACCAACTTGAAAGATATGGCTTACAACAGGTGGCGAATAACTTGAGTGTCTACAAAACACAACAATACTAAAGAAATAAGTTCAAGCGCAAAAGCTCCATTTATCTGAATGACTGAATGTCAGTCAACTCGTTTTGACAAAACTTTTCTAGCAATATAAATACCTACCCTACTACTTAGACGCATAAAAATACAGCTGCACAGTTGCTAAGTTCTGCATTGGATTCTTCTTAAAGCATACAAAACAGTATTAAAATATTCATCATGTTATATTAAAATGTAATCATTTCGCTCAATTATCAATTCAAAACGTTTAAAGATTCGATCATGCGTGATTGTAAATGATTTTTGTAACCTTTTTTGACAAGTTTTTCTCCAACTAATTTGCATCTATGTAGAAGATCTTTTGAGTGGCTACGGGTAGAAGAAGAAGAATATTGGTGGCTTTTGCTTGTGAAAATAATTCAATCACGTTTTATTCATTGCGAATTTGCAACAATTAGGAAAATAACATCAGAGTCGCGGAAAACGACTGGAGAGAGACATCTGTTTGTTTGTAGCGACTGCAACTGGCGAAAGCTTGGAAAAGCTGTTTATACCAGATGCCGTTTGACGTTTGATGCTGTGGAAATAAAGGAATTAGGTATCGAGGCAGATTGAAAATATCTAATTTACATTGTGATGTTTGCAGACAAACGCAATCATATCGCCTATCTTCTTTATTTAAGTGTACGTTTTCTATATTTTCTCAGCTAATATAAGTACATACTGGTTCTGAAAATTGAATGGTAAGTAAATAGATTTATTAAGCCTGATTTTATGCGTGTATTTTGGATACCCTTATTTTTTGGTCGATTCTTTTATTACGAAAACCAATCAAGCGAAGTCACAGTTGTCTCATTTTGATAAAGATCATTTAGTCACATACTTTTGTGAACGCAGCGGAGTTGACGTGTGAATATGAGGTGTCTTGTGTCTGAGCATTCCACTGTAGACTGCTGAGAAAGCAGTAAACGCAGGTGGCATGTGAATCACATGATGTGATGTGAGATAGACGACACCATACCGGCCTGCCAGTGGGCTTGTCATTGTGGGGTTTATTATGTAGAGAACTGTCTTGTAAGATTAGCCTGGTGGATGATCGCTCGGACGCTGAATTTTGTATTTGTTTCGCAGGCATAGGTGGCACATAGTTTTGTGCAGGTAACTTCATGAATGTTGATTGTTCTTTAGAACCCCGAGCACTAGCCGACACAGCCTAACATAAAATTCATGGAATCTATCAAGCCGGCCAAGCCCCTATGCCTTCAATATCTCCCACGAACCTATCTCGAGAACCAGACGTCTCTCCCGACTTACGCAACAAAATTTACGCTCAAGCGAGCCAAGGTCCACTAGCAGTAACGTTACTCACTCACACCCATGCAATTTGTATGAGAGCCGAGGCGAACCTCCCGCGCCCCCCTCATCGTGTTTAAACAGGGTCTGAGCGGGGCTCGAGATGCGCGTGGTCAGGGCTCTTGATACGACAAATGGTATAGTGCGGTATCGGTAGCTGACCGCCCAAAGTCGAGCTTCTTCGCCCCGCCAAGTGGCGTGATTTCGAATGGTTTCAAGGGGAGACCGGGGCAAGTTGGAGGGTCTGCGTTGGGCGGTCGGTCCGGGCAGTACATTACGCTAGGTACGTACGCCGGCGACCGGGCGCCGCGCCGCAGCGTGTGGGTGAGACGTTTACGGTCGAATCGCTGGTCGACGACGCTGCGGTAACCATCATGTGCTTTTAGCAGATTAGACTAATGTTTGTGAATTAGATATGTAAAAATACTTTTCAACCTTAAAATGAACATGTAACCGTTCCGTAGTCAAACTACAAAGGTATTAAAAGAGGTAAAAGCTAATTAAGAGCTCAGCTTAGGGTCATACAGCCATGAATATCCCTTTATTCGAACAGTACCATTCCAGATCCCCTTTACCTAATTAGGAAGTATCGCTGATAGTCTTTGAAGTATCAGCGATACTTCCTAGTAATATCAAAATGTGTCTCTCAGAGCTACAACTCGTCATGACATGAAATCTATTGAACTTGTTGAAATTAAAAACATGTGGTACCTACCTACTAAAGTACAACTATTTTAGGGTTATAATTTTCAGTAGGTAGTGTCTTTAAAGAAAATGAAGAAGCTGCAATCACAAAAATCACAATAAATTAAGAAATAAAGCAAGCCTTTGTCCTAACACCGCCGGGAAGTGATGGTCACTTCTCGTGGGCGCAATACCGCGCTGCGAGACGCGCCGCGCGCCGCGGTCGGCCCCTCGCGTCGCGCCAATTAATTACGGTGGCCATCTTACCCCCGTCTCCCCTTTCCCCCCCCCCGCCGGCCACACACCGCCCCCTCCCGCCCTGACGGACAATAATTGCCGCCAAATCTCGCAAGCCTCTTGCCCGGCTACCTACGAATGTCCTTTGTAAGACCCAACCCGTTAATAGCGACACTGCAGCTACAATCTCCTACAATACGGGTCGGAAAGCTAATCCCAATCGGTGGGACAAAGGAAAGCTATTCAATTGCAGAGATTCACCGAAAGCAAGCGTACCTACTATGAGAAATATAATTATCAGGTCGAGCAATATAGGTATCTCAAACTGTCATAAAACCTGAAATGCTGAAAATTTCAATCATCATCATCATAGCGATGGCAATCCCTGCTTGGATCAAATGTCTAAATCGAGATTCTTAAGCCAACTCTCAGCACTTGGAGTGAATTTATGTTCACCCATACCACCAGGAAAGCAAAGTAATGGGCACTCGTTCACAACATTTCAATTAAGTATTTCACTCATTTCTTCATATCACTTGCCTACAACAAACAACTTACCTATTTCTTTAAACAGGTTCCAAGACATCTCTATCACGACTAATCAAGCCAACCAAATAAACAGATGTCTGTCAAGATGTTTTCTCCAGACTTGGCGACATTTTCACGATTGTGATTGTGCGCGAGTGAATTATGTGCCAGAGATCGCGATCCGCGGCATTGCCAACCGCCCGTCGCGAAAATGTAGAGCTAACTACATACACACACAGCATAGATAGTAGGTACACTTGCAGAACAAAAGGAACTTTTAAAAGAAAGGATTTTATAAGTACTTGGATATCTGAATCTGTTATGATAGATATCTATTTTACACGGCAAATGCGACAATGAACTTCGAAAAAAGCTTTGAAGGAGATAGGTGGACCAAACCTATTTCATCTCGACTTCACATTCCGACAAGTCGACAACTAATACTTCGCTAAATATAGGTACATTCAAATGAAGTCGCTGTCTGGGTTTCTTTATCAATCAACAAGAAAAACTTACTCCCTTCTAAAGCAAGCAACGACACGAAAATGAATGAAAATAAGCTCTACAAAAAAGGCTGAAGAAGTTGTTAAACGGTGTCTCACAGTAAAGTAGGTAGGTACTATACCCAGCAAATCTAGCTACCCATTTAAGTCCATTCAAGAAACCAACTTATACTGTTTTTCATACAAGTAAGTACCACAAAGGCGCCCCTCGCGCCGTTTCCCTAATTTGTATAAGAACTAAGAATAACCAGTATAAATGAATAAATAAGTCTTAAATGATAAGCTGAATTTGCTCGCGATTGTACAAGTAACTATAGGATAGGTAGATT
Organism: Phthorimaea operculella; assembly: GCA_024500475.1. NCBI lineage: Eukaryota > Metazoa > Arthropoda > Insecta > Lepidoptera > Gelechiidae > Phthorimaea > Phthorimaea operculella. The sequence goes on from JANFCV010000112.1 coordinate 229,465, forward strand.
TGTTGCATCAACGACTGACTGTCACCGGTGTAGTTGGTAGGTTGGTGTAAAAACAGTTTACTGTCCGCGGCCCGATTTCTAAATGCGTAAATTGCAGCCGCGGCCTTTCGGACGGCGGGCACAGCGGCGGCAGCGAAGCTTTCACGGGCACGTATTCTGCTAATGGAGTCAGGTTTATTGAGATTTTTAATGCACACACACACAGTGCTAGATTGCACTGGTGAGGATTTTCCCTATGCAGCCTGGGTTTGAACCCCGGTTGATGATAGATAATTTTTTCAATTTCTGATTTTCATGAATGTGCGTCAGGTTTACTATTGGACTTGATAATATTATGCCTTGACGAAGAAACTCATCATCTTCCTGCCTTTATCCCAAATCAGTTGGGATCGGCGTAATAGGTACGCTAAGGCGCAACATGATTAATTGTTAGAACACAAAGTCATGTAGCAAAAGGATTTGGCTATGTTTTATGATCAGCCGCCTGCCTGACGCCAACCCTATTTGAGAATGCTATTGTAGCTAGTATCACCGCCACCAAGAGGTTAACCATAGTCGACAGATATTCAGCCGAGGTCAAAAACTCTCCACCGCCTTTTACGAAATACCCTGAGGACTAGGGGTGGCAGTATTTTTAGCCGCTACCACACGACGGTAACTACAAAAATAAATTTTTTGTGTCAGTAACTTCTTCAAAGTGCGGCAACAGTTCTGTAATGACTAATGAATTACTAGACTCTACCAAACCAACGCGACTCGCAATCTTACTTTAAAAGTCCAAAGAATGTTCACCGAAAAAGAATTTATAATTGGCAGTAGCCTATTTGGCTATAGCAATGGAGCATTCATCAGTCGCTAAAGTTCAGAACGTTCCTACTGCAAAAGAAGCCCTCAGATTAGAACCCTTTACCTATACCTAAGCATTCCGTCCGCGCTGCAAGGGTCCAGAACTCCAGATTCCGCTATTCGAAAAGCCGCCTCTTTGTTGCACAAATGCTAAAAAAAATAAAGAACCGGGGCCCAGCAAATTACCAGAATCGCTTCCTAGCAGCGCGGGCACGGTCGCGTCGCGATGCGTGCCAGATGCGGCACGTACGTACGCCGCAGATGTGCGCGAGCGCATTACCTAGCCTGCCGCGCCAACACGCCGCCGCCGCCGCCGCCTGCCGACAACGCCGCTGTGTGTGTGGTCACCGCTAGGGAATGCAATCTCGAGCCGAGATTGACAATTCGAGATCTCGGTCGAGATCTTAGGGTTCGAGATTGACCAACTCGAGATCTCGTTGATTTATTGGTCGAGATCTCGGGATTTCGAGATCGAGATCGAGATTTTGCTTATCTCATATAAAAATCATCAAAATTAAACTTTCTTTCCATGCCCTTACTGTTGTAATATTAATCATATCGGGGATCCATCTCAGCTTCTAGGCCCAAAGTTGCGGTGTGTTACCCGGCCCGATAACCCGGGTACGCGATTCCGGCTCCCCGAGCTTCGACTGACGAGCTCTGAATGCCTCACTAGCTCACTACCCCAGTCAGTAGTATATCCCATCTCCTAGAATTTTTATCTGGGCCCGAATTCTGCTAAATAAAAATCGTTTCAGTTGGATGACGATGGGATGACAGTTAGATGGTTTCGTATTTTGCTAACAGTTTTAGTATAGAAAATCACATTGGCAATAGAATGAGAGTTGAGTGTCGCTTGCAATGGCAAAAAAAAAACATATTTGATTAAAGCCCTTTTATAATATTCTGTCCATTCCATTCGTTTTTCTTATGTCTAACAATAAATGCCTTTTCCTGCTGAATAAATAATGCGCTCTAGTCATGGTCCTTAGCAAAAAAATACTGTTTTGCCGGCACAGTTGATGCCGCTTTGCTCAGTGATACTAGGGACCATTGTGAATGATTCCATCCGAGGAAATGAAAAATCCAGCCACTGGATTTCAAGATGGCGGACCTTCGTTTTTTTGTATGGCACTAAAAAAATAATTCTTCTGGAGCCCATCGTGTGGGGTATCAAATGAAAGGGCTAGACGAGACAATTTCAAAAATATATCGTTTTAATACATTTCCATTGCCCTCTTGGAAAAAAATCAACTTACATTTTTAAAAGTAGTCAGAACATGCCAAGTTTGAGGTCCAGTATGTACAAAATGGCTGACATATAGTGTCATAAAAGTATGCCAAATGATCCACCATATCCTCAAGTCAAACGTGACGAAAGGAATTTTGAAAATAATAAGATTTAATGTATATTTTGTAATGGAAAGTACATCATTGGGAACTGCAGTAGGTTAGTAAGAACTGCTTGTGCGCCTCCATAAATGTTTAAGATGCAATTCTCATCATGATTGCTTTTACACTTAAAGCTAGATTATGATGTGCCGGATCATTTTGAATCTTCGGGCACGGTTGTGCCCCCGCCAAGTCGAGTAAAAAGTGGCTTGCCGTACCATATTTCTCTTAAAGCAGTTTCGGCCAAAGTTGAGACCCCTTTAACGATATGTTGGATAAAAATATAAATATTTAATTTAGCAGATATAGAAGCTCTAAATGGAGTAAAATACTTATGTTTAAGAATAGAAAAAAGCAATTAACTATGTGATTCTATGTGAATACACAGGATTACCATTTTAAATTTACAGCGAAACAGCATTCATTGCAGTTTTATTGTAGAATCATGTTAGTGTTTAGTGTATAAATATGAAATACAATGATTCTAAAGTTATTTCGTACCGACGACGTCGTGGATTGCACAACGTTTCTGGTGGAGTGGCGGACTTGGCTGTCTTTAACAAAATATATCTTGCAAGTAGTATATGACAATTATATGATTATTTGTTTTTGCAATTATATAATTTCGATCGCTCAAATAGGCCATATTAGACAACTTTCAGATATAAGGTTATTTTTCTTAGATGATGTGTTTTTTAGTATGGGCTGTCAAATATGGCCCATTGGAACGACCGTACTCGAAGTTAATATTTTATGTACGAAAACTCTCATTTTTTTGCGGTAGATGTACCTAATGAGTGGTGAGACTTGGTTTTTTTGAGTTGTGTTTCGATGGTATCTCATATCTTTAAATAAGGCTTTTTTGATCTCACTTCATTCATATACCTAGGTACATGTAATCTAAAAGTGCTTTAGAGGTTTTATGGACCGTCGAATGAGTAACAGATTTAAGGGAATTGAATGATTTTTTGAAATGTTGAATGTTTACTTAATGACTGTTTGGGTCCTTAACACACAGGTTTCAAATGTTATCCTAAATATCGTTATTTTGGGCGTCGAAATTGGCCTGAACTGTTTCGAGAGAAACAATTTTATTTCATTTAATCATTTATTGTAGGTACCTACACAAAAACAAATACAGGTGAAATACAAAAATACAAACGGTACAGCAGGCACTACTCATTTCTAACATGTTTTTTTCTTACAGGCCTACTAAACTGCGATAGCATTCATGAGTAGAGCAACATGGTACCTATGGCTTTTTACTCAACTTATCGGGGGCACAACCGTGCCAGCAGATTCAAAATGATCCGGCACATCATAATCTAGCTTTAAGTGTAAAAGCAATCATGATGAGAATTACATCTTAAATATTTATGAAGGCGCACAAGCAGTTCTTACTAACCTACTGCAGTTTCCAATGATCTACTTTCCATTGCAAAACATACATTAAATCTTATTATTTTCAAAATTCCTTTCGTCACGTTCGAGTTGAGGATATGGTGGATCATTTGGCATACTTTTATGAAACTATATGTCAGCCATTTTGTACCTACTGGACCTCAAACTTAGCATGTTTTAACTACTTTTAAAAATTTAATTTGGTTTTTTTCTAAGAGGGCAACTGAAATGTATTAAAACGATATATTTTTGAAATTGCCTCGTCTAGCCCTTTCATTTGATACCCCACACGATGGGCTCCAGAAGAATTATTTTTTTAGTGCCATACAAAAAAACGAAGGTCCGCCATATTGAAATCCAGTGGATGGATTTTTCATTTCCTCGGATGGAATCATTCACAATGGTCCCTAGTATCACTGAGCAAAGTGGCATCAACTGTGCCGGCAAAACAGCTTTCGGGTGATATTTGACCGTACCCGCTTAGACTACTCGGGGTAGATCGGCATGTTAGGAGCTAGCCTCCTTTGTGGTCATGTCCATCATGTAGTATTGACACTACTGACTGACTGACACATTCAGAGTTACAAAATAACAAGAAAATATACAATCCTATCAAGCCTACCAATATATTTATTTACTATCTTTATCATGGTAGCAGAGAAATAAAAAGTAGAAAATAAAGTGCGAAAAAGTTTTTCCGACAAGAGAAAAAGAATATTAGTATATAATTTATAATTATAGTTCTGAAAATATTCTCGCAAAAATTTTCACTAGAACTGTCAAACCATCGTCATGGAAAAAGCGATTGCGGAGACATCCAAAGTGCAAATAATGCATCTCAACGGTACAAACTACAAGCATTGGAGGTACAGGATTGAGACAGTCTGCAGGGCAATTCCAAAAGCTGAAGAAATCTTAGCTGGAAAATTACGTAAGCCTGTTGAACCAACAACTATTGAAGGTGGAGTCACTGATGATGCTGCTGTAGCACAATATCAAAAGGATCTACAACAATACTTGAGTATCGACAGTGCAGTATTGACCCTGATGACGACGAACATGACGGATGAGATCCTTGACCACGTCATGCGATACAAAAGTGCTAAAGAGGTATGGGATGAGCTAGAACGTCTCTACAGTGGTAGTAGTGAAGACAAAAGCTATGATCTATGTCTTAAATTCTTTGAATACAAAAAGGATCCTGAGCACGACATAAGGAAGCATATATCTATGTTGAAAAACATTTGGCACGAACTAAATGGCCAACTCGACACGAATTTGCCAGAGATTTTACTCATTTGCAAAATACTTGGCACCTTACCGAGAGACTACTTTGCTTTCAAGTCAAGCTGGCTTCTTATTACAAAAAAGGATCGGACAATAGACAACCTCACCTCTCAGCTCAGCGCTTATGAAAAAGCGCTTACTACCAACAAAAGTACAGAAAATACAGAAGAAGTACTAACTGTGCAAACTGGAAAAAAGAAGAAAGGCTTCAAATCTTTTAAATGTAAATATTGTGGCCAAGTTGGACATGCAATTCGAAAATGCCAGAAATGGATTAACGATGGACGTCCGCCAAAGCCGTCGAACGACGACAGAAAGCAGAAAACTAATGTTAACATGACAGTGTTAGCTATAGATGATGGATTACCAATGGACAAAGATAACTGGTACGTCGACAATGGAGCGACAAGCCATGTTACTAACAGAGGTGACTTCTTCGAAAGCTTCGAGCACTTCAAAGGTTCACAGAAAGTTACTGCAGCAAATGGACAAACCATTGAAGCCATAGGAATTGGCAATATTCGAGCTGAAGCCGACATAAATGGCAAAATAGAGCACATATTACTAAAAGATGTTTGGTACGTCCCAAAAATTAAAAGAAACCTTTTTTCAGTTCTCTCTGTACACGACAATTCTCCCTCGAGTACATTTGAGTCTAAGCCTAAAGAATGTATTGTAAAAGTGAATGGTGAAGCAAAAGTAATTGGGACTAGAGAGACTAGAGGAGGACTATACAAATTGAAAATGAAATGTGTAGCCCCACAGAATCTACATGTCAACATGTTACTGAATAACCCACTGCAAACATACCATGAAAGGCTTGCACATCAAAATAAGAGACACGTTCGTCAAGTTATTGAACAAGAATTCGGATTAAAAGTGGAAAACACGCAGTCAGAAATCTGTGAAGGCTGTGTCTATGGAAAGGCTCATAAGCAACCATTCGGCACCAGAACTAGAGCAACAAAGCCTGGAGAGCTAATTCACACTGACATTTGCGGACCATTTCCGTATTCAATTGGGAGAAAGTTAAGATATTTCATTCTTTTCAAAGACGACTACACACGCTATCGCCATATCTATTTTCTACGACAAAAGTCTGAAGCTGCCTCAAAACTTAAAATATTCCTTAAAGAAGCTGAAGTTGCGGGACATGTTATCAAAGAAATGTTGAGTGATAACGGTGGAGAGTTTGTCAGCGAAGAATTCAAACAGATCTTAACTGAACATGGCGTGAAACAACGCTACACAATGCCCCACACTCCTGAACAAGCTGGCTGTGTAGAGCGAGAAAATAGAACTGTAGTGGAAGCAGCGCGAGCAATAATGCATGCCCATGAGAAAATTCCTGAAGGCCTGTGGGCAGAAATAGTAGATGCAACCGTTTATGTGCTAAATCGCACAGGGCCAACTAAAGTGCCTGGCAAGTCTCCTCACGAGCTGTGGTACGGAAAGAAGCCTGCGATAAAACACTTGCGAATACTGGGATGCAACTGTTATGCCCATGTTCCTAAAGCTAATCGTAAAAAGCTACAGAAAAAGGCTCAAAAGGGAATCTTGATTGGCTATGAAGGAGATGAAGGCTATAGAATCTGGGATAAAGACGCCCACAAATTGATAAGATCCAGAGATGTTATATTTGAAGAAATACCTCTACTGGGTAAATCAAAGGAGGAACCAGAAAAGCCGTCTCCTGCTCCTTTCCAATATGCTTTCCCAATTCCACAAGAAAGTACTATTGAAGAACCCTCTACGTCACAATGTGAGACGGAGATAGAAAGGCAACAAGAACAACCCTCTTCATCAAGCCGTGAGATAGAGTTGGAAGTTGAACGTCATCAAGAGATCGCCATCGAAGAATTGGAACAGCAACCTTCTGAGTTCCAAGGTCAACCAGAGATGGTTATCGATGAAATAGAACGGCAGTCCTCGGAATCAGACTGTGAAATGGAATCAGCAAATTCAAACTGTGAAATAGAATCAGAAGAACAGCAGGAAATTGCTCCTGAAGAAGCAACTAGAATGGTCCGGCGAAATCGAGCTAATCTCAAACCGCCGATTCGTTACTCTGATTACATCATGGCTTTAGAATCTGATGACATGTTTGAACCGAAGACGTTTAAAGAAGCCATGTCATGTAAAGACAAGGACAAATGGCAAAGGCTATTGAAAGTGAAATAAATTCACTGAAAGATAACCAAACATGGGAGCTCGTCGAACAACCAAAGGGTCGAAAAGCCATTCCTTGCAAGTGGATATTTAAAATAAAGACTAACCCTGATGGTACAATTGATAAGTACAAGGCTCGTCTAGTTATAAAGGATATTCACAAAAGAAGGACATAGACTTTCATGAGACCTTCAGCCCAGTTGCAAGAGCAAGCACTATCAGAGCAGTACTAGGCGTAGCTGCTAAAGAGAAGCTTAAACTGGCACAATTCGACGTCTCCACAGCCTTCTTATATGGCACATTAGATGAAGAAATCTACATGCAGCCTCCTGAAGGCTATAGTGATGGGAAACAAGTCTTTAAGCTAAAGAAGAGCTTATACGGGTTGAAACAAGCTCCTTTGTGCTGGAACAGATGTATTACGGACTACATTGTAAACATCGGATTCAAGCAAAGTCAGCATGATCCCTGCCTATTTGTGAGAAAAAGAGGCCTACAGAAGATCCTGCTTGCATTGTATGTGGACGATGGACTTATTGCGTCCAGCAGTGAGAAAGAGGCCAACCACTTCCTAGATGAAATGAGAGCTCGTTTCAAGATCACAGTGAAACCTGCAAGCTATTTCCTGGGAATGGAAATAAAAAGGTACCCGGATGGTTCCATTCTGTTACACCAGAAGGGATACGCTAACCGAGTACTAGAAAAGTTTGGCATGGACAAATGCAAACCCGTATCAACGCCAATCTTGAAGCCAGGTACAAAGAATGACCAACCAGATGGAGATAAGCGTTTCCCGTACAGACAAGCAGTTGGCAGTCTGGCATACCTGATGACAGGCACTAGACCAGACATAGCTTACGCTGTAAGTGTCGTTTCAAGAAACTTTGATAATCCCACACAAGAAGACATCCTTACTGTGAAGAGGATAATGAGATACATAAAGGGCACTATCGAAGAAGGCATAATGTATAGCCCAGATAAAGCCCTCAACTTAGAATGTTTCAGTGATGCCGATCACGGTGGGTGCACGGAGACCGGCAGGTCAACTTCCGGAATCATATGCTTATACGCTGGAGGCCCAATATCGTGGAGCAGCAAGCGCCAGAGCACCGTCGCTATATCCTCCACAGAAGCCGAGATTGTAGCAGCGAGTGAAGCCGCGAGAGAAATACTCTGGCTACAGAAAGTCATAAAGACATAACTGGGCAGGACTGCCAAGCGTCCCTCTGCGTGGACAATGAGTCTGCGATTAATATAGCAAGAAACCCACCAGAATTCCATCAGAGGACGAAACATATTCAGATCAGACATTTCTTCATACGTGAATGTTCTGAGAATAAAGCTATCGACATCCACCATGTGCCAGCGGCCAGGCAAATAGCTGATATGCTTACCAAAGCATTGTATGGACCCAGGACTCTGCTCCTCAAGAGAATGGCTGGGATTATTTCCAATCCAACAGGGGTGGATGTTAGGAGCTAGCCTCCTTTGTGGTCATGTCCATCATGTAGTATTGACACTACTGACTGACTGACACATTCAGAGTTACAAAATAACAAGAAAATATACAATCCTATCAAGCCTACCAATATATTTATTTACTATCTTTATCACGGCAGACACCGGAAACTATGCTATGCACATCAATAAACACGTCAATGCCTTCAAGCTCAATCTCGAAATCTCCTTCAAAATCTCGACGGATACTGTCGAGATCTCGAAGGATTTTTCTGAAACGAGATTTCCTTTTTCGAGATCTCGATCTCGAAAAATAGCTCGAGATCTCGGTGATTTCGAGATCTCGCGAGATCGAGATTGCATTCCCTAGTCACCGCTTTATGGCGGGCTGCTTTCATTCTCTAGAAAAAGAAAAACAGCCAGGCAGAAACGATACAGTCTTTTAGACAATAGATGTATTTGTCTTCACATCTCTATGATCGATCATAATCATGACTCTAGTCTAGGCCAGACTGGGGAGCAAAAACTCAATAAAATTACTTAGGTAGGAGAAAAGAGCCAACCCATCTTGACGCTCAAGACAGAGCCAAAGACAACCAACCACAGAAGCCCAAAAAATTGAAAAATTGGAGTATTTATGAAGATGACCGATGTGTCGTATTGAGAGTGCATTTTTTTAGCACTGATGGTTTCTGGGAATAAAATTTTTCAATGAATGAAAAGAATTTTTTAGTCTGTTCATTCTCTAATTTACAATTAAAATATAAATGTACTTCGGTCATTCTCGCAAAGCACCATTTTTGGATGTCTCGTTGAATTTCTCGCTACTCCGTAATATGACAAACTTGTAAATTTTTATTTGATTAGGTTAGAAGGTCCAGTAGTCCTCCACGAAGTTTCAAATCTGCTTAGTAAATACATTAGCAGCTATATTTTTTCAAAACCCTGTTCTCTAATTTGTGTTCGCTGTCCCGCACCCAGAATTTTTCAGTTGTCTTCGATTATTTCTTTCAAAAACAATGTTGATAGATAAGAGCTTATAAACATCAGAAGCTAGTTTATTGGGCTTAAGGATTATGAAAATTATAAAGGGTTAGAACCTTTATTTACATTGTTACATAATTTAATGTACCTGTCCCGGCTTGATACCTAATTTGCGTCACGCGTTATGAAATGTTACCTTCATCACAAATGGAAAGATCTATGGCTAAGCTTATGGTACGAGGAGCTAACGTTGACTGATCTGCAGCAGTCCACGACGGTAGTGGACTGTCGTGTTCTTGGATGATGAGCTATGGACGTGAATACCTAATTTGCGTTCGCGTGGTCTCGGTTTTCTCTAATTTGCGTTCGTCTGTTCCATTTTGTCAATAAATGTGTATGACTCTTGTCAATTTATGATCATGTACGCCTATACGAAAGGTTCAATTTCCGTCAAAGGTTATGAACAAAAACCTAATCGGTTTCATGTAAAAAAATAAAATATGCGTTTTCCCTAATTTATGTCACATAATTTTCGTCACAAGAAACGTGACGCAAATTAGATCGCGCTTGTAAATATGAGTACCACATATATATTTGTTGTTAGATTAATACAAAATTGATCAGGATAATCAGTCGATCACCTCCTGGGGCAGTTCAGCTGTCTGTGGAAGAGCTAGTTTTTGTTTTATAGGCCTATATGAGATTTTATCTTTCTCCACCTTCAAAACCAGCTAAACTTTAGGTGGACTGGTCATTATCAGGTGCTCACCCTTTCCCTTTGTAGAGAGGAGTTATCTGTGTCCGTCAGCGACTTCAGGCAAAGGCGGAGAGGCTTTCTATCCAGTTTAACCGTTGCTGGGTAGTAAGTGTCTATGGTTTAAACGCGGAGTAGTTGATTTGGACAACTGTCTGCCACGTGTGCCTGTGCTAGCATCATATTAAGTAGCTTATTTGTGTCTAGACTTAATTTTTTTAGGGCTCTCGGCCGGTTGGCTTACGCTCATGAGAGGCTTGCGAATGAATAACATTACTTATGTTTAAAATACACATCATAAAACGCACCAAACTCTATCTATCAACATCGTCTTCAGCTCTCATCCACCCACTGTAGGATAAAGAATCTACAGTGGCAGCCTAGTACATTGAAATCCTATCAGCTTGATGTTTAGCAGGTGGTCTGCCTATTAGGTCACCATGATCCTCCGACTTTGTCTATTAGGAATATTAGGATTCAACAGAACCGCCAATTGATTCTACTAGGAAAATTAACTACTTCTTCTTTTTGTCGGGTCAAAGGCAAAAGGTATATACTGACTGATCATCCATTTTCCTGCCACTTCCCTTCCCCTCTCCACCTTGATGATGTTTCTTGGAAACCATTCGATGAAGCGTCGTATTCTGACTTTCTGTATGCAATCAAGATTCTTAGAACGCTCCGTTGGACTTTGTGAGGATAGGCAGAAACATTGGTAATTGTTTGCCATGCTTAGCACCCTTGGCAGGCGGATTGGCGAGTGCAGTTCAAGTTGGTGTTTACAGGTAACGCAGCTACTCATTCCCTGGATTTATTCCTTAGTTGCATTTTACGACTCCCACGGTGAGAACTGGGGTACCTACTGCTTTTCTAAGTAAGCACTACAAGTGAACTATGTCCTATGTGTCAACCTATATTCAGTTTTAACTTATAACTGCTTTTTTACATTTCTTGTGTAATTTTATTTATTAATTTAACATTAAAGCTACAAAACGCCATACTTTTGAAGTCATTTTCTAATTAGCGTCACGCGGATATCTAATTTGTGTCACGCCTAAAAATTCAAGTGCTCATAACTTTGAATCTGGTCAGCAGATTTATGTGACAAAACTATTATTGCCTTTATATGGTCATATATTTTCATAAATACTTGTCACTTTGTCAAAAAACTGAAAAACAAAAAAGCGTGACATAAATTAGGCGGAGAACGCCTTACCGCGAGAATGACCGACTTGTGTCAAAAAAACACTATGGAACCACGATACTCGGTGCTCCCGAGTGTGATCGTTGGCGTCCAAAAGAAAGACCATAAAAGCAGCGATCCTTCTCCTAACTTCTAATAAATTAATTTCCCCTAGCAACTCAAGTATTTGATACAACAAGCACCTGAGCAACGAGCACTTAACTAAGGATTTTAGGCACTTTGAAATTCGAAAGTCCCCAACGGCCACTGGTCATAAAACCGCTTCGTTTGAAATTAGAACGTGCGAACGTGGGTCCCTTCGCGTAGTGACGTAACCAAGCAGAACTTAGGCCTGGGAATCGTTTATCTAGTCGAGTGAAACGAGCCGGATGGTTTTCCGGATGAAACGCCTACGATGTTGTTTCATTGGGTATCTTTCCCTTGTCCAATAAAAATTATAATATTTGTTTCAATACTTTTTTTATCATAGTGGTAAAAGCTTCAAGTTCAGCCTTGAGGCGCCAATGGGCGACTCGGTGTAGAAAAAGAAGCCTTGTGGCATAATAACTCACTGAAAAATTCACCAGTGCGCAAAAGATATGTACAGTTCTCTACTCGCCTCTGTAGTTGACTAGAGTCAGGAAAGATTATGTATGCTACGAGATTTTTTTGACTAGCACTGGCGAACTACGAAACAGAACTCCCCAAAATTTGAATGTTGGTGCAGGGGTTGCTGTTCAAAGAGCTACTTCGTTTCACGCATCTGCAAGAAGAGCTTTAAACTTTATCATTAATTGAATCGACGAATCGACTCATCGACTCTCTGACTCTATGCTATGACGTAAAGCAGCGGAAGAGGTCAACGCGATATTTAGTGCTGTACCTACAGGCATGGTCTAACTAACCAGGTAGGTTAGGACGTCGTCTCATATTGAGAGCTTATATGGTTAGCATTTGCCATAAATTGAATCGAATCCATTACTCAATGACGCACTACAACAGTACAACGCAACTGTCCGTTAGGGTGAGCGCGGGTTCCGTCTTGGAGATTGTTTGGCAACATCTGCATCTACACCTAATTGAATCGACTCACCAACTCGCTTGCTAAATGACGCACAGCAGCACAACGCAACTGTCCGTTGGGGTCAGCGCGGGTTTTGTCGCGGGCACGCTTCACCCCCTCCCTCCCCGCCCCCGCGCGGGTGGCTGGAGCGTGACACGCGTGATGCCCGTCGTATTTAGAGCGTGCCATTTTCTTTACATGTATTTTTTCAAGTGATTTGTAATTGGGACGAGGGGTGCTTCTTTGTGCGTACGAGAACGCGAGTCCGCCCTCTGCACAAATCAGTCTTTTGATAAATTTGGTCAAAGTAAAATGATTCAGTGTACCTATTGTGTTTGTTTACGTACACTTTCGTTTTAACTAACTAAAATTCTTCTTCATCGAGTCGATCAGATACCTACAATTACCTCGATTTTTTTAAATGAGTGCTATCTCCGAAAAGCTCTTTGTATATACCTACTCGTATTAGCGTCAACATTTCGTCAACTTGTATTCATATGGAGGTAGGTAAATACAGTTCAAACAAACAAAGACTTTAAAGTTTTCACAAAGAAAGGTTATCGATACCATTCGACTGAAAACTTTACCTTTTGATTGAAAATGTGAGCAAGTCTCGAACGTTCTCCAACCCCTGGTCCAGGAGCTCAGCCTTCGCGCGCCCGAGGCCGCGTCGCGTCACCATGGCAACGGCTGAGCTGAGCCACGAGCCACCCCTCCCACCCCCCGCTGGCCTGCCACCCCGCCCGCCCCCGCGGCTACCTGCCCTCATTAATATGTACCCGGCCGGACATCGTCTTGTAACTCCCGCTCCCGCTCCGCTCCCGTCCGCAGCCGAGATGGTTTGGTCAGCGAGTTCGTGGTTATGTACACAGCTAGGTATATAGCTTTATGTATCTTAGCTTTGAGCTCTCTGGAGCTGGTTTGCACTATGTGAAAGTACAGTTGCTAGCTGGGATTCGATCGAATAGTTAGCTCAAAGTGCTTTATTTCTAAATTCACTGGAATATTCACTCATAGTGAAAAAGATTAAAATCATAATTTTAATGATATAACCTAATAGCAATAGCAGAACACATGCAAAGTTTTTCATTTGCCTATCCTGTCAACAATCAAATTATTTAATTTAAAATCGCTTTGTAAACAGAACACAACAACCACAAACATGTCGAACATATTTTATTAAAATAGAATTATTAATTACCGAAAACCGAAACCACTTTGATATCGATATCACAAACAAAGCCGACGCGATAAATATGAAACCCTAGATAATTTTCCAATAAATGTAAAATTCGTCCATTAGCTGCAAGTGGAGTATATTGAAATTCAGCGATAACTCAGTGCGACTCCATTTGGCAAATACAAACTACCATTAACAAAGTTGCAGAGATCAACAGGTGGGGCCATTCGTTTCAATATCTGCAAAACTTTCCGACTCAACTCGATGAAACGGCCAGAGTTACTTGAGCCGTGACTCGAAACAATTGCAATTGAATCACTTGGCGCAACTCTACAGTAGGTATTTCAAAATCTAATTTCGTTAATATTTCTTTCTTCTAAATTAACCCTTTAATCGGTCTGCAGGTCATGTCTTTGGACTTAAAATGTATTAATATGCACTAAAATATGTTTCTTAGAAATAAATATTAGATACATTTCAGTTGCTCGTGTTAATGTACTTTGTCTTGTGTTTCATCGTGCTGACTTTTTGCCCGAATTCCTCAGAAGGAGGGTTATTTCAACTTTTCCACTTTCTAATCTGTCCACTTTCTTAACTTGTCTACCTCTCTTCTTATATCGTCCACCACATAATTTTTCTGCATAACTGTCATAGTAAAACGCCCTTCGCAGAATCACAGCAAATCTTAAAAATAATGTTACCGGGATCAAGTTACGTTGGACTTTCTTTGCCCTGTTGTTATTATCATTGCCCTTGACATCTCCAGCAATTTGAACTTTGAATCGTTGCAATAGGGGCAGTATTCATCTCGGCGGACTCCCACAAGGCAGTACTTTAGTTCAGTTTTGTTACAATGGGTTTATAGGCTTGCCGGCGCCGTTACTGGGTTGTTTTGATCAGCTGTTTTCTGTTTTTGTTACGAGTCAGTTTAAGTTGTTTGTAAGTCATTATGTAAACTATGAATATTTTTCTTGAAGATTTGTTAGTAAAGGGTTAAGAAACAATGTTTGCGAGGTAGATAAAAAGCATCTGTTAAAAGGCCTTTTGATTTTTGGGATTCTAATATGTACTTACCTACCCGAATGTAGAGCTCTTCTCTTTCTTTCTCTAGCGGGCTCATGATACCTACACAGAATTACCCGTCATTTGTCGTATTTCCACTAGAAGGTAGGTGGCGGAGGGATAAAACTCCTATATAAAATAAACCCACCTACCTACCTTTACCTAATGGTTCTCCCCAAGTCCCCACTGAACTCGCGGCTTAGTAAAACCCACGCTGCAATTTCGAATGCCCGCCGCGTTGTCGCGTCAACGTCCGTGAGTCACAATAATCAACAATACATGGAGCTGCGCGTGCGACGCTGCGCACTGATGACATGTAGGTAGCGGGGGGAGGCTCTGTGCTAGCGGTAGCGGGGTAGGACATAGCGAGTGTGACAACCTACGCTATAGATCCAAATGTTCGTGAGTCACAATAATCAACAATACGTGGAGCTGCGCGTGCGACGCTGCGCACTGATGACATGTAGATAGCGGGTTGAGGCTCTGTGCTAGCGGTAGCGGGGTAGGACATAGCGAGTGTGACAACCTACGCTATAGATCCAAATGTTCGTGAGTCACAATAATCAACAATACGTGGAGCTGCGCGTGCGACGCTGCGCACTGATGACATGTAGATAGCGGGTTGAGGCTCTGTGCTAGCGGTAGCGGGGTAGGACATAGCGAGTGTGACAACCTACGCTATAGATCCAAATGTTCGTGAGTCACAATAATCAACAATACGTGGAGCTGCGCGTGCGACGCTGCGCACTGATGACATGTAGATAGCGGGTTGAGGCGCTGTGCTAGCGATAGCGGGGTAGGACATAGCGAGTGTGACAACTGACAAGCTACGCTATAGTTCCAAATGCCATGAGTCACAATAATCAACAATACGTGGAGCTGCGCACTGATGACATGTAGATAGCGGGGTGAGGCTCTGTGCTAGCGGTAGCGGGGTAGGACATAGCGAGTGTGACAATAGTTCCAAATGTCTGTGAGTCACAATAATTAACAATACGTGGAGCTGCGCGTGCGACGCTGCGCACTGATGACATGTAGATAGCGGGTTGGGGCTCTGTGCTAGCGGTAGCGGGGTAGGAGATAGCGAGTGTAACAACCTACGCTATAGTTCCAAATGTTCGTGAGTCACAATAATCAACAATACGCGGACTGCGCGTGCGACGCTGCGCACTGATGACATGTAGATAGCGGGTTGAGGCGCTGTGCTAGCGGTAGCGGGGTAGGACATCGCTATAACACTCGCTATGAATAAGTCTATGAGTCACAATAATCAACAATACGTGGAGCTGCGCGTGCGACGCTGCGCACTGATGACATGTAGATAGCGGGGTGAGGCGCTGTGCTAGCGGTAGCGGGGTAGGACATCGCTATAACACTCGCTATGAATAAGTCTATGAGTCACAATAATCAACAATACGTGGAGCTGCGCGTGCGACGCTGCGCACTGATGACATGTAGATAGCGGGTTGAGGCTCTGTGCTAGCGGTAGCGGGGTAGGACATAGCGAGTGTGACAACTGACAAACTAATGCCTGTCGTTGTCGGTGAGTCACAATAATCAACAATACGTGGAGCTGTGCCTGCGACGCTGCGCACTGATGACATGTAGATAGCGGGTTGAGGCGCTGTGCTAGCGGTAGCGGGGTAGGACATCGCTATAACACTCGCTATGAATAAGTCTATGAGTCACAATAATCAACAATACGTGGAGCTGTGCCTGCGACGCTGCGCACTGATGACATGTAGATAGCGGGTTGAGGCGCTGTGCTAGCGGTAGCGGGGTAGGACATCGCTATAACACTCGCTATGAATAAGTCTATGAGTCACAATAATCAACAATACGTGGAGCTGTGCCTGCGACGCTGCGCACTGATGACATGTAGATAGCGGGTTGAGGCGCTGTGCTAGCGGTAGCGGGGTAGGACATCGCTATAACACTCGCTATGAATAAGTCTATGAGTCACAATAATCAACCATACGTGGAGCTGCGCGTGCGACGCTGCGCACTGATGACATGTAGATAGCGGGGTGAGGCGCTGTGCTAGCGGTAGCGGGGTAGGACATCGCTATAACACTCGCTATGATTAAGTCTATGAGGCACAATAATCAACAATACGTGAAGCTGCGCGTGCGACGCTCCGCACTGATGACATGTAGATAGCGGGGTGAGGCGCTGTGCTAGCGGTAGCGGGGTAGGACATCGCTATAACACTCGCTATGATTAAGTCTATGAGGCACAATAATCAACAATACGTGGAGCTGCGCGTGCGACGCTGCGCTCTGATGACAGATAGCAGGTTGAGGCGCAGTGCTAGCGGTAGCGGAGTGGGACATAGCGAGTGTGACAACCTACGCTATAGTTCCAAATGCCATGAGTCACAATAATCAACAATACGTGGAGCTGCGCGTGCGACGCTGCGCACTGATGACATGTAGATAGCGGGTTGAGGCTCTTTGCTAGCGGTAGCGGGGTAGGACATAGCGAGTGTGACAACTGACAACCTACGCTATAGTTCCAAATGTTCGTGAGTCACAATAATCAACAATACGTGGAGCTGCGCGTGCGACGCTGCGCTCTGATGACAGATAGCAGGTTGAGGCGCAGTGCTAGCGGTAGCGGAGTGGGACATAGCGAGTGTGACAACCTACGCTATAGTTCCAAATGCCATGAGTCACAATAATCAACAATACGTGGAGCTGCGCGTGCGACGCTGCGCACTGATGACATGTAGATAGCGGGTCGAGGCTCTGTGCTAGCGGTAGCGGGGTAGGACATAGCGAGTGTAACAACTGACAACCTACGCTATAGTTCCAAATGCCTTGAGTCACAATAATCAACAATACGTGGAGCTGCGCGTGCGACGCTGCGCACTGATGACATGTAGATAGCGGGTTGAGGCTCTTTGCTAGCGGTAGCGGGGTAGGACATCGCTATAACACTCGCTATGATTAAGTCTATGAGTCACAATAATCAACAATACGTGGCGCTGCGCGTGCGACGCTGCGCACTGATGACATGTAGATAGCGGGTTGAGGCTCTGTGCTAGCGGTAGCGGGGTAGGACATAGCGAGTGTGACAATAGTTCCAAATGTTAGTGAGTCACAATAATCAACAATACGTGGAGCTGCGCGTGCGACGCTGCGCACTGATGACATGTAGATAGCGGGTTGAGGCTCTGTGCTAGCGGTAGCGGGGTAGGACATCGCTATAACACTCGCTATGATTAAGTCTATGAGTCACAATAATCAACAATACGTGGAGCTGCGCGTGCGACGCTGCGCACTGATGACATGTAGATAGCGGGTTGAGGCTCTGTGCGAGCGGTAGCGGGGTAGGACATAGCGAGTGTGACAACTGACAACCTACGCCATAGTTCCAAATGTTCGTGAGTCACAATAATCAACAATACGTGGAGCTGCGCGTGCGACGCTGCGCACTGATGACATGTAGATAGCGGGTTGAGGCTCTGTGCTAGCGGTAGCGGGGTAGGACATCGCTATAACACTCGCTATGATTAAGTCTATGAGTCACAATAATCAACAATACGTGGAGCTGCGCGTGCGACGCTGCGCACTGGTGACTTGCAGATAGCGGGTTGAGGCGCTGTGCGAGCGGTAGCGGGGTAGGACATAGCTATAACACTCGCTATGATTAAGTCTATGAGTCACAATAATCAACAATACGTGGAGCTGCGCGTGCGACGCTGCGCACTGATGACATGTAGATAGCGGGTTGAGGCTCTGTGCTAGCGGTAGCGGGGTAGGACATAGCGAGTGTGGCCACTGACAACCTGCGCTATAGTTCCAAATGTCCGTGAGTCACAATAATCAACAATACGTGGAGCAGCGCGTGTGACGCTGCGCACTGATGACAGATAGTGGGTTGACGCTCTGTGCTAGCGGTAGCGGGGTAGGACATAGCGAGTGTGGCCACTGACAACCTGCGCTATAGTTCCAAATGTCCGTGAGTCACAATAATCAACAATACGTGGAGCAGCGCGTGTGACGCTGCGCACTGATGACATGTAGATAGCGGGTTGAGGCTCTGTGCTAGCGGTAGCGGGGTAGGGTATTGCTATAACACTCGCTATGATTAAGTCTATGAATCACAATAATCAACAATACGTGGACATGCGCGTGCGACGCTGCGCACTAGTGACATGTAGATAGCGGGGTGAGGCTCTGTGCTAGCGGTAGCGGGGTAGGACATCGCTATAACACTCGCTATGATTAAAAATATCTATGAGTCACAATAATCAGCAATACGTGGAGTTGCGCGTGCGACGCTGCGCACTGATCACATGTAGATAGCGGGTTGAGGCTCTGTGCGAGCGGTAGCGGGGTAGGACATAGCGAGTTTGAAAACCAACACTATAGTTCCAAATTCCTGTCGTTGTCCGTGAGTCACAATAATCAACAATTCGTGGAGATGATGACATGTAGATAGCGGGTTGAGGCTCTTTGCTAGCGGTAGCGGGGTAGAACATAGCGAGTGTGACAATAGTTCCAAATGTTAGTGAGTCACAATAATCAACAATACGTGGAGCTGCGCGTGCGACGCTGCGCACTGATGACATGTAGATAGCGGGTTGAGGCTCTGTGCTAGCGGTAGCGGGGTAGGGTATTGCTATAACACTCGCTATGATTAAGTATATGAGTCACAATAATCAACAATACGTGGAGCTGCGCGTGCGACGCTGCGCACTGATGACATGCAGATAGCGGGCTGAGGCGCTGTGCTAGCGGTAGCGGGGTAGGATATAGCGAGTATGACAACTGACAACCTACGCTATAGTTCCAAATGCCTTGAGTCGCAATAATCAACAATACGTGGAGCTGCGCGTGCGACGCTGCGCACTGATCACATGTAGACAGCGGGTTGGGGCTCTGTGCTAGCGGTAGCGGGGTAGGACATAGCGAGTGTGACAACTGACAACATACACTATAGTTTCAAACGTCCGTGAGTCACAATAATCAACAATACGTGGAGCTGCGCGTGCGACGCTGCGCACTGACGACATGTAGATAGCGGGTTGACGCTCTGTGCTAGCGGTAGCGGGGTAGGACACAGCGAGTGTGACAACCTACGCTATATTTCAAATGCCTTGAGTCACAATAATCAACAATACGTGGAGCTGCGCGTGCGACGCTGCGCACTGACGACATGTAGATAGCGGGTTGACGCTCTGTGCTAGCGGTAGCGGGGTAGGACACAGCGAGTGTGACAACCTACGCTATATTTCAAATGCCTTGAGTCACAATAATCAACAATACGTGGAGCTGCGCGTGCGACGCTGCGCACTGACGACATGTAGATAGCGGGTTGACGCTCTGTGCTAGCGGTAGCGGGGTAGGACACAGCGAGTGTGACAACCTACGCTATATTTCAAATGCCTTGAGTCACAATAATCAACAATACGTGGAGCTGCGCGTGCGACGCTGCGCACTGATGACATGTAGATAGCGGGTTGACGCTCTGTGCTAGCGGTAGCGGGGTAGGACACAGCGAGTGTGACAACCTACGCTATATTTCAAATGCCTTGAGTCACAATAATCAACAATACGTGGAGCTGCGCGTGCGACGCTGCGCACTGATGACATGTAGATAGCGGGTTGAGGCTCTGTGCTAGCGGTAGCGGGGTAGGGTATTGCTATAACACTCGCTATGATTAAGTCTATGAGTCACAATAATCAACAATACGTGGAGCTGCGCGTGCGACGCTGCGCACTGATGACATGTAGACAGCGGGTTGAGGCGCTGTGCTAGCGGTAGCGGGCAAGTGAAATTATAACTAAGTTAATGCTAAGTCTCCTGAGATTGAGAGAGATAAGGATTTTAGTAACTTTTTTGATGAAAATTTCGGTCACACCAACCGCGCAGCTGCGTTTAAACTGTACACCTAGTTCATATACGCAACCCGCTCTGTAGGTACTTTATTGATCAAGCGCTCGTCAACGTAACAAACCACCAACCAAGCAGTGCCAGTACCTAGTTACCCGTCTCGCTTACCAGCCTAACAGACTCCTAAATAGCCGCTCCCGTCCGCGTATAGCCGCGATAAAAACCCCGCGCAGCTGCGCTCAAACTGCATACAGTTGATATATCTAGGCAACCCGCTCTTTATTCACTCAACGCCCGCCAACATAAACTACCAAGCAGTGCCAGGTCCCCGTTACCCGCTACGCTTACCAGCCTAACAGACTCCTAAATAGCCGCTCCCGTCCGCGTATAGCCGCGATAAAAACCCCGCGCAGCTGCGCTCAAACTGCATACAGTTGATATACCTACGCAACCCGCTCTGTACTTTATTCACCCGCCGCCATACATAGCACCCGCCTGCCAACATGACCAACCACCAAGCAGTGCCAACACCCCGTTACCCGCTTCGCTTACCAGCCTAACCGACTCTTAGATAGCCGCTCCCGTCCGCGTATAGCCGCGATAAAAACCCCGCGCAGCTGCGCTCAAACTGCATACAGTTCATATACCGACGCAACCCGCTCTGTACTTTATTCACCCGCCGCCATAGCGCCCGCCAACATGACAAATTGTCGCGAGATTACTCAAGCGGGCCGCTATTGTCCTGCAGTTCCGAAAGAGTTATTGACGAATGCGGAAGAGGACATAAATCTTTGGAAATAATTATTGGCAGAATACCCAATCCCTTTATCGTGAGAAAATACAAGCGTGATTAATTTAACGCGCTTTTGCGCGTTCTGGGAAAGTGTTGATAGACCTTAAAGGAATTGCCTCTACCTACATTACATTACATTACCAAGAAAAAAGTTATTTATCATTTAAGCGGAACGCTATTCCTCCTTTTCGGAAAACGATTAAAGGATTTTGTGTTTTGTTTGATCGAAGTTCAAGCTGTGATCAGTTCCTAAAATTTATTTTGTAGGGACAAATTACTATGATTTGCAGGAATTACATTTTGTTAAACCACATCAATAGCTCAAAAGCCCAAACTTCAAACAAACTTCCAAAATACATATGACCATAGAACAAAACCCCAATGATCTAACGGTCATCCGCATGACCGCGCATCGCATGCGCGTGAGTTTGTGAGTCACGCGATCGCACGCACAACGCGGGCTCACCCTCCCACGCTGCGCCGGCCCTAAAGTGCGTAAACTCGTGCGCATTGCTAAGCGACCAGTCTGCGACGACCCTTGCTTCGAAAAGAAAGTCCTACGGAACGTCTACTTTCCTATAGAAAAAATATTTTGGAATGATATGAGGAAAAAGTTTACCAAGCAGCTCTTGTACCTCGCAGTCTCAAAAATGTAGAGCTTCATGTAGTGACGGAATTATAATAAATGTATCTTGACGCGGTGTCTTCGTTTATATGACGTATATGTCATTGCAAAATGGACTCAGTACCTCAGGCATAGGGTTTTTTCGACCTTATTTTGGATCGTTTCCTGCGTACCCTCGCGCCCATCGCCACGCTTAATTATCCAGTTCCGACAACTATCGATGGCCATAAATAAGGGATGAGGAAAAATGGCCGATACTTTTAGAAATAGGGACACACTACCGATGTTGTCCATTCGCTCACTAATTCAAATCAGACTCACTGAATAATTTGTCAGATAGTTTGAATGTAGAGCTTTTGAATCGTAAAAGCAATGCAGCAATCACCAAAAATAAAGGTAAATTTCGGTAAAGACCTCGAGGAACTGATTTCTTTTATCTTTCACAGACACCAGGCATTGCAGCATAAACCATCACGACCAAACAATTTCTACAACAACTTTTTCTGACCACAATGAACTCCACCATGTTTTTTCGTAACGGCTGAAGATAAAAGTATGCAATTTCGGTTCCAATTATGTTTTACATAACTGCCATTGAAACGTAGTTCAGGTAAATACATGTATTGCCTCTGATTTCAGCCAATCAATGAAACGGCTATTACACTTACCCTAAGGCGCGATTTAGCATACATTTCCGGTTATCTTTAGTGTGTTGCCGTGACGCTCACAGGACAACCAGAAATGTATGCAAAATCAGGTCGTGTGAGCAGGGTAGGGTAATAGTTACATGAGCCAACCATTCAACCCAGTGCAAAGGAAACAAAGAACCTATAGAAACGACCGGACAGCACTTCAAATTAATTATTGGGGAAAACTATAAAATGAAAGCTGCGCTCCAATACCATGGACAAAGGAAGAAACTTTGTATGCGAGCAATGACCTACTCAAATACTGAATAACACAGCATGAATCTAAAACAAAATGGGTAGATGCCCTCATTGGAGGTCACACCCAATCAATCAAAAATCTCCCAAAAAATCTGCTTATAGTCTCCGCACTGATCGTAGATTAAAAAAGAAAAAAAAACTGAATTGGAGAGGTTTCTAAGGAGCTAAAATTTTCTATAATAATACTTATGTCACAAGTCCAGAAAATATTTTAGTAAATATATTTCTGGACCATAAAATTTAAGAGAGTGTTAGCCACACCAAAGACACAAGCAAACAAACTACGGAAATAAGAAAACCATCGCTATGGTCATATCAGGAAGTCGTTCTAGCGTGAATGTTTCCAACTAGATTCGCGCGGTTATTATTTTTATGTACACAATGCCCGTATGAAGCACATCTGTCTTGAATCAGAGGTAAATACAACTCAGACCGATCAGTTATTCCTAGAACAACTGCTAAGCCCAGCCTTGCGATCCCCGCCTGTAAACTAGAACTCCCCAATAAATAGTTAGTTGTATAGGTTTTAAGGTCCATGAGACATGAGACCATAAATTTTCAGCTCCTTTAAGAAAAGGTAAGTAGAGTAGGTACAGAACGATGTATGAATCTTGTGATATGATATTAGGTATTGTTGTGTTCATGTTAATAACGATGTGAATATTTAAAGAACCATTTAACTATTCAACAATAACATCATCTAGATACTCGTAGTTGTTGCTACCGAACACGATAATTAATTACACGCACAAATCACCTGAGTTAATAGTAGGTAATACGGCATAATAGTTTGGGGAGCATGTTGCGTTTTTAGATGAGGTAGAGTTAAAGCTATTGCTCGTAGACCGTCAATTTTGATTGTCAATTGCGGAAGAAAAACAAATTACCAACCTATAAATAACAAATAAATAAATGTAGTGTATCGCTACATGTGCCACAGAATACAATATAATAGTCATGTGGCTACTGGTCTTCTTCTTCAAGAGGAATGTCGGATAGCGAATAGAAATCGATTGAAAACTTTCATCCATCTACTCCTTTTTATTGGAAAACAAATTATCTTATCATCAAAAAATAAACACTTGTTAGAAATAGGTAAGTATATAGTAGGTACCTATTTTCTTTCTCTCTTCCAATTCAATATCTATAAGTTGTTGTTGCTATTTACAATGGTTCTTTAAACAAAAGTTCTTCAAAGAAAAGTAGTTCTTCAGGACGTGCTTGTCAAGCAATAAGCATTGCCCGTGTAGTGTAACTCCACAATTTCCGGCTTATCCTTGTTCAGCCAAATCTCCGGCCGCGGGGGAACTTCTGAGTAGCGCCCCCAGGGTATCATACGGTTACCGACAAGCGCCCTCACCTTCGCCGGCCTTGGGGGCGCTTATCACGCATATTCACTGCAAATATAACTAGTACTCAGGGTTTATAGCGGGAATAAACTTCATCCAGGTTGATGTCAGACTATATGGTACCTAGGTAAAAGTCAAAAGCAAGTCAAGTGACTCTTCGGGTTCCATCTCTTTTCATTTAACTTATTGAAAATCAGAGCAAACCTGAGATCCAGCTAAGGCCACGCTAAGGCTAGACAGAGTTGACGATGGACGTAGCTTATTCCCACACAACGACGGAAGACAGCAAGCTATTTTAGCGCCGGATTTCAAAATGATAGTGATCGCAAGGCAAGCAGATCTCTATGGAACTTACCTTTGATTTTACCCTTACAGCCAACACAGTCTACTACTAGAAATGGGCCTCCCCATATCGGCAGGTATTGCCATAATCACCACGCTTGGCAGGCAGATAGGCGAGTGCTGCCCATTCCCTGGATGATTTACCCTTAGTCGCTTTTTACGACACCCGCGGGAAGAAATCAGGTGATTCTATTCTAAGCCGACATCACACTGTGGATTATGGAGCTTACACATAAATAGGATCGTTTAGTTGGACTTATCCACAGGAAATCCTGGTTGTACCGTTGCTAGTAGTTGCAACCGCCAACCACTAGGAGAATAAAATACGATACTGTAGAAATACATAATTGGTATAACAGTAACAGCTATAGAAACCTAAAATCTATGCACACTTATTTACCTCTATATAAAACTATCAGATATCAGTCTCCCAGATACGCAGTATGCGGGCTCCGGGCTACTCATGCCGACTATAAACTACCGTAAAACTTCCTCAGTACATCAACCTATACCCATTTAAGGTACCAACTTATACTGGATTTTCATACATACCTACCTATCATAAGCAAAACCAGTATACCGGGAGTAACACAGAAGGGTATTTATTACAAGCCAAATGGAGGTGAAGGTACTCATGAAACCGAGCAACTTTCCCCATGGAACATGAGTCGAAATAAGAAAAAAAAATTTGGACCTCCCATAGTAAATCAGTCACCTGATCGGCGAGTTTGTATGGGAGGTCCAATTTCTTTTTTCATTTTTAGACCCAGGAAAGTTGTTCAGTTTCTTGAGTACCTTCACCTCCATTCGGCTTGTAATGCCCTTTCTGTTACTCCCGGTATAAGTTGATCCCTTATATGGTAGGTCGATTTGATAGTGCAACTTCCTCAGTACATTCGACGTCTTCATACTGTCGGCATGTAGGTAGGATCACGTAGGAGGTACATTTGTAAGATTAAATCTAGACTCTATTATATGATAAAATTCCTACATCTAGACGCTTTTATAGACCTTTTAGAAGGCCCTTCATTTCAGATTATTTTTGTATGTAGGTAGTATAAGATTAAAGTCCTTGTTAAAAAACATAATCTCTCTCTTTTTTGACACCATGGATGGATCCTTAGTGCTACGAATTTCATAAAACGTTACCTAGTCTATTTAGTTAAATGTCATATTATCGCACCAAAAACATAAATGTGAATTTGGTAGCCAAGTTCAATTTTCAATCGACTAGCCGAAGAGCTAATATGTGAGAAGTTCAGTCGACAATCCAGAAATTTATACTTAAGTTAGTTTAACATTGTTTAGTATAATAAAACAAACAACTTAAACTCTACAGTACTTACTTCAAAGTTCAACCTAGCTGTCTGTGTAGGAAATACATACATGAACAAGTACAGGCTTTGCGATGACGCTTACCTACATCAGCTCTAATTTTCAGCATCAAAGCGCAAAGAAGAGTAAACAAGTATTTTGCCTTACACTGCTTTATCCGTAAGACATCTTGATAAACTCGGACACTCACATATTTCAATGTACGCGTATGTCCTCGTGTCGCATAGCGCGACTGGCAGCCAACGCGACAAGCCAAAAGCGGTGCACGTGTAGAAGGCGTAAAATAAAACTTCCAAACTTATTGTCAAAGAGATGCCAGTTACCCCACCACTACAGCCCTTCCTATATCGGGAAAACGCGATGGGTTTCCTTCATTCGCTATCCGTTGCGCGTTCTGGCTGAAAATATCTTTCAGCAGTAGAGAAAAGTCGTCAATGTACAGAGCGTGGTAAGAAATTTTCAGTTGTAAGTTTTGAAAAGTGCAATGATGCACCCACGCGGAACTCAAGTTTACGAGACATACCGCTCGGCGCTCCGGGGTTTATACCCTGAGGAACAATTAAACAGGCATTATGGCTATTGGCAGAGCTCACAGTGAAACAGTTAGCTTTCAAGCGAGAGGTTATTTGCATAAACCGTACAGCTTCAGTTATGTACGACTAGCCATGGAAATACCACGAAACGTCTAGGAAATCCATGACCACGCCTTATGGTAGGTATATTATGTATGAGTATTGACTCCATACAGGTATAAAATTAACGAATAACGGTTTTGAGTTCTTCCTTATCACCTTCACCAACATTATGATCATCATTCATCAGTTTCAGTGATGGTTATTTATTAGCATACTTTAGACTAAAGGTACACCTTGGTCCATAGAACTAAAGGGGAATAAAAAAAATATTTGCCATAGTCGCCATAGTAGGTAAAATTTATCAGCTGACCAGTCTATACTCTGTACCCAGCAGTGGGCTGTTGTGGGCTTTTAATGATCATGGTGATGATCGGCGATTTGTTTAGAAGGGTCAAATCATAAAATCATACTAAAACATTGAATTGTAGGTACTAAAATGTCGCAAGAAAACGTGCGCCTACGCAGAAGCACCACTGTGTGAGCCACTGGGCTTGCAACTGCACCTCCTTATCGTCACGTCGTAATCGCCTGCAGTTTATTCCTTCAGACGCAGCCAACATAATGTTGCAATCTCTTAAGATACCTAATCCTTTAGAATTCCTAGGTGATTTAAGGAACGAAATTAATGAAAATGGCAATTTTGCACCTATAGCTTTAGGAGATCATCAATTTTCTAAAGGAGACAATAAAAATGTAGGTAAAGCAATCCAGCTAGGATGAACACAGAGATTTAAAAAATTCCTATCTCGCACGTGATACTAGGGTATTTCAAATAATATCTTCAATGGCCTAGGCCTACTGGTCCCTGACACCAGGGTTTATCGGGTGGTTTGGTAAGTCGATTTTCCACACGAAAAAAGATTTAATACTTGTGATGACAACGGTTTTGAGGGGGTTCGGAGAAAAATTTGCAGCTCAGTACAAAAAATAAGGGCTCCAGTCGTGACTCGTTAGCCCAGCATAATTACGCCCAAAATATCGGTTCATTCCACCAACTGATTCCGAGAACAAAATTACAACAGTACAAAGTAAAGCGAGGTGGTGACTGGTGAGTCCGCCCTGTGAATCAGATTGTGGTGAAAAGTAACAGTACAGGGTAAATAATTTGGCTAAATTTGTAGTAAATAAAGACGTTCTGCAGTTCAAAATGGTGGTACAAACAAAGCAACCAATAAATACTCGCTGAGACCCTTTACGATGTTGAGAGATAAGTAGGTACCTTGCTTATCTTCACGGTGATGACACGACTAGAAATGATCGTTTAACGGGAATCTTTACACTTTTTTTATCGATGTTGTATTTGTTGAAGTTATAATACTTAAGTATCATTAGAGGAGCCCATGTCGCTTGCCTTCAGCTGCTCTGCAAATCATAATCTTCAACTCTAACCAAAATGTCATCCTTGCCAAACCTTAACCATTGAACCTAGTAGAAGAAAAGGGGTTTCGAAAACCATTATAAAGGTAGGCACACATCCACAGCACCGGTCTGCCAGTCAGTGCCAGCCAGGAGAGCGGCCGAAACCGAAGCGCAGCAGCAAAAATAAAGGAGCAAGTGATCGATCGACACCATATCCGCGACCTGCCGGCCTGAGCGGCATTTGCAGAAAGAAAAAGAAAAAATACTGCCAAAACTGAACCTACAGGCAAAGCTGGAGGCTTCAGAGTGTCAGTCAGCGCGGCCAAACTGCAAGTGAAAGAAAGATTAAAGGAAATCGATGATCGAAGTGCACCTATCTAGAGAGCTTATTGTCGGTAAAGGACACTCTTTATCTAATAGACTATCATTGTGTTTCTGCATAAACTACCCTGCTGACCTTAGGTATTATTTAAGTACCTCCAAGAAATCGTTCTATTTATGTCTGTCTTCGCAAGATATCGTAACCAGAACTAGTTGTCTCTACATATTTATCATGTTACCTACTCTCCGTAAGCTAATCCCTAATCCGAATTACTAGTTATTCGGCTCTACATACTACCTACCTTTTAAAAAGCAGGACCGACTGCAGTTATAGAAATTTTTGTAAACTTTCCACTGTAACTCAAATAAGCTGATTGATCGGAAATTTTGTATGGGAGGTCAACACCTTTTTCATATTTCGACCTATATTGTTGGGGAAAGTTGTTCCTGTCCCATTCTGCATTTTCGCTAACGGTCTCTATACAGCACAAAATATCTGTAAATCAGTAGCTGTACGGAATGGACTGCGCTGTGCGCTGGCGTCAATATCGGCGTGACCTCGAACCGGCGCCCAACGCACCTACGTTCGCGGCGATGTCGCGGGCTCGCGGTGGGCGGTGCAGCGCGTGCAGACGCTGCGCCCGCGCCGACCGACGCGCGAGGTCATCGTAACACGCAGTCGGCCGCGGCTATAGGGTTGAACAGAACATACATAGAAAATTGCGGAGTGATACATACATACCTACCTACATCTATCACGCCTATATCCCTTGTTGGGTAGGCAGAGCGTAAACGGCTGTGGACTACGGCCACACAACGTCTGACAAAGTTTGGGAGTTATTCAGTAGATTGTGTATCACCATAGTAGGTAACAGGTTGTAGGCCAATAAAGTCTCAAATCCCTTTGTCGCTTCTTATGACACCCATGACCCACGGGAAAGATATGGGGTGATAGGTAGGTACTATTATAAGCCAAGAATATCATTATCGCGTATCACCGTCGTCACTGTCGCAAAATGCGATAAGAGATAAACTCGGTCATGGTCATGGAGTGGGTGCTAGCGTTGCAAAATCTTGCACTACCGTCAGGTCACCAATTTCAATTTCAATTTCAATATATTTATTGCATATCACAGACAACATCTTAAAGATAGGTAACATTAACAGTAACCAAGCTAAAAGAGTTCTCATGTGACACCCCGAGAGGGCACAGCAATGTAGTAAAGGATATTTAGGTAGGTATAGTACCTACCTATATCCTTTCAACTTAACATACATAATATTTTTAATTTGGCCTTCTACTTATAAATTCTTTTCATACATTTTATATCTTATTTAAATAAACTGAGCAATTATATAACATAAACAATAAACATAACAAATACTTTATAGGTAGGTAATTATATTACCTATACTATACTTAATTTGCTAAATTCGAAATATTTTATGTTATCATTTAAGAATTCGTGAATATCATAATAACATTTTTCTAGGAGGAACTTTTTTAGTTTGTTTATAAATATGTTTGGTTTATCTATATTTTTGAGGCTATTGGGTATTTTGTTATATATTTTGATAAGCATTGAGTGTGGGCCGGTTATATACATTGTAAGTGTTGAGAATGGAATTTCGAGTTGATTTTGTGTGCGGTTGTTGCGTCTGGTTGTATTTTTTAGTGTAGGTATAAAGGTTTGGGTGCTTTCTGACGAATTTGCAGGCTTCAAGAATGTAAATAGAGGTTAATGTTAGTATACCGAGTTTTTTAAAATGCGCTCTACATGAGTCCATATTGTGAATATTTGTAAGAATCCTAATACATTTTAACCGCCTGTCCAGCGTGGTAAGTAGATATCGGTGGCAATACCCCAGTAGTATTAACCTATCCAGTAATCATAGTTTTTATTTTCAGACGCGCTCAAGGCTTTATGATTATCTTGAAATGGTTGCCAGAGTTGGTCTAGGGTATCCATCCGACGTTTGAGATATGCAGCTGTCTTCTTATCCGGTGGATCATTCTCAAATTTTGAGCATACCTATCTGATCCATTTCCGCAATAATATGGAATTGATTATCAATTTGTTCCATCATGTTGATTGCAGTTGTATGATGTGCTGTGACTCTACTCTACCCATATGGCAGCCCTACGTGCGTACGCGTTTGCTTATGCATGCACGATTTGCACGAGCCGCCAGCGTGACGCAACGCAAGACGCGAGGCGCAGGTCACCTCACTACCGTTTGGCTGATTGCTCGCACACCAACTTTCACAGGTCTTTCAGCTGCCTGTCACTAGTTCACTACAAACCTCAGCTGACACAGGATGTACTTAGATAGAGGTAAAAAGACCTCGTCAGATGCTTGACTTGACTGACTGAGAACATAAATTAGGTGTTCGCTGAAAATTAGGGACCACTTGCTGCGACAACTAATCACTTCTTTGTGCATATTTTTTACGTAGGTAGGTAATTCAGGATTTCATCGTCTCATTACTCAGACTGTTTTGTTATCATTTTACGACTCTACTTTCGGGATTAAAAAAGTCTGAAAAGTTGTTTTCCGGATTACGGCATGTACAAAACTATCCAACATACACTCTACATACCGAGGTTGAGGTTCTTTAAACCCTGTCTGGAAGGATTTCATACAAAATTGGTCGGTAATTTTAGATTTTTACAGCCCGTAGCTAGCTACCTATCGCTAGGCGGCCCAATGCGTACGTATATGTGTCTAGCTTTCACACGCATATAGCTCACACGGTTTACGAGCGAGATGCTTTCTCGTCTGCGCTTGACCGTTCCAAAGATCAGAAATAGAGTCTGCGCCACGAAGAGTAAATCTATCAGACGCGGGGAAATTATCTGTCATCTCTTTGGCTCAGGTATGCACCTAGACCTCAAAAGTCAAAAGGCTCTCCATGGCTCAGGTACCAGGTAGCTCACAGCTCACAGCTCTCTTTAACCTATGCTTTATTTAAGAATCATTTAGGTATACTGGTTTCACATTAATTAATTAAGAGAAACCAGTATAAGTTGATCTCGTGGATACAAAGGGAGACGGCGCGCGGGGCGTCTTTTTTGGGAGGTGTTGCAGCATGCTGATTGATAGTCCAGTAAACAACGAAAAATTTTGCGACTCACAGCGCAATTATACACCGCCCGTAATTGAAATGTAATTGTTAGAATAATTGGTATGCTTGTACATATGCATGTTTTGCATGGGCAACACTGAATGAGCCGTTTTTGTTGGCAACACTGTTTTCTTTTCTTATCTGTGTTCCTGTCATGGCTGCGGCCCCGTAATTTCGTCTTAAATAACTAAATCTTGTTATTGTATAATATTTGTGCCCGCATCGTTGTAAATGTGAGTGTATTTATTAAAATAAATACAAGTTACATTGAAGAAACTATATATTTCATTCAAGCTCCGAAAACTGTGTCCTGTTGGTTTCACGTGGCTGTTGCATCATCTCTCATACTCTGCACAACAGTATTATCAGGTTCTGGGACCAGAGAACCAGGACACGTTTGGAAAGAGAAGCCACTGATCACTACAATAAAATAAGGTATGCCTCAAGAAACGGAAAATGGAGGTTCGGGCACTGGAAATACGGGAGCCCACCATTACAACATAACCTTAGACAAGTTAAATGGCAACAATTTTGTAAACTGGAAGTTTGCCATGCGTATGGCACTCACGCTTGAAGGACTGTGGGACTGTGTACAAGTGGCAGAAGATGCCACAGTTGATGCTGCTCGCGACACCCGCGCACTAGCGCGCATATGCCTGTCACTCGAGCCGACATTATACCAATATGTACGTGATGCGACGAGTGCATGTGATGCTTGGAAGCGGCTTGCGGACACCTTTGAGGGCAAGGGGCTCTACAGGAAGGTCCTGTTGCTGCGCCAGCTGCACCGCGTCGAATACGGGCAGTTTTCTTCAATGCCCGAGTATATTAATGGTGTCATGAAAATAGTACACCAATTGGAAGACATCGGCAGGAAAATCGATGACGAGGAGGTGGCAGAGATTATGCTTTCCGGTCTACCACAGGAGTTCGACATTTTAGTATCAAGCCTGGAAACAGCATGTCTTACAAGTAAACTATCTACTGAGCTGGTAAGAACGCGGTTACTGCAAGAAGATGACAGAAGAAATGACCAAATGTGTAAGAATGGTGACACACCTGCTGCCTATTCAGTTAATAGCAAAAAACGCAATATAACATGCAACTATTGCAAGCGACCTGGACACTTGTATAAGAGAAGCTTCAAGCGCAAACGAGAAGAAGGCAAGAAGAAGACTGAGGACCACACAATGTTTGCGTCCGCCTACTCCGCAACTACTGCAGATGAATTCATCATTGATAGCGGGGCTTCCTCTCATATGTGCTCTGATAAGAAGCTAGTCGAGGACGTTCAAAAGAAGAAGTGCGATGTGCTCTGATAAGAAGCTAGTCGAGGACGTTCAAAAGAAGAAGTGCGATTTCGGTGGCAAATGGCCATAAGCTGGACTGTGAATATATAGGTAAGGTTTCACTTTCACCAGATATAACTTTAGATAATGTTCTTTTAGTGCCAGATCTTTCAAATAATTTGTTGTCAGTCGGCACTATGGCCGAGAAAGGTTATGTTGTTGTATTTAAAAATGATAGTTGTGATATTTATACCAGTAATGACTGTAAAATCATAGGCAATAAAGTCTTGTTTGCAAAGAAAGTAAATGGGTTATATAAGTGTAAGTTGCAAGGACGGCCCGTTCCCGATGTTGAGCTTTCCAAGCCTCTTCAATCTAGGCAGAGGACAGTGAGAGCTAATGCTGCAACATGCGTACCAGCGAGTACTTGGCATAAGCGTCTAGGTCACCTAAACTCCAAAGGTATGTCTATACTGGGTGGAGGAAACAGTGCATGGGTGTTTTGTTTCAGAAAGAAGATGGTACTCGCAGCTGTGTTTCATGCCTCACTGGGAAGATGCACATGGCACCTTTTCCCAGGGCAGGGAGACGTGCTGCTTGCCAACTGGAGCTGATCCATGCGGACGTGTGGCCCGACGCAAGAGAGCAGCTGGGGCGGAGCACGCTACTTGCTAACGTTCACCGACGATTACACGAGGAAGACCTTTGGTTTCCTTATGAAGAATAAATCAGAAGTAAGTTCCCATTTTATTACTTTCAAATGCATGGTAGAGAAACAGTCTGGTTTAAAAATTAAAGTTTTACGGACAGACAATGGTACTGAATTTTGTAATAATTATTTGTCAAATTATTTAAAAAAGGAAGGCATTGTTCACCAATTGACCGTACCATATTGCCCTCAGCAAAATGGGGTGGCCGAGCGTGTCAATAGAACTATTTTTGAAAAGGCTAGAGCAATGTTGCAGGAAGCTGGACTTAGTAATCGTTTCTGGGGAGAAGCCGTAATGACGGCCATATATTTGAAAAATAGGTCTCCTACCAGCGCGTTGTCTGAGGGCATTCCTGAGTGTGAGTGGACCGGGTCTACTATTGACCTTAGTCACCTGCGCGTTTTTGGGTGTATTGCCTATGCTCATGTGCCTGATCAAAAGAGACGTAAGCTCGATCCTAAGGCAAAGAAATATATTTTGTTGGGTATGGTGACACTTGCAAAGGGTACCGTCTTGTCGATCCGTCTAATCCTCAACAAGTTGTTTACAGTAGAGATGTTGTATTCTTGGAGGATAAATTTTATGATGAGTCAGCAGCTAACAGGAACCAAAGCTTTATAAACTGTGATACTATTTATTTTAATAATGGATTATGTGATAAAAATGATAGTATTAGTTTACAAAATAATAATGAAGTTTTAAATAATGATACTGTTAATGAATTAAATATTGAATTAAATAATGAATTAAATATTAATAATGAATTAAGTAGTCATGAAATTAGTACTGAAGAGGCCGAAAATAAAAGTGGTTCTATGTCAATTTCAGATGCAGAGATACCTACGCCTGTATGGTCCCCGCTGTCTGATGACTACCACACTGGTGATGAGGATGAGTCGCCGAGTTCGTCGTCTTCTCTGCCAGCACCTTCACGTCAAGGAAGAGCAACAGATGCCCTGACGCGGTTAGTTCGCGCCCTGTACGTACTACTAGAGGTAACATACCTACTAAATATAAAGACTATGATTTAACTTCAATGCTGGCTGATGCTAGTTCACTAGGTGAGCCGCTGACCTATAAACAGGCTATGAGTTCACCTGAATGTGATGAGTGGTACACTGCTATGAAAGGTGAGTACGATTCCTTGATTAAAAACAATGTCTGGGAACTGGTTGATCGTCCTAATGGTGTAAACATTGTTAAAAATAAATGGGTGTTCAAGAAAAAGTTTGATGCTATGGGAAACTTTTGTAAGCATAAAGCTAGACTAGTTGCCTGTGGTTATAGCCAAAAAGAAGGTATCGATTATGACGAAACATTTTCGCCCGTCGTTAGGCACTCTACCTTACGAATATTGTTTAGTATTGCAACTCAATTAGATTTAAAGATAGATCACATTGATGTTACCACTGCATTTTTAAATAGTGAACTTAATGAATGTATATATATGGAACAGCCGGTAGGTTTTAATGTTGACAAAAATAAGGTTTGTTTATTAAAAAGAGGTTTGTATGGCTTGAAACAAGCAAGCCGTAATTGGAACTTAAAAATAAATACTGTTTTATGTAATAACGGTTTTATACAAAGTAAATGTGAACCTTGCGTTTATGTAAAGAAGACCAAGGATGATTATGTTATTTTGGCATTGTATGTTGATGATTTTTATGTTTTTCATAATGGCTGTATTGATAGTGTTGTTGCACTGTTAAAGGCTAACTTTGAAATTCGTCACTTGGGCGAACTTAAGAATTGTCTAGGAATGAATGTCACTAGAAAGTCGGGCATGACCATCCTTGATCAATCAGAGTATGTAAAGCGTTTACTTAGTAAATTCAACATGAATGATTGTAAGCCTGTTGCTACTCCATTACCTATAAATTACAAGCTTGAAAAATCTGAAAAATGTTTGTCAGATGAAACATATCAGTACAGACAACTTTTAGGCTCTCTCATGTATCTAAGTGTCTGTACACGCCCTGATATTGCTTATGCGTGTAGTCAATTAAGTCAATACCTAACTTGTTTTGATAAGAGTCCAGGGACCGGACTGGTAAGCCTTTCCGGGGTTATTGATTGGGTTTTGCGAATGGGTTTGCTGTCCCTAGTCAAATCTCGCCAAAACCCATTCGAAAGGCTTTTTAAAGCGCTATTGTAAGGCTATCGAAATCCTTGCGAAACCCCTTCAAACCACTAACCATATTGAAAGGGTTACCCTTTCGGCTTTCACATAAATTTAATCTCTAAAGTGTGACTTATACGGACTGTTATTGCTCGCGCACCACAAGACGGCGACCTGGTCCGTCAAAGCTCTGAAGTTGCCGCGAAGCCGCATTTTGCTCAACTTGCGAATGATTTCATTGTAGTGCGTGCGCACGAAACCCCTATGAAGCGCTATTTAAAGGGTTTTAGCAAAGGGTTACCCTTTCGATAAACTTAAAGCAAAATGAATGGGTTATCAGTTAAAGTGGTAAGTCGTTTAACTGGGAGTGTTGAATCACGGGGTTTGAAATTTAAGCGCTTCGTCGATAAAGCGCTTAGCGGGTCCCTGTAAGAGTCATTGGCAAGCTGCTAAGCGTATTCTTAGATACCTAAAAGGAACTATTGATTTTGGTATATTCTTTGTAAAGGATAGTAATTTCAATTTAGAGGCATTTGCTGATGCAGACTGGGCTAATGACTTATCAGACCGTAAATCTTATACTGGTTTTGTTATAAAGCTAGGTAAAAATGTTATTAATTGGGAGGCCAGAAAACAGCGTAGCACCGCTTTGAGCTCCACTGAAGCTGAGTATTTAGCTATTAGTGACGTTTGCAAGGATATATGTTTTGTTAAAAATTTCTTGTCGGAAATTGTAGACAAAACTTTCAATATCACTGTGTATAATGATAATCAAAGTGCTCAAAAATTGCTACTTGTAAAGGAATACTCTCATAAGAGAACAAAACATATTGACTTGCGCTATCACTATGTAAAAGATTTAATACAGAAAGGGCAAATTAATGTAAAGTACTTACCTACAGGTAAAATGCTTGCGGATGTGTTAACGAAGCCGTTATGTACAGAAAAACATTTTAATTTTGTGACTGACCTGAACTTAAAATGTGTGGTTTAAATGTATTTGTATGAATGTAATGTTTGTGTTATGTACACTTCTCCTACGTAGCATTATAAAGATAAATACCTACTACTTGTTATGTATTAAAGTTGTAAAGTAAGGGATTATTGAATATGCTTTGATATGTAACTAATATGATAACAATATTATGTGGAGTCTATTCAATTGTAGTCTATTATCATGTAGAGCTTGTTGAATTGTAGAGTCATTCAATATTGTAGAGTCATATGAAATGTAGAGCCATCTTGATATGTAGAGACATTTTGAAATGTAGAGCTATTTTCTGGATTGTAGTAGATATAGAGTTAAGCAAATGTAAAGCATAAGGAGGAGTGTTAGAATAATTGGTATGCTTGTACATATGCATGTTTTGCATGGGCAACACTGAATGAGCCGTTTTTGTTGGCAACACTGTTTTCTTTTCTTATCTGTGTTCCTGTCATGGCTGCGGCCCCGTAATTTCGTCTTAAATAACTAAATCTTGTTATTGTATAATATTTGTGCCCGCATCGTTGTAAATGTGAGTGTATTTATTAAAATAAATACAAGTTACATTGAAGAAACTATATATTTCATTCAAGCTCCGAAAACTGTGTCCTGTTGGTTTCACGTGGCTGTTGCATCATCTCTCATACTCTGCACAACAGTATTATCAGTAATCCGTAATGATCTGAATCGTCAAACCTGATGTGTTGTGCGTACGTACCTATACGTATGTATGTAGGTACCTATACCTAGTGATACACGCGTCAACCCACACGTCTGAGGAGCATTGTCCGCGCGTAACTGGAGAACCGAGAGGCGCAATTAGCCGCCGACACGCGGCAAACGGGCCAAAGGGACAGGAAGCGCAAAAACCAACGGTGGAGTAGGTACTTACCATTGGTCTAACTGTACCAGTTTAGACATAGGGGCTATCTTCACTGGTGAGACGTAAGATGACATCTGTCAGACAAGAGACCGTCAGCCGTCATCGATGCGACGCGCGTCTCACGGCTTATCTTCTGTTTCATACATTTGGAAACGGTTTTAATCGTCACAATGCCGCACGTCTCACGTCACCTTCCGCTGCCGTACGCCTCGCCTGTGGACTTAGCGCCTTAGAATCCGGAGATATTACCTACCATAGTACCTGGTGCAAAAACCAATGATGGTGTACCTATTGTTACCACTGCATTTTTAAATAGTGAACTTAATGAATGTATATATATGGAACAGCCGGTAGGTTTTAATGTTGACAAAAATAAGGTTTGTTTATTAAAAAGAGGTTTGTATGGCTTGAAACAAGCAAGCCGTAATTGGAACTTAAAAATAAATACTGTTTTATGTAATAACGGTTTTATACAAAGTAAATGTGAACCTTGCGTTTATGTAAAGAAGACCAAGGATGATTATGTTATTTTGGCATTGTATGTTGATGATTTTTATGTTTTTCATAATGGCTGTATTGATAGTGTTGTTGCACTGTTAAAGGCTAACTTTGAAATTCGTCACTTGGGCGAACTTAAGAATTGTCTAGGAATGAATGTCACTAGAAAGTCGGGCATGACCATCCTTGATCAATCAGAGTATGTAAAGCGTTTACTTAGTAAATTCAACATGAATGATTGTAAGCCTGTTGCTACTCCATTACCTATAAATTACAAGCTTGAAAAATCTGAAAAATGTTTGTCAGATGAAACATATCAGTACAGACAACTTTTAGGCTCTCTCATGTATCTAAGTGTCTGTACACGCCCTGATATTGCTTATGCGTGTAGTCAATTAAGTCAATACCTAACTTGTTTTGATAAGAGTCCAGGGACCGGACTGGTAAGCCTTTCCGGGGTTATTGATTGGGTTTTGCGAATGGGTTTGCTGTCCCTAGTCAAATCTCGCCAAAACCCATTCGAAAGGCTTTTTAAAGCGCTATTGTAAGGCTATCGAAATCCTTGCGAAACCCCTTCAAACCACTAACCATATTGAAAGGGTTACCCTTTCGGCTTTCACATAAATTTAATCTCTAAAGTGTGACTTATACGGACTGTTATTGCTCGCGCACCACAAGACGGCGACCTGGTCCGTCAAAGCTCTGAAGTTGCCGCGAAGCCGCATTTTGCTCAACTTGCGAATGATTTCATTGTAGTGCGTGCGCACGAAACCCCTATGAAGCGCTATTTAAAGGGTTTTAGCAAAGGGTTACCCTTTCGATAAACTTAAAGCAAAATGAATGGGTTATCAGTTAAAGTGGTAAGTCGTTTAACTGGGAGTGTTGAATCACGGGGTTTGAAATTTAAGCGCTTCGTCGATAAAGCGCTTAGCGGGTCCCTGTAAGAGTCATTGGCAAGCTGCTAAGCGTATTCTTAGATACCTAAAAGGAACTATTGATTTTGGTATATTCTTTGTAAAGGATAGTAATTTCAATTTAGAGGCATTTGCTGATGCAGACTGGGCTAATGACTTATCAGACCGTAAATCTTATACTGGTTTTGTTATAAAGCTAGGTAAAATGTTATTAATTGGGAGGCCAGAAAACAGCGTAGCACCGCTTTGAGCTCCACTGAAGCTGAGTATTTAGCTATTAGTGACGTTTGCAAGGATATATGTTTTGTTAAAAATTTCTTGTCGGAAATTGTAGACAAAACTTTCAATATCACTGTGTATAATGATAATCAAAGTGCTCAAAAATTGCTACTTGTAAAGGAATACTCTCATAAGAGAACAAAACATATTGACTTGCGCTATCACTATGTAAAAGATTTAATACAGAAAGGGCAAATTAATGTAAAGTACTTACCTACAGGTAAAATGCTTGCGGATGTGTTAACGAAGCCGTTATGTACAGAAAAACATTTTAATTTTGTGACTGACCTGAACTTAAAATGTGTGGTTTAAATGTATTTGTATGAATGTAATGTTTGTGTTATGTACACTTCTCCTACGTAGCATTATAAAGATAAATACCTACTACTTGTTATGTATTAAAGTTGTAAAGTAAGGGATTATTGAATATGCTTTGATATGTAACTAATATGATAACAATATTATGTGGAGTCTATTCAATTGTAGTCTATTATCATGTAGAGCTTGTTGAATTGTAGAGTCATTCAATATTGTAGAGTCATATGAAATGTAGAGCCATCTTGATATGTAGAGACATTTTGAAATGTAGAGCTATTTTCTGGATTGTAGTAGATATAGAGTTAAGCAAATGTAAAGCATAAGGAGGAGTGTTAGAATAATTGGTATGCTTGTACATATGCATGTTTTGCATGGGCAACACTGAATGAGCCGTTTTTGTTGGCAACACTGTTTTCTTTTCTTATCTGTGTTCCTGTCATGGCTGCGGCCCCGTAATTTCGTCTTAAATAACTAAATCTTGTTATTGTATAATATTTGTGCCCGCATCGTTGTAAATGTGAGTGTATTTATTAAAATAAATACAAGTTACATTGAAGAAACTATATATTTCATTCAAGCTCCGAAAACTGTGTCCTGTTGGTTTCACGTGGCTGTTGCATCATCTCTCATACTCTGCACAACAGTATTATCAGTAATCCGTAATGATCTGAATCGTCAAACCTGATGTGTTGTGCGTACGTACCTATACGTATGTATGTAGGTACCTATACCTAGTGATACACGCGTCAACCCACACGTCTGAGGAGCATTGTCCGCGCGTAACTGGAGAACCGAGAGGCGCAATTAGCCGCCGACACGCGGCAAACGGGCCAAAGGGACAGGAAGCGCAAAAACCAACGGTGGAGTAGGTACTTACCATTGGTCTAACTGTACCAGTTTGGACATAGGGGCTATCTTCACTGGTGAGACGTAAGATGACATCTGTCAGACAAGAGACCGTCAGCCGTCATCGATGCGACGCGCGTCTCACGGCTTATCTTCTGTTTCATACATTTGGAAACGGTTTTAATCGTCACAATGCCGCACGTCTCACGTCACCTTCCGCTGCCGTACGCCTCGCCTGTGGACTTAGCGCCTTAGAATCCGGAGATATTACCTACCATAGTACCTGGTGCAAAAACCAATGATGGTGTACCTATTTACCACTGGACTAACTGTACGAGGTCGGTCTCAGTTTCCGGAGAGAGTGGACCCTGGCAAGGGACACAAAAAGTTGTTATCCGTCAAATTATTTTGTGAGATTGTTCCTAGCTTAGGACATTCCAGGGTGAACTGCGCAACTAAATACCTATTACGGGTAGTAAATGGTATTTAATAATAAAAACTTCGTCACATGTACTTATAGGTAGTGTAGTTACAGCCTAGAGATACTTAGAGACAAATAATAAGTAAGTACAGGGTGGACCATAGAGTGACGTGAATAAAAAGAAATTAGATTCCTCGCATCTTAGGGAATTCGAAAATACCCCATGTATGTGTCACCGTAAAATTACAAACAACGCTAGATATAATCCATCTCGCTAAATTATAATCTATCGAAATATTGTAACACATTCACGCGTATTACAATTTAACGTATCATTTTTAAGTAGATTACAATATTACGAACTAAAACCGTAAAGTGTGATACGTTTCGCAGCTCTTGTTCTGATTGGTCAAGTCAAGCATCCTGCCAGCCAGCGACGCCATGTTTGTTTCACAGCTGATTGCCATTTCGTTGGTTCTCGAACGTAAACAAACAGTTCTTGTTTCATTTTGTATAATTTCGTGTTGAAAATTGCTTATATAAACTTACGAAATCTTAATATATAAAACTCAAGAAGACTGACTGTCATCAACGCACAGCCTAAACTACTGGACCGATTCGGCTGTAATTTGGCATGCAGATAGCCACTATAACGTAGGCATCCGCTAAGGAAGGATTTTTTGAAATTCAACCCCTAAGGGTGTAAAACGGGGGATGAAAGTTTGTATGAAACTTTTTATTCCTTCGATATAACTGCTTCAAATTTCGTATTTAGGAAGAACTTTAAAAATAATGAATAACGTGTTTCAGCATTTTCCAATTTTAAACCCCTGAGGGGGTAAGAAAGGGGATGAAAGTATTATATTTACACATAGGCCGCTCCTTTGAAGCTACAGTTTTGAAATTTGGCACCCTTATTTTTAATAAACAGTTGATATTATTTTGATTAAGAAGTATTCAAAATTCATCCCCCGATGGGTTGACATAGGGGATGAAAATTACGCATTGTCGTAAAAACCAAACCCTTGAGGCTAGAAGCGTGAAATTTGGCATGTGTATTCATTAGGCAACGTTAGCATCCACTAAGAAAGGATTTTCGAAATTCAACCCCTAAGGGGGTGAAACTGGGGATGACAGTTTGTATGAAACTTTTTATTCCTTTGATATAACTGCTTCAAATTTCGTATTTAGGAAGAACTAAATAATGAATAACGTGTTTCAGCATTTTCCAATTTTATACCGCTAAGGGGGTAATAAAGGGAATGAAAGTATTATATTTACGCGCAGGCCGCTCCTTTGAAGCTACAGTTTTGAAATTTGGCACCCTTATTTTTAATAAACAGTTGATATTATTTTGATTAAGAAGTATTCAAAATTTATTCCCCGATGGGTTGACATAGGGGTTGAAAATTACTCATGGTCGTAAAAACCAAACCCTTGGAGCTAGAAGCGTGAAATTTGGCATGTGCATTGCTTAAGCAACGTAAGCATCCACTAAAAAGGATTTTTTTAAATACAACCCCTAAGGGGGTAAAACGGGGGATGAAAGTTTGTATGAAACTTTTTATTCCTTTGATATAACTGCTTCAAATTTCGTATTTAGGAAGAACTTTAAAAATAATTAATGACGTGTTTTAGCATTATCCAATTTTAAACCCCTGAGGGGGTAAGAAAGGGGATGAAAGTATTATATTTACGCGCAGGCCGCATCTTTGAAGCTACAGTTTTGAAATTTGGCACCCTTATTTTTAATAAACAGTTGATATTATTTTGGAGTTTTTAAAATTCATCCACCGATGGGTTGACATAGGGGATGAAAATCACGCATTGTCGCAAAAAACAAACCCTTAGAGTTAGAAGCGTGAAATTTGGCATGTGTATTCCTTAAGCAACGTAGATATCCATTAAAGTAGGATTTTACTAATTCAAAGATTTTATTTTAAAGTTACGCATTGTCGTCATCACGATCATACATAACCAAACCCTTGAAACGTGGGCATGTGTATTCCTTGAGGGAGAGGGAGAGGTAGAGGGAGAGAGACAGAGAGAGCGAGAGGGAGAGCCAGAGGGAGAGCGAGAGGGAGAGCGTGAGGGAGAGCGAGAGGGAGAGCCAGAGGGAGAGCGAGAGGGAGAGCCAGAGGGAGAGCGAGAGGGAGAGCCAGAGGGAGAGCGGGAGGAAGAGCAAGAGGGACAGCGAGAGGGAGAGCGGGAGGGAGAATGAGAGGGAGAGCAAGAGGGAGAGCAGGTGGGAGAGCGGGTGGGAGAGCGGGAGGTAGAGCGGGAGGGCGAATGAGAGGGAGAGCGAGAGGGTTAGCGGGATGGAGAGTGGGAGGGAGAGCGGGAGGGTGAGCGGGAGGGAGAGCGGGAGGTAGTGCGGGAGGGAGAATGAGAGGGAGAGCGAGAGGGACAGCGAGAGGGAGAGTGGGACGGAGAACGGGAGGGAGAGCGGGAGGGATAGCGGGAGGGAGAGCGGGAGGGAGAGCGGAAGGGAGAGCGGGAGGGAGAGCGGGAGGGAGAGCGGGAGTGAGAGCGGGAGGGAGAATGAGAGGTAGAGCGGAAGGGAGAGCGGGAGGGAGAGCGGAAGGGAGAGCGGGAGGGAGAGCGGGAGGGAGAGCGGGAGGGAGAGCGGAAGGGAGAGCGGGAGGGAGAGCGGAAGGGAGAGCGGGAGGGAGAGCGGGAGGGAGAGCGGGTGGGAGAGCGAGAGGAAGAGCGACAGGGAGAGCGGGAGGGAGAGCGGAAGGGAGAGCCGGAGGGAGAGCGGGAGGGAGAGCGGGTGGGAGAGCGAGAGGGAGAGCGACAGGGAGAGCGGGAGGGAGAGCGGAAGGGAGAGCGGGAGGGAGAATGAGAGGGAGAGCAAGAGGGTCAGAGAGAGGGAGAGCAGGTGGGAGAGCGGGAGGGTGAGGTCCCACTGCGCCACATCAGCCGTCTTTTAGATTATACATAACGTGTTTAGGCGTTTTTTTCTGTTTATCTCTAAAAGAGAAAGGAAAGGGGCAAGATGTTTGTGTTTAAGCGCAACAAATCATAAAGCGCAATATACTTAGGTATCTATGTTATTTCTTATGACTACGCGGGCAAAGCCGCGGGTTTTAGCTAGTAAGAAAATAATCTCCTATGCACTGTTTGCTTACGTTCGATATTCATCGAAATGGCGATCAGCTGTCAAATAAACATGGCGGCGCGATATACATGACATTCGACCAATCAGAACGCGTGTTGACAATTTCATCATTGTACTTCATAATATTGTAATATTTTGAAAATTGATACGTAAAATTGTAATCCGTGATTCTGTCTCATAATATTTCGATAGATTGTAATGTAGCGAGAAATATTATAATCCAACGGTGATTGCAATTTCACGGTGACATATGCAACCAGTCGAGATTTTCCTATACAACTTTAAAAGTTGAATAACTCGGAAACTAAAATAATCGCGGAACATACTTGGGGTAATTTCGAATACCCCAACATGTGAGGAATCTAATTTCTTTTTATTGACGTCACTATATGGTCCACCCTGTATATGTAGGTACCTCAGCTTAAGAATCCCAATAAAGAGTTTATAAGTATTACGAACCTCGCGAGAGCAGCTGCATACAAAACCCCATGAGGATGCTTTCTCTAAATAACAATCGCAAATGGATACAACGTATCGGGAATCAATAAAAATAGAACGTCCGCCGCGATCGCTGCTTTCAAAGTGCTTTTCACACTATAGGGTAGTCAAAGAGCTAGCTACGTAAAGCGGTTTAAAGATGTTCGTAATCCCAGATATACAGAATATAAACCTAATTGCTAGTATAAGCATTTTATAGGGGGACCATGAAAAAGGGTCAAATGAAACAAAACCGCTTTCTTCTAGGTGTTTCATAAAAGAAGATTTTTGCTTCTCATACAAAACGTGTCCAAATTTTTATAGGTCGTAGTTCGGTTCATTTATAGGTCGTGTGATGCCGGCCTAGAATAGCATCACCCCAATTCTACCCGTGGGTGTCGTAAAAAGCGACTAAGGGATAATTATCCAGGGAATGGGCAGCAGCGTTCCCT
Organism: Phthorimaea operculella; assembly: GCA_024500475.1. Lineage (NCBI taxonomy): Eukaryota > Metazoa > Arthropoda > Insecta > Lepidoptera > Gelechiidae > Phthorimaea > Phthorimaea operculella. The sequence continues at coordinate 274,229 of JANFCV010000112.1, forward strand.
GTGAATTAAAAATCTTGCACTGCGCTCGCCAATCCGCCTGCCAAGCGTGGTGAGTATGGCAATACCCCCCAATACGGGGGAGGCCCATGTCCAGCAGTGGACTGTTGTGGCTAAGTGTTGTGGTAAGTTCGGTTCGACTTACGTTTTGATTTTGATGCTTTTCTTTCATTAGTAGTCACCCCATTGTACACTGCCAACTCTCTGACTATGGACAGTCCCGGGGGCTATGCCACCGGTCAGCCGCTGGCCTATTAATACTCCCGGTGATCAATATTCGCAGGCGAGCACCAAGCACGAGCAAACCCGCGCTTCCTGGAAACCGCGCAAAGGGACGCACTCAGATAAAGCGCCCTTTTGACCAAGAAGCAAGCAATGTCCTGCTATTTTGATACTGCTGGCTTACTCCTATTGATAGTCCGGGTGATCAATATTCGCAGGCGAGCACCAAGCACGAGCAAACCCGCGCTCGTATCGCTAGCGCTTCCTAGAAACCGCGCACAGGAGCGCACGCAGATAAAGTTCTGCTATACTGTTGGCTTTCTCCTATTAAAAATCCGGGTGATCAAATTCGCAGGCAAGCGCAAAACACCAGCAAATCATCGCGCTTTGAAACCACGCACAGGGACGCACTCAGACAAAGCGCCCTTGTGATCTATCTAATAGCAAGCAATGTCCTGCTATTTTGATACTGCTGGCTTACTCCTATTAATACTCCCGGTGATCAATATTCGCAGGGGAGCACCAAGTACTAGCAAACCCGTGATCGTATCGCTTGCGCTTCCTGGAAACCGCGCACAGGGACGCACTCAGACAAAGCGCCCTTATGACCAAATAGCAAGCAATGTACTGCAGTTTTGGTAATATTGGCTTACCTACTCATGTCAATAGTCCGGGTATTCAATATTCACAGGCAATTACCAAACACAAGCAAAACATCGCGCTCCCTGGAAAACGCGTACAGGGCTGCATTTAGACGCCCTCGCCCACATAAGCATAAGCGACCTTTTGAACCTTTTGCCAAATCAGCAAAGATTATCAAGCAGAACAGTTTTATGAAGGTTCCATCTCATGTAAGGTAGTACTCGTATTGTTCTTTCACCTCTAGTATGTAACAGGGCGCGGCGGCGGCGCTTCGAAAGGACCCGTGGCTTGTAGCCGATTTGATACGGCTTAATTGGCGCGCTCTACAATGTTGCGTAGGAATTTTTACGACTTTAGATTCGAATTACATTTCAGAATAGTGTAGTGAAACGAATTCTGTGAAGAGGGACAAAGCTAAATTGAGTTACAGACTGTTTCAGAGGATTAAAGATTAAATAATAGGTAATGTTCTAGAAAAATTACCTCAGGAGCATCTATGACTTAGGTGCTACTTAGATTCTTATTAAATGGCTTGTTATTGTTAGACTGAATAAATAATAATATTCGTGAAAAATGAAAAAATGAAAAAATTAAGTATACTTCAGGAGAATCTTAGACGTATATGCTGCTTTGATTCTTTGTACCTATATAGCTTGATTGATTATTTTCTACGAAACTGAATAGAATACCCATTTCTATTTCTTCTTGTACTAAAAGTATTATAAGGGAGTCGGTTTAATTAGAATAAGTCATTCAAATGGCACAGCATTTTCTAGAAAAATCCTTTGAAAACAATAAAAACCTTTCAACTTCCGCAATTCGGGAAACTACAATCACCACTTGGCCTGCCGAACACGAGGGGTTCTGGGAATCCCGAATGCGGGTCTGCGGAGGCCAAGCCGCGGCAGACCAGGGAGCCGGGGACAGGCCGGCGGCGCCGCGCCTCCATAAATCTCCCGGAGGCAGCGTCCGCGCCTCTAGGGCTGCGAGACAAGACATTTTCTAGAACAAATCCTCTGAAAATAATAAAAACCTTTCAACTTCCGCATTTCGGGAAACTACAATCACCACTTGGCCAGCCCAAAACGAGGGGTTCCGAGAATCCCGAATGCGGGTCTGCGGAGGCCACGCCGCAGCAGCCCGGGGACAGGCCGGCGGCGCCGCGCCTCCATAAATCTCCCGGAGGCCGCGCCCGCGCCGCTAGGGCTGCGAGACGATTGACATAGGATTAGTACCTACGTCTGATGAATATATGCTGTGTGATGCCGGCTTAGCATCTATCTTTATACCCGTGAGTGTGGTAAAAAGCAACTAATAGTTAATTATCCAGAGAATGGGCAGCAGCGTTCCTAGTGAATAAAACATCTTGCACCCGCCAATCCGCCTGCCAAGTATGGTGAACAAATAGAAATGTGCTAAAATTTCAATATGATTGCCGCCCCCAAATTGTTAGGCCGCAAGGGGTGCAATACGATTGACACCGGATTAATGCAACTTTGCGAAAAAGTAGAAACATTCGGACTAAAGTTCTAATAATATCTCCTCCAGCCACACCGCCTCTGTCTATGGGACGACTGACATTGGATCAGCAAGTCCAGCAGGCACTCCTATAGAGAGTGAATAAGTTAAAGGACAGGTATAGGCTGCAAAAAAGTAAACTCTTTGACGTCATGTCATCCGTGGCGCTTGTTTCATCGAGGCTCGACCATATATTGCAGAAAAGGAAGAAAAATTATTTCAGCCAGCGTTATGAAAATGAAAATAATGTAAGTCTTGATGCCGTAGCAAAGCAAACACATGTTGTGCTAGATTGATAGGACAGTAGGTATTGTCTGCGTATTTCGCAAGGAAAACTTGGGTCGCTCACCAACAGATTTGAATGGACTGATCTCATTAGGCTAATCAAAATGTACAATCATAATCACTGTGAAAATTTCTGTTAGCTATCCAAACAAAATAACCGAATAATAAACCGATTACTGATATGGAACTCTCCAGCAAAGCAACCATCCCATTACGTCATCGTTTCCCCCAATCCCTGCCAACCCTACCGCTGCCGCTCCGCGCCGCCGCTTCCTTTGTTTTTTTTTTCGGCGACGGTAATAAGATCGCGAGCGTCAACGTCAGGTATAGCCGGGCGGCGGGATACTCCAATCGACTAAGGCATTTGTGGAGCATAGAGCTAGCAATAAATAATACAACCATTATGATTAGAGGATTAAAACTGACGCGAAAGAGATTTTATGATCTTTTATGATCAAAATTAGTTTTGACTCTTTTAAGGTCACTGTATTCATTGTTTTTAGTTTTAGTTTGCTTGCAATCAGATGAATGAAGGGCTGATTTTATTAAATTACTAAACGAACAAGAATATCTCATCTTATAAAACGACTAAACTTGTTTTTGAAGGCGAAACTTATTGAATCACAACGTTTAGGTTACATTATATTATTTATATTATCATCATCATCATTATGTGTATAAGTAGAAACAGTATCAAACCAACCACGCAGTGTGTTTTGAGCGATATTGTTCAACAACTTTTGAATTATTGCAAGGTTCATTCAAGAAGAACCTTAAACTTCCTGGACTATTATGGTGAATTACACGCAAAGCGGCACCGCGCGGCGTCTATTGACCGGCGACCGGCGTTCGCGCAGATGTGACGCGCCGCGCCGCGCGCCGCACCAAACAGGATGCGCCCGAGGTAAATAACACCACGCCGCGCGCCACCGCCGTCGTCGTTGCGAATAATACCACAGTGGCAACTCTTTTATTGCATAAGGGCATAGCGAAAATATAGGGAAACCTACTTAGCCGGGTGGTGCCGACTTTATTAGAACAGCATCATCCCATGCCTTTCCTGTGGGTGTCGTAAGAAGCGACTAAGGGACTCGAGATTTCTTGTTAGGCGACAGGCTAACATTCGCTATAGAGAAACACGACAATAGCTAAAACAGCCCTCAAATCGACTTTACAGCCGCTCTGCCTACCCCGCAAGGGATAAAGGCGTGATTTATGTATGTATGTTAACCTACAAAGCTATGTCGAAAAAAAGGTGCAAAGGCACAGAATGTTTAGAATGAGGTAGTTTATATCAGACAATAAAAAATACGAGCGTCAATCAACAGTCGATGGGGTGATGGGGGCGCAAAATTTTGATTAGGCACGGCTAGGGGCGCTAATGACCTTACTACGTCTCTTCTCTGCTTACACGTAATACCTCTACTATCATCTAACTAAATAATATAATGAATGATTGCAAAGCTCTTTCAGCATTCTAGTCATATTTTCCATCTCATTATTATTACCGATCATAGGCGAGTGAGGACGTTTCTCTATTCTTCTTCAACTTATCATTTCCTTCTCTACATCACAACATACCAAGGTTTAGGGTGGCTAGTTCAGGCGGGCGAAGCCTAATTTTATAATCGATGCTATGAGTATTTCAATGACCCCATCAAATCATCCAAATAAATGGAGAGTCATAAAACAATAAACTGCCCTCCCCTCCCCAGTTCTCGGAATGCCGCGGTTGTTGTTTAAAATTCGAACGTGTCGCGGTGCGATGGCGGCGCGTGAGTCAGGGCCGGTGGCGGCGCGGGCGCAGCGGAAATAATTACTCGCGAGATAACCGTCGCAGCGAGCTCGTTAGCTGGTGCAGTTGCCAACTCAGCGATATTTGAGCCGCTTCTGATGTTCTGATGCTTCTCAGTTTAAAATTCGAACGTGTCGCTTTGAGTCTCGGGCGGCGCGGGCGCAGCGAGCTCGGTAGATGATGCAGTTGCCAGCTCAGCTATATTTGAGCTGCTACTCTATTTAATTTAAAAATCGAACATAACGCTTTAAGACAGGGGCGGCGAGGGGCGGCGAGGGCGCATCGAGCTCGCTAGCAGATGCAGTTGCCAGCTAAGCGCAATTTAAAACGCTTCTGATGCTTCTCTGTTTAAAATTCGAACGTGTCGTGTGAGTCAGGGCCGGTGGCGGCGCGGGCGCAGCGGAAATAATTACTCGCGAGATAACCGTCGCAGCGAGCTCGTTAGCTGATGTAGTTGCCAACTCAGCGATATTTGAGCCGCTTCTGACGCTTCTCAGTTTGAAATTCGAACGTGTCGCTTTGAGTCACGGGCAGCGCGGGCGCAGCGAGCTCGCTAGGTGATGCAGTTGCCAGCTAAGCGCAATTTAAGCCGCTTCTGATGCTTCTCTGTTTAAAATTCGAACTTCTCTATTTTCGAACTCGTTTCTGTTTTCGAAATTCGAACATGTCGCTTTAAGTCACGGGCGCCGCGGGCGCAGCGAGCTCGTTAGCTGATGTAGTTGCCAACTCAGCGATATTTGAGCCGCTTCTGATGCTACTCTGTTTAAAATTCGAACGTGTCGCGGTGCGATGGCGGCGGCGCGGGCGCAGCGAGCTCGTAAGCTGCTATACTTGCCAACTCAGCTATATTTGAACTGCAACCAACTCAGCTTTGATAAAGCGTTTGTCGGCACATTCGATGGCTCCAAGAAGACAAGCAAGCAAAGCAAGAAACCGTTGTCAGTCACAGCCACCCAAGAAGCTGTTCGTTCACTTATTGGATTCCTCTTTCTCGTATCAAATTTCTTTGAAATTTTCTTTTTCCACAAGCCAGCATCATTTGCAATATCGCCTTCTCATTTGCAGGTAGAGCATTTTGTCCAGCTGTTGGCCGGTAAGTTGGCAGCACCGATCGGTGACTTTCGCAACACCGTCGCACCGTCGTCGTCGCAGGCGCTGATCAAGCGACCGGTGAATTGATAGCACCGTGGTACATTCAAACAAGCAATCGGTTAAAAATGATCAACTTATCCTGCGTTTCGCCCTACATGACTCTAGCAAGTTGGCAGCACTGATCGGTGACTTTCGCAACACCCACTCGCACCGTCGCAGGCGCTGATCAAGCGACCGGTGACTCGATAGCACCGTGGTAGATTCAAACAAGCAATCAGTTTAAGGTGATTCAACTTATCTTGCGTTTCGGCCGACATGACTCTAGCAAGTTGGCAGCACTGATCGGTGACTTTCGCAACACCCACGCGCACCGTCGCAGGGGCTGATCAAGCGACCGGTGACTCGATAGCACCGTGGTGGACAACGTAAACAAGCAATTAGTAACGATCATATCATAACATCAGTTGCGACACCCAGTAAAGTATCACTTTCACAAAAGGCAGATTGTCATCTTTATGAAAATTTAAGCCATTGTACTCCTGAATTTATTTGTGCTCTACATTTTACGGAATACGTAAACTATGAAAAGAAAATGCCAAGTCTTATTTAGACGCATCATGGTAGGTATTTTGGTATCCTTTGTTTAACTTCGTGTTTTGTCCAAAAATTAATAAGGCCTAAGTAAGGTCTAAGTAATACCTAAGTAAGAATTCTACGCGTAGGTGTCATAAAAAGTGTCTATGAGTTCATCATCCAGGGAACGGGCAGCAGCATTCATTGTGAATGAAACATCTTGCACTGCGCTCGCCCATTATCCGCTTGCCAAGCGTGGTGAGTACCTATGGCAATAACCCCCGAGAAGGAGAGGCCGATATCCAGTAGTAGACATATGTGGATAGTAAGATAAATAAGGCCGAAGACATTTTCCTGATGACGCAATGAATGCAGTTTATTTACGCTATTTTATCTCGCACCGCGACCGCGAGCGTCCGTGATCTCTTATCAAGTTATCAAACAGGTCTACCTTGCGACACTAGCTAGGTATTAGTAGGGGGTGATGCTATTCTAAGCCGGCACCACATGGCATGATGCAGTGGCAATGAATGCAGTTTATTTACGCTATTTTAATCTCTACCTTACGCGGCGACCGCGAGCGTCCGTGATCTCTTATCATCTTATCAAGTTATCAAACAGGTCTACCTTGCGACACCAGGCTATTAGTAGGTAACCGACGACGACGGTAATATTATTATCAACGATCAAGGTAAACCTAAGGATACCAGTTACAGTCTTGGTTTGTAATACTGGTCAAAGGATGTAATATAAGTTTGTAACTTGACCTCTACTCTAACACCGAATTCTTTTCAGATTTTGTATTGTCTATTTAGTTCTGTTCTGAGCTCACCATTTAAGGCCGCTATAGAGCTTTTCACGAAGCCCATACAATTTTCCCTGCCAGACCTCTCGGAGCGTCATTTTGCGAAAAACATGGGGATGTTTGAATATTTTTTACAGTGATATTATGAATAAAAATAAATATATTTTTCTGCAATTAGATTAAGTACATCTTCTTAAATAACATATATTTTTTTTAAATCTTTACTACTGTTATTTTTTCATACAGAAGCCTTTATAATGGCGCATTATTTTGCAAAAAATCGTATATAAAAACGTGGTGTTATTCTATATTTCTGAATAAAATTGTAAAATGTTCACTGTAGACTTTGTACTCAAATATATACTCTATTTTTTTGTATAATTGATATTTTTTTACAGTGAACCAAAACTCTAAAACTCACGCTTGATTTGAGGTCTTTTCCTGAATTTTGGTTTTGTCGCTTTAGATGTCGCTGTTTATAACAGGTTTAAAACTAAAATGTTAATATTTACATTGTACATTTTTTAGATGAAGATATGCTTGATTAAATGTTCAAGTAACATATTATTTTTACATAACGGTTTTCGAGAAACTCGCATGTTTATAAAGCCAATATTTGCAAATTTGCTAGAAAAAATTGAATGCGCTCTTAATGACGATTAATCCTCTAGAGTAGGTATAGGGCCTCAACAAGTTTTCTCCAGACATTTTTATTTTGGACTTTTGCTTTTCAATTCAGACAGGATAGATCATCTCCAGGTAATGGAAGGGCGGCCATGATTTCCACAGTCATTTGTAGAGCTCAACATGTGGCACGATATAACTAAATAAATTTATATGGCAGGACATCATTTGCTTGGATTATTAATGAAATATTTGCAGTTACAAATACCAATAGTGGGAAGAGTCCCACAATAGGCCAGAATAGAGAACCAATTAACGACGCAGCTCTCACGTCGAACGATATTGTTGACGAGATTTTTTCCATCGCGAGAACCATCTCAACGGTCTAACCCTTCCTCGCCAGTGTTCGCATTCCCACGAATATCCTCGACCGTCTTTGTATCAGCGTAATCTATAATAGTAAAAGTCTTTGTTTGTCTGTGCACGGGACGGATGGCGGGACGGCTGCTCGCGACGCGCGGGCAAAAAATGCCCACCCTTCTGATAAGGCACGTAGACTACAGCAATAAACCGTGTACAATAGGTATGCGCTTGCAAGTAGAGATAAATGGACTCTATCTGAATAGAGCAGAATCTCATTTGGATCAGCAGCTGTAACTTTGCAATGTTGATCTTATCGCGCGTCTGATTACTGATTGCTACGTTTGTTGATAGCTCGACTGTTTTCGAATGTCCGGTCTCGCTTAGGTCATCAACTTATTTGTTATTGTCAACGTATGTGGGTGTATGATTGATTGTTGATAACATTTAGAAAATAACGTGTGATCACAGCAGCGCAGATCATACGATCGATTTCCTTAAAATATTTTGATCTTCTACGATAATGATAGTAGTTCAGTTCTACGATGATCATAGTAGATAGTGATTCAGTAGAAAAATCGAAATAGATACCTATGTAAATTTTTCAGTGAATCTCTATTTATGTATGAATAGTTCTTCAATTCTACTCGTATCGTACGTAATACTAATCCCATTACCTATAACTTTGGGTGGCATATTACTTCCGTTCAGGACACCAAAAAGTCGTTGAAACATAGAAAGGTAGGTAAATCTGAAATGTATACTAATATCCACGTGGATGTAGAAAGTCAAATCACCCAGTTTATTACCTACGGGTCAGAGCATGCATATAAACTTGTGTAGTTGTGCGAATTCTAAATAGATAGATACCTACTTATCTGACACGTTTAGAAGCAGTGCTGAAAATAGATAGCGTTTCTACGTCCCTGCATGCACGCTGCTAGCCCTAGGCGCCCCGCAGATGCAACCAATGTCACAAAGTAAGTATTGGCGGGCTCCCAATACAGGGAGACGGCTACAAGAAACCGTCACTACACTCTCACACACATATACACACCGCTGTTTACGCGTGATCTCGAACCGTTTCGAACCGGCTAGCAGTCAACAGCGTTTGGTTAGAACGGACGCCAAAATGATGATGACTCGCAAGTGCAAATATTTTTGTATGTAGTGTGTTATGGTGTAAGTTTGATATGATGTAAGTAATAGGTATATCTACATAGGTTTGAATGTTTAACCCAGGTACCGCTTTTCAAAAATTCAAAGGGAGAAAGTAACATCCCTAGAGCGTAGCTATAAATGATCGGGAAAAGGGCCGACCTGTCCTTCTGTAAATTTTCTATTTTGTGCCAAAGTGCAATAGCGGTCATCTGGCGCCACATGCCTTCACGCGTGCCTCCCCCGAGGCTTGCCATTCCATTCACCAGGGTTCTTAGCGCAGTTGGCGCAGTAGGCACTATCGCCTGCAAATCCACCAACAATGAGTGAGCCGCTATAGCCCAGATGGTAGAGGCGTCTCTATACAGATGGCGAAGGTCGCTGGTTCAAATCCAGCCCACGGTGGAAAATTTTGCTAATTTTCCTAAAATTGTAACCTAATACAGGAAGTGTTTTGAATTTGGGTATTCAGTTCACCAAACCGTTTTAGGGACCAGCTTATACTGAGTTTTCATATGACCAAAATAAGCTGATCCCTTAAATGGGTAGTTGGATTTGCTGGCGATAGTATGTGAACCGATCAGCACCGGTTTCTCTCCTTTGTCCGGTCAATCATTGGATGCCTTTCCACATTGCTACTCGATATCAGTTTTAAGCAAGCTTTTCGTTCGACATAATTTTCCTAAAATGGAGGTCTCTAAATTAGGAAATAAACGTGGGTTACTATCGTAAATGCCACGGATTATCGCCGGTGAGCAATATCTAAGAAATGCGGCGGCACAAAAGAGCGCAGGTAATGAGTAGCGTAACTAGTTCCAACAAACGCGGATTGTGTCCACGAATAGAGTTTCGTTCGAGTGACTTCCTGGAAGAGCGGCGCGAAGCTTTTTGTGTCGTATCCATATCGCCGCGGCTCAGACGTGCAGGTTTTTACGTAACCCGTCGGGCGGCGGCGCGGCGGCGGCGGCGGGAGAATTATCGCGGAGGCGCGGACGCGGGCGCGGGCGGACGGCTCACCATGAGCTCACATTTACATTTGGTACGCATTTTACGCGCTGCCCGACGTCGCCGGCCGTCCGCCGCCTCCGCCAGCCATTAGCGACAGATACGCGCGCGAGTGGCGAGACACGAAGGGGCACGGCGAAATTGCGTCCATCAATCGTCGCCCGCTGGGTATTCATACGTACAGAAAGCGTCCGTTTAGTTGTGATCGCAAAAACTGCGCTGCATGCGGGGGTTTTGAACTAATCTAACTTCGCGAGTCGGCTGAACTTTGACGGCTTTTTGTGCAACACAACATGCAATAAGCTTGTGAGATATTGCACGTGTGGGTGACAGAGCGCATTGCGGATTGCTCGAGTTGTTTGTTAGGCGTGGGTTTGTTGGGTTGGCATGGCGGCGGTGCGGTACCGCAGGCGTGGCCCTAGCCGCATAATTGTTTCCGTAATTGGCGCGTCCGTGTCTCGCGGCACGTACCTACCTGCCTGCACGGCCGCGCGGCGCGGCGGCGGCTCGGCGGCTCATTATCCTTCTACCTGCGACCGCCGCGCCGCGCCGCGAGCGCCGCGAATGACTCGACAACCAAGCAGGGCTGGAGCCAGATTATTTTGGCTGTACATCCCGCGACTCTCTGTCATTGTCATAAATTTTGCTAACTATCAGATTGCAACCGATCGGTATAAATTATCAAACTTTGATCAGAAATACAACATACATAAATAGGTAACGTAAAACCATACAACTATGGTCCTAGCTTGCAACTATGGTCCGAACAAACTTGTAACGTTATTTTTTATTTAACTCCTCCTGTGTGGGGCGTACTGCAGTGGAGTGCTAATGTATGGTTGACACTGACTTAACCACACAGGAGATGAACAAGAAATATGTACTTTAACTGCAGGTTTGTTTGGACCATAGTTGCAAGCTAGGACCATAGTTGTATGGTTTTACCAGTAGGTATTTCACGCCTACATCGTAAATAGGTAAGCCACTCCGAAATTAGGAAACTAGATTGGCTAGAGGTGTTATCCCTCTACAATAGTATTTCCCCAGAATCTAGCCTCAAGGCTTTTAATAGAATCCTGGAGGTCCCTATGATACAACTCATAACAAATCTACTTGACTCTACGGGGAAATTCCAACTTATCTCCAGACCCAATTACGTAGTTGAAGCTAATACGACAGCAGGGTAATATCGTCTCTACTTAAATCCCTGTGACACTGGGATCCACCAGATTCCGGACGAGGAGACAGTATTTTTTCTACTGATTGTCTGATTGTCTTATAAAAATGTCTTGAGTTTACAAAAGACTGTATTTACACGATAAAACTATAAATCTGAGTTCTAAATGATGTCAGAAAATCGTCAACCTCCAACCAAAATGTAGAGTTCGTTCAAACATGCAATTTTTTACCTTATGACTGGTGTAAACGGCCGATCTGTACAGCCGGTTACGCTCTGCCTACGCCGCAAGGGATATAGGCATGATCCTAACTACCCTACCTATGGACCTATGTTCCTTGGGGAAAGTTTTTAAGTTTCAAGTGCTGGTTCACCCCTTCTACATTTGACGAAAAGGACATTATGAGCTGAGAAGTGTGTACGTATGTACAATGACTGGTAGAGCCGTGTAATACTAAACCGTACACGTGGAAGTGTCAAATCCTTCCTGCTAATATGAAGCAAAACCTCGCCAGCCCTGCGTATGTGACCATTACCGCGGTTTTTCCGCGCACCGCCGACTCTTGACGACAGGCACACAGGCACACACAGCCACAGGATAATAACTAGTAACTAGCGTTACAGAAGCTTTTCTTCGCAATGGTTTTCAAAGAAATATGTACTCAATCTGATAGACAATATGGTTTAATTTAGCTCGCGTTCCAGTCGAGCACGTGTTCATTTAAATACCTTCAAATTTGTTTCGAGGGAATATGGGCCTTAATTCATTGGACTACGGTTCATAATAAGTTAGACGTGGTTATACGTATTGAAAAAGCCGCGGAGTAGGGTTGCTTACTTCGAGAAATTTCTTACGCCATCTAGCGCACAGCACGAGCGTTTACTCCTACTTTTGGCGGGCAAAGCTCAGCAGGCAGCGCCGAGTACGTTATGTTCATGTAGTTTAGTAGTCGGGGAATTCTGGAAATTCAATGTATGGCGCCAGTTGACGCACGCCTTTACAGCAATTTTTTTTTGCGATTAGATACCTTTAAGCATGTTGTTTGAAACCTTAAAAGCGGAGACCCTCCGCCCGTCGCATCACCCCATTTTCTTTGAAATGTGTCAAAAATTATAAACTTTCCGGATTTATGAGTTAACTATAATAGTTACAAAAAAAGTGTCAAAGGACAAAATATTCCGTATTAAATTTGCTACTTAAATGTAATACATTTTTTTATTGTAACTCTTACGGTTTTCAAGATAAAACGATTTATACTAAAAAAAAACTTTTCCTGGAAAATCTATGAATGGCGCCAGTTGAAGCACGCCTTTATAGCAATTTTTTTTTGCGATTAGGTACCTATAAGCCTGTTGTTTGAAACCTTAAAAGCGGAGACCCTCCGACTGTCCATCACCCCATTTTCTATGAAATGTGTCAAAATTATAAACTTTACGGATTTATGAGTTAACTATAATAGATACAATAAAAAAATGTATTACATTTAAGTAGCAAATTTAATACGAAATATTTTGTCCTTTGACACTTTTTTTGTAACTATTATAGTTAACTCATAAATCCGTAAAGTTTATAAATTTTGACACATTTCAAAGAAAATGGGGGTGATGCGGACGGGCGGAGGGTCTCCGCTTTTAAGGTTTCAAACAACATGCCTAAAAGTATCTAATCGCAAAAAAAAATTGCTGTAAAGGCGTGCTTCAACTGGCGCCATTCATAGATTTTCCAGGAAAAGGTATTTTTTTAATATAAATCGTTTTATCTTGAAAACTGTAAGAGTTACAATAAAAAATGTATTACATTTAAGTAGCAAATTTAATACGGAATATTTTGTCCTTTGACACTTTTTTTGTAACTATTATAGTTAACTCATAAATCCGGAAAGTTTATAATTTTTGACACATTTCAAAGAAAATGGGGGTGATGCGGACGGGCGGAGGGTCTGCGCTTTTAAGGTTTCAAACAACATGCTTAAAGGTATCTAATCGCAAAAAAAAATTGCTGTAAAGGCGTGCTTCAACTGGCGCCATACATTGGATTTCCAGAATTCCCCGACTATAGTTCATATCGAATGATACAAATAAAATGTCTTTTTATTTTACTTTTAAATACTTCTAGGGTTTTGGTACTAATATATTAGGGTAATAGTACTTTGTTCAACAAAAAAAGAAAGGGTTTGTCGTTTGAATTAATTTCAAAGTAGATTTTACCTACATGTCAGCGTCTTTAGGCAAGCAAAAAAAAGTTAAATTCCGATCATGATCGGTATTTAAACAATTAAATACAGTACAGTATTTTTTTTTGCTTTTTTTCGCGTATCCATTCCATCTTGCAAAAAATTGTCGAGAAAGTTGGACGCGGTCGAACAAATAGCGCGCGCGTGTCTTCTTTCGCTTGTGGCAGCCTACTAAATTGGCCTTCTCGGAGTGGCCGGCGCCTGGAGGTATGTTTTTAGTACCTACACGCGGAGTGACACAGGCCTGACACAGCCGCAATTACGGCTGCGCCATTAAGCTCAAGCTCAAAAGTCAACTTTAGCACAGCCTTTAGGACAAGGTTAGAAGAGGCCTAGGTCACAAGGTGGTCCCAAATGAAATGAAAGATCTATCACAAAAATGTTTACCCTAATCACTAATTTATTTCTGTGTTATTAATGACTTTCATTAAGTGATAGGTATAACTATCCTATTTTGAATAAATAATTTTGAACTTGAACTTCGAACTTTACCCGCCAATGCCAATACATAATTTGTGCTAAGTATATTACTTTATTATAAACAACTTAAATTATAGTAATCTAGGTAATCAATCGTAGACCTATAGCTTCCGAAAGCAATTAACATATTAAGAACTATAAAGTAGTAAGTATTACATAAGCTGCATTCATACATATTGTATTAGTTTTTTTTGTGTGTGAGTGTTGTGAGAGGCTAGTGAGCTATCGGTTTACTCCTGACCTCTCCCCATGACTAAATTTAGCATTTTGACAAATTTTTGCTTTTAATACCGCACAGTTTTTTTTAAAGTAGGTGCACATAAACTACAAACATACAGGGTGTTAGGGACGGTGTACCGAAAACTTTTTAGGCATGATCTGACCATCAAACTGAACAACTTTTACTATGGAGCCAATGGTGCGAAACGAAAAAAAAACCGACCTCCCATACAAAATTCACGATCAGCTGACTGCCTTTGTATTGGAGATCGAAAATTTTTTTTCGTTTCCCACCATTGGCTCCATAGTAAAAGTTGTTCAGTTTCATGGTCTGAGCACGCCTGCAAAGTTTTCGTTACACCGTCCCTAACACCCCGTATTGTATAGCTTAACCTGTTTTTGACCGTACGACAGCCGCTTTTGGTGTTGTAATTCAACCAGGATCGGGCGGCGGCGGTTTCCGCGTGTTTATGCGCGCTCGTAAAAACGTGACGAAAAACAAGGGCGGGAGAGTAAAAGTGTGGTAAAAGCTTGTTTAGTGGTGATCGCCGGTCCTATATATATAGGAAACGGTTCGATGCGTTAACTTTTCGGAGTCGTAAATAGGGTAGGTAACTCGGCGAAAAGTCAATGTGTTGTTTTTTATATTTTGGAATAAGTAACAAAGGCGCGGACAAAACAGGTGTTTTGTCCGCGCCTTTGTTCGTAGGTAACTATAAAAGATCCAAATAATGTATCTCCTTTCAGAAATGTTTACAGAAAGACAGCAGACTTTGTAGAGTCAATTCAGTCTATGGTAACAGGGATTATAGTATTTTGGATCATTGGCTGCTACTGCAAAAGCACTGCCTATATGCGCGCTCGTAAAAACGTGACGAAAAACAAGGCTGGGAGAGTAAGAGCTTGTTTAGTGGTGATCGCCGGCCCTATATTGGGAACGGTTCGGTGCGTAACATTTCGGGAGGAAACTTTTCATTTGTTTATAACTATAATAATCTGTCTCCTTAAGGTGGATCGTTTTCCATACAAAATTTAAATGGAGTTACGTCTTTAAATGAGACAAAATTATGATTAAAAAACTTGATGGGAAGTCCCGTGCTTTTATAACATTGTCGCAAAATAAAACAAATAATTTTTTAACCATCAGATTTCTCTGTAAAAACCGTGTCGCCACTTAATGAACATAGATGGAGCTACTGCTGCAATAAACACGTTTAATTTTTTTTGTGGAGAAAATACTTGATATTTTTTTACGTTAAGCAGTTTTGCGACATATTTACATCTCACATAAAGATTTTTTGATAAAATTGTTGTTTAGCTCATATGTAACTCGGTTGAAGTTCAGATTTTAGTTTGTATGACGTAACGATCCCCCTTAATAACGTTTTTTACATCGAGTCACGAGTAAGTACCTACAAAAAACACATCTTTTTCGTGGAGCCAATGGTAACAGGATTATAATATTTTGCGATCATTTGCTGTTACTGCACAAGCACTGCCAATATGCGCGCTCGTAAAAACGTGACGAAAAACAAGGACGGTAGAGTAAAAGCTTGTTTAGTGGTGATCGCCGGCCCTATATTGGGAACGGTTCGGTGCGTAAACTTTTCGGGAGGGAACGTTTCAGAGTCGTAACTCGCCGAAAAGTCAAAGTACCTACCTATTCTTTTGTATAATTATTTAGGAAATAAGTAACAGGTGTTTTGTCCGGACATTTGTTCGTAAGTAACTCTAAAAGATCCAAGTAATCTATCTCTTTACAGTTGCAGAAAGATGGCACAACTCCTTTGTCGAGCCAATTCAGTCAATAAGTAACAGGATCATAGTAAGTATTTTGGATCATTTGCTGTTACTGCACAAGCACTGCCTATATGCGCGCTCGTAAAAACGTGACGAAAAACAAGGACGGGGGAGTAAAAGCTTGTTTAGTGGTGATCGTCGGCCCTATATTGGGAACGGTTCGGTGCGTAAAACTTTTCGGGAGGGAACGTTTCAGAGTCGTAACTCGGCGAAAAGTCAGTACCTATTCTTTGTATAATTATTTAGGAAATAAGTAACAGGTGTTTTCGGTAATTTTTTTGTAACTATAATAGATCAAAATAGTCTGTCTCCTTACAGACATTTTATACAGAAAGACGGCAAATTAAGTCAATTGTAACAGTATAACAGTACCATAATATTTTGGATCATTGGCTGTTACTGCACAAGCATTGCCTGTATGCGCGCTCGTAAAAACGTGACGAAAAACAAGGCTGGGAGAGTAAAAGCTTGTTTAGTGGTGATCGTCGGAAATATATTGGAAAAGGTTCGGTGCGTAAACTTTTCGGGAGGAAACTTTTCGGAGTCGTAACTCGGCGAAAAGTCGATGTGTTGTTTTGTACTATATTTTGGAATAAAGTAACAGGTGTTTTGTCAGGATATTTTTCATTATTATAATAGATCTTAATAATTTATCTAATTACAGACATTTTTACAGAAAGACGGCACGTCGTCTTTGTAGAGTCAATTCGTATATTATTTTTATTTTTTATTAGAATCAATTTGAAATAGTATTTTAGATCATTTTCTGCTAATGCATAAGCAATACCTACATGCCAGACATGCAAACGGATTAATAAACCCCATGAAACTAGCTAGTGACAGAATTTAATTAACCAAATTCATATCATAGCAAAACATACGCGAGGCAAATGAACGTCAGTTATTTGCACCGCGGAATGCATCCTAACTTCCCGGGTCTGATCAAGGGCTGGTTCCGCCCGTATGCCCGCGACGCAAGCCCTACGAATAGGGCTGCCACATTCATATCATAGCAAAACTTCTAACTTATGGAGGGCTGGTTCCGCCCGTATGCCCGCGACGTGAGCCCTACGAATAGGGTTGCCAGTTGTCAAATCATGAATGACATCGCATTAGTATCAGGCTATAGCAGTCCAGCGACAGCCTTGGCCTCCTCCATCCAGGCTACGCCAGATGACAGGCACTCCCGTCGTCGTCATCTAGTCTCTACAAGCCGCTCTTTTAAAGTTATCGGCCCATCATGGCAAGAATTTAACTATCTTGTTCGGATTTTGTTAGCCTTTTTGGCTGATATGCATAGTCTGCATGCGTAAGTTCTCAAATGCATAAATCCATTATGCAAACCTGAGCGAACCCGCCACGTGTTTTTCTGTAGTGCCATAAAGCATTCTTCTTAACTATTACTTATATTTATGAATCTGTTTTTAAATCCAAAATACCTTGTTACCCCGGAGCTGACAACCCTTATCTCGCGATGCGGGCCCTACGCGCCCTCCAAGCCCTGTGGGAAGGGAAACCGCGCGTAGTTCCCCCGCCCGGTGCGTCGTCGTCGCCGGTCGCGTGATAGTAATAGCTATCGCGGACCGAGGGTGGCCTGCGATGCAAACAGTCACCGATAAACACCACGGATGAAGTGGTCAATGGCAAAAACGTAGGTAGATGTTTAGAAGTTTGAATCAGCTGTAGGGTTGCACCGTGTGTGGCGTGGCCTGCGTGGTGACTGCGACCAGCCATCGATAGACCCCACGCATGTAGTTATTACTAGTGGACAATAGCCGTAGTTGTTCAGAAGTTTGAATGATTTGAGTCGGTAAAATTAAGCTAAGTTTCGCCCCGCCGCCGCCGCGTCGGCTTAGAAAATCCATGCTGATCACATTTTCTGTTGTTGTTTAGTTAGACTGCCATTTGTTACTTGTTTGGTATACACTAAAACGGTAGGGTTGGTACATACTAAAAACTTGACTCTACAAACTCTTGTCTGTGCAAAGTCCCCCATCACAGTATCTCCACAGCAGATCTGAACATTCAAACCGAATGGTAAGTGCCTGGTATCTGCTATCGCTGACCGACTCGCAGGCGCGTCACGTCATCGCCACTCACTGCTCACCGCGCATGCGCGAGAAAGCTCCTCGCGGGAATAGGAAAAAGCCGCGGACGCGACAAGCATTCACTTGAATACCTAAGGTGACGACCGGTGTAGTAGTGCACCTTCTGCGCAGTGGTCTTAGGATTTGTTCTCAGCTAGGGCTGACAACGAGCAGAATGATAAAGTTCTTTATCTGGTTGCAAATCGCTTCCTATAGGTACGTCCTTACGCAAATTAGGCGCAAGCAGTCGGCAAGTTGCGGAAACAATCCCTTATTTTTGTATTCGTATACAGGGAATCTAAACGCATTACATCTCTACTTTTATTCATAGCTGAAACCCGCTGAAAATACACGTCACGGAATATACTCCTGTAGATTCAAAATATTCATGAGCGAAATTAGCTAGCGACATATTCAAGTAGTGCATCAAATTCAGCGCACTATTCGCTGCCCTGACACATTTATGCGCATCACGAGAAAGCTCCAATAGAGACTGTCGCGGAGCGATAGCAATGCACATCGCATTATAGGAACGGAGTGCTGATTGCTTAGTTGACCATATGGATAGCAAAGTCATCATAAGAGTGACTAAAAACGAACTTAGCTAGCAACGTATTCAAGAAGTGCATCAAATTCAGCGCACTATTCGCTGCCCTGACACATTTATGCGCATCACGAGAAAGCTCCGATAGAGACACAGTATGGAGCGATATCAATGCACATCGACGCATTCTAGGAGCCAAACGTTGATTGCTGGGCTGACCGTAGGGATAGCTGGCACTATGTGAGCTACTTACGATCTTAGGTAGTTACTATAGAAGCTCATGTAATTCAGCGCACGATCCGCTGCGCCGACGCATGTGGAGTGGACGCATCACGTGAAAGCTCCGATAGAGGCGCAGCGTTGAGCGATAGCAATGCACATCGGCGCTTTCTAGGAACTGGGTTCTGATTGCTGTGCTGCCCGTACTGATAGCAAAGTCATTTTAAGAGTGACCATAAACGAATTTATCTAGCTAGCTACCTACATATTCAAGCAGTGCATCAAATTCAACGCACGAACCGCTGCGCCGACGCATGTGTACGAATCACATGAAAGCTCCGATAGAGACCTGCGTGGAGCGATAGCAATTATTAGCAATGCACATCGGCGCATTCTAGGAACTTATCTTAGTTAGTTACTTACAATTACTAAAGAAGCTCATGTAATTCAGAGCACGATCCGCTGCATTGACGCATGTGTACGCATCACGTGAAAGCTCCGATAGAGACGCAGTATGGAGCGATAGCACACTGATCTACCTCGAGCTGTTGATGGAGGTGAGGGAGGCGACGCGCTAATGGTAATGGGACAACTATATCCACGTTAAATAGCACCAAAATTTCCTCGGTAGGTACTCTGGACCGTTTTTGTGCGGTTTTTGCATATTGCGTTCAATTCGTATTCCGTTATTAGTTTAAGCTGAAAAGTTAACTTTGTTTTTCATACAAAACATATGAAAAACAAACTTAAATTTGCGGTTATTTTTCTCAAATGTGGACTGCAAGATCAGCTTAAATTTAATTTCTTTAGAATATGAATGGTATATTATCTCTTGTGTTAAATTTTGCAGTTCTATTCATAAACAAAGAAGATGTACGTACGCAGAGAGTATTGAACTTGACACCTCTCTACCTATTATTATTTTTTTAATGTGTAATTTTGGTTAAAACCATACAAAAACTATATATTTTTAGAAAACTATATATTTTTAGAAAGTATTTCTTTGTATTTTTTAATGAAAAAATTATTTATTACTTTACTACGTTAAATAGATTCTTCATGTTATTTTTACTCGAAAACGATACCAAACTTGCCCTCAGACCTCGATTCTATCAGTGAGAATTTTTTGTTTGGTGCGCGGCGACCGTAACATTCCTCCCCCCCTCCCACCTGCTCCGGGGGGCGGAACTCCTGGAAACCGGGCTTTACCTACTAAGATGTACCCATAGAACATCTATGCCAAGTTTCACGCATTAATCACAATCCGAAAGGTCTGACCCCTTACTAACCGGGGTATTCTAGGAACCGAGCACTAATTGCTAGGCTGACCGTATGGAATAGGGATATCTGACACTATAGGAGCTACCTACTATTTTAGATAGTTACTTACTAAAGAAGCTCACGATAGAGCCGCAGCGCTAAGAGATAGCAATGCACATCGGCACATTCTAGGAACCGAGCACAGATTACAGTGCTGACCGTAGGAATAGCTGACACTATGGGAGCTACCTACTATTTTAGATAGTTACTTACTAAAGAAGCTCACGATAGAGCCGCAGCGCGAAGAGATTGCAATGCACATCGACGCATTCTAGGAACCGAGCACTGATTGTTGTACCGACCGTAGGGATAGCTGGCTCTATGGGAGTTACCTACGATATTAGGTAGCTACTTACTAAAGAAGCTCATCTCATTCAGCGCACGATCCGCTGCGTCGACGCATGTGTACGCATCACGTGAAAGCTCTGATAGAGCCGCAGCGCGGAGCGGTAGCAATGCCCATCGGCGCATTCTAGGAACCGAGCGTTGATTGCTGTGCTGACCATAGGGATAGCTGGCACTATGGGAGCTACCTACGACCTTAGGTAGTTACTTACTAAAGAAGCTCATTGAATTCAACGCACGATCCGCTGCGCCAACGCATGTATACGCATCACGTGAAAGCTCTGATAGAGACGCAGCGTTGAGCGATAGCAATGCACATCGACGCATTCTAGGAACTGGACTGGGCTCAACTGGTTAATTCACTGATTGCCGTGCTGACCATACAGATAGCAAAGTGATTATAAGAGTGACGACTGGGACCAATTTCGGTTAACAAAACTTCTTAATAACAAAAAAAAATTTTGCTACGAAATGCGATTGCAAATCTAAGCAATGCAACCAGAAGGAAAAACTACCCTATAACTTTAGTAAACCATGGTCATGATATTCTACAGGGCTATTTATTTCACTACCCGATAAACTATGGTGTCAAATATTTTTGTGGCATTGTATTATACACACGCTATAGGCTCTATTGGTCGAAGACTGAGTCCTTTCGTGCACTACGGTGGAAACGGCTGCAGCGATCCAGCGATACCCTTGTCATTTAAAATGCGTAAAAACTAATTGAAAGCGACGCGAGCGCATCGAACAGACAACCATAAATATTTATAAGATAGAGTCAAGGTGTATAAAAGCGTGCTGTGTAGCGAAGTACAACTTAGAAGACATCCCTAGGTATTAGATACTGCACAGTGAGAGGCAAATGTGTCTTATTTCGGATAGCGTCAGTCATCATCATCAGATCATTGTCCGCTTCAGAAAAAAAAACGGCCAAGAGCGTGTCAGACACGCCCACAAATAGGGTTTCGTAGTCAACGTTTAAATATCAGGATTTTCAGCATTACAAACTTAATTTGTTGCTGGTTTGTTAGCAGCAGTATGATGACCAACCGCAAATAGAAAAACTCAATTTTTTCTGAAACCTTTAAGGGTACAATATCCGTTATAGTTTTCATTGTAACTTCAGATTGTAAGCTATATTCCATATTTATTTCAAATTTTTCAAACTTTTATACTTTAGAAGTTACAGCTGGAACAAATTATGGGTCAAAAACGCCCTTTTTAAAAGTAAATATCTCGTGACAGAAACATTTTAGTGACTTTGTTTCAAAAAAACCTCATCTTAGTTTTAAAAGACCTATTCAACGATATCCTACTCAATATTACATAAAAAAAAAAATTTTTTTGCCCCCCTTTCACTTGTATGGGAGGGGGTCCAAAAAACATTTAAAATAATTTTTTCTTAACATTTCTATATTTGGGTCAACACGATCTATCTTCTCACCAAATTTCATGTCGATAGTTCTAAAACTGACGAAGATATGAGGGCGCGGCATACAGACAGACAGACAGACAGACAGACAGACAGACAGACAGACAGACAGACAGACAGACAGACAGACAGACAGACATGACGAAACTATAAGGGTTTCTAGTAGACTACGAAACCCTAAAAATGGAAGTATTAAATTTATCTTTCAGCAAGTGACCTGATATGTACTTATCTATCACCAAGCTCTCTGGTACTAATCTTTTTTAAATTGTAATCGTTTCCATGTAGTGTTCTGTACACCGATACTATCAGCTGGCGATACTTCAATTCATTCTACCCCTTTAAGATATCAATTTAAACCAGTTTTACATACAGTTCATACCAAAAACCAGTATAGGTTGACCTTATTTGGGGTAGGTCGAAGCGCTGCCGATGATGTAGTCATTGAGCCATTGTCACTGCAGTGTCTTTAACTTTTATTGACACCTAATGATAACCTTCGAGCGTAAGTGTTCATAAAACGTCGACAGGCGGTGTGCAGGTGCATATGAGGAACCTTAAGCAGTCACTTGTTTCTAAGGGCCGCTGCACAGTGAGAATCGTTTAAAAGCCGTTTCTGAGCACGACGAGTCGTCCCAAGAACTTTTCAGTAAAGACCATAAGACATGTTTGCCATTATAACTATACTAAGCACTCCGATTGTTTTCACACATTTTAGGTATTGAACAATTTTCACACATCTTTCAGTCAGCCCGCGACCACAACACATGAAACTGTGTTAAAACATCGGGAACAGGGTAAATTAATAATATTTACCTAAATATTATCGCGCGATAGACCTGGTTCAATACTTAATTATGTTCGCCATTTTAGGCAATGTCACCTTTACATCAATTCAATGCTCGTCGGATCATCAGTATAATAAAAAAATTTCATGAAAAATGTTGCTTCAAAACGGTTTAAAAATAAGCCTAATCTGAACTGCCAGTCAAGTATTGAAAAGCCAATTACGATAGTTTATTTTGAGATTCCCGAAAAAGTTCGCACGTCAGACGTCGCGCGCAAAATTATCCAATAGTTTGCGACAGCCCTAATGAAACAAAACAATTTTATTCTAAGCAAAATGCGATTGCAAAGATATAAAGATATTATCATTTCGCTTATTTACGATATTGCTTTAATTGAATTAAAGGCGTACACTTTATTACTCAATCAACAGTAATTTTCAAACATATGGCCGGCATGTAACATTTTATGGTCTTCAACAGGCCATGAATAAGTACGAGTATACGTATCTTAAACCTATTAGGATAGAATAATGTTGGTTAATTTTGTACGTAGGAAAAGTAAAACATTATTAAATTACTACGTAGATGTTCAAAACGGAAGTAAAAACTTGAGCAATCAGCAAAGTAATAATGCATTGTTAGAATATTTTATGTAATAGCAAAGAATACTAAATGTAGTTCCTCGCTGTAATTATATTAAATAAAATAAAATAACTAACAAAGCGAACAATAACAAGAAAATAGTGATAAAAACTGCGATGAAATGCAATTAAATATAGCAAAATTAGATACTATAAATACTATTAAGAAATAGTGATTTGTAATAAGCAATTTAAAAGATACAAGCATCAAACATCATAAACCTAGTATAGAAGAAGAAAGAGACACAACTAATCACCAAAATAAGAGTGAAGAGACAGAGTTTTCATAAGTTTGGAGGCGTATTCAGAGAATAGAAATTGAAACTTAATAAGTAGAGGTAGAGTAAGTAGAATACGCTCTAGAACAATAAACAAACCCGTGATCAAAAATATAAAGATGTTTACGACCGCCTGTCATACGTAAGTTGAAACATCTTTTACAATTGCAACCGTCTCGGCCGTTGCAAGTGTTTGGTTTCAATTATTCAAAAAAGGAACACGTTTGCCCAGTGACCCTTCCGTCAACCTATTGTCCTTTCGTCACCAGGAAACGTAAAAAATCCGGTTGTAAACGTTCTCTTTTTGAAAATGATGCGCCCCGCATAAAATCCATAGGATCCTTTGTCTTGCATACCCGCGGTTTTAAATGGGTCCGTTTTATCGCGATTGTTACAAAATTAAAAGAAATTGTTTCACAGGTAAAACAGGCGGCTTCTTGTAGTGACTGGATGGCGAGAGCGGGAGATAGAGTTGCAGCAGTTAACTGCAATAGGTAGATGTGATAAAATATGCTCTACAAATATGTGTTCAAAAACATTACAAGTATTAAAAGTACGGCATAATATTAAGGCATAATGTATTGACATAATACGTAGGTCTGAAAAAAGGAAGAGATGTAGTTTAGACTTAATACTTACTAGTATCTAGACAGGAAAACCTAGGTTTAATGATTACCTAACACAGGAGGACGTAACAGACCGCTATGGTAAATCCATATTTGTTCATAAATTAATTATAGGTACACAAATCTCAACATAATTACTTAACTTCATATTTCATATTTATTTATTTCATTAACAATAATTCATTGTGTTTGAAAATAATATTTGGTCACATAAAAACTTAAAATTACCTAAAATCTAATCAAAATAAAATAATTAAAAATCAAATTCATAACATAACATAGAAGTAAATAAGTTCACTGTTGGCCCATGTAGCTTATATAGGGTTACATTTAATTAAGTACGAATCTCTTGGGAGTGTGGTCTAATCACAAAACTGAACAACTTTTGATAGAAACTTTTCTTCAAAATATGAAAAAATATTTGGACCTCCCATACAAAAATGTTGAAAAAGTGTGTCACTTAGTATGGATGGGAGGTCTAAATTTTCATATTTCGAAGAAAATATTCTAATAAAAGTTGTTCAGTTTTGTGAGTAGAACGCACCATTAAGAGATTTGTACTTAATTAATTAATGTAACCTTATATATTGTATTTTTTGAATTTGTATGCATACCTACGTTACGTTACCTATCTGCAAATCAACTGTATTATGTAATTTGTTAAATGCCCTACTGCTGGGAAAAAAGTATGGAAAACTTGAATATATTTTCGCTACCATTCATTGCCTACGCCAAACTAGACCAACTTTCTTTACCCACTGTTACACGTGTAGAAGTGTAGTTACGGCATTATAGTACCAAGAAGAATGAGCTAACAGGAAGGAAGTGCGGTGCAATATAAGTTCAAGACCGCAACCACCAACTAAATTACACCCTACTGCACTGTGTAAGTACTTCCATTTAAATCAGAGTAGATAAGCACAAAACATTTACAGGCAGACAGATTTTATTATATTTGGAGGTTGGTAGCTAGTTCAAAAAAATCTCAAGCCTAAGGTGCCATCGCATTAAATATCAATACATAGTATAAAGTAAAGTCCCTTCCCGTGTCTGTATGTATGTTTCCTTCTATCTTTAAAACCCCTCAACGGATTTTGATGCGGTTTTTTTTAGTACATAGAGTAAGTTAAGGGGCAGGTTTTTTGTAGGAAATAATACGCGACTTTGGCTACTAGATTAGTTTAATAATATCAGATTAGGAAAATACACGAAAAATATAAACAGCACGTAACAACCGGTGACTTGACACTAAACATCATAGAGTAAGCTTATAAAAAGTATTTGCGTCCATAGGCAATTTCCAACAACTAATCGGTCGATTTTCGTTGCTTTTCAGCTCTATCTTAGTCTTTTCAATAGGCATGTTTACTTTTTGTTCTTCCTTATCTTCATTTTCTGTACATTCATTTTTATTTCTTTCTTTTTCAGGTTTCCGGTTCTTCGTCCTTTTTCTCTTTTTTAATTTTTTTCCTTTTTCGATTTCTGTGGAGGTTTCAGTAGGCAAGGGTAGACTTATCTCTTTCTCTTTTACTAACGTGGTGCAGGTTGTTATTACTCTGTAAACACCATCAACAAGCTCTGCTTCGGCCACCTTTTCTTTTTCTGTGTTTAGTATGTAGCATCCAGTTGGATGAAAGTCCACCCAGCTCTTATTTTCAAAGATTGTACTCACCGACAACAAATTGGTGGACAGCTGTGGCACAAACAGTACATTTTTAACTTTTATTTTTACATGTTCTCCATTTCCAGCAGGAGCCTGAATAGTGACATGACCACAACTTTCTACGTTCAGTCTTCTGTCGTCACCAATGCGAACAGTGTTCACCGGTGGTGCGATTTCCTCCTCAAGCCATTCTCGGTGCATTGTCATGTGCATTGTGGCTCCGGAGTCTATGTACCAGTTTGCGGAGTCATTTATTTGCGCTGCTGAAAATGCTGCCACGTAACCTTTATCTTTGTCACCTTCTTTCTTATTTTTGCGGTACCAACAATTCTTGCCTAGGTGCCCATGCTTATTGCAAGCATAACAACGGGGGCCCTTAGAGTGAGACGGTTGCTGGTAGGTTTTCTTATGGGGAGAGCTCTTGGAATTTGAGAAGAAAGCGGCGGTTGATTTGTCGGACTTATTTACTTCTTGAAGAAGTTTAGTTTTAATCAGGTCTGCGCTTATCTTTACTCCTGAACTTTCAATCCCCATAATCATGGGCCTATATTCGTCCGGTAGGCCGGCTAACATGAGCGTCCCGAGCCATTCGTCATTCACATCAAACTTAATGCCTCGGAGCTTGTGTGCTGATGACATTATTTTATTTACGTAATCTTCCGTGCTCGAGCTGTTTTCTAAAGTTGTATTTATTAAATCTTTTAATAGTCCGACTTTTCTAAGTAGCCCGGAGTCCTCAAAGGCTTTTGTTAAATTTTCCCATACCTCGTGAGCCGATTTTGCGTCCTGAACGTGGATATACAGTTGTGGATCAATCATAAGAATTAATTTGGCCTTCGCTTTGACGTCTTTTTTAGCGTCCTCAGCCTTCGCATTATCGTCCTTTTCGTCATCTTTGGACTCACCAGCCACAATCGACCACAACTCCTCGTGTTGCAAATACGCCTCCATAGCAAATTTCCAGGATGTGAAATTTTCTCTTCCCGTTAATTTTGGGATTGAAAACATGTTCGTTGCCATTTTTTGTTTCGGTAGCTGAAAGAGAAGCCCTAAGCCCTACTAATTTAGTTTTACTGACCGAAAAAAAATTGGGTTAAGAAAATTTTATTTTACTGTTTTATTTCTGGAAAATTTTATTGCTATTATTTAGGTATGGGGCGGCCCATAACCTGTAGGAAAGAATTATAAATAAATATACTGAAATTGAAGATAAGGAAGCACAAAAAGTAAACATACCTATTGAGACCAAGATAGAGCTGAGAAGCAACGAAAATCGACCGATAAATTGTTTGCAGGCTGATAATAGTCTAGCTAGTTCATCAGAAAGAAATAATGACGCAATGGCCAAGAACGAAGAAGCCAAATTAATTCATTCTGTGAACGAAAACAGGGCATGCAACTCCAAGAGCAGAAGTCCTTATAGAGGGTGTATTTTAAACTTCCGGGTCGCAGCAGCAAGATGGTTTTCTAAGAGGCCACCAGTTCGACTTAAGAAGTCGCAGATGCTATGACCAAGTGACTGCCTTGTTTGAAGAATGATGTCTTCGTACATGCTGAGGGTTTGCGTCCAGGGGAGGGTGTTGGAAATTGCCTATGGACGCAAATACTTTTTATAAGCTTACTCTATGATGTTTAGTGTCAAGTCACCGGTTGTTACGTGCTGTTTATAATTTTCCAATCTAATATTATTAAACCAATCTAGTAGCCAAAGTCGCGTCTTTTTTCCTACATTTTTAAATATTCTTTACCTCAAATTTTAACCCCCAAAGGGGTAAAAAAAGGGTTCAAAGTTTGTATGGAAAATCATTATTTTTAAATGCGATCTGTTTCAAAATTTGTAATTAAATCAAAGAGCTAAAATAATTAAACACGTGTTTCAGGGATTTTAGATTTTTAACTCCTAAAGGGGTAACAAAGGGGTTAAAAGTTTGTGTGGGAAATCTTTATTTTAATATGCGATCTGTATCAAAATTTGCGATTAGATCAAACAGTTAAAATAATTAATCACGTGTTTCAGGGATTTTCGATTTTTAACCCCTAAAGGGGTAAAAAGGGGGTTTAAAGTTTGTACGGAAAATCTGTATTTTAATATGCGATCTGCTTCAAAATTTGCGATTAGATTAAAAAAGTAAATACGTGTTAAAGTAAAGGGGTAAAAGATGGGTTGCAGCGGGTGAAACCGCTGACGGGCAGCTAGTACCTAATAAATTATTACAAAAATAAGAATTTTGTGCTCATAAAACGGACTCACTGAATTTCAGGGTAGTAAGTAAAATCCAAATGGACTATGGGTGCAAATCTGGGACGCATTGGTCTCACTCACGAGTGTATCATGTGTCAACTCTTGTGAATTTCGTCCTCTACGATAAGCCACTTATACCTATCCATTGCAAGCTAATCCTCATTCAGTTAGTCAGTCTGTGCCCGAGTCTTATTTTGATGATTACGTGCCACCGGCAAGTACTGAACGCATCACTGACAATTTTTACTGAAAATATAAAGATAAAAATTGCAAAATAGAAGAATAATATAATAATATTTATGTAGGTATATATTGTTATTTTTCGTATTTATTATTAATGTATTGTGTTACTTTTTTTAAACCTGATTTCATGTTTTTTTTATATCAGTGCACCCGCTTTGACTCTCTCAGTTTACCTTTTGGTTGGCCGGTAGAGAATGCTGCGTGGCATTAGGCCCGCCCTTTGTACTTTCTGTGCAATAAAGTTTAATAAATAAATAAATAAAATAATATTAGTTAGAATGTGACTCTTATTCCGATGATTACGTGCCACCGCACCGGCCTAAACGCATCGCTGACAATTTTGACGGCCACTGTACCTTTCCATCAAATGTCCTCATGATCGGCTGCGGTTTCTAGAGGTAGGTGCGTGTGCCTGTCAGGTATACTCGTCTTTATGTAGGTAGGAATACGGTCGGAGTTGGCGTGGCGGCGGGTGAAGGTTGCGGGGTTGTACGGTCGCGTTATCTGTGCGTCAGCGCAGCGGCCTCGCCTCGTCGCGCCCGCGGTTATACATGTTTTCCCGTTTTCACCATTTTATTTATTTGGTACTTCTTCTGTCGAGTAAGACACTGAGTCAAAGAGAGACCTGATGAACCCTGGTATCAGAGTTTTTTACACCGCCTACAACTGCTAGTGGTGTTGTGTAACGATACCGACCGCCCGTTAAGTTAGCAGAGACAGCAAAGGAAAGTGTCAAAGAAATAATCAAGACGTAGGTAATGCACAGTCACAGATGGAACTGAAGTAGCTCGTACTCAAAAATAAAATACGTATCAGGATTCAGAAAGCCCCGAAAGTTAAATAAAGTTAATGTCACCACTACAAAACATGTAGGTATATTTTGTGAGGTGCCTCTACTCCGGTCTTTATTAGACACTGACTGTTAGTGTAATCAATCAAACTCAATTATTTTAGACCAAAAATGAAAATCAATAAAAAAATATATTAATATTTTTATTATTTTACCTTCCGGTGTCACGCGTTGATGTCTTTTATATTGCGTAAAATTGACTACTTCGGTTCACCGCGCGTCGCAAACAATAAAGCTTAGGAAAATGTTCAGAATAAAAGTGAACAAATAAATAAATGAGTCAAACATGTCACAGGCCTGCTACAGTAGATGGTTGAAAAACGCTGACACCAGGGTTCATCAGGTCGTTGGACCACTCGAAGAAGAAGAAGAAGAAGAATAAATGTGTAGTGTAGGCTGTAGGTATAAATATGTAGTTTGCAAATGAGGTCGCAGCGAGAATAGCCCGATCGACGCCGCGGCATTCGCGTGTCGCGATAACAATTACAGAGAAACCGCGTCCCTCTAGAGCACGCCAACCCCGACCTTACCGCCTCGCGATAAGGACCAAGTCTCGAGGAACGAGAAGCCGCTGTGTCGCCAAGCGGCCGACGCATAGGAAACTGTTTGGTATAAATGTGGAAAAAACACACATAAATAAATGTGTCAACCATGTCAGAGGCCTGCTGCTTGCAGTAATAGGTTGAAAAACTCTGACACCAGGATTCATCAGGTCGTTGAACCACTCGAAGAAGAAGAAGAATAAATGTGTAGTGTAGGTATAAATATGTAGTTTGCAAATGAGGTCGCAGCGAGAATAGCCCGATCGCCGCCGCGGCATTCGCGTGTCGCGATAACAATTACAGAGAAACCGCGTCCCTCTAGAGCACGCCAACCCCGACCTTACTGCGCCGCGATAAGGAACAAGTTCTCGAGGAACGAGAAGCCGCTGTGTCGCCGAGCGGCCGACGTATAAGTAACTGTTTGGTATAAATGTGGAAAAAACACACATAAATATATGTATCAACCATGTCAGAAGCCTGCTACTTACAGTAGGCGGTTGAAAAACTCTGACTCCAGGGTCATCGGGTCGTTGAAGGACTTGTGGCCTATGCATTGAAACTACAAACTACAATTCTACAGGTGAAGTTCGATGTACATTGCGTAGTCACTTAGCCATTATTATCCAATTATTAAACCGGCTACGCAATGTACATCATTCGCCTGTAGAATTGTAGCCTGTAGTTTCGAAAAACCAGGCATTGGTGTCCCACTTGAAGAAGAAGAATAAATGTGTAGGTATGTAGTTTGCAAATGAGGTCGCAGCGAGAATAGCCCGATCGCCGCCGCGGCATTCGCGGCCCCGCTGCACTCGCGTGTCGCGATAACAATTACAGAGAAACCGCGTCCCTCTACAGCACGCCAACCCCGACCTTACCGCCTCGCGATAAGGACCAAGTCTACAAGGGACGAGAAGCCGCTGTGTCGCCAAGCGGCCGACGCATACTAATACCACGGAATATACAGAGTGTTCGATTCGACAGATGGGCCGACTAAAACTAAAACAGATTCACGTAACCAGGAAAGTTGCTTTTGAGGGTAATATCTAGATCACTTTATAAAAGTGGTATGGGAAAATTTTACTGGCAGGAATTTTATGTCATTTTACTTCTGTCATAGCAGTTTTTAAACGGCGGCTGGTCAAAAGGTCTCGGTTAATAATAGTTATTGTTAGGGATGTCCATGATCAATCTATCTAATTCTACTTGTTGACCCACTTCTTTCTGAGGTGGTGAGCTAAGCGATGAGCCCAAAATCCAGAATTCTGAAAAAAAACTGATGTAGGTTTACGGACGCGGGTTAGATAAAAATTATCCAAAATCATCAAGGTTGTAAAATAACGGTTACAGGGGTACGTTCATGCCATCTTTCGTAGCTCTTTCATCGCTCTTTTAAACTGTGACGTCCGTCCGTCGCTGACCTTCCGAATGACGAAAGTATGGAACTGACAACAGATTAGTTTAAAAGTTCTACGAAAGATTACAGTATGAACGCACTACAGCAGTATGTAACTAAACAAATCAGTTTTCACTTTCAACCAAGCACCCTGTACGGCAGAGTAACACGGTTGATTATAGGTCGCTTGTCCCGCCGTGATTGCACACGTAAGATGCGAACGAACAGCCAACATGTACGACTGATCGACAATTGAGACTTCGAGTGGATACGAAGAGAAAATACGCCGACTTTAATAGACCAATAAACCTATAGAAAGTTGGTATTTACGTGTGCCTGTCTGGGTAAATCTTTTACCCCACCAAGCCACTTAGACTAAGGCGACGGACTTACGTTGGGTGGTTATGCAGAACTTTCGTGTGGTGCTGGACAAAGAATCAATGGGCCATTTCGTAGGTGTCGTAAAAAACGGCCTAAGGTATGATTCCAGGGCTTGGATTACCTACATAGTATTAATCTGCCTGCCTAGTGTGGTGAGTATACAAAAAACAAGACAAAAAATGTGTATTATCTTTGATTGGGAGGCATATACCTACCTATTCAGCAGCGGAAAGTAGGGGCTGGCTGGTAATTTATTTACCTCTTTTCTTTAGAGACTGCTTAGTATGTCACAGGTCATTTTGCAGCTTGAAAAGTTGATAACAGAGCAAGCATTGAATAAGATAATAAGACTACACTTCGCGCTCGCATTACAATGTAATGGTGTCATGTGAATGAGAAATAGATGCATAGAGACATAGGTACGTAAAGTTTTAAACGGTTACATAACCTTCGCTAAACTGTGGCTAAGCAAACTATAGCAAAAGCTAGTTAGACTAGACGCTCTCCGCGTGTTAGTTTTTATTAGAGGGACTAAAAAAAATATTGACATACCTATTTCAAAAGGTGCGCCTGTCCATATGAAACTGAACAATTTTCCTCAAGGTCTAAAATATGTAAAGAAAGGTCCAATCCTGCCATACATAAGATCCGGTCCGGCCTATATTCCTAGGGGAAAGGTTTTTAGTTTTATGGACTTAAAATTACTTCCTGTAATATTTTCCAATATATTCTGAGTCGAATTGCGATCTAGGTACGTAGATAGACTAGGTAGCCGTTCGTTAAAGACCGACCTGAAGAGTAGTTTCGTTCAAGTGAGTCATAAAAAGCGAGATGCGTTCCACGAGTTTATGAGAAGCGCGCGGGAAAATGTCTCAAACACCACTCACTAGGTACAGCTGCACTAGGTGAGTGCAATATTGAACTTTAAAATAAGTATCAAAGTTTGATAGACCCTAGAAACCTGGTATGAATGATAGGTAGGCAGAAAAACCGTGAAGGTGGCCTGAAATATTGCTGAACTAAAAACCTTAGTCTGACTGATCAATAGACGAAATAAATTATTATTGAAATGATTGACCCAGGTTAGTACATCTGTAAGACCCGGACTATTTCTGTAAGTATAGCTGTAGAAAGTACACTACGAAATCACCCCACACAAAGCTTTCCGACGGGCAGCTACTATTCACTAGGAAGGTACCTACTACATGAATGTTAGCTGATGATGATGGATGATAAAATAAGCAGATGAGCATGTTTTTCTTTGTGCCGAATCTACACTTAGGTATGCATTAGGTACCGAAAGCAAGCACTCGGCTGGTGGCTACTGGCGGTCGTTTTGCCAATCGCCTGCAAGATGATGATGTTGATGAAACACAACCAAATGAGCAAGTTTTTCTTTGTGCGGAATTTACACTTAGGTATGCATTAGGTACTGATAGCACTCGGCTAGTGGCTACTGGCGGTCGTTTTGCCTCTCCACTCTACCTACGGACGATGATGATGATGATGTGATGATAAACGACCAAATGAGCATGTTATTCTTTGTTCTGAATCTACACTTAGGTATGCATTATGTACTGAAAGCAAGCGCTGGGCAATGGCTACCGGCGGTCGTTTCGCCTCTCCACTCTACCTACAGAGTACGGACGAACGGAGCTAAAATTCTTGTCGCGACGTCAGCGACGTGTGCATACAGGGTGTTTCTGAATGAAGCTGTGCAATATGAAATTGGACCCTCCGGAACGTTCTGTCTACTTTCCCGATCGGTCTACTTTCACAAAGCGTCTATTTTACCAAACAGTCAACTTCTTTTCCCAAAGCGTCTATTTCCTAATGCGTCTACTTTCCCCATCGGTCCATTTTCTTTCATTGTTTCATTTTGGTTCAAAGTTTCCAATATGAAAAAGTTCTAAAAGTTGAATTTGTAAATCTTATTTTTTCGAAACGTTGTAGGTCTTCGCGAGATTTACATTTTTGGTGCCAACTGTCTAACTCATAATCCGTTTATCTCGGAATCTATGCATGCTAGACTATCAGTTTCTTAGAGGAAGTTGTAGGCATTGCCGAGATCTACATTTCGAATGACAGCTGTCAAACTTAAACCTCGTTTATCTCGGTAACTATGCGAGTTAGACTACTAGTTTTTTTAGTAAAAGTTGTAGGCCTTTACGAGATCTACATTTCGAATGACAGCTGTCAAACTTAAACCTCGTTTATCTCGGTAACTATTAGACTACTAGTTTCTTAGTAAAAGTTGTAGGCCTTTACGAGATCTACATTTCGAATGACAGCTGTCAAACTTAAACCTCGTTTATCTCGGTAACTATGCGAGTTAGACTACTAGTTTCTTAGTAAAAGTTGTAGGCCTTTACGAGATCTACATTTCGAATGACAGCTGTCAAACTTAAACCTCGTTTATCTCGGTAACTA
This sequence comes from Phthorimaea operculella, assembly GCA_024500475.1. Taxonomy (NCBI): domain Eukaryota; kingdom Metazoa; phylum Arthropoda; class Insecta; order Lepidoptera; family Gelechiidae; genus Phthorimaea; species Phthorimaea operculella. The sequence goes on from JANFCV010000112.1 coordinate 308,242, forward strand.
TGCGAGTTAGACTACTAGTTTCTTAGTAAAAGTTGTAGGCTTTTACGAGATCTACATTTCAAATGACAGCTGTCAAACTTAAACCTCGTTTATCTCAGAAACTATGCATGCTAGACAACCAGTTTCTTAGAGAAAGTTGTAGGCCTTGACGACTACTTATCAAATGACAGCTGTCAAAATTAAATATGGTTTACCTTGGAAACTATGCAAGCTAGAAGGAAACTGAACGACTAAATCAGAACAGGGCCTTTACTTTGTATGTAATAAATAACTAACACTGCGCACGCTAAACAAGCGTGGCTAGTCAGTCTTTCATCTACTTTTGAGAGAGTAGACCGATCAGGAAAGTAGACCGATCGGGAAGTAGACCGATTAGGAAAGTAGACCAATCGGGAAAGTAGACCGATCGGGAAAGTAGACCGATTGAGAAGTAGACCGATCGGGAAAGTAGACAGAACGTTCCGGAGGGAAATTGGATATTTACAACGATGTTTCTAGTTTGTTGTAGAGGACGCTGAGCATATCGACAGTATTTTTCGTTCTTTATAATTAGGTCCGAATCTACACTTAGGTATGCATTAGGTACTGAAAGCAAGCTCTCGGCTGGTAGCTACCGGCGGTCGATTTCCCACTCGACGCTTCGAAGATGGTGATGTTGATGATATAAATGACCAAATGAGCATGTTTTTCTTTGCATCGAATCTACAGGGAGTAACAGAAAGGGTATAACAAGCCGAAAGGAGGTCAAGGTACTCATGAAACTGAACAACTTTCCTATGGAACATGGGTCGAAATATGAAAAAAAATTTGGTCCTCCCGTACAAAATTGCCGATCAGCTAATTGGGAGGACCATTTTTTCATAAAGTTGTTCAGTTGACCTCTTTTCTGTTTGTTATACCCTGTCTGTTACTTCCTGTATACTTAGGTATGCATTAAGTAGGTACTGAAAGCAAGCAAGCGCTCGGCTGGTGGCTACCGGCGGTCGTTTCGCCTCTCCACTCTACCTACGGACGAACGAAGCTAAAATTCTTGTCGCGGCGTCACCGACGTGTGCATACAGGGTTTTTCTGAATAAAGGCCAAAGTAGTGCAATATGAAATTGGATATGTTTAAACAATTTTTCTTCTAATGTCTTGTAGAGGACGCTGAGCATATCGACAATCTTTTTGCAAACAGTTTAGTAACTAACTTTATAATTTGGTATCTTCTTTCGCTATTCAGCGCTTCAGAGTTTTTCAGTTCCATTACATATCATAAATTCTACCAAACCTATGTTTATTTAGATTTAATTAGACTGATTTGGGGTAGGTGTACGTATGGCACAATAGGTATATTGTTAGTTGAAACTGAAAGCAAAAAGCAGCAAAAATGGTTTGAGTCCTAACTAACGGATCGATTATCTGCTTATATTTGGCCATAAATGAAAATAAATCACAAGAAAGCAAATTAATAATTGTAATGAAGGGAAAATATGACATCACACTTATAACTTTCATCGTATGACTGAATGAATGTTACGTTTCGACTGCATTTGCGAAAAGACCCGATATGGAAAAGTACTTGGGCCGCTGCAGCCGGTCGCGGGTCTCGCGCCATCGGGCTAATGAGTGCGCGCGAGGGGGAGAGGGGGGGGGGGGCACGTCGCCGGCGGCGGGGGGAGGGGGGTAATGGCGCGCGGCGTCGGATGTCGCCGGGGGGCGCCGATAACAAAATCACTAGCACCAAATAGAGAATCTACAGAAAGACAGCGCGCCCCTATTCCCGACCATTTATACCTACTAGGGTTGCAACTTTTTATTTCTGAATTTTTAATATGCCGTACCTGGGTCAAACATACTTAGGTAAAGTCCGTTTACTCAGATGCGGTCGCGCGTGCCGACACTTGTCAAAGGCACTCAAAGGATGCCGCCCTCCCAAACAAAGGACGCCGCGACACTATCTGAGCGAACGCACTTGACATTACTCACATTATATCAAACGTACACTTTATCATAGTTTACAAAAATATTTGCACCTTGCGAGTCGTAATTTTGCCGTTTGCCCGCACCAAACGCTGTTGACACTCGCTACTAGCCGTTTCGAAACGGTTCGAGATAGCGTGTCGTTTAGATGTGTGTGTGAGCGTAGTGACGTTAATTAAAAATGAGAAAATTGAAAAATTCGCTAGCGACCCCCGGGACTTGAACCCGGGACTGTGGATCACCGTTTCACCGCTCTGCCAACTGAGCTACGGGCGCCTAGCGGACCCTGGTGAATTTCTCAACCTCTTGATTCTCGTCTCGAAGCGACGACGAAGCGTAGTGACGTTTCCTAGAAGCCGTCTCTCTGTACTGGGCGACCGCCAATACTTACTTTGTGTCACTAGAGAACGTAGGACGATGTGGGAAAGGGCCGCGGATGTGGCGACTGAGTCACACAGGCCACACTACGACGCATTGTTTCACAAGCAACCAGTCACCGTGCCAACCGGTTTTTTTACAATGATTAGAGGATTAAAATGTTCGGAATGGTTTAGAACGGCTGCCCAAAGGAGATAAGGAAAAAAACGCGCGCGTTGATGTCTTTTCTATGCGTTAATAAACTGCTCTTTGTACACATTCCAGGAGTTAATATGTTGTTACATAAAATTAATCTAAAAACAAATAAAAATCTTCTTGTTGTTCTCGAGTTAAAATTCGGTAGGTATGTGGTAAATAAAGCCGACATTGTCCGGCATAACATGAGCAAAGAGAACCTTTCCACGACCAAAAATCATAAATTTTGTAAATTATAATTAATTGATATTAAAAATTATGTAACGATTCCATATTTTTTGGCGAAATGGCGTTAGCTTTGCGCCTACAGTGCCGGCCTACTTGTGAATGAATAAGTGTGTCATTTTGCGAATTAAATGTTTTGAGAATTGAACGCCGAACATTATGCGCATAAATAAAAATAAAACACCATATCCGCAAATTCTTAGTTTGCGTCACATCGCCAATGCCCGAAATACAGCGCGCCGTTCGCGCCGTAAATCGCGGCACGGCAGCGCGCCGGCTCCGCGCGCGGGCTTTGTGTGCTGTCTACATACCCGTCTCCGACCAACATAACTACTATACGTATATATAATACCTATGTGAGAACGGAGCTTAGATATACAAACCTAGCTGGTTTATACATACATGGCTAGCTACGTCTAAACTGCCGAACGAGTCCAGTTACAGAGAGCGTTTGTTAATTATTTGTTGGGACATGTCACATAGCGAATAGTTCCTACCTACCTACCTACCTACTAATGATACTAACATAAACGTTTCTCTTATACACGTGTAATTACGTAAGCATACAGTCTATGTATAGGTAGGTATTCATATCATGTTTATAAGGCTACTATTAGGTATGAATCCAGTTTCATTAATTGTTAATTATGCACAAAAAAAGTGCGTTTACCTATTTTACACCTATTCTTTTATCTCTAGATTGAACACAACATCTCTTTCACTAGTTAGGTACCAAACTGAGTTCAAATTTGAGGTAGGTATCTTCTTATATAAGCCACAATTTTGTAAGCTGGCCCCCCTTTCATTGCACTAGCTACAGGTAAATCTATTAGGTATGAATCTTCAACTATCGCAAATTGTAAATAAATGGCACCTTTTGTAAATAAATCCTGCACGATCACCGAATGCTTAAGAATTCAAGAGCCGTAGGTACCTAGGTACTTATAGGTATTGACAAAAAAAATAGTTTAGGGCTTACAAAAATTACACGCGATGACTAAGCGTCTCGTTCTTGCACTTGAACCAGATAAAAAATAGAGTGGTTTATTGTACCTGCGAACTTTCAAGGTGTAACTAACATGAGTACTTACCTACCTATAGAATGATGAATTGCCTGAAGTGTTGAAACTTTACTTAAAACTGTACCTACCTATAGTACAGGCATCAAGTGTTGATTTTGCTAGGGTCCACGGCATTTTATTCTAATTCCCTAACATTTACAGAATTGACTACTTTAACGGAATTTGAGATCGGACATAAAATGGTATTTTTCATTATCATTGTTTACGTGAGCGAAGGTCACAAAAACCGCTATCTATTACCACCGCTGCATCGGTTAGCGGTGTGCGCGTACCTACTTGCGTATTTACGCATCGCGTACCTATGCGTCAACTAGGCAACCACCAATCACGCTTGGCTATAACCAACAACACTCGTCAACCACCTACCACACTAGACTACAACCAACTATACCAGGCAACCAGTAAAGCCTCTAAAACACCAACAAGACTAAGCTACGACCACACAAGGCGTTACAGAGCCCTCTGACCTTTGCCTACGCTAAATACATCCTACGACTAGGTACAGCTTGACAAACGCTCACGCTGATACTAAAAGATCAAAGTTACAGAAATATAGAAAGTAAAGGTTCATCTCATCAAGGTTCAGCCAAATTCAAATTCTCAAATTTTTTGTTATACGCTTATCAAAGCTATGCTACGAAATCATGGAGCCTTGCTACGAAAACTCGTAGCAGTACCGAAACCAACAAACATTTTTGCTTTCGGTTTCACAAACTTCTGCGACAGCGAAAGAAACCAAGAAAAGTACGGTTCACGTTACGTAAAGCAATTAGGTGGTTAGACAGTCCTGAGACAGCGTTACGAGACAAAAGTTGGATAACTACGAAAACTCGCAGGATAAGTCGCAGAAGATTGCTCGGAAGGAGAGAAGTTGTGTGAATTTTTCATTTGGAGAGTCGATGCGTGTAGAAATTAATTGCACTAATAAAGTGCGGGGGCTAGGTCGGCGTTGGCGGGGGCTGGCGGGGTGCGGGGGGTGGCGGCGGACGGACACAAAGGAGAGGAGCGGTCGCCGCGGCTCGCGTCCGCGGCCGCGGGGCGCCGCGCCGGGCCAGCCGCCGCCCGCCGCCGCCGGCCTTATCACCGCACACGGCCCGCGAGCGCGCCCCGCGACGCACGTCCGCTCTCCGACAGTCTCGCGATCACGATTCACGACCGCGACTCGCGACAGTGACAAGTGCTAAGTGAACCCAAAACCCAGGAACTTGCCAACACGTGGTGCGCACTGCGCATATTTTTATTGGACGGAGCCCCCATTCATACGGCATACCGCAGCAACGGCTGAGCTGGCGAGATTTGTAAACACAGCACACGTGCCGGCGGCCCGCAAGTAAGTTTCAAAGTTTTGCTCACGTTGCTCGTATTGATTTCGTTGTGTTGTGTGTACTGTCTGTACCTAATTGGTTTTGAACTGACCGCCGTGTAGGCATAAATGTGGTTGAGCGGAATATTCTGAAAGTGCAGTGCCCAACAACGTGATATCGATAAATTCACAGACCAGATACCTACCTTCCAATTTTCATATAACCGAAGACGATTAAACTAGTGATCTTGCAAACCGATTCGAAGTCATTAGTTAAGTTAGGCTAGGCAATCCCAAAACCTAAGTTTTCGAAGCAAGAGTCCATAATTTCGTAGCGTTATTTGCGTCCCTAGTTACAGCTGTTAATTTTCGTACAAGTTACAAAGCAATTTTCCGAAAATCCATAGTGACAAATGAAAAAAATAATAATAACTTAGTAAAAAGTTCGCGACAAATTGAGAACCTCCTCCTCTTGTATTTAAGTCGGTAAAAAAAATACCGACTTCAAGTGTGCAGTACCTAGGTAATTGTCATTAAATTCTGAACGATAACTTAGGGACCACTTCGGATTCAAAACAAAAATTACCATTTTCAGGCATTTTTGAGAAGATAATGAAAAATGTATCCCTCTCCGTGTTTTGTGGTCTAATTTTTTGTTAGTATATAAAATTTTATACAAATCTGCTGATAATGGTTTATTATGATTTAAATGTCTCAAATCAGGTAAACTCAAAAATATTAGTTTTATCCAAACCAATATATTTTACCTACTTTGTTACATACACGCGCCATGTAGGTATTTTGCCTCTTTAGTCCAAAATAAATAAATAAAAATTAATAGGTCCAGTTCATGAATAAAACTTTAAAGTTCGTTAGCTAATAGTTTCAGTAAAAACCGCTGACTTCATACTCCAAAACCACCTGTAACCATGTTAAATAATAAACTGCCTCGCAAAACGCTGAAAAAACAACGAGTCGCGAACGAAAAAGTCCGAATTGTACGCGTGAAAACTGGTGAAAACTCCACACAATCGGTATAGCAACGCCATCTAGCGGTGACCGAGTGCGCGCCGCCGAGCAAGGTCACCGTGCCAACGACCCGGCAACTTTTGCGCCCGCTGTTGTCGTAGGTCATAATTTTATGTCTTCTTTTTGTTTATCTTTTCCCAACTTTATAGGTTTCCGCGTAAACATTTTATCTCTAACTCGGACGCGATCGGTGGATTGCGACATTTGTGAGATTACAGGAATAAGTATTTCACATACAGCGCATATAGGTACTTAGCACGTAAATAGGTACCTAAGTGCATCGTCCGCTGTTTCTGCTGATATGCACTGGATCAACGACCGCGGTTGTTTGTGCAACAACGTTAAATTGCAATTAGGTTACACGTTTTTATGATGTGTTCACCTAATAGTCTGGCTCATTTGAGTCGTTTGCGTATGGAAGGTTGATCTTTTTGGGGCCTATTTTTTAATAGGAACCTAGGTCTATTTCTGAAGGTCTATTTCCTAGCTAACAACTAATTAGATACAGTCAAACTAATGTAGCTTTTCTATTGTTGCAGCAAGCGTGAGCCGAAAATGGCTACGAAAGGCAAGCGACCCATGCGCGCCTTGACCCCCGGCGACAAGATAGAAGCGATCCAGCGCGTCAACGACGGCGAGTCCAAGGCGTCGGTAGCGCGTGACATCGGCGTGCCCGAGTCCACCCTGCGCGGCTGGTGCAAGAACGAGGACAAGCTGCGCTACATGACGTCGCGCCTCTCCTCCCCGGAGACCGACAAGAGCAACGACGGTGAACCGGCGGACAAGCGCGCGCGCACCGAGTCACCGGCCGCGCCGAACTCGCCGCCCTCCGGACTCGACCTGTCCACGGCCGCCGTGCCGCTGCCCGCGCAGCCCGCGCCGATACCGCCCTCCGACGTGCCCGTCGAACTAACCACGCGCCGCACGCAGCCGTCGCCACCGGCCGCGCCCCGCGAGCGCCGCGCAGACCCTGGGGCCAGCGTCTCCATGTCTGCTATCAGCCCGCTGTCCGGTCTCGCGCACTTGCCCGGCCTCTCGCACTCACACCTCGGCCTCAGCTTCAACGAAATCGCAACCAACCTAACCCTGCTCGCGCAACTCAACCCTGGACTATCGGCGCTATCCGCCCAGCCAGCCAGTCGGGCGCTGCGTTCGGTTCGATCACCGAAACCGGCTCATAATGGAGTGCACAATCTCAGTGAGACAAAACATCGCAAGTCACACCATTCCTCTGACCCTTACCGCCATAGTTCAAAGACTAGTCATCTCAGTAGCCTCGGTACGCCAACGTCGGCGGCTAGCCAACCGGTAGACGATACGCTCTGGTACTGGCTAAAGACCCAGCAGGCGATGCTGGACTTGACTGCTCAGACTACAGCCGCTCACCCGCTACAGCTCAGCAAGCCCAGCGAGCCGGCACCGCAGCCGAAGCCAGTAGCACCGACCCCACCCGTCACCCCGCACCTCGACTACAACAGGAACTCGTGGCTGTGGCAATACTACAAACAATTCGGTGGAGCGATGGCATTGCCGGATGACAAACACAAATCAGCTTCTCAGGTGCCAAAGGACAAAAACTCAGAAAACATCTTATACTCGCATTTAACGAAGGGGAAGACAGAGGAAGAACGCGTGGCTGTGACAAGTCCAGTGGCGACAGTTCGAACGCAGACACCACCTAGTGAACAGCCTCGGGAACACAACGAACCCCGCATAGCCGAGCCCGCCTCGAGCCCCGACGTCGGCACAGAAAACAAGGAGCCCGCTATAGAAAAGCCAGTAGAATCCACTCGAAGCCATACCAAAGCGCGCACCGTGCTCGATAACTTGCTGTTCAACAACGGCTCGGAAACAACCAACACGGAGATAAAGAGCGACAACGGTTCGTGGGAAACTGGCGCGTCCGAGGCGTTGGAGCACGGCGACAAGTTCCTGGCCTGGCTGGAGGCGAGTGGCGACCCCGCCGTGACGCGCACGCACGTGCACCAGCTGCGCTCGCTGCTGCACAACTTGCGCGCGCGCCGCACGCCCGCCGCGCACGTCGACGCGCGCAAGTAGACGCGCTCGCCGTCGCCGCCGACGCCGCCGACGCCCGGCGCTCGCTACAGGGATACTTCAATTACGTCTGTACATAATTTCGTCGCCAGTAAGCGTTCACTTGTGATATGTGTAGCCAAATTTGCGTAATTTCTTTGTTCTAAAAGAAAAGCTATGCATTATATTTCCTTAGTGATAAGACTAACCCCAATTAAGTTACGGGAACTGTTTTTGCGATGCTTCTATAAACTATTTCGATAGTTAGTGAGTTTCCGGGGCTACCTTCGATCTTTATAGATATAGTGAAGTGTAAAATCGGTGTTACTTATCTGCATTCAATGTTACTTTCCGATGCACACAAACTGTTACGTCGTTAGGTTAAGTAGTACCGCTGTATGTTGCCATTTGACGATTACATTCCTAGTTGTACCCTTACTATAGTTTATAGTCGGATCCCTATGTTCTACCTCAAGTCAAACTAATGCTAAGTCATGTCCTTTCGGCGAGGGGGTCGCGAGTTGGGGCTCGCGGCGCGCCGATACCAAATATTGAGAGGACAGGTCTTGTTCGATGTGCCAATCGTACGGACAAGGTTTATTGTTAAGATATAGATGACTCTATCGCGTTTGGGCGATTGTTATCTTACTGAGTGCGTCGGAACGGTTGATCCAACGGTTCGAGTGTAGCTGAAAGTATCAGGCCACCCACGGTCGCGCCGCGCGCGGTCATCGGCCAGCCGCCGCCGGTGCGCGGTGCCGGCCACACATTGCACGCGTTCCGAAGCGCTCGGTCACATGGGAATCGCCCTTTAGAGCTTAGGCACTCGTTGTGTTTTCTATTGCTCAGTATTTTATATGGCGGGCACGCTTGTGCCCACTCTCGGAATTGTATTATACGTTAAAGTTAACAGTTAAGGACACTGTGATCAAAATTATAAATTATTGAGAGATTATTAATATTGTAAGTACATTCCTAAAAAAATAGAGTGTATTATCTATCTGTTATAAATAAGAGATTGTCCAATGGTGTAGGATGTGTTGCTGCATAAGCAGCTAAATGTTTAAAATAGTCAAGTTCAGAATTACTATGTGTCCCTTTTCCTGACGTATAGAAAGATTGCATTTTCATGTTGATTGTGTCGACTTGAGAGGATATTTTGTACAAAATTTAAAATTTGATTATAAAGATAAGTCTCTTAAAGTTTGTGATCTCGAAAATGTTGAACGATTAAATTTGATTGAACCTTTAATCATAAATGTGTTTTATTTCGTGCTAATGTTTTCTTTTTCCCGATCATTTATTTAGTACTTATACCGCCGTAGTAATTATTGGTAAAATCAATAGAAAGAATAAGCACACGCAGTGTACCTACTTATGAAAAAGTTATTATGATGTTATCTATCATTGATAATGTTAGCGATAGAACTTACGAACTAGTAGCGCCATCTAGCGGAAAATTAAAATTTGCGTTACCTGCCGCTCTACTCAGTATTCAGGATTCGCAGCACGTCTTCTCTTCTAATAAATCTATGAACCTAGTAAGAACTTAGCAACTACATAGGTACTTACATGCACAAGTTATTATGTTGATGATATGATAACATTGATAACGATGGAACTTACGAACTAGTAGCGCCATCTATCGAGAAATTAAGAATTGTGTTTGTTCTTTGTAAGTTCTTTTCAGGGTTCTTAGGCTTCGTAGCACATTCTTTTTACGAATCTAAGAATCTAGAATGTAGTAAGAACTTACAAGCTAGGTACTTACGTGCAACATTGGTTTCTCAAGTGGTTCGTACACGAAGTAGTCTGCAACCAGCGACGCAAGCCCTTCCCAGGTGTTAGTGCCCGCGTAGCACAGCTTAGTTGCTCGCACCGAAGTGCACACCATTTTCTTTAATAAAAAACAACATACCGCTTTAACAATTAACTATTTCTTTCTTTTAGAACATAATTGATTTGTATTTCTTTTCAAAAAGCTGAAAAATATTACGCCAGACTGCGCCATCTATCGTAATACTGAGTTATCAAAATTATGAAACGAACATACCTGTCTACCACACTCGTTTGGACACTGAAGGAATAAAGGCTTTCGATAAAAGGGCTTCTTGTGGTAACGGAAATGGTACTGGCGCCTAAAACACTCGGCGTATGCCAATAGTACCCTCTCCTTATGGCTGTTTCTATAATAGCTCTCCGGGAAGCAGGTGCGCGTTTCGAACACCGGGTCTCTTATTCTTGGCCAGCACAAATTTATTACTCCCATTTCGTAATTTGCGTTATTCAATGCTTCTATTGTCAGTGGTTCTAAAATGTCTTTTTTACTGAATATCCTAGGAGAGTCTTCTATAAATTCCCCCACTTCCATAGGCCTGTCTAAATCAATATCAGCAGCTTCATTAACTTCTATGACGGTATCAAGGCCTCCGATATCCATACCGGATTGTCCTGCTACTGTAGAATCTGTTCTGTCCTTCCTTTCCAACTGTATTGAACTTGGTTTTTTGTCCTTGTCACCATCATCAATGCTTGTTTTCTTTGCTGTCTGTCCAGCAATCGACAGCTTCTTTTCTGTTCGTTCTGTTTCGCTTTTCAAGGCACTTGGCCGTTTTTCCATAACACTTTCCGAAAGTCGCACCTTTGAAAACGATGCCTCTCCTTTTTTCTCTGTTTCTGGGGGTTCCTTGTCTGCCATTTTTTGGTAAGTCTTCTGTTTACTTCAAATAAATACAAATTTTATTTACTTTTATATAGAACCGAAACCCACCATATGAGCCATGTAACTTAAAAAACATAGGTAAATAATAATAAATTCTGAACTGCTAAAACGAAAAAATGGCGAGAAATTACTTATTTACAAAAACATGACAACTTACTTCACAATAACAATTTCGTTGCTGAGCAGCACCACCGCACCGAGAATGTAGAACAAGGAGAAAAATGAAACGAACACGTACTCATTGAAAATACTACGGCGGTATAGCCTCGGCCCGTCCAGAATCGTCAAAAAGTAAAAAAAAAAACTGTCAAACAAACTTGTATTGCCAGATGCTACCCAATTTCCATTATTTTGGGGCAATGATATTAAAAGGGTCTGTTTATTAAGAAAATTAATTATCATTATTATTTATATGACCATGTTTTTCAGTTTCGATCTCAAATCAAGCGGTTGCCAATCCATTCTCACTTAAATTCTTTGTAGCTTACGCGTGTACCGGTCCGCGTACGAAGTTCAGTTTACTCCAAGCGGTGGCACAGATGAAGTAAGTTTTTGCACGATTCCTTGCATTACGGCTTTCATCCGAGCATTACGGGTTCCCGCAGATGATACGCGTTACGCAGCAGAGGCCATAAGACGTATACTATAGGCAACTATTTGAAAATGCCTCTATTATTTTAAGAAATTTATTATGGATCTGTAAAAAAGCAATTTTATTTTTCTATGGTTTTTTTCGTCGTTATTACTTTTTAGAAAATAAAATACTGGGGCATGTCTGTAGTAGCAGGCCATATTTTACATTTTTTACGGCATCCTTCATCGATACTTAACCTATTCTGAAGCTATGGCAATGGCACGCATTTAAATTACCACCCTGTATAGGCATTCGAATTTCAAATAAAATTGTAGATAAGTTACAAAAAAAAATCCAGTCATTTTTGCAATATTTTTACGGCTTCATTTATCGATACTAAACCTACTCTGAAGCTATGGTATGCATTTAAATCAACACCCTGTATTTATGCAGAATATGCACTGAGGTGACTTTTTCCGGCAACTAATTAGGAGTCCCGTTATATACGTGGATAAGAACGGGAGATCCGTGAGTCACCGAGCAACAAAGTCGCCTGTGTGTGTAACGGGGGACTTAGATATGGCGCACCAGTTGAGCACGGACCCTTTACACCCGAGATAAGAAGTTAGGTACTACACAATCGGCGTTTCAATGACCTGAATGATAAATCAAAATAAATGATGGTAATTTAACACGCTTTCACTTAATTAATACTGTTTTATCGATAAAATTGTTTGCAAATTTAAAAGCATTTTACATTTTATGTTTATAAAAACCCTTGTTCTAGTTTTACAGTTTCATGTAGGTATAACCCTACCGGCTTCGCACACTGAGAACATTCACAAACATTATAATCTATTGTATTACGCTTATTCGTTTCCATTATTAATTTTAATTACGTACACTGGACTTTATCATTTAAAAAGGTAAACGATTGTTTACCTTTGTGAATGTCTGTTGCTCAACAAATAAAGTAACCGTGATGATTCTCAGTGAGTGAAACAGGTAGGATTATACCCACAATAAAATTGTGAAACTAGTACAAATATTTTATTATTCAGTTTCATCAAGCAAGTATTAATCATAACAAGCATTTATTATGATAACAATACTAGTACTATAATAAAATGCTAGCTGAGCAACGCCATCTGTTGGCGTGAAAAGCGTAACTTTTTTTAATCAGGCCTCATTAGTGGAAAAAAAATCTATTCGTCTGGCAGCCCTAATTTTGACAGCTACCAGGTGATCGAAGGTTGCTTGTAGGAAATGCGGATTTGGAAGGTCGATGGTCGATATCTAGGTTTACTGCTAATTTCACAGTTTTATATTTATCTCGCCATAAATTGTGATAAGTGATAACTGCAACAAAATCCTACCTGCTGCCCCGTTGTTCGCAGCTTCACATATAACCTTAAAAAATCGATTTGTAGAGAAACATCCAGTCATAGCCACCAATCAATTACTTTTTCCGTATGTGAGACTAATGTGTTTTCTTATCGAATAGTATTAGTAGCAAAGGTCGTGGCGCGTTTGATGCAAGGTTACCGCTGAGTCGCGTAGGCAAACAAAAATCAAAATGGGGAACAAATCATCTTTGTTATTGCGAGAAGAAGAAATTGCGCAGATTCAGGAGGAAACTGGTTGTAAGTACGAATTGAACTTGTTTATTTTATTAACTTCATTGCCGGGCTGCGTTTATAACAAACAAAACATGATTCACATCATCATCATCTCCTATAGCAAAAATCTTTTGTCCACAGTCACACCCAACCAAATAGAGCGCCTGTACTCCCGCTTTACTTCTCTAGACAAGAATGACTGTGGGACATTGTCTCGAGAAGACTTCCTACGGATCCCGGAGCTAGCCATCAACCCACTCAGTGAAAGAATTGTCCATTCTTTCTTCACGGAAAGCCACGATGATAGAGTCAACTTCCTTCAGTTCATGAGGGTCTTAGCTCACTTCCGACCAATTAGAAAGAACAGGGAAAACAAGCTGAACAGTCGGGAAGAAAAGCTAAGATGTAAGTATTGTTCGTCTTTTTTATATAGCTACAGTGGAATAACTTTTACAGCCACAGTTATAGCATCATAACATTCTATATATAGACTTTATTGCTTAAGACCTCATTGCTCTTGTTGGTGGTGTAAACACTGAACAACTAAGTGTGTTATATAAAGTACACCCTATTAGAATAAATTGAATTCTACTTTTCTGGTCTGTACCACACCTGTGGCTTAGAATAAGAAACCTTCCATGTGTCAGTGTAAAGTTTGGGTTCAAAGTTCCAGTTAGTATTCCAAATAAAAGTGTTAAGTCATCTACCTAGTTGGTAAAATAACTAGGTATAGTATGTTCTATGCCTTGTTTGATATTTATTTCCATGGTCATACTATGTTACAGTTGCCTTCTCCATGTATGACTTGGACAACGATGGCAAGATCTCCAGAGATGAACTGCTAGCCATTCTACACATGATGGTTGGAGCTAACATTAGGTTTGTACCAATTCCTATTTCCAACTTATGCAAGTCAACTATGTACCTACCAACTTAGCCAGTAAAAAAAAGAATTGTGAGGTTTGCTACTGTGCTACACCTATGGTTTTTCCATCTACAACCAGCTATTACAGGTAGAAATCGAATTATGAAAAAATACCCCTATCCACAAGCAAAAATCATATTAAAAAAAATACCTACAAGCTACACGGAATGGTAGTAAGTAGAAGCTAGTGTTTGTTTTGCTGCTACAATAAACATAAATTATGAAACGGATATACATAGTTTACACAGATAAGATTAATTCAATCCCTGGTAACAATATCTGTATCAACCTTATCTAAAGTCTACTGTTTTTCAGTAACACTTAATTTTTAAAAAATCCTTAAATACTCAAAATGCAGTAATATTCACTTTCAGAAGTAAGTAAGATAGATTGTTCTAAACTATTATTAATGCAGTCATTTTGTTGTGAATAGAATTATAAATTAAAGTATTAGATAACTTGAGGTTTATGTAGATCTGATTTTCCCAGTTATGTTATTGATATGAATAATATCGCTAACACTATGAATGTTTTATTGATATTGGTTTATAGGAATAAGAGCCCTTCCACACGAGCGATTTTTTCTGGCGTCATGAGGTGAAAAATCAAATCGCCGGAAAAAATGCTTTTCATCCCATCTATTCGAAAAGAACGAGTTTGTTCGCCTTTAAGTGCACCCAAAGGAGCAGTTTTCTATTAAGAAACCATAAGTGCGCCGCAAAGTTCTTTTATTCGCACTTATTGAATTCTTTATTTAAAAAGTGCGAATAAAAGAACATTGCGGCGCACTTATGGTTTCTTTGAATTTAGAACATCTTGATGTTCAGTCAGCGCCAAAGAAATGGAACGCAAATATTGTTCGAATAAAGGCTGTTCTAGCCGTGTGGTGCCGGCAGAGTAGAATAGCACCACCCCTTCTCTTCCCATGGGGGTCGTAAGAGCCGACCGAGGGATTAATTCCGACCCAAGTCGATCAGGGTCCTGGAGAAGGAAAACTCCACACTTAAACCCGGAATGGGGTCTCCGTCAGGTGCGATTAACTCATATATATCGTGCGGCAGACTCCTGCAGCCGACCTGGCTCCGCACGTATCGACTCGTCGTTCCTGTGGAGTCAGCCAGGAAGGCCGAGAGGGTGGCGCAGGTCCTGGGCAGCCCTGCGTTTTCCATAATTGCGTCCCAGGCAACGCAGTGTCTGTGGAGAGGAAACTTCACCCGCGTCTCGCGGATAACAACACGGGAAGTGGCAGTGACCGGTTATAAGTCTGCACGTATGGGCGTAAGTGCGGGCGCCAGGGGTCGCTTCCGTCAGTGGGAGGGTCCATCGTAGACCCACTGATCAGTTACCGCCCGCTCCAAGTTGGGCAGCCCCGACCAATAAGGTACTGATCCGCCCCGGTGCTGGTTTGCTCTTTTAGGGTGTAGAGCACCAGCCTCAACTGGACAATCGGCGCCGTTACATTGTACACCTGCGACTAACAGGCATAAAAATACCACAAACCAACCCCGCTTATCCATGCGATTTGCAACATGGAATGTCCGTACTATGAGGACAGGCCTCCCTGTGGAGGTTCTTCTACTGACGCACAAGATCTGCGTAAAACTGCCGTAATCGACGCCGAACTACACAGACTGAACATTGCTGTTTGTGCTTTACAAGAGACCAGACTCCCTGACGAGGGTTCCTTGCGTGAGACACATTATACATTCTACTGGAAAGGAAAGGACAGTAGCGCTGTGCGCGAGTATGGTGTTGGCTTTGCCATACGCAACGACCTCTTAACATCTATAGAGGCTCCTTGCGGCATCTCGGAACGCATTATGTTGCTGCGATTAAATACGGACCATGGTTACGTATCACTGATTTCTGCTTACGCACCAACACTATCCGCAACAGATGAAGCCAAAACACAGTTTTATGACCAGCTCGACCAGACTCTACGCGGGTTAAAACCATCTGACCGCTTATATATTCTGGGCGACTTTAACGCTAGGGTCGGACAGGACAACATTGCTTGGCCAGATTGTATAGGTAACCACGGTATAGGAAGCTTAATGAAAACGGCCAACGTTTATTAGAGCTATGCTCTAAACACCTACTGTGTGTTACCAATACCTACTTTAAAGGCAAATCAACTCGCAAAGTGTCCTGGAAACATCCTCGTTCTGGGCACTGGCATCAACTGGACCTTATCATTACCAAAAACACAGATCACTCCCTGGTGGCATCACAAGTTGCTATAGCTCACAAAAGATCCACTCATCCAAATTGCCTGGTAGGAAGAAGCTCGATCTTCCAAAAACCAGAGACGATGAGGTGGTCCAAAAGTACGAAGAGCTGGTACGCGACGAAGTTGCTACCTGGGATGTAGACGCTCCGATAGAGGAGGAATGGGGCAAAGTAAAGAAGCTACTTACAGAAGTAGCCGGTACGGCTTTCGGTCATCAGAAAGCCAAAACCAGGACTGGTTCGCTGAAAATCTCGAACACATTACACCTCTGCTCGAGTCCAAACGACAAGCTGCGCTAAAACATCGCCTTAACCCATCCGAAAAGACGCGTATCGACCTATCGAATGCAAAATCAGCTTTACAACGCACATCACGGTACTTCGCAAATGCATACTGGACCGAGCTTTGTCAAAGCATTCAATCATGCGCTGATATGGGAAACTTTGGTGGTGTTTACGCTGGGATTAAAAGGCCCTTGGTCCTTTTCCTAAAAACAGCCCCTTAAAGAAGCGGACGGCACTGTTATTACAGATGCTCAACGCCAACTCGAACGATGGGTAGAACATTATGTTGGTCTCTACTCAGAACCAGTGAACATAATGCCAGAAGCTGCAGATTGCATGCCAAAACTAGCTACCTGGACTGAGTTAGATGATCTTCCTACCATAAGGGAGTACCACAAGGCTGTTAAGCAGCTTAAAATTGGAAAATCACCTGGAAACGATGGTACCCACGCCGAAATTATCAGGCTCAAGTGCATATTACCCATCCTGCACAATCTGTTGTGTAAATGTTGGGAAGCGGGATATATACCACAGGATATGCGCGATGCTAACATCATTACCCTATACAAAGGCAAAGGTGACCGCGGTGACTGTAACTGTTATCGTGGAATATCCCTTTAAGTATAGTAGGTAAATTATTTGCTCGGCTAGTCTTAATAAGACTCCAGAAACTTGCTGATCGTGTATATCCCGAATCGCAATGTGGATTCCGCGCCCAACGTTCCACAACAGATATGATCTTTACACTTCGCCAACTGCAGGAAAAGTGTAGAGAGCAGAAAACACCTCTGTTTGTGGCGTTCGTCGACCTTAACAAAGCCTTCGATACCGTCAGCAGAGAAGGACTCTATACTGCACTTTTAAACATCGGGTGCCCTCCGAAACTACTAAGCCTCATTAAATCCTTCCACGAGGACATGAAAGGATCTGTTGTTTTTAACGGCAATACATCCGAGCCGTTCGAAATGCGTAGAGGTGTTCGCCAAGGCTGCGTGTTGGCTCCTACCCTGTTTGGTATTTTCTTCTCATTGCTTTTAAAGTTGCTTTCGGCGATGACCAACAGGGTATACACCTGCACACTAGGGCTGACGGGAAGCTGTACAATATCTCGCTTCTTAAGTCAAAGCGTAACCGCGATGACTTATTCGTCGATAGCCTTTTGTTCGCTGACGATGCAGCCTTCGTTGCTAATTCTCAAAGTGAGCTTCAAGACATTGTTGATAAGTTTTCCCACGCGTGTTCTCTGTTCTCAATGTCCATTAATGCCAAAAAAACAGTAGTGCTAGCTCAAGGTGGAGAAACACCACGTATTTTGCTCGGTGGCGTTCCCTTGAACATAGTTGACAAGTTTTGCTACTTGGGGTCGACTGTGTCGAACAATCTCACCCTCGATGCAGAGATCAATACTCGTATCGGCAAAGCGGCGACCATGTTCGGCAGGCTCAGTACAAGAGTATGGAATAATAAACACCTGACCACAAAAACCAAGATAATTGTTTACCAAACTTGCGTTCTAAGCATACTCTTGTATGGAGCTGAAACCTGGACTTCGTACGCAAAACAAGAACGTCGACTTAACACATTTCATATTATGCGCTGCGTAAGAAACATCTTGCATATAACTTGGCAGGACAGAGTCACAAACGAGCGAGTTCTAGAAATTGCACAGCTGCCTAGCTTTACCGCTTTGCTTAAGCAAAGACGATTGCGGTGGCTAGGGCATGTGTACCGCATGGAACCTTCGCGTCTACCGCGGCGTGTCCTGCTTGGCGCCGTAGCTAACGCCAAAAGAGGAGTTGGAAGACCGATGCTACGTTTCAAAGATTGCGCCAAACGGGACATGGCTGCGTTTGACATCGACCATCAAAGCTGGGAGAAGCTTGCTGAGAATAGGGATGTATGGAGAAAGCGTGTGTTTGATGGGCGTAAAGCTCACGATGATGCCTGGTTCGCTGGTCTCGCAAACAAAAGTCAACAACGACATCTAAACATGCATGTGCCAGTCTCTAATTCCACCTTCGTTTGTAGAGCGTGCGGAAAGTCATGCCGCTCCCGTATCGGCTTATACAGCCATGAAAAATCTTGCCTCAGACACTGAATAAATCGTCTGTCACAGACGTATGAGGCCAATGATGAAAGGCTGTATGAGACGACGGCCCATAGGCGCGCCGCCCCCGAAGAATTAAAAAAAAAGAAGATACGAGTGAATTAGTATTTAGTCCGCAATTTCGTAAATTTTTACCAAAAATTACACGATTGTTAGAATTTTATTTATTTTTTTGAAAAATGAGTTCAAGTGACAGTGAAAGTATAACGTTAACTTCTGAAAGTATTAGAAATGCAAAAAATGTCATGGATAATCTGCAGTATCCCGGGAAAATATATGAGAGCCTATGGAAAAATTATTGAATTTGTTCTGTACTGTAACTATTAAATTTCTCTATTTAGTTGTTACTATTTGTTTTATTATATAACATTGCAATAAATATGAGGCGCCTTTTATTTTCTCATAGAGGGTGATGAAAAGTAGAGTGAATCACTCGGGCGCAAAATATATTTTGGCTCGGGCGACGTACTTTGAATCCCTCGCTGCGTTCAGGATTCTACTAAAGAATCCCTCGCTGCGCTCGGGATTCTACTCTAGAATCCCTCACTTCGCTCTGGATTCAAAAAAGCGCCCTCGCCGTAAAAATATTATTTTGCGTCCTTGTGATACAATCTACTATTACTCATCTCATCATTATTCATTACCTCACATCAGTCTAATAGCAGTCCTCACCAAAGTAGGCCTTTCCCAGGGTATGCCTTAAGCTTGGGCCATAAGGCACGATCTCCCATTTCCGCTCTCCAGTCACTACAAGCCGCCGCCGCCGTAGGACTTCCATCACCGTTACGTATTTCATATACCATATTTTCTTTCCAGTGAAGAGCAGCTAACGAGCATTGCAGAAAGAACGATCCTTGAAGCAGACACCAACAACGATCAGATGATTTCATTCGACGAGTTCTGCCACGCGCTCGAGAGGACCGATGTCGAGCAGAAGATGTCCATTAGGTTCCTCAACTGACCGCCACACTCATGAACCGAATACATCAAGTACATCTTGACCGCTTTACTTGTGGTCATCATTTATGGGCTTCTAACTAAAAAATAAGTTTGCGCTCCACGGACTTCTCATGAAACTGTTGTTTTGGACAGTGAATGTTGCGTATGGATGCTGTTTGTGTGAAAATTTAAGGCTGAGATTGTGTAAAGTCAATTAGAATAAGAAGGTACAGTTTCTTGGTTTGTCTTTCAATCCAGTGTTCGTAGGTCTTTACACTGAATAGTTTTCGATTCTGTTATTAGAAAATTGATAAAAATAACACAATTAATTTATTTAAAAATGTGTATATTAGAGGTTTTGATAGTTTTTATTTATTATTAAGATAAGTTTGATTTCATGTGAAATTAGGGTTGTAGCCTAAAATGTTTCTATGTCTAATTATCTAAAGCAAAATATTGTATTTAGCGCATTTTACTGTGTGTGATATTATTTTTTATGGTTTTGTGTAGCTCTATTCTACAAAAAGTATTTTTCCAGTGACCTTAGAGCTCTCTAATATTTGGCGTAATAGATTCTCTCGTCTTTTAAAAACTAACAGCGACTAACCTAGCGATCTGTACAAACAACCTTGTATTTATTGCTATGTTGTTACCATAGACTGTTACCCCCTGAATGGTATGGTGCATTTAAATCTGTAATTCATACATTCATGCTTTTGATATATTTTTAATGTAGATAGAGCTCTTAACAAATCAAGAGCTAGGTGTTGTGTTACTACCAAAAAGTAGAGTTGTAACAAATTAAAAATATTAAAGTAATGGACATGTAATTGTACTTATATTTATTGTTTGAATTGATGTATAATGTAGATTAATAAATCAATTATTTTTTATAATATTGCTTTAATTTTATTTATTAATTAATATACAACCGATTATAAATATTAAAAAAAAATAAGGAAATGTCGGAAATTAAGCTAATCAGAGAAAGTAAAATAACTTTGAAAATAAAGATTTGATAAATTCATAAACATTTTAATACCGTATCTTTAATTTACAAGTAGAAAATATAATTATTTAACTTAAATCGCGAATAACTTTGAACTACCTACGCACGACTGCTGTTTGTCAATACACAGAATTTTTGAAAACGTAATGAAAATGAGGAACTGTTGTGGGCTAAGTTATTGCAAAATATAGATGGCGCTCTCCATCATCATGTTGATTTATGACGATGGAGCGCGCCATCTATACTATTTTTTACAATAACGTGGCACTGGACAGTTCCTCATTGTTATGTGTAAATAGATAAGCAAAGTCTATATTTTTGGAGTCAAGTAAATCGAAAATCATAACGAAGAATACTGTATTTGGAAAAATGTGGACACACCTACAAAACTTCTAGCCGTCACTTTTTAAATTGAATCTTTCATAGACGGACAAACACCAGTCGTGCGAAAGGGCTAGATAGACCACACCCGAACCACGCGCACTGAGGAGATTGTTGCCGGCGACTTATCGGACGTCCCTTTCACTCGCATAGGAAAAGACAAGGGATAGTGGTCGAGCAACAGTTGCCTGTGCGCGCCCTGGGTGAGCCTCCTAAGCCGTGGAGGAGACGGCTAGCTTCTTCAGGTGCTCCATGAACACTTGCAGCGAAACGTCATCCGTCAGCACGGGGGCGCCACCATCCTAGAAAACGAACAGAATTATAGACTTCGTATGGAGTTATACAACATGTCACTCCTAGAATGGCCACCCTAGGGTGGCAGACCGGATTTTCCAGGTTAATTTTGTCCGATCTCCTACCCTATGGTGTCCTTTATAGGGTGTCGGATTGTCTTGCATGTTATTGATATAGATTGTATTCAATTTTAAAAACACCGTAAACCACCCCTTCATCAAGCTAACAATTTACTCAGAAAGTAATGGACTGGCACGTTATTATAATCTTTCTGTTCAAAGTTAATTTATTGAGATCGAAACCATTCAGTTTAGAACTATTATAAGATTGCAAAAGGTAGTGAGTTTAAGTACCTCTCGCTGAAAAGAGAGAGACAGCAATATTAACAACATGTAACAATAAGAAAAGATGTCATTGGTAAGCACATATACTATGCATATATAGGGTTACATTTAATTAAGTACAAATCTCTTGAGGGTGTGATCTACTCACAAAACTGAACAACTTTTGTTTGAAACTTTTCTTCGAGATATGAAAAAAAAATTCGGACCTCCCATACTAAGTGACACACTTTTTCAGCATTTTTGTATGGGAAGTCCAAATTTTTTTTTATATCTCCAAGAAAAGTTTCAAACAAAAGTTGTTCAGTTTTGTGAGTAGATCACACCCTCAAGAGATTTGTACTTAATTAAATGTAACCGTATATATTCTTTTAAGATCTGCAAAAGCGTTTTTATACAAATAAGCCAAAGATTTATTTGCTAGGTTATGTAGCTAGTAGCTACGTAGTCTAAGTCTTAGGCCAGAAAACAGCGTTTAATACTATCGACGTCTACCTATTTCCCACTTGATAGAAAATATGTCGATAGTGGTACCAGTATCTCATTTCTTTCCTCCATTTACATTCACTTTTAGCACATTAGATGAAGCATTGAAAAATAAAATTAATCATTAGGTTAGTACACAATGAAAGCGTTAGTAACCAACACCGAGTCCCAGTAAAAAAGTAAAAAAAACACTACCGCTGATGGAATCGGCATCGCCTGCTCGCCACAACAACGATGGAACAAAAAAACAACATGTCAGAACTCAAACCATGCTTCGGAAATCAATGGTAAAGGAACACACCATGCGAGGACAATCAAGGCTGATTGCGTTTTTATTAAGGTACCTACGTCAATATCTAATCAGCATCATGACAGTGTGATTCTTGATTAATTTGATCATATAGTGCACATACGTTCTTGTTTTTTTTTCTAAACAGCAATATGAGTAACTTTTCATGGTAAGTTTATTCGACAAACTTAAAAAATTAGAACCAAGCAGCAAGAAATAAGAAGTATCTAATAAGATTTTTTTTTATCAAATAAGAAAAACTGTTCTAGAAAGAAAATTTGATCAGTTTGGCGTTTTGTACACCCCCAGAACGTATGAGCACTTTACCGATAATCTAATCACTAATGGCTGGCTTCTAATCCTATGCAGGTAATTCAGTTTCAAAATAGATTTGTTAATACAGAATTACGAATAGGAATTAAAGCATACAACCACTGCATCAGTATGAATTTGTAGATAATCCAAAGATAATCTAAATCTCTAAATTGCAAACCATTCCTAAAACATACGTAGTAAAATGAAACTGTAAAAATGCCTTGTGAATAAATATTTCTACAAAGTTCTACAAATTATGGCTGGCATTCAATCAACAAAAAAATATAATATTGAATATAAAATAATGTAAGTCTGTTACTCACCCCACCATAGGCGTACATATTGTTGTGGGTCTGCGATGGGTTCACCTTCGACAACAGGAATCGGGCCTGAAAAAAGGAAAATAAATAAAATTAGAAGAAGTACTTCAGAAGGTATTTACACGAAAAAGTATATCACTTAGTATTGTGCTGTTAAACACAACCTACTATACAGGGCCCAAGTTTTAATTGTAACTTGAAACTTTCATAGACGGACGAGGCCCTAACTTTTTGCCATTGTAATGTCAGCGACACTAAACTGTCATTCTATTGCAACTGTGATTTTTCATACTAAAACTGTTAGCAGAACACGAAACTACCAAAACCATCTATAGTCTGATTTTTATTCAGATAGACTAAACTGACGTTTGGTGGGTTGCCACGTTTTTGTATTTTAAAATAATAAAAAAATTGTGTTGTACCCAAATGATCAAGTTATGTGATTCAAAGATTGTGATTGAATCTTTATGAAAATAAATTTAGTTTATTTCAATTTTCAATATTAAATTGGTCTATAAGACAAACATACTACTATGTGTATAACAAACCAACTTCACATTTATTTCCTGTCTGACGAAATTTTTATTTGAAAGCTAATGATAACATAACTAGTAGCAGTCTGATATCATTAATGTGAATTTATTGAACAGTACCTAAATTTTAAATTTCAATATTATTCATTTTTGAATTTTATAAACTAAACGAAAACTTTGCGTATAAACGTAAAGTATACGCGTAACGTATACTCTTTTACGTAACGTAAAGTATGTAGGTACGTAATAAATACGAAAGTATTTATTGAGCATATTTATTTACAAAAACAAATACATCGAGGAATCATGGGACAACAGTTCAATGAATAAAATGAATGAGTCAAACCACAACACTAGCCTGATGCTTGCAACATTTTAAAAACGAAAGGCCGATCTCAGCTGTCAGTTTAGTCTATCTGAATAAAATTATAACTGTCATGCCATCGACACGCAACTGAAACGATTTTATTTAGCAGACTTCGGCCCCAGGTGTTCCGTGTAACTACTCCAAGTTAATTGAAAGTACATTGAGAAACGCAAGAATAATCGAACCGGAAGTACAATAAGAGCAGCTGAGGAGCCATTGTGATTGAAAACAATGATTTTAGTCGTGCGAGGCGATAACCCGGGGACATGTTGTGTCGCGGTCTGCTCGCTGCGATCGCCCTAACATGTACGTTACCACGAGTATACGCAAACGACCAAGGCACGCCGCGTGCTTTAAAAGGTTCCAAAAACATATCTTAAATAATTTGTAAGTGCCGGTACAGGAAGGTTGTAAAAAAACTAGTGAAATCTTATCGTGATGTTGTTGAAACAAGTGGAATTGTTTTTCAGATCTAGTATGTGTGCTGTTTCTAAGTGGGATACAGAAAGAGGATTTGGAAGTGGGTTTGTTGAAAAAAATGAAACACTACAATATTAATTACGATAAAAATAATGAGTAAGTAGAAATTAAAAATGTAACAATACTTAACTATAGTTTACTCGGTTAGCCTAGAACCTAGTATGATGTCGTGAAGAAAAATTAAACTGAAAATCTTTTCAGAGACTTACGTAAGGAGTGTATGAACAATACAGAAATTAAAGCCGTCATTGACAACAAAACTACAGAAAAAGAAACTACTATTACAACAACCACCTCTACAACAACAACAAGTACAACCACCTGTGAGTATTCATTTAAACGCGTACCGATTTATGAACGTTATTTTAAACTGGCAATACAAGAATATTTTTTTCCTATTTTCAGCCCCGACAACAATTGCACTTGCAACAACACCTCCTCCTATATTGGACACAAATGAATTAGAATCAGTATTGAAATATTTGAAGCATAAAAAGAAAATGCGTAACCCTACAACGACCGACCACACTACATCGACGACTGAAAGTACAGAGAAACCGAGACAACTGTTAGAAACATTGATGTCTGAATTAGAAAAACGTTTTAGACAACCCCAAGAAAAACAAGAAAACATTACAAAAGAACCTGGCCTGGAGGATTTGAATAAATATTTATTACCCTTCACTAAGAAACTCGATCAATTAATTTCACAAACTAGTATCAAAAC
Source organism: Phthorimaea operculella (assembly GCA_024500475.1). Classification (NCBI taxonomy): domain Eukaryota; kingdom Metazoa; phylum Arthropoda; class Insecta; order Lepidoptera; family Gelechiidae; genus Phthorimaea; species Phthorimaea operculella. The sequence continues at coordinate 333,392 of JANFCV010000112.1, forward strand.
CGAAAACAGAACATCAACATCAGTAGAACAAACACCTCAAAACGAAGATGATGCTACAAAGGAATCTGTAAAAAACAATGACGTTTTTAAGAACATCAAGCAAATCAGCAAAGATTTAGATATACTTTTGTCCAAAAAAAGTACTGTTCCACCAAAAACAACTGTCGTTGAACTTAATACAGTAAAGACTGAATATAAAACAGCAAAGCCTCAGTATTTAGAAGACATTGAACAAAAATTCATTTTAGGTATTGCTGCTATCAATAAACTTAACGAAAATATAGTCAATTTACAGAAAAACTTTAACGAGCCCACATTAGAACAGGCTAACCAGACTGAAGATATGATAAATAAATTTCCAAACAGAGAAGGCAGTAATAACCAGCAATCAGACAATGCAAGGTACGTGCAAAATATGGCTGCAGCTGATAAATATATTAACAACCCAATCGCCAAAGAAAAATCTGAACTCAATGTCCCACTACAGTCTTATCATATACAAAATAGTCAACTTGGATTCGCTCCAAAAGTTTCCAATTACTGGGAACCCACGCAATACGATTCGAGATTTGCTGATTCACTGTCATTAGCAAAGAATAATCCAAATCAGTCTATCTATAAAACCAAAGATATGATTCCTGCTAGAAATAGCGACAATATAAAAACCGACGAGAAAATGGACTATAATTTACAAATTTTCAAGGAAAATATAAACTATGATAACGAAAAAGAAACAAGTTCTGGAAATACAAACATTTCACAAAATCTAAAAGTTGATCCTCCTATGGTCTACGTACCGCAAATTGTTTACAGTACAAAGCAGTTATCAAATAATATCATACGTAACATTCATTACAATACGGACGCTAGCACATTTCAAGATGGAAATCAGGATATGCTTCCTTATAACATCAATTCAGAAACATTACCAATCGAGCCCTACGTACCTACTGTAAAAAAGAATGCAAATATTTATAGCAACAATCAAATTCAAAACCCTGATGCTAAACAACTCATCCAAGATCCAGTTCAAAGTAACATTGAGATAAAAACTAGTCAAGATACGAACTCAATTCAAAATGGTCTACCCGAAGGATATTACGATGATAATCAAAAACGTATTGAATCTCAAATGCTTAAATTAAAAGAACATTTGTTCAATGTTGCCATGAATAAAGAATATGGAAACCGAGAACCAGCAAAAGATCCACCAAATGCCTTTGAAATGGAAATGGTTAATAGACTTGCTGAGGCTGTGAAAGATATGGTTCTGAAAGACTTAAACAAAACTTTGACACCAAATTCATTGAGCACTTCCATACTCTTAACTACTACAGCACCTACGCCGCTTGTTACTACATCTACAACATCTGCGCCATTTACAATTACAGCAACTACTTCAGGGGCGACTGTCATTGCTACTACAACATTCTCAAGTTCTACGCTGACTACGTCAAGATCAACAATGACGACTAGACCGTCCTGCACAAGCAAATCAGCTTTCTCTGTCGCAACCAACGGCGGTAAGAACCGTAATAATATAACTTTTCCAATGTTGTTGCAAATGCGATTCTGATTCATCTCATATTAACATTACATTACAGATCAAACAAATTCAAATAAAACTGATAATAAGAAAGAGCAGGCAGCAATATTAACAATAGCCAAGTTAATACAACAATTTGAAAAAATGAACGCAGCGCTGTTTCCTATCAAAAACAGTGAAAAGGTACCAAAATTCACACAAATTCCGATTTTACCAAAACGCAACGCGCCATTGATTATGTATTCACCATCAACGATTTCGAGAATCCCGAAACAATCGCCTATAATAATACATAATTATGTAGCGCCTGGTCCAATGCCAGGCCGAGTTTTCCCCCCAAAATACGGACCGAGACTAGATTCAAAATTCAATTCAATGTCTACAAAATATTCAATGTCCCCAAAATATTTGACATCCACAAAACATTCAAATTATATCCAGCCACGTTTTCCAGGCGCTATTATACAAACGAACACTCAGGAAATAAAGCCTTTAGGAGTTCCCTTGTTAAAACCCGAATCAATTAATATGAATATAATTGTTACAACAAGAAAGCCTTGGAGAGACACCAGAAATCAGATGAACTATGTATACAGACAGCTAGACAAGAAGACTCAATATAGCTTTAATGTTTATTCAAATAACAACGTCGATGTCAAACCAATAGAAAACAAAGGCCTATACAAAGATACTGCACAAAGATTGACCAATAGTAATTTACCAGCCGACGATTATACGAAAATGAAGATGTATCAACAAGTAAACGCAGAAAAGATCACGAACAATGAAAACAAAAATGGAATACGATTAGGAAAACTTATACATCCATCCATAATACAAAATAATGGTGTTGTCAACCAAATGCCCAAAAATTATCCTCCGATGCTGGGTTTCCCTGACATTATTCCTATTTCTAATAGATATAACATACCTACCATAACTCCAAATTTACTGTTCGATAAACTACAACAGAGGGGCAGTTTTCCAAATCAGATGCGCAATAATGTAATGTCACAAGACAGTAATGTTTTCAGGCAAAATATAAAGTTACCAGACGATATACAATACGGTAACTACAAAGAAAACAATTTTGCAGGTCGTAATAACCCTGATCCAGTGACTAAGCCCCCTCTGAAGCCGACCATAAGCGACCAGTTAAACAATATAATTGAGATTTGTAAAAATCTCTATGCTAATCCAAATTTTGCCGGTCAAGTACAGAATGCAGAGGCTTTGAAAAATTACTGCAATCAACTAAATTTACATCCTTCCGGTGAACATGATCCATTTAAGGCAATGCCAAGCTACAGAGTTAAGTATTCAGATACCTTTCAGCCCTCCTTTGAACATACATTGCAAAACAGACCTGAGTATCACCCTGAAGTCGCCCTATCTGATTATTTTGATAGTAGAGATTCTTTTAGAAACTTAGAAAAGTATATCGACCCTCCGCAAATTGCAGTAGATAGGAAGGAAGCAATGATAATGAGACAGAAAGCTCTACTCAAACAAGCAAGAGACTACTCAAGGCCAAAGTATCAAACTTCACAAATTGAAAAGGACTTAACACAGAGCTCGAGTTCGAATAAAGTAAATAATAAATATGAAAGTTCCGGTAAATTATACAGCAGTGCAAGTGAAGTGGATTCCAATCGAGAATCACAGCGAACCCATGCAGATCTTATGCATGCAGAGTTAAATTTTAGAAATGACCAGAAAGGAAACCCGGAACGTTTGCACACTGACAACAGTGACTTATACTCTAGCGATACGAAAGGACGTTTATTGGAAAGCACAGAATCGGAAAAACACGCCTCCAAAGGGCGCGGTGGATATCGTGGAAAGGCAGAGAGTAGGCACGAGGTGGAACAAAGTGCAACCATACAAGAACGTCAGCAAAAGCCTCTGACGAAACACAAGTACGACAGCGAGCGTTTCAAGAAGTTTTTGAATACGCAGAAGAAAGTGAATAGAATGTTGGAAATGATACTCGGCGCTAAAGCTGATCCAGCTGATGATCCTACACATAAGCCTGACCTGTTTGACGATGTTGCACATAGTGATGAGTTTAATATTGTTGCTAAATGAAGTAATAATATTGAGATGCTTTTATTTACTTTTTAAAACATTGTGGTAATGATTTTAGAAAACTGTAAGTTACAATTTGTAATTTAGCCGTATTATTAATAGATTATTAAATTAACTAAACTGTTTGTTATTATTACTAGGGACTTTGTTTATTTTTTTAAATAGTCTAAACCTTAATCATTTGGCGGCATTTGAATAAATATATTTGTTATTTCTATGTGTTTTGTTATTTTTTAACGAATAGTTATCTTGTAGGTTAACGTTACGTTATCGCCTTAAACCTATGAAGGAAGATGAGTGTGGCAAGTGAGGGTGTGCATAAAACAATGGTTTCTCATCTACACGCTGGCATATAATGAGCACAGTAATCTCGGTGCAGGTAACCCAAGGCCGGTTGCGCCGTACAGCCATCTCGGCGCGAGCAGCCAAAAGCCGGCTAGTGGCCAGGGCCCTTGTCGCCCAGAGACCGTGTATAATCTATAACGTGGATACGGCGGTAGCTCTGGCCTTCCTTATTATATTACCTGTGAGCCGCCGTGCTCTGTGTCGATGTATCTCGGTACAGGGAAGCGGGACTGCAATATCTCCTGCGCGTCGTCGACGGGCGCTCGAAGCAGTTGCGCGAACGACTCGTACTCGGGCATGTTCTGGTAGCCGAGACTGCGCCATTGCGCTATGGTCTGTAAGAGGAATTTTAGCTCAGAACTTATGCAAATAAATGTGTCATTCCGGAAATATTAAAAACTGTAAAAAGATGTAAGTACAGTCCAGCAAAAAAGAGTAGACAAAAAATGAGGGCGCCACTTTGTATGAAATTTCAAAATTAAATGGCAACATTGACTATGAATGGCAAAAATTTAGTATGATTTTTTTTAGTTCCATTTTTTTTTAAATTCTACTCTCTTTTTGCTGAACTGTAATCGTCCATTTCTTTTTCGGTCCACTTTCATGTTTCAATTAATGCATCTTCAAGATTTTAAAACGTTCGACATTCGACATTCTAAAATATTGAAAATGTGATAGGAAATTATCGCAAATCTGCTGGCGTCGGCGCAACAAACTTTGTTAGAACACAAAATGATGTAGCAAAAGGATTTGACAATATTTTATGAACGGCTGCCTGCCTGACGTAATCCCCGCTGTTGTAGGTGTTATCACAAAGTCAATAGATATTCAGCCGAGACTAAAAACTCTGGACCTTACCAAAAAAAAGTTAGTGTTGAACGCGTGTCTAGCATTTCTTGTGTATGAAGTTTCAACAATCGTCTAACTTTTTTGTGACAAGACCTTCTATGTTGCCTTTTACGACACACCCTAAATGGATTAGGGGGGCAGTATTCTTAACCGCTACTACTACCACACGGCTACGTAGCTGCTACCACATGCCTATCATGATTGAAATACATTGATGTTTGAATAAAATCACATTCATAAAGCTTTCTTACCTCTCCATGGTAAATAAGGATTTGGAAGAAAGTGTCCATGAGCAGAATCCTGTCAGCCTGAATGGAGCTGGTGTCCAAGAGAACTGGCTCTGGTGGTCCACCGAAGGAGTAGGAGTAGAGGATCGGCTGGATCATGATGAGCGACTGAGTGAGGTCCTCACGCATCAGCATGTGCCTGGGGAAAAAATGCAAGTATAAAATATCTAGGCTTTGCTTAAACTTTGTAGTTTGGCGCAAATCTAAGTCATTTTAACCGCATAATTTCTAGTAACAAATAAAACTAAGCATTTTCTGTACTATCTTATTTGCAAAATTATCGTGCTACTAAGGAAAAACCCATATATAAGTATATATTACGCCTATATCCCTTGCGGGGTAGGCAGAGCGTAAACGGCTGTAAAAACGACTATTTACACCACGTCTGACAAAAGTTTGAGAGCCATTGACTGTGTATCATCATAGAGACAGGTCACCCTGTCGCCTAAAGTTGCAATAGAGATCAACTCTCAAATCCCCTTAGTCGCTTCTTACGACACACATTTTTGTATAAAGGCATAATTATAGGTATTTTTATTATTAGTAACAGCAAATGAGAAGTGTCATGTAAAACAAAAACACATTCTCTCACCCCAAACGCATATACTACCGTCTCCGTTCCGTCGTGGGTAATAAATAGTAAGTCTCAAGTGACAAGTGAGTGTCCTATACATATAGGTTTAGATCATCGATTGCTGGATAATAGTAGTTTATGCAACTGCCTTATAATGAGAGGCTTTAGGATGAGAGTGTCTGTTTATCACACGAGGCGCAGCCGAGTGTGATAATAGTTTGACACGAGCATTCTAAAGCCTAATTATTTGCAGTTGCATACACTATTTTATCTACACTCTACAAGAAAAACTATGAAAAATAATTCAAACCTCCGCACTGCACTATGGCGATTGCAAGCCTATCTACTGAACCACCAACTGAACGACTTTTGTACATAAGTAACTTTTTAACTAAATGTTAAAATGGAGGCTCATAAAAACTGAACAACTTTTAAAATTAAATATCATTTATCGGTAAATTTTAATTCGGTAAATGATTTGAAGCAAAGATTTAATAATAAATAAGTCCTCATAATTTCAAGTGTCGTCCCATTCTTTGATTGTGTCGTGACATTTGTTTTTTTTTTATTATCTTACTGCTAAATGTCGATATCATAAAGTCAGAAAAAAGTACTTTATGACATCGACATTTTACTTTATGATATCGACATTTTTTTTTAAAGGCTGAATGGCTGTAAAGCAGTTGCTTATACATTTGCTTTCGAATTTGTAATAGGAACATTATGTATGAAGTGTAGATAAAGATATAAAAAAAAGTGTGTACAACAAGTGCTAGGTATACTGGTAAATATTGGTGGGTTAACCTCATACATTACCTATAGAAAGTGGTCTCGTCTGGCGAGTTGTTGAACACCTGTAGGAACTGTGAGCGGCGCAGGTGGTACATGAACTGCGGGTACAAGCTGAAGTGTTCAGACTGATGAAGCTGATGTTATAATCACCTGTAGAAAGTGGTCTCGTCTGGCGAGTTGTTGAACACCTGTAGGAACTGTGAGCGGCGCAGGTGGTACATGAACTGCGGGTACAAGCTGAAGTGTTCAGACTGATGAAGCTGATGTTATAATCACCTGTAGAAAGTGGTCTCGTCTGGTGAGTTGTTGAACACCTGTAGGAACTGTGAGCGGCGCAGGTGGTACATGAACTGCGGGTACAAGCTGAAGTGTTCAGACTGATGAAGCTGATGTTATAATATAATCACCTGTAGAAAGTGGTCTCGTCTGGCGAGTTGTTGAACACCTGTAGGAACTGTGAGCGGCGCAGGTGGTACATGAACTGCGGGTACAAGCTGAAGTGTTCAGACTGATGAAGCTGATGTTATAATCACCTGTAGAAAGTGGTCTCGTCTGGCGAGTTGTTGAACACCTGTAGGAACTGTGAGCGGCGCAGGTGGTACATGAACTGCGGGTACAAGCTGAAGTGTTCAGACTGATGAAGCTGATGTTATAATCACCTGTAGAAAGTGGTCTCGTCTGGCGAGTTGTTGAACACCTGTAGGAACTGTGAGCGGCGCAGGTGGTACATGAACTGCGGGTACAAGCTGAAGTGTTCAGACTGATGAAGCTGATGTTATAATCACCTGTAGAAAGTGGTCTCGTCTGGCGAGTTGTTGAACACCTGTAGGAACTGTGAGCGGCGCAGGTGGTACATGAACTGCGGGTACAAGCTGAAGTGTTCAGACTGATGAAGCTGATGTTATAATATAATCACCTGTAGAAAGTGGTCTCGTCTGGCGAGTTGTTGAACACCTGTAGGAACTGTGAGCGGCGCAGGTGGTACATGAACTGCGGGTACAAGCTGAAGTTTTCTGACAGACGGAAACTATTGGGGTCGTCCTTCGCGTACTCGCCGAATTTCTGGCACTGGAAATAGAAATATTATATTAGTATATAAAGCAGCAGTGGTCGCTTCGAAACGATTGAGAGATCAAGAGATTGTGATTTGATGGCTCAGTGGCAGAGCAGTAAGAAAGTACCGCCGACTTTGATCCCCAATCGACGAATGATATTTTTTTGAAGATCTTATTCTCATTTATGCGAATTGGGAGAGCATTACAATCCCAATCAAACAAAATACCGTTTACCAATTCGCGATCAGTTCATGTAACTAGAACATTAAGTGTTTTTTAAATTGATTGATAGAGTAAGGCAAGTACCAAGTGTTTTAAAGTTAGTTGACACCAGGGTTAATCAGGCCATTGGACGACTCGATGTCGACACGAAAAGTTGACTTTCCAGACGGATAAGCATTCTATCCAGCCAGCGTAGGACGTTAGGCCCGTCTTCTATTTCAGCCCGGTAGACGACTAGTCTGGCCATGACTACAGCCGCTATATGGTGGAGGTTCAGACTTACCAGACGGATAAGCATCCGATCCAACCAGCGTAGAACATCAGGACCGTCTTCTATCTCAGCCCGGTAGACGACTAGTCTGGCCATGACTACAGCCGCTATCATGGTGAAGGTTCACACTTACCAGACGGATAAGCATCCGATCCAACCAGCGTAGAACATCAGGACCGTCTTCTATCTCAGCCCGGTAGACGACTAGTCTGGCCATGACTACAGCCGCTATCATGGTGAAGGTTCACACTTACCAGACGGATAAGCATCCGATCCAACCAGCGTAGAACATCAGGACCGTCTTCTATCTCAGCCCGGTAGACGACTAGTCTGGCCATGACTACAGCCGCTATCATAGTGAAGGTTCAGACTTACCAGACGGATAAGCATCCGATCCAACCAGCGTAGGACGTCAGGTCCGTCTTCTATCTCAGCCCGGTAGACGACTAGTCTGGCCGGTTCTCTATCCATTTGCATAAAAATAATTGGCATAATATATTTTGGCACACTGTAATTTAAACTAATAATACTTACGCATAATTCATGTACGCATAACAGTTTAAGCATAATTTCTTTACGCACAAAAAATATTACCATAATAGTACATAGGCCTAAAATACAAAACCATAAATTGTCATATCCATAATCAAAAAAGGCATAAAAATCTGATGCATTAGAAGAACCCCTAAATTGTATAAAAATAACCTAACCTAACCTAACCTAACCTAAACTGACCTAATTTAACCTAATATATCTTAAAAAATACTAAACTGACTTACATTTCCTGCCATTTGAACTTAATAAAAAATATATTATATTAGTCCAAAAAAATTATTACAAAAGCAATTATGCCAAAATATTGTTAGTATAAAATACAATATGTCTAAAATATTATTATGCCAAGATAAATATTATGGCAATAAACTATTATGTCAAAGCAATGGTAGGTGAAAAAAAATTATGCGAAACATGTTATGCTAAAACATATAAGTGGAAAAAAAATTATGCCTACGAAAGGGATACCAGTCTGGCCATGACTACAGCCGCCATCATGGTGAAGGTTCAGACTTACCAGACGGATAAGCATCCGATCCAACCAGCGTAGGACGTCAGGCCCGTCTTCTATCTCAGCCCGGTAGACGACCAGTCTGGCCATGACTACAGCCGCTGTCAAACCCAGCCGCTATCATGGTGAAGGTTCAGACTTACCAGACGGATAAGCATCCGATCGAGCCAGCGTAGCACGTCAGGCCCGTCTTCTATTTCAGCTCGGTAGACGACTAGTCTGGCCATGACTACAGCCGCTATCATGGTGAAGGTTCAGACTTACCAGACGGATAAGCATCCGATCCAACCAGCGTAGGACGTCAGGCCCGTCTTCTATTTCAGCCCGGTAGACGACTAGTCTGGCCATGACTACAGCCGCTATCATGGTGAAGGTTCAGACTTACCAGACGGATGAGCATCCGATCCAACCAGCGTAGGACGTCAGGTCCGTCTTCTATCTCAGCCCGGTAGACGACCAGTCTGGCCATGACTACAGCCGCTATATGGAGGTTCAGACTTACCAGACGGATAAGCATCCGATCCAACCAGCGTAGGACGTCAGGCCCGTCTTCTATCTCAGCCCGGTAGACGACTAGTCTGGCCATGACTACAGCCGCTATCATGGTGAAGGTTCAGACTTACCAGACGGATGAGCATCCGATCCAACCAGCGTAGGACGTCAGGTCCGTCTTCTATCTCAGCCCGGTAGACGACTAGTCTGGCCATTACTACAGACTACTGGTCGAACCCAGCCGCGATGTGGTGGAGGCATAGACCAATTATACTAGTATATTATGGTCTATGGTGGAGATTCAGACTTACCAGACGGATAAGCATTCTATCCAACCAGCGTAGAACGTCAGGACCGTCTTCTATCTCAGCCCGGTAGACGACCAGTCTGGCCATGACTACAGCCGCCGCCTCCTGGTCGAACCCAGCTGCTATGGAGGTTCAGACTTACCAGACGGATAAGCATCCGATCCAACCAGCGTAGTACGTCTGGCCCGTCTTCTATCTCAGCCCGGTAGACAACTAGTCTAGCCATGACTACAGCCGCCGCCTCCTGGTCGAACCCAGCCGCGATGTGGTGAAGATTCATAGCTGCATCGGCCCAGCTGCAAAAAATTGTTGTAATTTATTAAATGTGTCAAATGATTTGTAAATGAAAGTAATTTTAATAAATACCCTTTTATCAACACATCATTAGATAGACTATGAGATATGAGTAGTATAAACAACTCAAAAAATAATTCTGTATTATACAAATGGAGAATGGTGAGCGTAGCGAGCGCTAATCCGAACGTTTAAAGGCGAGTTATCATTGAGGATAAAATCGTCAATGGACAATGTTTCCGAAAAGATTCCAATGAAGAAATTCATCTCGCGTTTTCGTCAGAAATTTTGTCCCGCAACATTGGGAAGTTTTATTAGGGTTCTTTTGTATAAATGCAATGTCGCGGGACTTTGTTGTCGAAATGATCCCAATAAATACCCGCTTTTCAACTCACTTGCGCTGTAGCGTGGTGACCCTGACGCGGCGCTGCCCGGTGGAGTGCTGGTACTGTGTGATCAGCTGCACGTAGCCCACCCCGCCTTGAGGCGTCGGCGCCGCGTGTTGATTCACCACCTGGGTAAGAATAAAATACAAATTAGTCAAAAGATGGATACAGGAGCACTCAAAAAATATAGGGCCTTACCATAAAAAAGATAGACCAGCGTTCAACGCGGCCCGTGCTGTTTTTGTTATGAAGCGAAACGACGGGCTCGCTTCGCTTGCAATACGTATTATTTTACTTAAGCGACAAGCTCTTTTTGTTACTTCCAAGCCGGGTATTCATTGGGGACAAAATACCAGGAAATTTGTATTAGGCACAAAGTTCCCAACAAATGTTCCCAATGAGGACGCATTTTAAACAATGTTCCCGAACAAAGTTCCCAACGAAAAAGCGTAAATAAGGGAACTTTTCAGGAACATTGTATCAGAATTAAATATCTGGGATTCTGTCCCCAATTAATACTTGGCTTTACCGTGAAATTACGAGCTTACAATACGTCTTGGCGTGGCGCAGTGTAACATTATGACTTACAACAAGACCACTAACACCTAGGACCTCAAATATCGAAGTACACTTTTGTCACCTACCACAATGTCTTACCTCGAAAAATATGGCCATGGTGGAGCTCGGGTCGAAGGTGCACATCTTCCACTGGCAGGTGTTGCCCATGCCCACCTCCTGGTCGGACACACAAGGACCTTTCACGTTCAATGACACGCAAGACCCAATTGCGCCACTTACTGAAAAAAAAATAAACATCTGTAGTGTGCAGCCGTGTGGTCGCGGCTAAGAATACTGCCACCCCTAGTCAACTCAAGTCAACTCTCGCTTGCTTCACTCACAATAAATTTTTAGGTATCTTAGAGTGCTTGGTTTGTACACCTGTATTTAAAGAGTTAAATTTAATTAAGTACAAGGGTGTGTTCTACTCACAAAACCTAACAACAATTCATTAGAAACTTTTCAAAAAATACAAAAAAAAAAAAAGTGACACTTGGGAGCCCCAATTTTCTTTTTCACATTTCGAAGAAAAGTTTCTATTTAAAGTCGTTCAGTTTTGTGAGTAGAACACGCCCTTAAAATATTTGTACTTAAAAGATGCCTGAGAATGTGGAGACTTTTCATTTGAAGCAAATCAAACAGAAATAATGCTCTTACTCTTTAGCTCCCGACTGCACTTGACTTCCAAGGTGCCGTTGAATGCCATCTTGTAGTCGCCCTTCTGATCCTTGGCAAAGACCCTTTGGAATGTTTGCTTGAACAGTGACGAGTTGAATGAGTCGCCCATCACCATGTGGCCACTGAAAGAATGGAGAAATTAAACTTCAGTCAAAAGTTTAAAGATTTGTAAGCTTTCTAAAATATAAAAAAAAATCACATAAAAAGATTCAAACCTTGATCAAGAGAATGAACTTCAATATCTTTTCTAAGAAAATGGTTTACAGAAGGATTCATGTCTTTGTCCACTCTACATGACCCAAAGTAAAATTATTTGTTTTATTCATAATATTTTCATTCATCATCAACATTATCTTCCTGCCCTTATCTCAATTATTTGATGTCAGCGCAACATGTTTTGTATGAATTATTTAATTCGTCAACCAATAAAATTACAAAAAATATTGCCCCTAAAATATTTTTAAATATTCTAAAAATAGTTTTGACTTTATGATAAAGAAGCTTTATGTTCAAATTCAATATAATACTAACCCAGTAGAATTACAGCACTGCTTCATCTCCATCAAACCAGTCTGATCTAACGCACAAGAGTAAATGTCGATTGCATGACCATTTGTTGCAGATCGTAGAGAAAGTGCCTCGTAATGCTTGATGGCTTTCTTCATGTATTTAGCATTGTCCTTGTGGATGTCATGGTGAGACCTGATTGGCTGCTTTAGCTCATCATTTACCACCTGACCGGGGCCTTGAGAGCATGGACCTCCAAGGAACATCATGATTCTAGCTCCTGTATTGGGATAGGTCACTTCTAGTAGACCGACAGCTAAAGACAGAGCAACTCCGCTGCTGCGTAATGGTCTCTTTCCAACACCGAGTGGCCAGGGATCTCTGCCAAGCTCGCCGAGTAAGTCTGTCAATGCCATGTCACACTGTTTGACAGGCTGAAGGAATCTGGAAGCCGGGGGAGCAGGGGCTGGTTGTCCAGGTCTCTGTTGTGGGTTCGGAGCATTGACACGGCCAATACCAAGCTGTTCCTGAATCTGTTTGGCTGACAAGTCCTTAGTGCCCTTGAAGACGTAACATCTTGAAATGCCTTCTGTACCTAAAAAACAGAAATTATGTTATTAAGAATTGATAAATGACATATTATCTTTAGAAAAACATTAGCTACACATTGTATTAATTAAGTAATAAGCACCATAGTACTGTAACTTGTATTGGATGTGGCATAAGAGTCCCGATGTTTTAATACACAACTGAGCTTGAGTAAACATAACATAAAATATTAACACTAAATATTTCATAAGAACTAATCTACAATATTATTATATCAATCCATAGTCTACATTTAACAAGAGAGGAGAAAATAAATGATGCAACATTTTATGAAAGTGAAATCTCACTTACCAAGCTCATGAATCTGTACCATACGGCCGAAAGTGATCAATCCTACTAAAGCATTCTGTGGCATCAGACTGAGTGAAGTCTGCAGGGAATCTTTCAAAGCCCCGAGTTCCTCCTCATCCATACAAGTGTCTACCACCAGCAGGAAGATCGGGGGCATGGACTGGGCCCTGGTGATTGTGTACTCGATAGTGGAGAAGTTGGGGATCAGCTCGGCCGGTTGATGCTGCTCAGATATAGCTGCATATTGTGGGGGGAACTGGAAAATAGATTTATGAATGTTCATAGAGAAAGGCATTGAAAAAATTTATTCAAATAACACAAAAATAAGGGTTGGAGTGCACTTAGGGGGGCTGCCATACAAATGAATTTTAATATAAGTTTATAGTAATAATGATGCAAAATTAAAGAATTTATAATATTTTTACTGTAAGAATTATAACAAATTAAAAATCTTTATCACATTTTATATTATCTTTGATGTTTGATAAAACTGATACTGCTTTCTAATAGCCGTTGAAAGACAGGTTAGTAAAACAATGAATACTAATTAGAAACTTACAGGATTTCTTTGGAAGCAGAAGTTGCACACCCATAATTTGGCTCTGTAGTCAACCTGGCACATAGGATTCAAGATAGCCCTGCATGTATTGCGGGTACAGAGCACTGGCTCGTACTGAATCGGCGGTAGATCAGGTCGTTCCTTCAGAGGCTGGTACAAACAGGCCAGTGGAACCACCAGCCTCGTTGACTCTATTCTACTCGACGGCCACACATTCCAGGTGAACCGTATCCCGTCTCGGTCCTCATTCTGTTGGATAAACTCCTCGTACGTCGCCATATCGCTGATCTACAAGAAAAACACTGTAAAAACACGTAACCTTTACACGGTCAACACAAATTCGAATTAACAAGATTTTATCAATATTTACGAACCAAGAACGCATGCAGCGAGCCAAGATCGGTCGCATATGCTATGAATCACTGTCTAACCACGTATTCATTCATAAAATTGAGTAATATTCGATAATTTTAACAAATTTTAGCAACGGGCGAGCCTGGCTGATTTGGCAAATGTCAAAATTCATAGACAAAACAGCTGTCACTCGGCCACGTCATTTTTGAAAACGTAAACATTATTTTTATTTAATTATATTTTATTATTTCTATTAAATTAAAAAAGTGATCATCTAAAATCAAGATTTAATTATTTTAAACAAAATTTCCTTGAAATTTTCTTACAAAACCCAGTGATTTTTTAAAAAGCATCTCAACGAAGCATTGTCTATGATCATTGAATGAAATCAGCTCTGAGCCTCGTTTACACAAAAAAGGCTAAAGGCGCAGCAGACCAGATGCGGCACACGTGTGTACGTGCAGATACAATGCGGATACAGCACAATCGACGCGCGTCTCACACACGCGCACGTATTATGGCTGTAATCTAAGAAATATATGACAGTCCGGGAGTACTCTGTGTTGCGTTCTTTCTGCGTCGCATAGATGCTTACGCCATGCATCCCGGTGTGGCAACCTTTATAAAACTCCATACATTACAACCGTTGCGACGTGTGAGTTTACACGACGCGTGTTTCATCCGATAGTCCAACAGGTCCCGCACACAGGATGCACGCACGCGTACACAACTAGAAGGAGTGAGTGAGTGAGAGTGCGTGCATCTGCGTTAGCCTTAACGAATATTGGACACCACATGCGTTGATGCGTGTGTGTAATGTGTGAGTGCACGCACGTTTTTATTTATGGAGGTGTACGAGATATTATGTCGGATGAGATGCAAATGATGATGTGATAAGAGGTGGAAAGGTGCTACACGCACGGCACATATCCAGTGTAACATGCACCACCAAACATTACAATTTATTTTAATTAGGCTGTGCCTCCGCAGCCGGTACCGACGCCAAGGACAGCTGCCAGTACCGGCTTCTAGAACAGCTGCCGATACTCTGCTGCTGCCACTCCAAATGCTTAACGTTCAAGTCACACACCTCTATACATTTTAACTAATGCGCAAAACAATGCGACGTTACCAATTTATTCTAGACTAGTTTTCCGCCTGCGGTTTCACTCGCGGTATTTATCTGTTTGGTCTAATAAAAAAAAAAAATACATTGCATTTAAAATCCACGATTTTGAAACAGATTGCATCAAAGATCACGAACTGTAGTCGAGTACTCGACAACCTAATAAATACGCCCTTTAAGTTAAAATGGGAACTTTCTTGTTCGATGGGAGATAAAGGGCTATTGCACAATAAAAGTCCCTTTATCGCACCAGGAATCCTTTTTACGTTTTATCGACACGCAAATTTTATCACCTTGGTTTTATTATATACTAGCTTTCCGCCCGCAGTCTCACTCGCTCGCGGTATTTATCCGTTTAGTCTAATAAAAGTTTGAAATACATTGTCTGATACAAATACAACTGGAAGTGGAGTTTGACTACTCGACAATAGGTGGCGCCACTACATGAGGGATTGTAAAAGCCCTTATATCTTTAAAAATATGCCCTTTTTAAGTTAAAACGAGAACTTTTCTTGTTCGAGGGGGGATAAAAGGCTATTGCACTATATATAATGATAATGATGTAAACATCCCGATTTATTTTCATTAATTAAAAAAGTCTCACAATTTTCGTCAGATACGTCTTATTTTCAAACGCAATGACATCTAAACTGCCTGCTTCATGCACTTCAACTTCAATAAACTTTTGTCTTGTTCTACCACAACCAAGAGTTCTTTTTCTACTTGGAAATATTCAAGTACACCTTTTATCGGCGCTTGCTCTTCGAAACGCAAACAGTGTGTCGTATCTTATACATTCCCATACATTACAACTGATACGTGCGTAATCACGTGCACGGATAAGAGCTGCATATGTAATATGAAATATGGACGAAGTGTGCTGTGTTTTAGATTAATTATCAAATACGCTGCCATATATTTTCAAATAATATCGATCATAAAGTACAGTAACGCATGTCATGCATCAAAATTTCAAATGTCCGATCGGTAGCAGCTCTGCATATCTCTCTATATTACAACCACTGTGTTGTTGACGCATTTGCATTGATTGCGTAGGTGTGCACACCATCGACGCATCTGGTCTGTGCTAGCCTTTTAATCGAACAGATTGCGAGGGAGCAGGACAGTGGTTTTAAATATTTCAATGTAAACGGGGCTTAACCATAGACTAAAGATTTTCTTAACGCGTTCTTGTCTATGGTCACCGTTGCGTAAGTTCCATTACACGCAAACAATACGAATGATAAAAATAAAATAAAAAATTGCCTTATTAAGTTGAAGTTATATTAATATTTTTTGTATGCAAATATTAATATTTTCACTATTTTTCTAAGAAAATGTGATAAGATTTTTATAAACACTAATTTAAACAAATTTGACAAAGTAACATGCTTGCGTCCCCAGACAGTAACGGAACGTAGTTGAATGAAATTTATTTTTTTTATTTTTAGGACAAAATAGTAAATTATTTCAAATACGGACATGATTTGTAAAATAAATTGTTATTTACTATAAAACATAACCCTTTTGTTGTAATTAGTGAATTCAAAATTAAAGACATGCCATTGCTTTGTTTCAAAAGCAGGAAGTTTACGCCAAAAAGTGCGACTGCGCACTGGCCAAATTAGTAGTGTGAAAGAAAATGGCGATCAGCGAAAGGCGTCCGGAGTTAACGTGATGAAAAACATTGTAAAAGCTCAATTACATAGTGTTATAGTTATTAATTGTGTCAGATGTAGATTAATTAAGTGTTAATGAATAGTGATTGTGTATAAAAATGGCTGCGAATATGTATAGAGTCGGCGGTAAGTACCAATTATTGGTTATTTTTGTTGTAGCTTCGCCGGTTCACCGCGAGTCGACTAGCGGTGCTTTGCTTTGATTGTCGTACCTTCATTAATTGCTCACATTAATTAGTTCAGTAATGTTACAACTTGTAAACTTACAACAAATCCAACAATATTCTAACGTTTACTTGACATTTCGCCGGGGTTTACGATAGTTGCGGGCGATTTGTATTATTTTACCAAATTTTGTCAAATAGGACATTAGCATCTAGGTATCATTGTATCGGCTTGCGTATCTGCGTGCGGGTGGTAAGACGAGAGACCGCCTCAGTCACCCGGCGGTGACCGCGCGCTTTTTAGGGTTGTTTAGTAGTAATTTGATGGTTTTGACACGAGATTTTAGGTTATATTCGTTGTTGTCATAACATTTTGACGAGAATATTTTGTAGGTATGGTCTTTTCGGGTTGGGTTTACTACCTGGTGGCTTTGTTTGTGTGTAGTGTTGGTAGTCGTGTGGTATATAATGGGGTATGCCGGTGAGCGTATGTCGCGGGCTGTTACCGCCTCGTGTGTCGCGCCCTGAGCCCGTCGCGCCGAATGTTAATTAGTTCTTCCTTCACTACTTCCTATCCACATCATTGTGTGGTGCTAGTACCTCTCAATGTCCTCATTTCTTTATGTATGTATGTCTATACTGCTAGGCAGCTACATATTGTTAATGAATTCATAGTATTTTCTTTCTATTATCAACACTAATGTACCTGACTCCTGTTCTATAAAATACCATCAGAATGATGACGATGATGTTATCAGTTTCACACACCCTGGGAATCTCATTTCTGTGAAATGGCCTCAAGAGTCTTGCATACATCTGCCTCTGACACAAAGAGTTACTTGACCCACATACAACATAACACCTTGAGATTTTTATTAGTGATCTTGAACTAGAGAGTCAAAATATTGATAACTTTAAAGCCCATAAATCTGTTATCTAATTTTAATGATATCTTATAATTAGATATTTTGTAAAGTTCAGCTATCAAATAATGTTTTAAACCTGGTTATCAAATATTTCATTTTTACTCTTGATACAATCCTTGCAAAGTTCTTCCGCTTCCTCAACATTTATCAAAGATTGATGCAAGTTTGTGTCATACTGTTGTCTGGTCTGTCTTCTAAATATCTTTCCTGCATTGGTGCAAAGAATAAAGACAATTCTATAAAATTTTTATTTGATCTCCATAATGTTTACATTCTTAAAACTAATAAAAACATAGCCAACTTATATACCCTATAAATTAGGCAATTTCTTCCAGTCAACCCGATGAATGTTGGTAATAATAATATCATGTGTGTTGGCACTAATTTGTTTTTCAACATGCACCATATCTATACTTTTTTGGTTAGAAAATGTGACCTATAGTTTGTTACTAAATGAAAACTAAACATTAGTAAATTGAATTCAAACTTTTTAAAACTCCTAGGTATGATAATGTAGTCACATCATTATAACAATATACCTAACTAATAGTCCTCTTACATCTGTCTTAGTGCAAAAATCCTTAGATATCATCTATCGTTAATTAAATTTCATTGACTATGATATTAAACACAAGATACTGTGCCTACAACTAGTTGTGTCACTATTTAATGTATAGGTATAATAGATAACAACAGAAAATTCTTCATAATAGTCTCATACATAGTCTATCTATCATCTGCAATACATAGTCTTATTGGTCATTGGTGTTAAATTGTCAGTGATTATGTACTTGAATTCTTATTCTAAATTGAATAATCAGTAACAATTTTCGGCTGTTAACATACTGCCTACCCCACCAAGCTAGCTAAGAAGATTGCCAATATGAAACATGGAAGTAGTTATACTACTATTTTTATTTTATGGATATCATTATTTTTTATTCTTTTCTTTTAAAACTTCTTCCTAATAAGTTCCCACATGTGCATTATCTAGTTCCTCTAATTTTTTTGGTACTGTGGTACCTACTACATGTTGATGAAATTAAAAATCTTTGCTAACACTAGGCTTAAATCATGTTCTTATCATGTATATTTTGCATTTTGTTCAAGCAACCTATGACTATGTGAAAGTGAGTTCATTTACCTTACCTACCTACCTATGTAATACTACATCACACTTCAACTGTAGTATGCATTTTACTAACAATAAAGTCCTGCCTCAAAACTTTTCAAAGTTTGCCTGTAAGATTGCCTCTAACATAATTTTGCAAGTACAATTGAACCGTGGTAGCCCAGATGGTAGAGGCATCCCTAGTATTGATAACGAAAGTCGCAGATTCAAATCCTACTTGCAGTAAAAAATTTTAAGTTTAAGTTTTCTGACATTGTATACCAAATATGAAGATTTTGGTATTAACAGCTATTCAAAGAAATCTGAAAATAAGCAATTTACAGCTGTGGCATTATGTGGCTTGTGCATTAAATAATAATAAATATAAGTATATTCAAGAGGACAGATTCATCTCGACTCAAGAATCATCATAGTATATTATGTATTCCTTTCTATGATGTATTGATAAGGGACTGACTCATCATGACACGAGTACAGAAATGCAAACAATAGGTTAACTACAAAAAAACAGTCTTATCTAAGTAAAACTGCCATACGGCTAGTAAAACACTAGTTTTGAATTTTGGCATGACCTGCAGACCTGTACCTGATACTATCAAACTACAGGCTACAATTCTACAGGCGAAATTCGGTCTACATTGCATAGCCGATTTAATAATGGGATCATAATGACGAACCGGCTACGCAATGTACATCGAATTTCGCCTGTAGAATTTTTGCATAGGCCACTAGGGTCCTATTTTTGAACTTTCTCATGGAGAAATCTGCTACTACACTACACTACATTCTTTTCTACTAAACTTAACCATTCTTACACATACGCCAATAAATTCACATATAACCTTGACCTTAAAAAATCGAGTAATGGGAATTGAAATACGTATAATTTCCGTGTGCGAAATCGAATTACGACCAAAATGAGTTCCTGCTCCTTGCCTTAGTTTAGGGCTCCGTGCACACGGCGCGCGATTCCGCAGCCGCTTTCGTGACGTCACGCTACGTCACACGCTGACGGCCGCGTCGGCGATCGCGCCGTCCTTATCTCACGCGAATACAAGCAATTTTTGAATACATTACTGGTTATCTCGATTCTATTATAATGCCACCGTTGAAATAACCAGCAACGTATACCGAATCGGGCACGATGATTCGTGTACTGGTCGCTTATGATGGTTGATGCTGCGGTGAGCAAATACTTTGATTAATGGTCGAGTTGCATTTTTAAACGGTAGAAATGTGCTAAAAGTAAATGTTTACTATTTTGTAGACATTTTCCACAAGATAGTATTTTTTTGGAACACTTGGTGTTTTAATCAAACACTAGATATTGATATTAACTTTTTGGTTACAAAGTTAACTGCTAAAAGTACTACGCATTATTTAGTGGTACGGGTCAATGACCGTCACTTATAATGTGCATGCTAAACATTAATCTTAAGTTTATCAGCACTCGATTATCTAGAACAACCTGTGAATGTTTATAATCATTAATTACATTACGTAACTTCTAAATTTTTCCACATCTTAGCTGCATATAACGTACATTAGGAATTTTCCACCATCCGATGAAAATGTGCTTGTGACACATGAAGTGCTAATAAAATAATCATCACATCAACTCGTAGCAGTCCACTGCTGGACATCGGGGTAGTAGTAGAAATATCTCCCGTTTTACCATCCAGTCGCTACCAACCGCTCTTTTGAAGTCATCGAACCATCTAGCCGGAATGTGTCCAACGTTACGCTTCCTGATCCTACTGTTCTTTCTTTAGCTCTAGTGCATATAAAGCTGGCTCTTTCACCCCAATTCTACCCGTGGGTGTCGTAAAAAGCGAATAAGGGATAATCATCCAACAGCAGCGTTTTCTGTAAATGCGACATCTTGCACTGCGCTCGCCAATCCGCCTGCCAGGCGTGGTGAGTATGGCAATACCCTCCAGCAGTCGACTGTTGTGGCTGTTATTTTTTATGGGTTCCGTGAAGAAATACGTAAAAATCACTCAAAACCCTCCGAATTAGCTGGATATGGACATTCTGTTGGTTTTTGCACAATCGTCGCATATCTTCCGGGTGTTTGTAAACACTACACGGCTATAGCTAGATCGTTTCTCGGCATCTTGACGCTAGATCATGCAATTGCAGTAGGTAAGTACCTACTTCTGCGGTGAAAGTCGCTCACCGATTGCTACACATAGTGCATACGTCTCTGATAGAGATGTACGTACCCGCTATGGTTGTTGCCGACTAGCCAACTACCGGCCTTAGAATCAACTGACTACAAGCATGCCCGACTAGTCTGCTTTCCTGACTATAGTCCGGCTAGTTCGTGCGCGACCTTCCCTAGGGGTGACAGACGTTGGGAGGGGAGATGTCAGCGGGTAGCGGGAGGTGTAGCGGGGAAAATTGACGCGCGCATCCGTGCTGCACGTCATATTAAAATGACGTGCTTCCTCGCCCCCCGACCACGACGCAGGAAGGTCGTGCACGAAGTTGTCAAACTATACAACTTGTAGTCGACTGAGCCGATCAGTAGTAACGTTTGAGAGAGAGAACAAAATCACGTCTTTTTAACCTTGTCTACCAATTAACAGTTTTTTTTTGTTTCTTACATGAAAGATTAGGTAGCGATTGTCCTGCCTCGATATAAAGCTTATCGTACAAAATGAAACTTATACTGAGTTTTCGCAAAACACTTATAAGACTGATGCCTTGCAGATCCGCACAAGTAGTCCTTACGGAATGGACGCAATTTCATTTTAACATGTTTATTAATTGATCATATTCATTCAAATCCAATGTCATTATTATAGCTGACTATTAACCGACTATAAAAAAGACCGACTAGTCGTTGCATCTCTAGTCTGTGAACAATAACTGGTCCTGTCCAAGCGAGCCGATCAGCCGACCGGTCCGCGAATTACTCATATTATTTACCAATAACTTCGCCGGCCCATCAAACTGCGCAATTCTAATTAGTTGTATACGATGCGTTGAGTTGAAAACCGATGGTTTGCATAGGTTGATCCACTCATTATCTTTGAAATGCACTTCATTTACGTTCGCTATTTATTTCTCGTTTTTATTGGCCAAGGTTTAAGCGGTAGTTAATTTAACTTACATTTATTGAGTTTGCTGAAATGTTCAGCGGAATAGGCCATCAGCACATCGGTAAGGTTGCGTGAAGCAAGCTTAGGCTTTTATTTGTGCTGCTAGATGCCCCCTTAGTCGTCTTTAACTCTTGCCTTTAGCAAAATCATCTGCCTGCCCTTATCCCAAATCGGTTGGGGTCGGCGCAACATGTTCAGAGCACAAAATCATCTAGCAAAAGGATTTGGTAAAGTTTTATGCCCGGCCGCCTGCCTGACGTCAGCCCTCTTTGGGAATGCTATTGTAGGTGGTATCACCGCCACCATGCGGTAGACCATAGTCGACAGATATTCAGCCGAGGTCAAAAACTCTATGTCGCCTTTTACGAAACACCCTGAGTGGACTAGGGGTGGCAGTATTCTTAGCCGCTTTCACATGGCAAACTTAGCATAATCTGACTGACTATTAAAAAGCGCAAAATGTATTCCTCCTACTGTGCCTCTTTTGCGTGCCGATTCCGCAGTCACGTAGTAGACTCTTGTGGTTTGTTTTCCTTGTAGTAAAATGGTCAACAACATTATACGTTTATTGCACTATCTATTTGCCTAACCGCGTGCTAACTCGGTAAACCATCAACCAATACAGATGACATAAAGGCTCTTGCGATCATTCAAGTAAACCATCTCGCGCTTGCATTGATTTTTTGCGGTTTATTCAGCTTGCACTAAACCAACGTGAACGCAGTCGTAAGATCTACAGTCAATGTTCAGCTCAGAGTAAGGAGGTTTTTAAAAGGGGATTCCTACAAAGTACCGAAGACTAGGTGATTATTTGTTGTTGTATAATATGATGAACGACATTGATTTTAAGGATCTGTACAATTTTTCTGACGTAGACGAAGCTCTGAAATTTCTTTATGATTGTATATACTACATATTCGACATTTGTATTCCAAAAAAAATAAGAAAGAACTCATTACAGCGTACTTATCCCGTATATTATAACAAAAACATCATTAACGACATTCAAATCAAGTCGGAACTTCACAAAATTTGGAAGCAAACTGGGGATGATGCATATGAAAGTGAGTTTAAAATACTGCGATCTAAAATTAAAAATGATATTTACCAAGCATATTTAAATTACAATAATATGATTTCAAAAAATTTATGCAAAAATCCGAAAGAGTTTTGGGAATATGTTAATAGTATCCGTAATCCTGGGGGGATGGAATCGAAGGTGACTCGCGATAACGTGGAGTACAGCGGAGTAGATGCAGCTGTAGCCTTTGCACAACATTTTAGCTCAGTGTTTTTGCCGGAAGCGCCTTTGCTGGACCCGGGGGCTGCCTCGGCAGCTCCACCGGCCAATGCGCGCGTAGTTGACATACGTGCTTTTAATTGCACAGAGGTACGCGCGGCTGTTAAACAACTAAAACCAGGCTCCTCCCCGGGACCTGACGCAGTACCCGCGTATATTATCAAGGGTTGTATAGATAAACTTGTGACACCCATAACCTTTATATTTAATTTGATATTAAATACTGGTTCTTATCCTGTCGTGTGGAAAACATCTAGAGTCACGCCCATTCCAAAATCAGGCCCTAAGTCTAAAGTGGAGAACTATCGACCCATCGCCATACTATGTGCACTGGCTAAGGTTTTTGAATCCACAGTCCAAAGAAGGTTACTACCGCAATGTCTACCTTTTATCACCAGCAGTCAACATGCATTTCTTCCAATGCGCTCGGTGTCCACCAATTTAGTGACGCTTGTGGACCAGACTACCCTCGAGCTCGATAGTGGAAACCAGGTAGATGTTATATACCTAGACTTCCAGAAGGCGTTTGACCGCGTCGACAATGACGTACTTCTCTTAAAATTAGGACATATGGGCTTCACCCCTAGGCTTCTGAAGCTTTTCGCCAGCTATCTTTCTGATAGGATGCAATTCGTAAAATACGGCCCTTACATTTCTCACTGCTATAAAACAAGCTCAGGCATAAGTCAGGGTTCAAATCTAGGTCCATTGCTTTTTGTTCTTCTGATAAATGACCTTCCAGACGTAGTCCTCAAGTCATCAATCTTGATATTCGCCGATGATGTAAAGATCATTAAATCATGCAAAACTTCAGCTGATTTTGAAGACCTACAATGCGATTTGGATGCTATTTATCAGTGGAGTGTCGAAAATAAATTAAACTTCAATCCCAGTAAATGTGAAATTATGACTTTTACAAGACACCAAAATCCGCATTATGCACATTACTTCGTAGGAAATGCTGAGGTGACGCGTGTCCATTGCGTCAGAGATCTCGGGGTCTGGTTTGACCCGAGCCTGACGTTTCGAAACCATGCACAACATGTCACCGACGCAGCGAACCGGAGACTAGGTTTCGTGCTTCGTAGCTCGGCTCAACTGTCCCGTGATGCAACTCGCACGCTATATGCTGCCCTCGTGCGTAGCATATTAGAGTCTAACGCTGTGGTATGGAGCCCGTACGAAGATAAGTACATCCTCTTATTAGAGAAGGTTCAAAAGAAATACCTTAGAAGCCTCTACAAGAGGATGTACTTCTACTACCCATACATGTACCCCACCTTGTTTATCCAGGGACAGCTGGGTTATGGAACACTTGAAGCCAGAAGGGCGGTTTCCATCTTGAAGTTTGCGGTCGGTCTCTTGCGGGGTCAGATCGATTGTTCGGGGTTGGTGGGGGCGGTCCTGCAACTGCGTGTTCCTGACATGCAGTTGGAGAGCCGGCTCCGGCCCCGAGTACGCCCTCTGCTGGAGGAGAGCGCTGGGTGCTCGCAACGCCGCAGCCACAGCCCGGTAGAGCTCGCGCGACGCTTGCTCAACGCTCTGCTCGCCGCTGCGCCACACTGTGATCTTTTCACAACGGGGCTCCCACGCCTTATGATAGAATGTGAGATAGTATGCGAGAGGATGTGTGAAAGAGTAAGCACAATAAATTAGTATAGGAATAAGTACCTACGCCTATGTGTTTCTTTTTAAATAATTTATTGTTATTTTTAAATGTGATTACTGATTATTGTACATTGTAATTTTTTAATATTTAATCCAGTTAATTTCGACCAATTGTAAATTTTAATTGTTACTTATTTAATTAATTTGACTGCATCTGCTATATACTTAGATTTGTCGACTAACATTTATAACACTTTGGTAATTGTACTGTCACGTTATAAATTGTAAATAAATAAATTGAATTGAATTGAATTGAAAGTGAAGCTATATGAACACGCCGCAAGCAGGCGCGTGCTTTAAACACTGAATGCAAAATATACTGCATTAAACTATGAGAGGGCTTTTTAAATCTAGTAAGTAAAACAAAGCGTATTTTTCTAGATTTATAATGGACGTGTTTTTCGTAACTTCATTCCGCCGGTTCTACGTAAGAAATTCTCTTCTAGACATTCTTTTGCTCTGAGATCAGTGTAAAAGACAGACGTTGATTTTACGGTACCGGTTTTTCACAAGAATCGCGATCGAAGGTTCCTCTTCTTCTTCTTCTAGACACAGAGTCTCCTCGCGTGGGATACAGAGTAAATAAACGACCCGAGGAAACCCGTTGTCAAGATTTTTCAACAGCTTATTACTGCTAGTAGTCCTCTGACATCGAAGGTTGTACAGATAGTAGGTAGGTAGTCTATGTGTTTTTATTCTTATGTTGACTGATTCTTTTGATGATGGTTGACTGGCCGCATTTCGTTTCTTTGCTGCTGCTACACTTCTTCCCTGTTTTCATTGGATAAACTATTAGCCAAAAACTTTAGAATAATGTATATTTCAAATCCAGCTTGAACTGATTTAATCACTTGTTCAACAAATTCTGATTACGTAAACCGTGTATAAGGTCAAATGTCCTAAATACAAAAATGTTCTGAAAATACGATACTACTAACTAAAACCTTCTTATATTGTTGTATGCTGGTACATTTTGTATCGGTGGGCCAAATTTCTTAACATATTCGACCGATTTCTTTTGGAAAAATTTAATCCTTATTACCAGTCCGTCCTAAGTTTTCGGTATCGGACACTAGTAAAAATTTCAGCCTATATTTTTAACTATCGTCACTCGCTGCAACTATTTTCCCGCGGGAATAAGACGTTTTTCCGGCATTTATCAATCTTGAAACATCAATATCCGTTACTTAGTTTAGAAGAAGTTGTGCGTTCTCGCGTTGTGCATGCAGAGAAATGCATAAAGCGTCTTTATTTTATATTCTGAACTGATGGAGATGCTATTATTTTGCGTATAGGCTCAATTTTATTGAGTAAGTCGGCGGCGTTACTTTAGCACACAGTATGAAGGAGCTACTGGTTTGATTGCCGATACAATGGTCAACTTTTCTTTCTTTTTATTGTTTCTAGACCTGTCTTGACCGTATTGTAGGTAACGTGGGTAGCTATTGAAGTAACCTATTGAAGTATCAATTTATACTGGCTGGTTATGTTGAATAACGAATCAACCAATTCAATCATCAGCTTTTCCACTGCACCTCATATTCCTTTGATGATTGATTCGTCTATCTATCTATTTATCTCATTAGCCTATATTAGCCTGGAAATAAGCCTCTTCTTTATTGCACCATTCTCTTCGATCCTGTCCTACTCGCATCCAACCACTCCCCACATCAGATATTATATATCATCTGACCATCGGGCTGATGATCTCCCCACTGTCCGCTGTATGTCTCTCGGCCGCCACACCGTCACTACCTTGGTCCACCTTTCGTCTTCACGACTAGCCAAATCTCCTGGCTGAATAACTTAAGTACGAGTGAATCGTACTCTTTATGATTTCAATTACCTATAGCATTATGAGAGAATAGTATGTAATGGAAACAAAAGAAATTTCCACCAGCGTTGCCACGTGAAATCTCACCACGAGAATTCAATCATTCTCCGGCTCGCGATGACGTGTCCAGGCTAAATTTACAGTACACTTACTTATTGACACGTTCCAAAAATACACTAGTCTTGGCAAAACTGAACGGGCGTTAACATCGCTATCAGCCGCATAATGCCCCAACTTATACATATACATAAGCATAGGCTAGGTAATGTTATATAGTCGTATCCGCCACTCGCGTTGCCCCAGCGATTGTCTATAGGTAGGTAGGTAGATGTGTCAGCGCATACCTATCAATATAAGTACGAGTTGTTCTTACAGTCGAGTTTTAGGTACAGTCGAGGCTTAGAAAAGCATCACCCCATATCGAAGCGACTAAGGAATTTGATAGTTGATATGTATCCGGAGGCCAAGTTACGCTGGTCACGTAGTATGTAAGTATTACTACCAGCGTTACTTGGCCTCCCGCTTCGGCCGGTCATGAACTTTACACAGCTTTTGTCAGATTTCGTGTAAATAACCGTTTTTTTACAGCCGTTTACGCTGTGCCTACCCCGCAAGAAATAGGCGTGATACATGTATTCTAGACACACGGCAGTGTGTCCGACAAGTTCGAGCGACACACCGGCCGTGGGTTATATTACACGAACCATTTCGGGCCAAGTTCGACCCACCTATAACTCAAAATCTATTTTATCTACGCATATGAAATTTCTAGTATCTGTTGAGATCTACTTACTCATCTAAAATACAAAATTTCATTAATGTACCTATTGTAGGTCTTGAGATATTGACGTCAGAAAATCGCTATTTTTACTATACACTCACTGACTGACTGACTCACTCACTCATCAAAAACCTAGACCACTTCCAGTGGTCGTATTGACTTGAAATTTGGCATAGGGGTAGGTCTTTAGGTCAAGGTAAAGGAAAAAATCTGAAAATGGCCAAGTGTGAGTCGGTTTTAAAATAATGAAGGTGTAAATTCATACCCCTAAGGAACTAATACAAAAAATTATCTATATCTTCCAATGGTCGTACCGACCTAAAATTGCAAGCGACCGAAAACCTTACAAAATAAATGAAATCCACCCAAAACGTAAATGAAAGGCTGCCAAGTTCGACAATATTGGAATGCTTCGCCTATAAAGAAGTGAGATCTAAATAAGTACCAAGTTCCATACACAGACCTCAGTTAAAAATAGTTACAGGAATGCACACTTGATTTTCCGCAGTTTGGAAAGTAGATTCTGAATAAATATCATATTAATACCTAAAATTCTAATACTTACAAAAACGCAAACCTGTTTTTCAGCAGTTTCCTTTCCTACTTTTAATGATATAACTTGGCAAGTTTTAATAGAAAATTATATACTTGACTCATTGCGTTTTGTAGGTTTATAAATAACAAAGTGTGTGAAAACTTGCCAAGTTATATCATTAAAAAGTAGGAAAGGAAACTGCTGAAAAAACAGGTTTGCGTTTTTGTAAGTATTAGAATTTTAGGTATTAATATGATATTTATTCAGAATCTACTTTCCAAACTGCGGAAAATCAAGTGTGCATTCCTGTAACTATTTTTAACTGAGGTCTGTGTATGGAACTTGGTACTTATTTAGATCTCACTTCTTTTATAGGCGAAGCATTCCAATATTGTCGAACTTGGCAGCCTTTCACATTTATGTTTTGGGTGGGATATGTATGTTCTTACAGTCAGTGGTTCGCGAGTTTGCACTCTACATTTTACGAGTCGTAGAGTTGAACACTAAACTAGAATGATGTTGGATTTGTTGTAACGCCTAGTTTAGTCGAGATGAGAACCCCGAATAGCCTATCAAGGTCGCGTCGCTAATTACCTATTTAGATTATTATGTTTCATAAGACCTTGGCATAATAAGTACTATGGATCTTCTGTACGAGGTATTATCAAATTACTTATGTATTTACTCAATGATAAATACTAACGTTGGCCACACCACACCCTATACACATTTTCCGTGACTGAGTTTCGTCGCAATTCGACCGATCTGAGTAGCGAGGTACGCGCTGACCCTAAAAAGGTACTTCTGAAGTACGAACCCGCACATATTAGTAGTTCACAGAGAAAAACTTGTCACCATGTGATGCTGGCTTAGAATAGCTTCAGCCCATTTTTCTCTTGCGGGTGTCGTAAGAAACTAGAGGGTTTCCTGTATCGTATTACAATTTTTAGTTAACAGTGGCAGCACACGATTTGTCTGACACAGCCCTTTAATATTTCTCAGACGTGGCGATAATTTTTTCAGATGATCTGCCTACCCCGCAAGGGATAAAGGCGTGATATGCTTATGTAACTTGTCGCAAGATTAATCGTCTAGTAACGCGGTTAGCTAAGCCCAACAGTCGAGGATGAAAGGTCCGCGTCGTGTCATTATGCGCGAGGTAACGGTAAAAGGCGCCATTTATATGGTCGTTTGCCAGACGCTCTGCCTACCCCGCAAGGGATAAAGGCGTGATATGCTTATGTAACTTGTCACAAGATTAATCGTGTACTAGCGGTTAGCTAAGCCCAACAGTCGAGGATGAAAGGTCCGCGTCGTGTCATTATGCGCGGGGTAACGGTAAAAGGCGTTATTTATATGGTCGTTTGCAACACGATCTGCCTACCCCGCAAGGGATAAAGGCGTGATATGCTTATGTAACTTGTCACAAGATTAATCGTCTACTAGCGGTTAGCTAAGCCCCACAGTCGAGGATGAAAGGTCCGCGTCGTGTCATTATGCGCGGGGTAACGGTAAAAGGCGCCATTTATATGGTTGTTTGATAGACGCTCTGCCTACCCCGCTATGGATAAAGGCGTGATATGCTTATGTAACTTGTCACAAGATTAATCGTCTACTAACGCGGTTAGCTAAGCCCAACAGTCGAGGATGAAAGGTCCGCGTCGTGTCATTATGCGCGGGGTAACGGTAAAAGGCGCCATTTATATGGTCGTCCATGTACGCCATAAGCATCAAGCGCAAGCAGGCAGGTAGGTACCCACCAGAGTGCCCACTACCCTCAGAATAAGGACACAGTCATAGAAGAAATAGTCTTATTATGCAGAAATAGTCTTATTGTCGTACTTTTTGCTTGTGACTTTATACGTGTGTGTTTGACTGAGAAAAAAATCTTCAATAGGTTTTATTATTTTGGTGCAGGTCATTCATGACCTGAAATGTTAAAATGTCTTTGATTCCCATACATTCCATCGACTTAATTGGATTAATCGTCTTCTAACGCGGTTAGCTAAGCCCAACAGTCGAGGATGAAAGGTCCGCGTCGTGTCATTATGCGCGGGGTAACGGTAAAAGGCGCCATTTATATGGTCGTCCATGTACGCCATAAGCATCAAGCGCAGGCAGGCAGGTAGGTACCCGCGTGGTACCCAGAGTGCCCACTACCCTCAGAATAAGGACAGTCATAGAAATAGTCTTATCATGCATATATTTGTCTTACTTTTTGCTTATGAGTTGTTACGTCTGACCTGAACTTTGGACAATATATTGAATCTTTGGCCACGACTGCAGCAAAAAGACTCTGATTCTCTCGAAGGTCAGGCGATACTTCACACCAGTACAGCTTTTACAACTATACCAAGCTCAAGTCCGTTCCTGCATGGAGTATTGCTGTCACCTGTGGGACGGGTCTGCCAAATACCAACTGGCAGCCCTGGACTCGATTGAGAAGCGCGCCAAGAAACTCATCGCTGATAGGGCACTTATTGACGCAAAGTTACAGAGCCTCGAACACCGTCGCAAAGTAGCTTGCTTGTCGGTATTCTATAGGATACATTTCGGGGAGTGTGCACAGTCTCTCCATGACTTGATACCTCCGTCACCATTCCATCTCCGGTGCACGAGATTCCGGTTGGGATTCCACTCTTATATCGTAGAAATCCCGCAAATTCGCACAAAGCGCTTAGCTTCTACATTTTTAATGCGAACTGCTAAGGAGTGGAACTCCCTGCCTGCGGATCTGTTTCCGGAACGTTATAACCTGGGCCTTTTCAAGGCGAGAGTGAATAGGCATTATCTGGGCGAGCATGCTCCATCATCGTCTGCATCGTCACTTAACATCAGGTGAGATTGCGGACAAAATTAAATGCTTACACATTGTTTATATATATATAAAAAAAAACGTGTAAGACTGAGAAAAAAAAACTAAAAATTAATTATTTTCATGCAGATGTGAATATGTCTTTGATTCCCATACATTGTAATGGCTCTATTTTGTAATACGATTAAAGTTATAGTTACTCGTCTAATTATAATTTGTCTTGTCACCTTGCGTATTCCCGTATGAATAAAGTCTAGCGACGACTGCCACATGGATTTTATTTTTGGATACCGTGCAAAATTTTCACCACAGGCAGGATCTGAACCTTCGGCCCTTGCCGTCAACGGTTTCTATAGCCACGTCCTTATTCTGTACCACTACCCGCCGATAGCGACAACTGCCACACAGTCTCAGTTTTTATAATTTTTGGAAAACGTGCAGAATATTCCACCGCAGGCAAGACCTAAAACTTAGGCTTTCGCCATCAACGGTTTCTATAGCTACGTCGTTATTCTGTGCCACCAGCCGATCGGCCGTTCCGCCTCGCAAGCTCCGCACCACACTTGCGGGCAACAGTAACAATCCGAATTAGTAATGGCCCGTAACGCCACAACTTTGAACATTAATTCGAAAAACCGTTGGCTAAAAGAATCTTTATTATGCCTAGTGATCATAACCACTATTCTAAGCCAGTAGTACTATCATCATCGCATTTCTTTCTCGTGGTTGTCGCAATTTTAGGCGATGTGTTGACATATTCCTTCCAAAATGACACACAATTTTCTGTTGAATGAATGATTGACGCCCGAGGTAATGCGACTGCCTGCGACGCAGAAGGTTCCAGGTTCGATTCTCGGTGGTTACAAAGATATTTATTACTTTGTGGATTTGTTCCCACTATGGTACCTGGTTAGGACATTGCAGGCTGTACCACCTGATTTTCGACGTTAAGCCGCCGATCCCGCGCGGTTGCTATCTATGATTACTTAGATGGCGGTCGTTACACAACCATGTCAGAGGTCTGGTGCTTGTAGTAAGCGGTTTTAAAACCGACACCAGGGTTCATCAGGTCGTTGGACGAATCGGATGTCCCACACGAAAAAGAGAGAGCTATAACGGCCGTTTAGGCGCTGTGTACCCCGCTGAGGACAAAAGCGTGGTGTAAACAATAGTTAGGTATCTCGATGACTCTGAGCAACAACCTTGCGTAACCTTGTATTTTAACATGTTAAAGATAATTGGAATTAATTATTACGGTTGTTTTCCTCAATCTATTAAATTACAATACAACTTTGAATGCGCCACGTAGGTTTTAAAGCAGATGTATGTCGGGTTGAAAGCAATAAGTGATTCGCATCGCATCTTATTTGTGTATACCCATAAACATAACCAAAACAGCAATAACAGTCCACTGATGGACATGGGCCTTCCCCTATCGGAGGGTATTGCCATACTCACCACGCTTGGCAGGTACATTGGCGAGCGCAGTGCAAGATGTTGCATTTACAGGGAACTGCTGCCCATTCCCTAGATGAATATCTCAGTCGCTTTATACGACACCCGCGGGTAGAATTCGGGTGATGCCATTGCTGAGCCGGCATCACACGGCTTTTTGTTATCAAGTCATAGCATATATGGCAAAATCTATTTATTGTCATTTCATAACTCTTAATTATCCAACTTTGTATGATCACATCATCAACAGAAGAGATCATGGGGCGCCATCTTACAAATTAATTACATGCAGTTGCAGACACACAATTACGTTTCTGTTCATTGTATATTAGGAAAAAACTTGTTTTATCTTTGTCAGACAAAATGTTCAGACTCATGTCAGAAATTGTGTACCACTGTAGTGATAGGTAGTCCCTCACTTCGCTTTCCCACGAAACTAACGGAAAAGAAATGGGTAGATGCTATTGTAATTCTCTGCTTTGCATCAGACTTGATATATTTTACACTACGAACCGCTCCGCAACTACCTTATCAATTAACATTAGATCACTCGGCTAGGAGATTTTAGTCAGCTGATTATAGTTACTGAACTGATCAATAGGTACTGAAAGTACGAACAACGTAAACTGTTTCGGATTTTAGGGCAAGGTTCTCCTAGGTGAAATGTCCTTTCCCTGCGACAATTCATATTTTTGAATATTTTTGGTAGGTCCTGATTGTTTGTTTATATTTCAATTATGTAATATTATTTTCTATTGTCCACAGACTGCGTCTATTTCGAGACGTCGTCGACGTCGCCGTTTCAAATCCGGCGAATAGAGGAACTCAATAAGACCGCGTCGGGCAATGTAGAGGCACGGGTCATGTGCTTTTACCGGCGGCGCGACCTGCCCAACCCCCTCATACAGTTAGCTGATAAGCACCAATGTGAGTACACTCTTGCTAAACCCAGCGAATAGAGGAACTCAATAAGACCGCGTCGGGCAATGTAGAGGCACGGGTCATGTGCTTCTACCTGCCCAACCCCCTCATACAGTTAGCTGATAAGCACCAATGTGAGTACACTCTTGCTAAACCCCGCGAATAGAGGAACTCAATAAGACCGCGTCGGGCAATGTAGAGGCACGCGACCTGCCCAACCCCCTCATACAGTTAGCTGATAAGCACCAATGTGAGTACACTCTTGCTAAACCCCGCGAATAGAGGAACTCAATAAGACCGCGTCGGGCAATGTAGAGGCACGCGACCTGCCCAACCCCCTCATACAGTTAGCTGATAAGCACCAATGTGAGTACACTCTTGCTAAACCCCGCGAATAGAGGAACTCAATAAGACCGCGTCGGGCAATGTAGAGGCACGCGACCTGCCCAACCCCCTCATACAGTTAGCTGATAAGCACCAATGTGAGTACACTCTTGCTAAATCCATTGAATAGAGGAACTCAATAAGACCGCGTCGGGCAATGTAGAGGCACGGGTCATGTGCTTCTACCTGCCCAACCCCCTCATACAGTTAGCTGATAAGCACCAATGTGAGTACACTCTTGCTAAACCCCGCGAATAGAGGAACTCAATAAGACCGCGTCGGGCAATGTAGAGGCACGGGTCGTGTGCTTCTACCTGCCCAACCCCCTCATACAGTTAACTGATTAGCACCAATGTGAGTACACTCTTGCTAAACCCCGCGAATAGAGGAACTCAATAAGACCGCGTCGGGCAAAGTAGAGGCACGGGTCATGTGCTACTACCGGCGGCGCGACCTGCCCAACCCCCTCATACAGTTAGCTGATAAGCACCAATATGTGAGTACACTCTTGCTAAACCCAGCGAATAGAGGAACTCCATAAGACCGCGTCGGGCAACGTAGAGGCACGGGTCATGTGCTTCTACCTGCCCAACCCCCTCATACAGTTAGCTGATAAGCACCAATGTGAGTACACTCTTGCTAAACCCCGCGAATACAGGAACTCAGACCGCGTCGGGCAATGTAAAGGCACGGGTCATGTGCTTCTACCTGCCCAACTCCCTCATACAGTTAGCTGATAAGCACCAATGTGAGTACACTCTTGCTAAACCCCGCGAATAGAGGAACTTAATAAGCGTCGGGCAATGTAGACTGAAGAGGCACGGGTCATGTGCTTCTACCTGCCCAACCCCCTCATACAGTTAGCTGATAAGCACTAATGTGAGTACACTCTTGCTAAACCCAGCGAATAGAGGAACTCAATAAGACCGCGTCGGGCACTTTATATTGCTAAGCGAAAGATACAACAATCAGTGTTCAATCCAAAAACCTCTAAAGATCGCACACATTTTGGCTCTAGAAAGTAAGTTCGGTTACAGAATAACCTATTTTGATGGTCATCACTAAAAGTCTCTTCATTATTCAAAAGAACTCGAGATGGGTTTTCGTTTGGTGCGAGTTAAACACGAATCTTACGAAGACTATAGTAAAAACCAGAGCAGTACTGGGGCTGCACTATGTAGGTTTTTATCAACCCAAAAAGACATCAAGGTCCCTGAAAAAGTTGTTCGGTTTCATAACCCTGAATTTCTTTCGGAATGTTTCTTTTTGTTACATTCTGAATTCTGTGATGAATCTATCCCTCTCCCTATGCACGTTGGCAGTCCGCACTTTAAAATGACTCAGATTAAACGTAAAATCGGTTACTAAGATATGCCAATAAGTTTGGTGAGAACCAAATATTTGAGACTTGAAACTGAAACCGAGTCCAATTGCCTGTCGTTTTTGTTAATTGTATTGATAATACAAATTGCGTGCGTTTTTGTTAGTCTCTTGACGTCACTATTACCATGAAAGTAATGCTTTTTACTGTATAAGTACTAAATTTATACATGCCTACTTTGTTCTTGCGAGACCTTGCATATTTGTTGTAGTGTTGCCGCTGGATAGTGGACTATCGATTGTAAAACGATAGACAATCGATAGTTTTCACTATCGTTCAACTATCGATTGTTTTTCGATAGTATCGATACTATCGATATTTTTGGACTATCGATTGGCCAAAACTATCGATACTATCGATAGTATTTCACCTTGTCGATAGTATTGCTTCATTTTGAACTATCGATTGTATAGGCCTTACTTAATAAATGAAAACTATCGATAGTTCGGCAACACTAATTTGTTGTAAGGTAGGTACTATAGCTAAACAAATAAAAAGTTTCGATGTTTGCAATGGCCCCTACGTCACGTGGCCCCATGTGTGCCCGTGTTTGATTCTTTTCTATAAATAGCCGATTATCCTAGTCGCAAGTACGATCTAGTTGCTCCGCGGGTGACTGGAGCGCCCAATTTCAGTCAATCGTATCACGAAATAGAGAATTTACTTACAGAAGGACAGCTTGCCTATTCTCCCGATCATTTATGCCTACATTCTAGGGTTGCTACTTTTTTTTCTGATTTTTAATGTGCCGTACCAGAGTCAAACATACTTAGGTACATTACAAACATTGTATCAAACGAACACTTTAATATAGTATACAAAAATATTGGCACTTGCGAGTCGTAATTTTGACACTCGCTACTAGCCGGTTCGAGATTGCGCGTAACGTAAACGACGCCGTGTGGATGTCTGTGTGACTATAGCGACGTTTCCTTAGAGCCGGCTCTCTGAATTGGCGCCAGCCAGCCAATACTTACTTTGTGATCGTATGTTTATGTACGGGTATTCCTGCCAGGTTGCTAGGTGCTTTACGACTACACGTTTATTCGTACAACGCTTGCGATAAAACGAGTCCGGAATATCACTTTCTCGAAAAGATGTGCTTGTTCGCTCCGCTAACCTTAATTTTTATGCGCTGTCTCCTACCGAAATTTTATGGGGTTAATATCGAGCTTGTAAAGTGACTTGGGAATCGATCCGTCGACTTACGGCAGTGAGTGCAAACAGGGGAGGTGCACGCGATGCCGTAGGTACACACGACCGATCCAGACTGGTATCCGGACAGGTATTGGTCCTTGGCCAACGTCTTCCACGTTGACATCGAACTATCGAGAACAAATTTTTAAACTCGTAAAGGCAGATTTTGGAATCAGTAGAAATTTTAATTTAATATAACGGAGAGTGGTCTACCACTCGTTTCACATATTCAACTCAATTACACGAATTCATTCGCACATAGCTTGCCATAGAAATGAATAGTTTTGAGTAGTCTGACGTGTGATACTTACGAGTAGTTACACCAATCTTCCGTATGGCGCGTGCGAAATTGAAAATAAGACAAAATTCCTTATCTTATTTAGCCCTCAGGATCCCACTGCTGGGCTAAGGCCTCCCTCCCCTACGGATTCAAAAATACTCCTCTTTCGATTCTAGTGCATACGTCACGCGTGGCGCGACGCTTTCGGATGTCGTCATTTTAGCCAACGTGGCGGCACTTCCGGGCATCACGCATGATATTCATTGTCGTACAAAAATCGTAGTGGAAGACAATTTCGATCCACTGCGAGATAAGATAATACACAGATAATTATATACCTATATGTGAATGGGTATGCTTATATTCTTTTCCCAAACTACTGGTGAATTAAAGTAATAAATCACTGATAAGCGAAATAGGCAACAGTAATTATAGTTGTTTAACTATAAAATAAGTGGATAAGAATTAGATTTTTTATAGAACAATCTGAATAATTATTTCGCTATAATACGGTCTTTGTTTCGAGATTGTTAATCGATAATGATGTTTTATAATTAATACTTATATTGATTTCTACACTCTTTCAATTCATCGGTTCAGACATCTATAAGTTCATTTTATATTCGTTCTATTAATTCATTTATCTCTTTAATTATTCCTCCTATTAAAGTAGTTCCGAATGTGACCTATTTTGTCAGCCTACAATAGTTTGATGTATTATGTAGGATAAATATTTACCGCAGATTAAGGGTCACCGTCTTAGCTGGAAATAATACGTGATATTTGCATAGTACCTACTCCTTTAATTTTTTCTATGTTTATCAAGGCTTTTGTTTTCACAAAAACATCTTTGGTTTCGATTGGTTTACATTCGTGACAAGAGATCCCGTTTTTCTCTAATTTTTCGACTAACCCAACATTTTATTTCGCCTTAATTTAATTTAAATTAAAATTTAAAAAAATTTGGTCCTCCCATAGTAAATCAATTAGCTGATCAGCGATTTTGTATGGGAGGAGTTACCATGCCGAATCGGCTGGTAATCGCTGATCTAGCACCCACCGCTGCGACACGAGGAGCGCCGTGACTGCACCGTCAGCAACCCAATTTACTTCAATGCATTTTTATTTTGTTTTATAAAATTCAGTCTGTAATCAGCCTTCATATTGTTAACATTAATTAAATAGTTCTTTTTAAAAACGTCTTTCCTGTGTCCCGTTATATAAGTGGCGCAGTCGATTCGGCAGTTAGAGAAGGCGTAGATTATACAGGATACTTCAAACTCAGCGTCCTGCGCGGGAATCAAACTCTTCACGCGATCTACGACCCCCTAGCTGGAAAGAACCTACGAGGACCAGGTGGACTATCTTCGAGGGACTCCGGAAAATTGGCATCCCTTCGGCTGTAGACGACTCCTTCAGGAAATGCAGTGGATACTCAAGTAAGTGCTCATTAGCTCTCAAGTTCCTTGCTCTATTTCCTGTCGTAATTCCTAGTTTATTTTGTTCATGTGTGTCGGTCTATGTACGCTCAAATCGCTATAGACTCACAGTGCATTCGTATTAACTATATATTTTTCTCTTTAACTTGTGTCGGTCCACATATATGCTAAAATCGCTATAGTGGCCAGTACACGCGTACTAAGTAGGTAAATTACGTAAATATATTTCGATAAGTTTTTATTACATCTAGTGAACTCGCTCGCGCGCGGTCACAATGCAGGTATCCGATTTCAAGACGTTCGCCGATTTAGTTCCGCGTTACGATGGAAAGCGAACACGACTTAATGCATTTATTAGACAGATTGATGGTTTATTACGCCTTGTTACGATGGAAGGCACGATGATAAATATGGTAGCACATTTAATTATTAGTAGATTGGAAGGCCCGGCTTTAGATGCGATCGCTTTTGAGACAAATCTCAATACGTGGGAGGACGTAAAAGCCGCGCTAATTAGACGATTAGGAGATCCGCGTAACGAAGTACAAGTAATGCAAGAATTGACGCGCACGCGCCGTAATAAATCAGAGGATTCCGAATCGTTCGGTAAACGACTAAGGAATTATTAGACACACTGTATTCGGTTGGGCAGCATGAGGATAAAACTTACTATGAAAAGATGGTAATTGAACAATTTGTCAATCAATTAGACTTTCACGTGTCAATTGGAGTAAGGATTGCCTCACCAGATACATTGGAGTCCGCTATTTCAGCAGCACGACAGGAGGAAGCTAGGCTCGCATGTAATCCGCCGCCTAGCACGTCAAACTTTCAACCACAGCAGAAGGCAAAGGAATCGAATAGGTCTAACTTCCCACTTAAACCTTTCTTTAGTCAAAATAATAACCAACCCTTTCAGCCTTTTGTAAACAATAATTTTGCCCCACAACGTAACACCAATTCTAACCCTTGGGCCCCTGACCAACGACAGCAGTTCGTCCAGTCCGCATTACCATGGAGAAACCAGCAGCAACAAGGTAATTCTGGAAAATTCAGGAACTCCAACAATTTCAGGAATCAGCGACCAAACATTCCGAACCAGCAGGTGAACCCGCCGCAAGTATCATCTGATGTTACTATGCGATCTGTAGGTAAGCCCCAGGCACCGCCATTTGCTCAAGGTCTGTTTTACACACCGGTTGAACAATTTTACGAAGGTAATCCTTCACAGCAAGCTTATCTAGACCAAT
Organism: Phthorimaea operculella; assembly: GCA_024500475.1. Taxonomy (NCBI): domain Eukaryota; kingdom Metazoa; phylum Arthropoda; class Insecta; order Lepidoptera; family Gelechiidae; genus Phthorimaea; species Phthorimaea operculella. The sequence continues at coordinate 372,897 of JANFCV010000112.1, forward strand.
ATGATCCCGAGTGTGGCGACGGAGCGATCAACGAAGACTACTATGAGACCCAAAACAATGAGAAATGTGAGGTAAGTTCCCAGGATTTTACCAGGGAGGGCGCTCACGAGGACCAGAGTTAGTCAAACTTAACCATCAAAATCGAGATGACCTTTCGTACATCGAGCTACCAGAATACGGAGGTAAATTTTTAATAGATACAGGCGCCGCCCGATCCATGATTTCTCCTGATGTTATCCAAGGTACCCCTTTAGAGATGCTTGTAGAAAACGAACCCTTTTTAGTAAAAACCGCTCACGGAATATCGCGACATGAATTTGTAGCGTACTTACCGTTAGCCCCCGCTTTCAATTCTGATATGAAACACAAATTCCTCATATTCGATTTTGATCCTAAGTACAAAGGTCTGATAGGCTTAGATTTGCTTAGAGCTTGGAATATTGATCTTAAAACAAACTTTTACGTACTGGTTTAGCCGATATTCCAATTTACTTTGACTACCCGGATAAAAAGCTCAGCATTGAACCCCGAAGCGAAAAAGTAATAAAGGTGAAAACACACTATTTAGATGGTCAGTACGTACATGATGACCATGTGTGGTCCCCAGGCTTAAAATCACCAGCCGCAATTGTAAACGTTGAAAATGGGACTTTTAATACCGTTGTTACAAATTATAACGATGAGAAGAAAATTATTTCAAATAACGTTAATTTTCAGTTAGAACCCTATATTTACCCGGTCGAGGACAATAACCCGTGCAAATTAAACTCAATCAAAGTCACGGAGGACATAGACTCAATATTAAAAGATAATTTAAATAAAATTCGCTCAGACCACATGAACGAAGAAGAGAAACGGGAGATAAATCGGCTTTGTTTCAAATATAGAGATTTATTTTACACTGACAAAATCCCATTGACATTTACACATGCAGTCAAACACGAATTGCGACTCAAAGACAACACCCCTATTTTTGTTAGGAGTTATCGACAACCCCCTAAACAAAGGGAGGAAATTAAAAAGCAAGTCGATAACCTGCTACAACAAGGCATTATACGGGAGAGTGTGTCACCATGGTCATGTCCTGTGCACATTGTCCCAAAGAAAGCCGACGCATCTGGCAAGGTTAAGTGGAGACTTGTCGTTGATTATAGACGGCTAAATGACCGCACTATCGAAGACAAGTACCCCCTGCCAAATATCAACGACATTTTAGATAGATTAGGCAGAGCGCAATATTTTACCACCTTAGATCTCGCGAGCGGCTACCACCAAGTCGAAATGCACCTAATGACGTAGAAAAACTGCTTTTTCTACTGAAAGAGGACATTACGAGTTCTTGAGGATGCCGTTTGGTCTGAAGAACGCGCCCAGCACGTTCCAAAGATTAATGGACCACATTTTAAGAGGTATCGAGAACGTTTTACTTACCTCGATGACGTCATTATTATCTCGACGTCACTGCAAGAACATGTTCAAAAGCTTAAACAAGTGTTCGACCGATTCAAGTTGCACAACTTAAAAATTCAACTTGATAAATCGGAGTTTCTTAAAGCAAGTTAGCTTCTTAGGACACGAACTGACTGACGAAGGACTTAAGCCTAACAAAAGCAAAATTAATGCTATTTTGCAGTTTCCTATCCCAAAACCCAAAAGAAATAAAATCCTTTTAGGCTTAGTGGGATACTACAGAAAATTTATAAAGGACTTCGCTCGGTTAACTAAACCCCTAACAGCCTGTTTAAGAAAGAACGCTCGTGTAGTCCATTCTCCCGAATTTATACAAGCTTTCGAAAAATGCAAACAACTGCTCACTAACGACCCAATCCTGCAGTTTCCTGATTTTGACAGGCCTTTTATACTTACGACTGACGCGAGTGACGTCGCGATCGGGGCCGTTCTATCCCAGGAACCCTAGGCTCTGACAAGCCAGTAGCATACGCATCCCGAACTCTATCTGAGACCGAAACCCGGTATTCAACGATTGAGAAGGAGATGCTGGCTATCATGTGGGCAGTTAAATACTTTCGGCCGTACTTGTATGGCAGGAGGTTTACCATCTATACTGACCACAGGCCGCTGACCTGGCTTCGGTCGATCAAGGACCCTGACTCAAAATTAACGAGATGGGGCTTGAAATTAGCCGAATATAACTACGATGTTATCTATAAAAAGGGCTCTTTAAACACGAACGCTGATGCCCTCTCAAGAGCTAAGATTTATCACAACAGCATTGAATCTCTAGCCGTAAACTTTGATGACAATGAAGACGACAACATCATCAATAGAATTTTTGACAATGTTCGTAGAGAGACGGAGGAAGCTGAGTCAACTCCAGATCAAGATAACGATACCACTCTAACTCCCGCTTCACTAGATAACCCTCAAGCTAACCAGGCTCATTGCTCTACAGCAGCATCTCAGAGTGTACCTGAAGCAGAGTCCGATAGTATGAGTGTGACGTCACTAGATCCTGACCAGCTAGTTTCAACTAACCACACACAGCCAGATAATGAAAACACAGGTATTCCAATTTTACCAGATGCAATAGATAGGCAGTTAAAACAATTTCACATTAGATCAACCCCAGGATCTACTTATAGAGTAGAAGATAGGTCATCAAACTCCAGAGTCGTTATCAAAGATGTTTTCATACCGGTCAATAACACTGAGCAAGAAATCGTAAAGTTCCTTAAGGAACACACAATAGCAGATAGAAAGTTTCACTGCTATTTTTACGTAGAAGATCTGTACTTAGCATTTTCAAGAGTCTATACTTCAATTTTTAACCATAGAGGCCCCAAATTATACAGATGTACAACACGTGTAACTGTAGTCGAAAACAAATCCGAGCAGCAAGAAATCATCAAAAAATATCACGAAGGTAAGACTTTACACCGTGGTATTCAGGAGACTTACAAACAAGTTCAAAAGAACTACCACTGGCCCAACATGCTTCTCACCATACAAGGGTACGTAAATAAGTGCGAAACATGTCTCCAGTCAAAGTATGAGAGAAACCCTTTAAAACCTCCTAGCTTTGACAGAAACTCCAACAAAACCGATGGAAAATCTTTTATGGACTTATATTCAACAGGTGGCGCAACTTTCTTAACTATCATTGATAACTTTTCAAAATACGCTCAAGCTATTCCCTTACCAGCTACAAGTAGCATACACGTTGCCGACGCATTATTACAAGTTTTTGCTACCATGGGTCTACCTCTTAACATAACTACAGACTCTGACACTAAATTCGATAATGAGGTAATAAAAGAAATATTTGCCTCACATAATATTCATATCCATTTTACAACTCCTTACAATCCAAACTCTAATTCTCCTGTGGAGCGTTTCCATTCAACCATAGCCGAGATAATTAGAATACAGCGTATGACTAACAAAGAAGACCCAATCCAAACTCTTATGAAATATGCTATTATAGCATATAATAATGCAATACATTCAGCAACTAATTACACACCACATGACTTATTATTTGGACACACGGCAACTAGAAACCCCCTAGAAATATATTATCCTAAGGAGTTCTACCAGGACTACGTTCTGAAACATCGCGCAAATGCACAGGCAGTACAAGAGTGTGTGGCAGCGCACATGTCAGCCAATAAGGAACAGGTAATTACTAAAAGAAACCAGGACGCGGAGGAGGTTATGCTAAAGGTAGGTGAAACCGTCTACAAGCAGGTGGCGAAGACAGCGCGTAATGACAAAACCAAACCAGTTTTCAAAGGTCCGTACACGATTATTCATCTTCACCCTAATAACATCGCAGAGATAATAGGAAACCACCCTAACTCTAAGTCAATTAGAGTCCACTTCAAGCTCCTACGTAGACCTCATCTTGTTCCAGGACAGTCAGCATCGTCACAGCCTTCGGGTTCTTCGCATCAGCCACCGTGAATATTGACAATGTAGATAACCAAAATGGTGTTCTCCTTCTAAAACAAGGAAAAGTCCTTAAACAAATCGATACCTTTAGCCTTGCTTGTGTTTATAATATAACTTACGTTCAAAGCACAACTTTAAAACTAATGGCATTATATGCGAGTACTAAAACAACGGAAGCCCATCTGGCATCTGAGGACGCGCATAAAACGTATAAGGACCAGATAGATCATAAGTTTAGTATAATTCATAATAAAATAATTTTTCTTTCTCCTCGTACTAGAGTTAAGCGTGGGATAGTTAACGGTTTAGGATCCGTAGTAAAAGCACTTACTGGCAACCTAGATAATGATGACGCGATTAAATTCGAACATGAAATTTCCAACCTTAATAATAGAATTATTACTTTACATAACTCCCAAACTTCTTCTATTAGTCTGGCACAAAAAACAATTGAAGAATTTGGAAAACAAATAGCTAAAATTGACGAAAATCAAAAGAAAATAGGTGCTATGTTGCTAAATACTACTAATAGGTCGAATTTAGATTATAATCATTTACATTTCTTAGATATTTACGTTCAAATAGATTTTAGTTTACAGATCATTTTAGATAAGTTAATGCTTCTCGAAGATGCAATGACTTTCTCCCAGTTAGGTGTAATGCATCCTAGCATAATGAGCCCTCAAAATTTAATTTTGAAATCTTACAAGTTCAAGAGAAAACTTCATTTAACCCTGTAGCTGAAGTTAGTATACACAATATTTACCAGATTGAGCGATCTATAGATGTGAAAGCATACAGTACCGAACACACTTTAACTTTCATCCTAGAAATCCCATCAGTAGAGTCAAATACCTATGACCTTATCCATCTTTATTCCATTCCTAATCACCAAAATTTTACCATCATTCCTAAATCCAAATACCTTGTACTTGGGAGTGAAGAGTACACTTACCTTGATGAAGACTGCAGAGCCATCGCTGAAGACATCCAACTCTGCAAACAGCTGACTACGAGGTCAATCACCGGTTCCGTAGACTGCGTGCTTTCTCTCATTCAACATGAACCCGCCAACTGTACCTACGCCAAGATGAATCTTAGAAGAGGAAAGATACAGAAGATAAACTCCAATAGCTGGCTTGTTATTATGAGATCAGCAGAAATTATGAAATCATCATGTAACGAGAAAACCATCTACAATAAGTTAACAGGTGTACACATCATCTCGCTGACAGACCAATGTCAGGCTCACATCTTTAACAGCACCCTGCAAACGCATAGCAAGACGATCTTCAGTCAAGATATCATCCCACTGCCTAAGGAAGACAACATCTCCCCAGATAAGGTACACTACGAACTACAACTAGAAGAGATATCCCTAGACAGCATCCATCAATTGATCAACAAAGCAGAAAACCTGAGAGATGACAGCATCCCTATCTACAATTGGCAACTCACCATGGCAACCCCAAGCTGGACTACCATCATCCTGTACATCATTGGATCAGCATTTTTGCTTTGGAAGCTACATCGAAGATGCACTGGAAACAGGACCACGACGCTAGAAGCAACGCCCACTGATGGCCCCACTGGAAGCTGCGGAGGCTGCTTCCATCTTAAGGAGGGAGGAGTTACCATGCCGAATCGGCTGGTAATCGCTGATCTAGCACCCACCGCTGCGACACGAGGAGCGCCGTGACTGCACCGTCAGCAACCCAATTTACTTCAATGCATTTTTATTTTGTTTTATAAAATTCAGTCTGTAATCAGCCTTCATATTGTTAACATTAATTAAATAGTTCTTTTTAAAAACGTCTTTCCTGTGTCCCGTTATATAAGTGAGGTCCAAATTTTTTTTTCATATTTCGACCCATGTGCCATGGGGAAAGTTGTTCAGTTTCATGAGTACCTTGAGTTCCTTTCGGCTTGTTATACCCTTTCTGTTACTCCCGGTAGATCGCTAAGAGTAAGATCTAAGTTTACATAATATCGTCTACATATGTGCACACTATGGCCTCCCCCACAAAGATCGCTCGTTGAAATTACCGAATCTCCCGGCGATTACCCCTCAGATTTGAAAAGCAACAATACAATTGCTCGGAAACAAGATGGCGACTTTAATCAATTCTAATTAAGGCCGGAGCATTCATCTCATCGACTTTCATTAGGCGACCCTCAGGTAGACTACCTGAACAACTTTATGGTTGGAAGTTTTTGGGTATGACTTGTTTTTGTATCGTGATAAATATCGAAAGTAGGTAACAACTACCTGTGCCTATCTGCTTAGCTACCTCGGTGTAACCGTCGCGTGGCCTCGAACAGACTCTGATGGACGTATCTGTAAAGAATAGATATTATACCACAGTAGAAATGTAGAGTGGTCTAACATAATGGTACCCTTATTTTCCAAGCGTCGCGACAACGACGCCGTCAAATTTTGACGGCGTCGTTGTCGCTGCGGTCTTGTAGAAAAACCCGACCGCATCCCATACAAACTCTAAGCTTCTCAGCGCGCTGTCAACGTGACGGCGTCGTGGCGCGCCGCAACGACGCCGACGCTCGGTCTTTCTGGTTCCCCATACAAACCAGTCATTTGACAGCGACAACGACGCGCGTCGTTGTCGCTGTCGCTTGGTTTTTAAGCCTACCATAATAAAACTACAATAGACAAACATCCATTTCGATGACTCAGTGACCAACTCGAAAAGAAGAAGTAGGTGTATAAATATCGTTATAACGACTACATAGTTGGTAATGTGCTTTGAATTGTATTTAAAAATACTAATATCAGGAGCGCCTTGAGACTACATATTCAAGAGGTTTATGCATTCTGGTTCTCTATATGGTTATTGAGAATAATCAGCACAAGACGATCCTTTAAATGGGTAGTTTGGAGTTGCTTATAACAAGTACGTAACCCAGGAAATACAATATTTACTGTAACCTTTTACGGCGAGTGTAATACTTCCTTCACATTTACAATATTTCCGACGTTGTCAATTCATATTACTATCACGTAACTCCCACGAATTACAATAGCTTATTCTATTTAAACATAAACGTTGCTATTATAATCAGTAGATATGTCGCAGTACGATGGCAGAATTAGGTTTTGCAAAAAAGCCATAATACTAAACAAATCTAGGATTTCGGCCAAAATCCTAGTTTTTTGGCCAAAATCCTAGGTTTTTGGCCAAAAACCTGGATCAGCTTAGGACGATGGCCGAAAGAGGTCTACGATTTTGCCATATGCCGGCAAAAACCTAATTCTGCCATCGTACTGCGACAGATAGACTCTCGAGATAGCATAGCAAATGCGATTTTTCTTGGATGAGCTTATCTAATTTCAGATAATAAAAAAATGACATGCTAAAACCTTACATCGCTCAGAAATAGGTGGGTTAATTTCGTTTTCGACGTAGACACAAAATAGAGAAGGCTTACTCTATTTTATTTTTTGGAGAATATACGGTACAATAGCGTATACATAATCCCACATAGGTTTCTTAAATTGATAAACACTAAGACCATAAACGTATCTCGCTGAGATTCCTCCTCTCTCCTCTTTCATTTTTTGGAACTAACAACATCGGATCGCTAATGTAAAGACACTTGCACCTTATCCTGTGAAATAGTCTGTGGATGTATCGTGTAGAAAACAACTATGTATCTGCTCCGTGGTGTAGAATGAAGATAGCTATCTGTATAGGTTGTCGCGGCGAACATACATATTTTGACTGGCTGTTGAAATCGGCCATCGTCATTCCCCATTTGCATAGCAAAGAAGAAAATAAACTTCAGCGATCTGATTGGACTTCTTAAAACTTTGGATTATGCTCGTTAATCTTTCTTGTATGATCCAACAATTTTGGTAATTTCTTCATAAACGCGACTATAATATGGGCGTTATACTATTTACCACAACGCCAAGCGATGGCTTCTTGGAGCACGCGCCTTGATTTATCGTTTAACATTTAATGGCCTCAGAGTGAGGTAGTGTATAAGACACTGCACCAAGTACAAACTGACTGAAGACATGAAAAACTCGTCGCAACTACGCGCTGTAAAACACATCGGAACATAAGAGTGTTTTTTGAAACTCTTCACGTAACATGTTTTTTTGCAAATCTGACTGCGACGTATTTTATGACTGCTTAATTCTGCTATTTGATTCCGAGACTTTTTTTTTATAACGGGTTATAAGATTTGTAACGTATCTATCTCGTTGTTTTGTGCGGTTTGCATCGTCTATTCCGCGCTCAGACCTGATTATAAGAATAATAATGTGGCTTCATTGTGGCTGTATGTAAGGTTCCCTCTGAAATTTTCCATGACTCTTAAGTTTTTAACTTATACTCACAAAAAAAACATAAACGCTCGGAATGTTCATTCTCCGAGGCCAACAGTGGACGAAATTCGGTGGAAATCAGTCATTCAGTTTTATTAAAGCAAATGTTTTAAAGCGTTGTGATAGTTCTGTGCCAAGATTAGCCCAATGCAGAAAAGTGTTCGTTGTAGGATGGGTGCATAGGGTCTTTCGTCGACTCAGTGCCTAATAATAGTCATAATATGACTCAATAGGTGGGAAGGTGATGCCGGTTTAGAATAGCATCACCCCAATTCAACCCGTGGGTGTCGTAAAAACCGACTAAGGGATATTCATCCAGGGAATGGGCAGCAGCGTTCTCTGTAAATGCATCATCTTACACTGCGCTCGCCAATCCGCCTGCCAAGCGTGGTGAGTATGGCAATACCCCCCGATAGGGGGAGGCCCATGTCCAGCAGTGGACTGTTGTGGCAGTTATAGTTAGTTAGGTGGGAAGGTTCATTCAACATTTTTATTTCGTTACCATGTGTGTGTATCTGCAGGAAATAGCTGGTACCGATGTTCCTAATGGTAGCGTAGGTAGTATCAATGCCAGATATATCTCAAAACTGCATGGCAACCCCGACGTAGGGTGGCTGTGCTGTACCGAATTTCGAGTGTTTCGGGACAAAGATCGTGTGTTAATTCGGACCGCGTAGCCGTAGCAAGGGGCGGCCGGGTTAGTAAACATTATCATGGCCTCCTCCCGTACAATTCAGTAGCTAAATGGGAATGAAGAGTTACCCCCCCTCCACCCCTTCTACCCCACCTCAAACCCCGCTGTCTGCCGCGTCGACACCCACACGTCTTGTGACGTACGTACTTAAAGTGCTGAAAAATAATAATACACGTAAAATCGATGTTTTAATGTTAGAGGTCATTGTTTACACGAGCCGCGTGTTTGGTTCGTTCGGCTGCACATTTTGTTTAGGGACTTGAATAAACTTATTTGGTCTCTATCAACCTAGTTATTCTATTCTTACAATGTACCTATTATTATAGGTACGAGTATTCCTCATCAATAATATTGTCAGCCTGACAAACAGCTGCTAAGTATCCTTGAAGGAGTGGTATAATCATTCGTACTACCTTTCTTTGATGTTGCTAGAACACGCGTAGGAACGTACCTACCGAAGCTTCTTATCTGTGGGCAAGCACAAGTATGCACACTGCCATATTCCATTCTACTTAAAGACCCTGGGTACCTACTTGGTGTGACACCGTGTTGATGAAAGTCCCGTATTGAACTGCAGTGAAACGACTGACACAAGTGACCATCAACATTGATTCTTAGGTGACGAAGGCAATTCGCTGTCTTACTTATACAGATGCTTCTGTAATGTTATGAAATTAATGAAGTCGTTCTCTTTTAATCTATAGAATATAAAAACTTATTACAACATAAGAAAACATGGTCTGTAAGACAAAACCATGGCTTTGTTGAAGACGCGTCAAAAACCGCGGCGCGTACACTACCCCTAGATTCGTAATAAAAATAGCCCGGGAGACATCAATACTCGGTGACTTGTATTCTAAACGCCTTAACTGGATGCCCACCCCCCCTTCGCCCCCCTGCCCCCCTGTATCGACCGTGGCGTCCTCATCTCACAGGTACACGCAACTTATCCCGGTTTTAATTGTCGCCACCACCACAGACACGCGTAGGTCACCTCGGAATAACAGAAAAAACATATGAGAACTTTTTTGTGTTTGTAGGTTGTGGAAAGGTTACTTCAATCAATCAACATAATTACATTTGGCAGCCTGAACTTAGCATTCCGTCTAGTCTAATAATTTTTTGCCTTTGTTCTAGTATCTAGCAACATAAATATAACCTTATTGCTAAAGATGGAGAGTACAGAGTACCTACCAGTTGTTATATCGGTTGTTGAAATCGTTTTTTCTTTAATTATTTTTTCAGTCAAATGTCTATCAAGGAACACTAATCAAATTGCATTCGAGTAGATCCAAAAAGCTTTTTAAAAGTCGATCACACATATAGTATACTTACTATAAAAACTTGTGCCTACGTTATCGGCGCTTCATGGATGTACGCATAGACGAAAGTAAAAAATGGCATCAAATACATAATACTAAATTCACTGTGCTCTACGGGTTCAAAACTAAACCAGCTAATTTTGAAAATATTTCTAGTAAAGTGGCTGTGTGCGTGGGTAGTTATAGTTATCACCACAGAGACCCTCCAACTTTGACGCCCGTCGTCGGCAGCGCCCACCGTTACGCAGGCTGGCCTTACCAACCAACAAAACTCATTTAAATAATACAAGTTAAATTATAAACCATGTTCAACCGTGCTCCTTACAATTTGCCTGGCGCCTTTACCTTTTTTTTGCACTTTAATTTTGCGTGTTATCTTCACGGTGTACGAATTATCTACATAGTGTTTTTTGCTGACGAAAAAGTTTTAGCCTGGTCATGAATAGATTTGCAATTGGTTGTTACACACAAAAGCAAGGAGAGCTTGAATCCTAACCTTCATATTAGTACAAGCAGAGCTTACAATTCCTAGTTTGGTGTTGTTTCCATATAATAAACTATGTTCTTCTAAACAGCTCTCTAATAGCTTGGCCTGCATTTAATTCAAAAGCCTGATTGTAAGAAGACTGCGCAGAACAGGGTCGAGAGGCGTGCAGTTGTACCTCTATAGGAGGCCAAGATCCACCGTAGTAAGTAAGCTCTACATGATCTCTACAACTCCTGCTATTAGTTTCGACCCAAAAGTACAAGAACAGCAAAAGGACTAAACTAATAGAGATACCAGTATAGCTTAGGGTGTCATTTTATCGATGGTAGGCCGGAGCGAAAAATGTACTAAATGAAAGAAGAGAGATGTGAAAGCACGGATTCGTAAATATCTAAGATGGAAGCCGATGGGAATCGGCATGTATGGACTCTTCGCTGGGTAGCTACAGTCACTATTAGATATTTAGCTTAGGGCACCTTAGCTCTGTCTAAAACAATACGTTCAGCAACCTCTTACGATACGAACCATTTACACGCTTTACCAGTGACGTGGCGAATTCTATGCTCTAGCCATGTGTTTTACCGTTGATAAGGAATCACTTTATAAACTAACTTGTCTGTTGCGTAATCGATTGTGCAATGCTTGCTTACTACCTACTTCTTACACGAGTTCCGTCGATTACTGTACTGCAACATTGTAAAGCGTCTGGTTCTTCGGAAAAACGCGAGAGCAATATTATCCTATTATCTTGTTATTGGTAACTACTTTCTGTTTCACTCAAATTCATTGATGGAAGTATTACTTTCGTATCGTTTGCAAGACTGTCCTACTTATCTTTTCACTGATACTATGAATATGATCTTACCGCTGCCATCCAGCTTGTGTCCTATAATGACTACTTACCACTATGTACACACCAACTTTCTAATTTTCTCTTCCCCCCAAGCATGGACTGACTAGGCGCTTACTGCTTAGTCTAGTTCGAGTACGTCATAATAATTTATCGTCATCTCATAACTTGCGAATCCGTCTCTCTCTACGCAATCATCTGAATGACTCTCGATCCTTTGTCAGACCAGACGTGGTACATACGATTTGCCTACCCCGCAAGGGATATACCTATGCGGGATATAGTATGTAGATATCGATGCATGTATGTCATCGTCATCAGTCATTCATCACTTACATTGATTCAAGAATAACCGCTCCGCTTATCGCTCGGTTTACACACAGTAGATGTAGCCTTAACAACCAGGTAGGTTGCTATGTGACTAGTGACTAGAGTATCGAAAGATCGCGATCGGTTTCGTAAACATCCTTACAGAAGTTACTCTAGACTATACTAGACATGCACAATTAGTTCAGACGTATAATGTCGCTTTCGCAAAACGTAACAGTGTTTAAATCTCAACGCACAATATTGCACCTGAAAATATCCGAAAATATCAAGAGGGCAGGTATTAAGATTTCTACTTATCCTCCAGATGTATTTCAGGACTACTTTTGTACTAAGTATGCAAATAGTAGAAAGAAGTTATCTGCATTATTGTAGAGTTTATAATGTTCTGCTACTCCCTGTACATCGCGTGACGTCTCTGAACTATAAACCGAGGACTGAACAAAAAGCGAGCAGTTTATTATACAACTAGTTGAGGTCATCAGTAGTTCAGTTTCCTTTATATCCCGTTCAATGGACTAAGTTTACGGACGTGTTACGTATGAGTTTGCTTTGCTTTACATTTGCGTCTCCTCGCGATATTTCGCACTTTCATCGTCTATGCACTTGCCTATGTTACCTAATATAGAATTTAGTTATATGTGGTAGTCAGTATGGTAGTACACTTGTCGGTAGATATGATTTCTGTAAACTTCCTAGACACTTAATTTTATGTAACAAACAAACAACAAAAAAGGAGGCGTTGATTTGATTTCTCTATGTGGCCAATGAAGTATGCAAAAAGTTGTTGCAAGAAACCGCTTATTAGTCACAGTCATCTGCTCCGCGGTGCCATTGATACTGTACTGGACTACATTGTATTTGTCGTGAATATGGATGTGGCTTACATTTCCACCAAGTTTACTATGTCAGTGAGGGAATGTTGTCGAGGGAGAGTGCTACTAGCTGTTGCCTGTTAGCACGGTTCCCATGGGCGTCCTAACTAAGAGCGCAAACAGTTCACGCTCTACCGCGCCAACCGTTGGGTACGCGACGCGTCCTGGTGGTGACGTCAGCAGCGGCGTCGGTGGCTGCGCGCGGGCACGTGGACTCGTACCGCTCGTACTCGCTGACTCGCTGACTCGCCGAGGCCTCGGGCGCATTGAAAGTGAGACCGGGGCGGGGCGGGGGGAGCACCAGTCCACCAGGTCGACGACCCCGCGCATCCAACCGATCCGCACTTGTACAAGACCGACGGTCGCATTGTTTCAACCTTAGACTAGCTCATTAAAACCGGACCCCACGATATTTGAAACAGATACCCATATTCGGGAGCGTAACATAACATGGCGGCTGCTTGCTATTGACAATCGTCGTAACAAAACTTGCCTATTAAAATTCTAAGCGCCAAGTTTAATTGAATGAAATAATTTTGCGTAATTTACTTTTTCTGTGTATTTTTTGCTCGCTCGCTCATCCTACGTGACCGAATACGTTTATGAAGCATTTAGTATTTCTAGTCGACCCGTCTCAACACCTGTCAATATGGCGTGTCTAATGCGGTTAAAGTACTAAGCTTGTACTTGTCCAGTGGGTTTGCTTTCCGCTTTTCTGCCACTGGCAGTTACCATCGCGTTCCACGCACTCACAAGTATGTGTGGTGCCGACTACCGATAATTAATAGGTAATCGTGATGCCAACTGCCAACATGGCGACTGGAGAAATGACTGACAAGTCATTCAAGTTTGTTATTATTTAGTTCATCTTATCTTATAAAAAAATATGCCGTGTGATGCCGGCTTAAAATGCCGCGTGATGCCGGCTTAGAATAGCATAACACCATATCTATTGTGTCACCAATGCACGTAAGATGGATACATTTACTGAACTTGTATAAGGGCTAATATTACGCCAAAAGTCAACATCACCGGTAATAAAATAGTCAAAAATTGGAACTAAAAAAAAACGTCGTCAGCCCACATCCACCCAATGCAGGATAAAAACCTCTTCTTTTTTGCTGGACCCTGTCACATAGTCTATAAATTTATTTATATTTCTAGGAATTTCATGTTCATAGGTGCAAATCTGTAACCAGCATATTCAGAACTATTTCATCAATAAATCATTATTAACTCATAGCCTTCAATGCAATATTAATATTGATTCAGTTCACATCTCTATTAAAGCGTTGTGGGTAGTCCTAGTCGTATTTCTTGCAATTATTGAACGGAAACAGACCGCAGGCTTACACGAAAGAAATGTTCAAAGAAAACCCTACGAACATCCACGGTGAAGGCGTGAAAACTCGTCTCACTTAGTCTGGTCGCGCGCTAATATAATGTAATCTGTGTTCAGAGTATTTGCGCTTTTGTGTTTGTCTTGGACTCGTCGTTATATTGATCCTATCGGGTAATGGCTAGGCATTAAACACATTGATATATTTATGACTGGTTAATGGTCATCAGAAACATTGCATCTCGTTTACCGTTTGGTGTTTGACGACATGTCCAGCCAGCACTAATACTTTGAAAGCGCGCGTCTCATTTGCTCGTGTCATGTTGTAAGAAGATGATGTACCCTCTGAACATTTCTGTCTCTGAGACCGCAGCAGGTGAAGCGAGTATCCGCTGCGTTGGTGCGTGTTTGCGCTTCTGCGACGTCAAGGGCTTTTAGCGGGTCTAATTTGATTCCTACCCATGACCATACTCACATAACCAGGCTGTTCGAACATCTAAACTATTCCAAAAGTGTTCGACTTGCCATAGTAGGCTTTCAGCACGCACTATGCTAATTTCCAGTACTGATACTTCGGCCACCTTAAAAGCGCGCGTAATTTTTTTTGTGTAGCGGGCATAACGTAACCAGGCTGTTCAAATACTTCAACATGTACCATGCAATACCTAACCTACAAACTTGAGCCTAAACATGTGAAACGAAACCTAAACAGAAAAGCATAGGAGGGCACACAATTGGCTAATTTTTAACAAACTAATTTAAAAATGTATAGTAAAAAGGAAAAGGGTGATATTTTCGTTTCGACGCGCATATTTTTATCGAATAATTCATACTAAAAATAACCTTTTACTTTGTAACTTTTATCTTACTACGTAGGTAGGTATATCTTGAATCAATGTTTAGCGGGACCGTCTAGTTTTTGAAGTTACATCGAAAGATTTAACATTGTATAATCAGAACTTGTAGAACTTAGCTAGATAACTAATGTCGTGGCATCGCACCGTGCAAGCAAACAACGTGAAATTATTATATGAATTTTACATCATGCAGTTGCAGCTAAGACAATATTGGTTGACTATAGTCTACGTACCGTTTACTTACTGGAATTAACCTTCTTAAATAGACTGCATTTCTTATTTGTACATATTTGTTTTCAAGTTATTGATGCTTAATGCTAATTGTAAATTAGCGTAGAAATTCATTTCATACACATACTGCAGACAGACAGAATGTGCCTTGATGGCACTTGACTACTAATACCATCTAATTGGTCCAAAAATAAGACAGTTCCGTGTTTCGGAGGGCACGTTCAACCGTCGGTTCCGATTGCTGTCTATGGTTTTTAGACGGCGGTTGTTACACAACCACTTCAGAGGTCTGCTACTTGTTGTAGGCTAAAACTCTTGATACCAGGGTTCATCGGCTCGTTGAACGATTCGATGTCCCATACGAAACAGAGACCTACCTACGTACCTATTCACACAGCATATTTGCTGACTAATCCTACTTTTATGGGGTTTGTTATTCTTTCTCGTTACATATATCTAAATTGACTTATTGTAAGAATATTTATCGCACTTGGCGAATATTGTAAGATGCACGGTCATGATAGTGATATTCTTAGGGCCTTTTTCCACACATGAGACTTGACCATCGCGACGCGTGAAACCAGCGTCTCGTGTCGCACGTGTGAAGACAAAGCCTTAGAATAGTTGCAGCATACCTAGATAGTTCACATCTTCGTAACAATGTTGCCACATCATAAGCTTAGCTATGGAGTTTAACTTAGTACTGACCTACGAGACTAGGTCTACGGTGGAGAAGTAAGAGTCACATCTTCAACTCCAAGTTGTGTACTCAAACTACTAGCTCCGTGTTGTCAGGTCAATTTGAGGTGCTAGGCCAACTATCCAGCTGCTCATTTGCTCAAGTGTTTACACACTTAGCCCCGTGATCTCTTAAAGTGCTGATTTGAAATAATCTATGTAAGATCTACATCAAATACTAGATATATGTAGAGCCTTTTCATGTTCCCATTGCACGTTAGGCGCTATGTTCACACATAAGACGTGAGACGTCAGAAGACTCGTTATGTCTTACGTCTCATGTGTGAACGAAAATAGAGCCGAAAATGTATGAAACAAAAGATACGCCGTCTGATACACGCCATTTTCGTCTCGTCTCTCGTTTTTGAAGATAGTTGTACGGACATCATAGTGATATTCTTAGGGCTTGTTTCGACACATGAGGCGTAAGAAATGAGGCTTGAGACACCGCGACGCACGTCTCACGTGTGAAAACAGCGCCATAAAATAGTTACAGCATACCTAGATAGTTTACATCTTCGTAACAATATTGCCACATTATATGCCTAGCTATGGACTTCAGTACTGACCTATGAGACTAGGTCTACGGTGGAGAAGTGAAAGTCACATCTCCAACTCCAAGTTGTGTACTCAAACTACTAACTCCGTCTTGTCAGGTCAATTTGAGGTGCTAGGCCAACTATCCAGCTGCTCAAGTGTTTACACACTTAGCCCCGTGCTCATAAAGTGCTTATTTGAGATAATCTATGTACATCAAATATAGAGCCTTTTCATGCTTCCCATCGCACGTTAGGCGCTTATCTTATGCGTCTCACGTCTTATGTATGTTATCTTGAGATGCGAGACGTCAGAAGACTCATCATGTCTTACGTCTCATGTGTGAAGGAAGATTGGGCCTAAAATAAGAGACGTCAACGACAGACGTCATCTTCCTCTCACCTCCTCAGAGTCCCCTCGCCTGTGGGGATGGGGGGAGGGGGGCAAAGTTTATTTTTTCCGAGCTGAACTTGAGGACTCCTGACTCCTTAAGTAAATGTGACTCGAGAAATTGAGTATCATTTTCGAATATATCAAAGACGGAGTATTCATTTCTGGAACGCTCTTTGGTACATTTCATACAAAAATATAAAAATATTAAGTGAAATAAGAAAAAAATATGTTTCGTTTTCATTCAAACGCTGTTTTCTTCATGACCTTGAGACATATTTACTAGATAATAACACATACTCAAAGACATACTCACCTGAATTTTAAAGCCATATTTTATTTTCGAAAATATTAGAAAATACCTAGCCTACAGAAGCCTAAATATTTTACAAAGTTATGTTTGTAGCTGGAAAAATTTCAAATTCATAGATTTTGTATGCAAAAATAAGATTACCAACCGCAAACGTATATTTCTCAATTGTCGCTAAACCATTCCAGATAGGGAAATGCCCTCGTAGGAAATGTTGTTTATACTGAAGAGTTGTTTATGCTGATATATAGAAATTGAAGATCTGGAGTACTTGATGTGGAACATCAACAGCCCAGCTAAACTATTCGAGATACTGTAATGTCTTCTTAAACATCAAGTACTCCAGATCCTCAATTTCTTTATTCCAACAAAAACTACCCTTCAGTATAAACAACATTCCCCATGAGGGCATTTCTCTATCTGGAATGGTTTAGCGACAATTGAGAAATATAAGTTTGCGGTTGGTAATCTTATTTTTGCATACAAAATCTATGAACTTGAAATTTTTCCAGCTACAAACATAACTTTGTAAAAATATTTAGGCGTCCGTAGGCTAGGTATTTTCTAATATTTTCGAAAATAAAATATGGTTTTATAATTAGGGTGAGTATGTCTTCGAGTATGTGTTATTATCTAATAAATATGTCTCAAGGTCATGAAGAAAACAGAGTTTGAATGAGAATAAAACATTTTTTTTCCAATTTCATTTAATATATTTATATTTTTGTATGAAATGTACCAAAAAGCGTCCCAGAAATGAATACTCCGTCCTTGGTTTATTCGAAAACGATACTCAATTTCTCGTGTCACATTTACTTAAGGAGTCAGAAGTCCTCAAGTTCAGCTCGGAAAAAATAAACTTGCCTCCCCCCACCCCCACAGGCGTGATTGAAGTGTTGTCTCTGCGGATTTCCTTTGAAGACTACCTAACAAACAACAGCCAATAGCAAGTTTGAAAAAATATTCTATCACATGGTAGTTATGGCTAATTCAGAGCTGGAAGTCACCTTCAAAAATTGATGGGTTTCCCAGAAGCATAACTCGAAAAGTATAAGTCCTATCAACATCTACCCAAGAACAATTATGTAGACAATTTTATAAGGAATATTTCTCACCTTGACAAATTTCTCCTATCTTTAATCGTTTCCGAGAAAAATAAAGATAACTGAAATTTGGGACATAAAAGGGGGGGTAAAGGGGGGAAGCAGGGGGGGTCCAACTTGCTTCCCTTCTTTTCCTGAAGCTTACACATGTAAGCTACACACATGCCAAGTTTCATGATTTCTGCCAGATGGGACCATACCTCCATACAAACTGCCAATTAAGAACTCGGACTACATCATAAGCTTAGCTATGGAGTTTAACTTAGTACTGACCTACGCGACTAGGTCTACGGTGGAGAAGTGAAAGTCACATCTCCAACTCCAAGTTGTGTACTCAAACTACTAACTCCGTCTCGTCAGGTCAATTTGAGGTGCTTGGCCAACTATCCAGCGTGTGAAGACAGCACCTTAGAATAGTTACAGCATACTCAGATAGTTCACATCTTCGTAACTATATTGCCACATCATAAGCTTAGCTATGGAGTTTAACTTAGTACTGACCTACGAGACTAGGTCTACGGTGGAGAAGTGAAAGTCACATCTTCAACTCCAAGTTGTGTACTCAAACTACTAACTCCGTCTTGTCAGGTCAATCTGAGGTGCTAGGCCAACTATCCAGCTGCTCGCTCAAGTGTTTACACACTTAGCCCCGTGATCTCTTAAAGTGCTTATTTGAAATAATCTATTGAGGTCTACATCAAATATAAAGCCTTTTCATGCTTCACATTGCACGTTAGACGCTTTACATATGCGACGTGAGACATCGCCACGCACGTCTCATGTGTGAAGACAGCGCCTTGGATAGTTGCAGCATACCTACATAGTTCACATCTTCGTAACAATATTGCCACGTCATAAGCTTAGCTATTGAGTTTAACTCTGTGAACTGACCTACGCGACTAGGTCTACTGTGGAGAAGTGAAAGTCACATCTTCAACTCAAACTACTAACTCCGTGTTGTCAGGTCAATTTGAGGTGCTAGGCCAACTATCCAGCGTGTGAAGACAGCGCCTTAGAATAGTTACAGCATACCTAGATAGTTTACATCTTCGTAACAATATTGCCACATCATAAGCTTAGCTATGGAGTTTAACTTAGTACTGACCTACGAGACTAGGTCTACGGTGGAGAAGTGAAAGTCACATCTTCAACTCCAAGTTGTGTACTCAAACTACTAACTCCGTCTTGTCAGGTCAATTTGAGGTGCTAGGCCAACTATCCAGCTGCTCAAGTGTTTACACACTTAGCCCCGTGATCTCTTAAAGTCTCGGCTTAAAGTGCTTTTGAAATAATCTATGTAAGGTCTATATCAAATATAGATCCTTTTATGCTTCCCATTGCACGTTAGGTGCTATCTTCACACATGAGACGCCAGACGCAAGTCGTCAGAAGACTTATATCATGTCTTACTTGTCATGTATGAAAGAAGATAGGATAGGGCCTAAAATGCATGAAAAGAAAGATACGCCGTCTACACAAGTGAGAACGAGGATCACTTGTCTGACAAACGTTATCTTCGTCTCACCTCTCATGTGTGAAGATAGCGCCTTATATGGAAATGGTTTTGTTTGAGCGTTGCAATGTCTCACGTCTTACATGTAAAGATTGGGCCTTGTATTAGGCATGCTCATCATCAATTTACCTAATATCGTATCCCGTGTGCTTAAAAACCTATGCTTCTTAAAAACTCTGTAATAGTTTCGTAGCTCATTTTATGCTGGTTACCTATAGAGAAGATTTGTGGCTTCCAGTGTGTAAACTGAGCCTCTCGTAACTCAAGGAACGCTGGACGCTGAGATTTTGTCTATATACCTAACCAGTACAAGCTTCTTCTTCTTCGAGATGGACACGGAGTCGTCCAACGACCCGATGATCCGTGGGGTCAGAGTTTTACTACAAGTAGCAGGCGTCTGATATGGTTGACTAGTATATACTGACTTATAATCACGAAATGATTCAGTAGGGCCACTACATTTACTTTGCGCTGACCTCTCTGGCCTGACTACACCTACAAGTATTCGCATGTGTGCTATATATTTTTTTCTGCTCGGCGACTATTAATTATTGGCTCATGTCGTGATAAAAGCTGACCGCTCAAGTAGGTATTGCGTTTTAGCGTCAAGGCCGACGGTTTGAGGCTCTGCAGGTGCTACCACTGCCAGGTAGCGCAGACTCGTCTTATGTACCTACAACAATTAATAAATATGCTTCTATGATTATATAGTAATGCTACTTGATATTTATAAGCTCCTATATATATTTTACGGGGATGCTCTACTCGTGATTTCATTAATTTTATGTTACTAAGAAAAGTTGTTCAGTTTCACGAGTAGAACACACCCTGTAAATATTTGCACTGAATTTAATAGGAGCTTATTGTATAGTAGTGCTACTTGACGTTTATAGAGTTATTCTTCTTCGTGTCAATGGCTCAAATTACTTAGAGGACGACCCCGTAGAGTATATTGATGATTAATTGAATTGATGCCGGTTTACAATAGCATCACCCCAATTCTACCCGTGGGTGTTGTGAAATGCGTGTAAGAGATTAATTCGTCCAGGGAATGGCCACCAGCGTTCCCTCTTCCTGTGAATACGATTTCTTTCACAACGGTAACCAGTTCCCTTTCCAAGTCTGACCAGTATGGCAAATTACTCCCAATTCGGGTAGGCCCATGTCCAGCAGTGAACTGTTGTGTGTGGCTGTTGAAGCAGATTAAATTGGTCTGGTCATATAGTCCATTCAAAATCATAATGTCATGACCAGCCTAAGCGGGAGGCCAAGTTCGCTGATCGCGTAGTATCTAAGTATTACGACCAGCGTAACTTGGCGTCCCGCTTAGGCTGGTCATCTCATTTCATGACACTATGGTTGCGAATGGACTTTACCGAATCTCGATTGCTGTATGTGACATTGTTTATTCACATGGTTGGTTGTAGTCCTGAGTGACACACACTGTATAAAATCAATATTCCGCAATAGAAAACACCAATTATTTATACTGGCATGGAAAAACAGACAGCTGCATTTGTATTTCTTGTAATTTTCTCCAGAACTATTCATTATGCAATAGGACGGCACCACTGAATACATAACGCGGCAGTGAGTACAAACCTAGGTACATACTGTTGTGTTTTCTAGGGCAGTAATTTGCCAATCAAACATACAATATCCTGGTAGTAAGTGAGTGCATGCAGTACCTATTTGAAAAGTGTCACAAACATTTTTTTAAATGTCTTGGTACAATAAAGTGATTACATACATACATATTACATACGTACATATTCTGTCCGAAGTCTGGTACAGTCGAGCTCGTCTCCGGTTAAACACTGGAAGTGCTATTGTAACTCTCAATGAAAGTGGCATAAACATGATATACTTTATGGTGAAGTATGCAACGCAAGCTAGACTAACCGAAGCACTCTGCCGACCTTTTAAAAGACTGATATTTGATGATAATTTGTTACTTTACTTAATATTGATGATGAATAATCTGCTAAGAAGGGCTACCGCTAGTCTCTACATGTATGTGTTATGATAATGAAAGGTAAATAAGCAGTTGATCACACACATAGAAAAAACACAATGCTTTTGGTATTTTGCTATCTTGATATGTTGACCCTACATTTTTTTTGTTATAATATAGAATTAATATGGCAGATTAACTTGCCATATTAGAGATAGTATATTACGTGCCATAGATATTCTTGGTGCTATATAAACTCTGATAACAGAGTTGATGACTCAAGTAGGATATACGTTACGGGTAACCATACAGGCACGAGTAAAAAATATGATTAAGAAGGGGTTTGCTATAATATGCTGGCGCGGGGGTGCGCAATATTAGGAAGGGGGGAGTTCCTACTCAGCATTTTATACTGACTATAAACTAGGGAAATAAGATTTATTGAAATCCAGCGTCTCCTGACCAGTATTATCCATAAGGTCACACAGTACGAGCTTCTTATCTCAACAAACTTTGAAGGCTTTGAAACGCTCTTTCTCAGAAACTTGCAGAGAAACACCGTTATGTCTTAGAAGTGTAGTGCAATGAATATGTATAATTAGAACACATTACCAGCCAGTTCGCATTCTTTGTAACTCCTGACACGCGTAACTGTATGTGTTCAGTTCTAATCACCAGGTAGGTTCTAGTCGTCAGAGTCGTCACGTCATCTTTGAGGTTTGTGGAAAGGTGTAGTGCTGACGGCTTACTTATAATTTCTAGTTATTTCTTCCAAGCTTGCACTCGAAGACCATCTATTGGGTAAAAAAAGATTGAAGAAAGTCAGATGTCGTTGTGTTTGGTTGATAGTTGATAGGTACAGCTGTACCTCACCTTACGCTAGTGTAACACCCACACGTCTCGGTTATTAGAAAGCAACCTGCTGCTTAGCTAAATAACGTCATTACCTCATGGTATGAGATGCCCTTCCCGAGGTAACATGAAACAGTTTTTACCCCGCGAGGTTTTGCTGGTAGCTATCCTCATTTATTATTCAGTCATCTCTACTCCCTGACTTATATGAATTCACCAAGTAGCCTGCAACCCCTAGGAAAACGTACGTACACAATATAGGAAACAGATTGTCGCCCCAGCGCAAAAGTCGAGATTTTATCTCATTCTCCGCAGCGAAAAACTTCCAAAGCAATCACTTTCCACATCCCATTATTCCCTTTAATAAGTTTCTTATCACTTTGTCATAGGGTTGTGTCTGTCGCGGTCTAGCTGCGGCTTAGTACCTTGTTATAGTGAGCTCGGTGTTGTCATTAGAGGGCGTGAATATTTAAGTAGAGACGGTTCCCGAGTCCCGATCCCGCTTGGGTTATGGCACCGTTGGGATTACCTTCTCATTGAATTAATTCTGTTTGCTGATGAAAAAGGCGCCACTGAATGCCGCTTTTGGAGATTGGAAAAAGTGTGAGCGAGCGGAATCGTAAATAGTTCCTTACTTGAACGCCTTTAGATACTTATCTGATTGTATTTTGCTAGTATCTCTGCAGTAGTAGATGTGTTTCTTCTATTCATTGTAGGTTGTGTGATTATGTTTTTCTGTTCAGAAGCTTATGCACGCAGGTTCGCGGTAGTAAGATTTCGAAAAATTACGCCTCAGACGATTCTTTTAGTTCAAGTGAATGAATTTCCAATCGATTAAGTTCATATTAAAGGTGACCTCAGATACTTGTTCGGTAATATTATGAGGAGCCGTTAAGGCCCATAAACACTTCAGATAGTGGTTTATGGTGACTGTTACTATCGCCGAGGAATGAATGAATATTGCTTAGTCAAGCTGACTTCACACGTTACTACTACGTTATAAGTATTTGCTGACGTTGGGTAGTCAGTGTCGTAGTGTTCGTCTTATCTAAGCGTTCGTAGCAAAAAAGAAAGGATTTACATATGGTTTGGTATAAATTGTTAAAGTTGCATCAGAAACATCTCGAATGTTGAAGAACGCTAGCCCACATGAATCGTGGAGATTTTCGATTCCATTGTTCGACTCGCAATTTGCGTTACGTAATCAAGAGGGGTCATTCGGCCCGCGCCCAAAAGTCGCACCCGCGAAGTGGAGAACAGTCATATCCTATCGATTTGTTAAGATGGCGTGCGCGGGGGGTGAGGCAGGGGGGTGCGGTGGGGCGCGGGTGGCCGCAGCCTCTCGGCGCAGCGTGCAGCGTCGCTTGCACCTGCCTGCGAGCGCCGCCGCCGCCGCCGCCGTGCCGCCGGTAACCGCGGCCTGGCGTACTGGCGGCGTGGCGACACACTAGCGACATGGCATGGCACCCCTACGATACTACACGACACGAGTCGTACACTGCCGACCACGTGAATGGATGAATGGTCATGTTTTTAGGGTTTCGTAGTCTACTAGAAACCCTTATAGTTTCGTCATGTCTGTCTGTCTGTCTGTCTGTCTGTCTGTATGCCGCGCTCTCATATCTTCGTCAGTTTTAGAGCTATCGACATGAAATTTGGTGAGAAGATAGATCGTGTTGACCCAAATATAGAAATGTTAAGAAAAAAATATTTTAAATTTTTTTTGGACCCCCTCCCATACAAGTGAAAGGGGGGCAAAATTTTTTTTTTCTTCTGTGATATTGAGTAGGGTATCGTTGAATAGGTATTTTAAAATTAAGGTGAGGTTTCTTTGAAACAAAGTCAGCAAAATGTTTCTGTCACGAGATATTTGCTTTTAAAAAGGGCGTTTTTGACCCATAATTTGTTCCAGCTGTAACTTCTAAAGTATAAACGCTAAAAATTTGAAATAAATATGGAATATAGCTTACAATCTGAAGTTACAATGAAAACTATAACGGATATTGTACTCTTAAAGGTTTCAGAAAAAATTGAGTTTTTCTATTTGCTGTTGGTTATCATACTGCTGCTAACAAACCAGCAACAAATTAAGTTTGTAATGCTGAAAAACCTGATATTTAAACGTTGACTACGAAACCCTATTTGTGGGCGTGTCTGACACGCTCTTGGCCGGTTTTTTTCACGTCAGACACACGTGTTGCATACTTGTCTATGTAGCTATGAGAACACATGATATGGCGATACACAAATAGAATATTTTGATTTAGAATGTTATAATTTTAGCTGGCCAACGTCTATAAATGGTTTCATGCCAGTGAAAGACGATCTCTTTCTGTTTTTTCATGGTTTAACCATGCATATAAAGTTATCCCTTACTGGTGCACAATTCTACATCAAAACGATGCATCTTTATCAAAACTGTAAGACATTCCTGCACTCTTCTCCGGAGTTCAGCGCTTTCTCATCCGCAAAAAGACGAATGATGCGTCAACGAAATGTGAAGAAAACTGCCTTTACATTGCACATATTCTCTCTTTACTATTTTGTTACCGTAGGTCGGGTATACACTCGACGGGCGGGCGGGCAGTTTTCACTGGGCGGCAGTGTACGCGCGGCGGGATCCTCGAGCGCCCTCGATGGCTCCCGGCCGGCTCCGGTGACCGCGGCGCAGTCCAAGGTCGCAGACGAGCCCTGGCCCACTAACTTTTTTCCTTCACTTGCTCTTTCTCGATTAACGAACGACTTTCATTAACTTTCTCTTATAATAATCGGTATTGGGACAAACTAGCAACACGGTGTAATAACGGGAATGCGATATAACAGAAAAATTACCTGCTCTTTCCTCTGCAGCCGACTCCGGCCAATTGCGGGGTGCAGTTCAGAATCGCAAACTAGCTCTGCCCTGCCCCACTAATAGTGTTACTCGGACGGTCGGTTTCAGTGGGCGGCAGTGTACGAGCGGGCGGATCCTGAGCGCCCTCCACTCCGGTGACCGCGGCGCAGTGCAAGGTCGCAGACGAGCCCTGGCCCACTGACTTTTTCTTCACTCGCTCTTTTTCGATTAACGAATGACTTTCATTAACATCCCGTGTTAGTATCGAAGCAGAGCATACACAGGAATATTGCATTCCGATGACCAAGGTCGCAGATAAGTCCTGGCTCACTTTGTTCCTTCACTTGCTATTTTTCGAGCGTCCGATTTCACTGGGCGCCAGTGTACTCGCGGCGGGATCCTCGAGCGCCCTCGAAGTATCCCGGCCGACTCCGATGACCGCGGCGCAGTCCAAGGTCGCAGACGAGCTCTGGCCCACTAACTTTTTTTCTCCACTTGTTCTTTCTCGATTAACGAACGACTTTCATTAACTTTCTCTTATCATTATCGATATTGGAACA
This sequence comes from Phthorimaea operculella, assembly GCA_024500475.1. Lineage (NCBI taxonomy): Eukaryota > Metazoa > Arthropoda > Insecta > Lepidoptera > Gelechiidae > Phthorimaea > Phthorimaea operculella. The sequence goes on from JANFCV010000112.1 coordinate 398,929, forward strand.
AAGTAGCAAGACGGTGTAATAACAGGAATACCTATGCGATATAACAGGAAAATAACTTGCTCTTTCCCGTGCAACCGACTCCGGCCAACCGCGGGGTGCAGTGCAAGGTCGCAGACGAGCCCTGGCCCACTGACTTTGCTCCTTCATACTTCCTATTTCAGTGGTGGTCCGGTTTCAGTGGGCGGCAGTGTACAAGCGGGCGGATCCTGAGCGCCCTCCACTCCGGTGACCGCGGCGCAGTGCAAGGTCGCAGACGAGCCCTGGCCCACTAACTTTGTTCCTTCATACTTGCTATTTCACTGGTGGTCCGGTTTCAGTGGGCGGCAGTGTACGAGCGGGCGGATCCTGAGCGCCCTCCACTCCGGTGACCGCGGCGCAGTGCAAGGTCGCAGACGAGCCCTGGCCCACTGACTTTCTTCCCTTACTTGCTCTTTCTCGATATACGAACGACTTTCATTATCCTTGTGGTATCGCAACTTACTATAAAGACGTTGTAAAATAAGGGATAGGTGACTTACTGTATCTCGGTGTGCTCAGTCGGTTTCAGTGGGCGGCAGTGTAAGAGCGGGCGGATCCTGAGCGCCCTCCACTCCGGTGACCGCGGCGCAGTGCAAGGTCGCAGACGAGCCCTGGCCCACTGACTTTTTCCTTTACTTGCTCTTTCTCAAAACGAACGACTTTCATTAACTTTCTCTTATTATTATCGATATCGTAGGAATGTATTTAGCTAGACGGTAACTATATCTCTAAGTCATACATAAGTTTTTTGTAGCTCTAAGCAGAGGCAAACTTAAAGACAATCTCTCTGGCCGCAAATATACTGCGGCTTTATCCTTATGATCCTTGTCAGGCTGAATCTGTATTATGTGGGTTGCTGTCATATGCTTTGGCGGTGGTCTGCAGATGCTTTGAAAGAATAAACATCATCTAAACATCTATGATCCTCCTATAATACTCTTCGAATCTTTTTTTTCTGACTGCCGATTGTTTCCATCTGAGTTCTACTATGTAGAGTCTACATCATGTTACTCGTAATTTAATTGCTTAGCCAATACGTCACACATAATTATTGCCAAGTGTATGATTCAGCAATCTACTCTGCAAGTCAAATTAAGTAGGTGTTACGAAATTTTCTCTCGACGTTTAATCTTCGGTTATTTTCCATGAAATTGTGTATGATTGTGTGTTACAGCTACATTGTAAAAAGAATGGTATACGTACCTATGCATGATATTAGTCCTTCTTCTTGTCGATTCAGTGGCGATTTTGTCAACTATTGGGTGCATTCTCTGTACCTTCAGCGCAATCTAGCTTTGCTGGACGAGATCCGTTTTCAGTATGTAACTGAAAATGACCGGTATTGCAATTGAAATAAAATTGGTATTGGTCTGGTGGCGAACGGCTCGCGTACACCAGTTCGTGTATTCCAACTTAGGTCTTTGTTAGAATGAAATAACAATTTAATCGTTCTTCAATAAAAAGCTTTACATGCTCTAATACATTAGACTCAGAAACACCCGCCACCCAGATCAATAAATGAACTTGTTACCAACCAGCAACTGCAGTAACGTAGACCTATTATAAAACTTATGGTGGATATGCTTTCTTCCACTCTATTAACATTTTATTTGATTACTGGTCTGTATCATCAATTACCATCATATGCTTCCATTTCTCATGTAAAAAGATTGCGTTATTGTTTTATAAGGAATGTCTCATTTATCTACGGCGTGCTAGAATAACGTGCAACCTCGTGAAACTTGCAGTTTCCGTAGATCACCAAGACCGATATGAGTCGATCTCTCCTAGGATATATTTCTTTGTGTTGCCTAAAAATCCTGTCGATCCAATGCATTCACGATCTGCTATTTATTGCGTTAAGGTTCAAATAAACTTCGGACTACACGTCGTTGCAGTAGATCTTGTCGTCAAGAACTGTCGTCGTAAGTGACGTCTGCTGGAGAGGTTCAGTCTTTGTTGTTGTGCGTAAAATATCGCGAAGAAGGATGGCAAGGTCGAACGCGACTTGCAGGATATCATCACTGTATTTAAAGAGAATTGAATTGAATTTTCATGCAAATCTTAACAAACCATTCGTGTCGTCCTACACACTGCAACGACGTGCGGTCGAAAGTTCCTTTACAGCAACAACAGTCCACTACTGGACAAGGGCTTCCCCTTCTTCGGGGTATTGCCATACTCACCACGCTTGGCAGGCGGATTGGCAATCGCAGTGCAAGATGTTTTATTCACAAGGAACGCTGCTGCCCACACCCTGGATAATTAACCCTTAGTTGCTTTTTAATCCAATTGGGGTGTTGCTATTCTAAGCCGGCATCACACGACAAAACTTAACGCGTAATTTTTAAAGACTTGATGGTACTTTTACACCCTTGTAACTGAATGTTTTGTGTTGCAGTGGCCCAGTCAGAAGACTCACCAGTGGCTATGAAACTCAAGAAAATATGCCTTAAAACGCCGGTGGGCGAGGAACAGGCGGCACAAGCGGTCCTCGATCCGGCGTTAGGTAAGTCAAACATACTAGTTTATATTTTAAGGCCGTAGCTCCACACATGAGACTGACGTGAGATATGGGACTTGAGACATGAGACGTCCGACATCACGACGCTTGAAACTGCTTTCATATTAAATGTATGAAACAGAAGAGACAAAGCTACACACGTGAGACGCGCGTCGCGACATCGCGATGCTTGAAACCGTTTCAATATGAAATGTATGAAACAGAAGAGACAAAGCTACATACGTTAGATGCGCGTCACACGACGGCTGACGACCAAATTGTCTGAGAGATGTCATCTTACGTCTCAAATCTACTCCTTGGAACTTGCGCCTAAAGCGTTGTTAGTTTTAAACCTACCAATATTCAGGAACTCACTTAGGTTTTTACTTCTTACAATAACCTTTTCCATTCCATTGACGAAGATTGACAATAATGGAAGAAGAAGGAGGCCTCACTATACACAAGAAATCTCTTCTTGACTGGTTATCTTTTAACTGGTTGTCTGGTTATCTTTTACATTCACAGTCCCAATTTTTTCACCCATAGCACAGCCCATAGTAAGATTTTCGGGTTCAGTGGATGAGTCGGCTTCTTTGTGGAGTGACATAAACAACAAGTTAGAATGTGGGATGAAGTAGTTCCCGTATAACTTATACTAAGTAGAGCGTCAGAAAACAAGTTTTTTGCACAACGAGCTTTGACCTAGGTAGGTTTTCCGGTACCGTAATAGGTACTGGGCTGCCTGTCGTATGGCTTAGTCTTTGAAACTTTTATAACAACTTCAGGAAGTGGAATAACGAAACACTTTAAAATGTTATTCATTTCAAATGAGATCGAATTCACTTAGTCGCAGTCCGGTTTATATTTAATGCATAGAAACAGTCGCTGGCTTGTGGTTATATTTCATAAGCCGCCGTGTTATACGTAGTAATTATATTACATAGCTCTTGAGTAAAAACGGTATCACACTCATTACGTATGCGACAAGTGCTATGTACGGTGGTTCTACATCTATGCATTTGCAGCGGATCAATATCGCACAAAGTGCCACCAAGTTTTCACCACTCTCGTGGATCGTGATACACCGGTTTAGAGTTAGGTGCCTTTCTTGTGCAATAAATTGCGGAAAACACTTACGAAATTATAATTAGAAGAAACTATCAGCCGTGTGGTGCCGGCTTAGAATCGCATCACCCCATATCTTTCCCGTGGTTGTCGTAAGAACCGAATAAGGGATTTGAGAGTTTATGTGTATTGCTATTTTAGGCGCCTCTATAGAGATACACATTATTTTGAATGACTTTCAAACTTGTCAGGCGTGGTGTAAATTGGCCATTATTAGCGGCCGTTAACACTCTGCCTACCCGGCATGGGAAATAAGCGTGATATATGTGTTTAGTTTTCGTATAAAATGGGCGCGCGGTGCTGGCAACACTGCCCTGTCATTCACGTCCTCTGCCGTCGCTCGCTTGGTTGATGCGAATTGTAATTATAAATGGTGTAATTTAGTGTGCTTTCGGTGTTCTCGTGTGGTTTTCCCTGTTCGGTGGGGAAGAGAACCAAGTGTATTTGGTTCCGGCGCTTTGATTGTCAGTCGGTTCGATAACCACGCGGCCGTCGGAAAAAAATAACCTTACTTTTAGTCACCCGCGCGTATGTATTTATCTATGTACCTGTCTTGTGTAATACATAAATGGCGGAAACCGCTTACGAAATTATAATTGGAAGAAACCACCAGAGTTCTCCTTTGATATTTCTGCAAATATCACCAGCGGTCGAAGCGATGATTGAATTGTGCTTTTATTTCCCATCACACTACGCATTGCCGGCATGATGTCATCAATTTAATTGTGGCTACCACTTCATTACCTATATATCTACCTAACTATAAAAACCGCCGGTTATTTCTGTCTTCAACCTGAACGAGCTTGCCTATACAACACGCAACGTATCGATCGACGGTTTACGGTGTCGTTATCGTTTTATGTAAAACTGTTAATGTCTTCAATGTCAAGATCGGTTTTAACAGTCGTTTTCAGTGGTTTCGTTTTACGGTCTTTGAGAATTCGCCGCTCCAGCCGGGTGCCGGGTGCCGGGTGCCGGTCTGCGGCAGCACTCGGTGTGCGTGACGCGTTACATCACATTTCTCATCGGCCACACATGCACAAGTACATACGTACCTATAGCACTGGCTGGCCGCGTATCTACAGCTATACGTAGAGGGTACGCATTCGTGCACAGGTCGTTAATGGTGAACGTGGATCTGTTGTGTTGTGTGGTACGCGGGTGGAATAACCTATAATTAGATGCGCTTACACCAATCCTCAGCCGTGGAACTCGTAGATGTCTCGTTCGCTCAACATCCGCTCAAATATTTGATGCAAAACATTCTCACCGGATCGTGTTCGTTGCTCTACTTTGATGCTCTAATTAGGTGTAGTACCTATTGACTCTTGAGATCAAAAAAATGCCGAATCATCCAGTGATTTAAAACGCTCATTTTGTGCTGAGTCTGCTGAGTATACGTAATCCATAGGTACGTCCAATTCGAATGCCTTTATGTCGATTCAAGACTTCGTCCAAATAAAAGCAATTTTCCCGATGACTGAACATGCTTGTGAAATTCGACGATGCAGTGTTTTGGGCTTCGAAATTCTAATCTAGCTCGGGGCTGGGGCCTAACAAACCGAATCGTACATAAAGTTGTATCATCTAGCTTATGTAGAACAAATTGGACCTGGCAAGGGGAGGTATGGGGGCGGGAGTTTGGGGGTGGTTCTCGCGTATCAGCGTGATAAGTGACGACTATTCGTCAATGTGTTGCATTGCCGAGGTGGGCGTGTGAGCCGCCGCTGTGTGCCGGACAAAAGCAATGCAGTTTCGGCAACGGCGGCGACGCTAGGCTCCATGCCACAGTCTGTGTAAATCAGTAGGTACAAGCCACATGCTCTTGGCAAATGTATAAGGAATTGGTTGTAGGTAGGTATGTGGATGACTTGATGATGGTTGGTGTTCAACATCAAAAATGATGCAGCAGTCAAAATGATTTGAAAGTTTGAACACATTATACTGATGATGATGATGAGATGGGGCTCGGGGAAGACATGTGGCAGTGACCATAAATCAATTGGTATTAATGGAGGCAGATGATGATGATGGTGGTGATGACTCGAGTTGGTCTACTGTCGGCTCGTATCCTGTGGCGCGCGTAGACGCCGGCCGGCCGGTGTTCCTCGGGCGTGCCGGCGTGCGTGGCGCTGCATGCAGCTCTCCTCCATGGCCGGTAATTTGATTGGGCCCGAGCTGTCACCTATGCGCCGCAGTCGCCCGGCCGTCGCTCGCCGGCTATCGATTAGAGCCCCCGTCCCCTGCCCCCGCGCCGCCCGCGAACCGGATCTCGTCACGCCGCCATTGTGTACCCGCGACGCTTAAACGCATTCGTTTCTCCCGATGCGAAAACGACGCATTCCTTCCGCGCGCCCGCCCCTCGCCGGCCCGGCGGCCGCGGCCGCGCTCCCGACCCTCTCATTACACTTTTACCACATCACCACGCCGCCGCGGCCGCCGACGCGCTACCATACCACCACGCCACGGCGCGGCATCCTGACCCACGACCGCCACCAGCCCGCACTAAAACCACCACTTAATAAACTGTCCATATTCAATAACCGCCAGCAGATTCCTGCCTGACCCGCTGCGAGAGCTTTAAACTTTTTATGATGCAACTATTCCTAACAACCCAATCTCACCTCTCTCCCTTAGCGCACAGAGCTGAGAATAAAACGCTTTTGCATACGACAAGTAAATGATAACTTCAACGATTTCGCAAACATTGCTTATGAAGTCATATCGCCATTTACTTGATGCAAAATTGCAACGAAATCGGCTCGAAGTAGGCTGCAACTGCAACTGCAAGGTACTTTAGGAATACTGTTGTTGCTCCCTCTCGTGCAGATTACAGTTTGCATGATAGGTACATGCGCTTCTAAGATAATTTCAAGTAATTCATTGTAGTTTTCAACTCATTTTCCCGCGGGTAAGAGGTATTTTCCCAGCATTTTCTATACATAAAAAGCAATACAAAAAAATCTATACATCAAAATTCGTTGCGTAGTTTAGTTTAGAACGGACAGAGGCAAAAAGCGATCCCTAGTGATAAAAGATTTATTAATACTTTTTTTGGAAAACTTGCAAATTCTTCCTCCGCAACGCAGGCAAGATTTAAACCTGCGACTTTCGGCATCAGTACTGCTGACGCCTTTACCAACTGGGCTACCCTACCACATTATTAATACTTCTTGCAAAAAGAGAGTCGCTTATCGGTCCGCGTGCTCACACATCTACTGCACAATTCTTTTCGTTCGTAAATGTTATCGTGGCATAGTCGTTATACCTACGTATGTTACGTTACTTACTTGGTTAGACTAGGCTCCTTGGTAGACCTTTTCATTCCAATAGGCTATACTGAGTTAGCACAACACACCAATAAAATACACTCACTCTAGCTAGAACCTTCAGACAACTCCGCGTGACCTTTGAAGTTAAGACCGCATTCAATTTTTTCTAGCAAATTTGCAAATATTGGCTTTATAAACATGCGAGTTTCTCGAAAACCGTTATGTAAAAATAATATGTTACTTGAACATTTAATCAAGCATATTTTCATCTAAAAAATGTACAATGTAAATATTAACATTTTAGTTTTAAACCTGTTACAAACAGCGATATCTAAAGCGACAAAACCAAAATTCAGGAAAAGACCTCAAATCAAGCGTGAGTTTTAGAGTTTTGGTTCACTGTAAAAAAATATCAATTATACAAAAAAATAGAGTATATAAGGTCCTATTAAATTCACTGCAAATATTTTAGGGGCAGATCAAATAAAATATAAGCATGTACTAGGCAAATTTTTAAAGAAATCTACACGCTAGTTTTCGAGAAAACTGCATTTAACTAAAAAAAAACGAAACGCAAAAAGTGCACCCTGTTTGTCCTAGAAACACACACTTCGATGAATTTAAATTACGCGCCAAACGCGCCGTGGTGTGATTGGTTGGTTGTTAGTGTGCGTGCCGTGTAAGTGAATCCTGTTTACGTGGCGGAACGTCAGTCGAGTCAGTCAAAGGGTGTTCACATATTTAATTAAAAAGTTTGTTTGAAAACGAAAAAAAAAATCTAGCGTGTAGATTTTTTTTAAAATGCCTTTGATGTTTTTCTTATACATATTTACGCATGCCCTTATAATATTTGCAGTGAATTTAATAGGACCTTATATATTTGAGAACAAAGTCTACAGTGAACATTTTACAATTTTATTCAGAAATATAGAATAATACCACGTTTTTATATACGATTTTTTGCAAAATAATGCGTCATTATAACGGCTTCTGTATGAAAAAATAACAGTAGTAAAGATTTAAAAAAAATATATGTTATTTAAGAAGATGTACTTAATCTAATTGCAGAAAAATATGTTTATTTTTATTCATAATATCACTGTAAAAAATATTCAAACATCCCCATGTTTTTCGCAAAATGACGCTCCGAGAGGTCTGGCAGGGAAAATTGTATGGGCTTCGTGAAAAGCTCTATAGCGGCCTTAAAATTGTCGGGCTTCTGCGTAGGTATGTTAGGTAATGCAAAAGCTCGAAAACTTACAGGGTGAAACTTGACTATAGTACCGTTATTCGAATACACCACATTTGACAGATGTCAAACCCATACTAAATTGTACACATTTTAACAAAGAAAAATAGACCATAAGTCATACCATTAACATGATTTTGACAGCTGTCAAATATGCCCTATTCAAATAACGGTACTATAACGTCCAATCGCACCGATGCGATATACCCTTAGAGTAGATTAAACAAGCTATAGAGGGCGCATCTCGCCCCGCGCTATACTGTCAAAACGTATGCAGTTGCTCCGTAGATGTGGTAGATACACACGTCAAATGTATGAAAAATAATATAGGTTCAATAGTGTTGTCTCTGGCGTTTTGCTACTGATGAACAGACAGGTTGTGTTCTGACTCTGGCTAACCGTTCTAACTTTTAAACCGCACTCTATAGCATGCTTGCTTATACATACAGGGTGTTAGGAAAAGTACTGCGTTCCTTTCGAGGGACGAACTAGCCCATGAAACTGAACAACTTTCCTCAGGGAATATTGGTCGAAACATGAAAAAAAATTTGGTCTTCCCATACAAACTGACCCGGCCAGCCGACACACCTAGTATGGGAGGTCCAAAATTTCTTTCCATATTTCGACCTGTTTCTTGGGGAAAGTTGTTCAGTTTCTTTGGCTGGTTCATCCTTCAAAAGGAACGCAGTCCTTTTCCTAACACCCTGTATAAGGTTTTACCACGTTATGAACTTCAAGTCACTTAAGAATATTTATGACGGGGAACCTATTACGGTGGGATCTTCCCCTAATAGTCGATATCCCGAATTGGTCAAACTCTACCCATAAAACTAAACTACCGAGGTTTTATAACTGGGTTCCAAGTTTTGTAGGGGAATCGAAGAGAAAAGTTCAAATCCACAAACACAATTTTCGAACTTTGACATTATTTTCATTTCTAGTACTCGATTCGATATAATGTTTTGTATGGGTATCCATCCGTTCATCCATCTGCGTAGTGGTCAGGTTATTCAGGAATGGCGATTATTTGTTTCAACCCTGTATGTATATCGTCCTTCAGTATATTCGACTTTGAAACTTTGAATGCGATGATATTATGTGACTAATAGCCAGCCTAGCGGTTGCACCCACTGCTTAAAGTTCTCAATGGGAATAAGATGTTTACCCGTACCTATTAAAAACTAGGCTATGTCTCACAGGGATGCTGTAGCTGTCTAATGAAAAAAAAACTAATTGAAATAGGTCTAGTACTTTCGAAGCTTAGCGATTACATAACATACACACAGACACCAAAACAAATCTTTTAAGTATCTTTATTTTAAAGGTTTAATACTTAGTCAGCAACAGACACCAAAACAAATCTTTTAAGTATCTTTATTTTAAAGGTTTAATACTTAGTCAGCATTAAAACTGAAACGATGATTGTACCGAAATACCGAAGACGAAAGGGTCCAGGTTGTTTCATCTTCATTTCGAATCATCAGGTATGGAAGTGTCCATACGACAAGTGTCTCTTTATAATATTAGTGTAGATGAATAGTTGTTCAATTTGTGACTTTTAGTTTCAAATGTTATGGTTTTAATTGCGTCACCGTCACCATCATCAACACAGTGGTTATCATAGTCTACACCTACACAACACAACTCTGTCTCTACGCAACATTGGGATTTCTATACTCATCACGTGAGGCAGGTAAACTGGTGAGTGCAATAAGATGTACTTACAGGGAATAACAGGGTCGCCCCATGGTGCAGTGGTACTGCGACTACGACACATGGTTCCACCTTATAAATTTGTTCCAAGTCTAGTGAGGATATTGCAGACTGAACAACCTGATTTTCCAAAAATAAAGATTCGGTGTAAAGGTTCGGTGTTTCGAAGGGCAAGTTAAGCTGTTGGTCCTGGTTGCTGACGTGATTTGATTAGTTAGACGGTGGTCGTTACATCTATGTTAAGAGGCCTGCTAGTAATAGTAGGCGGTTGAAAAATTCTGAAACAAGGTTCTTCGGGTCGTTGGACGACTCGAATGTCCCACACGAAGAGAAGAATAAGACAGGGGCTAATCTAATCATCCCTATAAGTTGCGTTGCTGCATACTTACGTGCATTCGCGGATAACCATTTATCGTTCTTTGAAAATCCTTGTAATTTCAAGAAGATTTCCCAGATTCTGCGAAGATATAGCCCGACAGTCGGAGATTCGTCACGTCACTTTTAGCTTTATTAAGCGGGTCTGAATTTCAGCTTTGTTCTGTGCACTTCTAATTTGCTAGCACTTTGCATTTCCCGCTTTGTCTCCTTCTTTATCTTAAAGCTTATCTCTCTTTCCTACTACTTTCTTGTATTTTGAAAAAGCTTGATTACGTTTACATTGGCTAAAGTATCGCTAAAGTTCGACACTCCATAGCAGGTAAGTAACTAAGTAAGCTAAAAGGTCTTTGAGAAAATGCGAATGAAGTCTACCAAATCCAGCGACGCCCTTACTTCTGATCTGACCATGGCGACCACTTTCCATCAGGTGTGTCGTCTGCCTGACCTGCATAAGGTGTAAAAATACCTATCTGAAAGTATTTCAGGGGGAATAACACAGAGAAAATCGGTCCTTCTAGTTATAATACGCTTTGCGTTCTTTGACCCTGACTTTAGCAGAATCATCGTCCGTTGGCGATGGTAGCCAGAAATGTAAAAAAAAAACGAAGAGGTGAACCAGTCCATAACAATTAATAAGTTACCTACTACTCCTAATAACTTTTAAAAATGAAAAAGTTGTACCTCCGACTTCCGACCTCCCATGCAGTATTGGTCGGGCGGATCAATTTGAGAAAAAAAAATTTCAAGATGAAGACGTAGTTGATATCAAATATTATCTAGAAGGTACCATGCTAGCTCATGTAATATTCACCAGTTTTGTTATCTACTTGGAATTGGTAAAGCTGACCTTTCCAACGGGACCTAATTTTTAAAATTCATGTTGCCCTGACGAGACATACACACTAAATAAAATATGAGATCTCCAAGATAACCTCATATGTGCACGGTGAGGTACAAAATAAAAGGCAATAACCTGTGTTAAAAAGTACATGGAAGGCGACTGACTTTTAAAATAACATCTGTTATTGCAATGATGATCAAAATAATGATATGATCTTTAGCAGGAGAGTTATTTACGTATGATACCGATCTGAAGTAGTTTCATCAGTGTCTAACATAAACGTACGATTTTGCGCCAACTTGCAAACTTACGTGCCTTTCGAAGCCCGGAATCATCATATCAAAGGGATATTGATTGTTGTAATGGTCTAAAGTAGATTTCTCGAATTTGTTAGCTATTCTTGAAAAATATGCTAGGTGGCATACGATATCCCATACAGCGAACCCTAGATTTCTTATAGCGTTTACCGACTACCTACAACTGAACTGACAATCTGGGCCTTACCACAAAGAAGTTGGACACACATTGATCGCTTGTCTAGCGTTTTTAGGGTTTCGTAGTCTACTAGAAACCCTTATAGTTTCGTCATGTCTGTCTGTCTGTCTGTCTGTCTGTATGCCGCGCCCTCATATCTTCGTCAGTTTTAGAGCTATCGACATGAAATTTGGTGAGAAGATAGATCGTGTTGACCCAAATATAGAAATGTTAAGAAAAAATTATTTTAAATGTTTTTTGGACCCCCTCCCATACAAGTGAAAGGGAGGCAAAATTTTTTTTTTCTTCTGTAGTATTGAGTAGGGTATCGTTGAATAGGTCTTTTAAAACTAAGGTGAGGTTTCTTTAAAACAAAGTCACTAAAATGTTTCTGTCACGAGATATTTGCTTTTAAAAAGGGCGTTTTTGACCCATAATTTGTTCCAGTTGTAACTTCTAAAGTATAAACGCTAAAAATTTTAAATAAATATGGAATATAGCTTACAATCTGAAGTTACAATGAAAACTATAACGGATATTGTACCCTTAAAGGTTTCAGAAAAAATTGAGTTTTTCTATATTGCGGTTGGTCATCATACTGCTGCTAACAAACCAGCAACAAATTAAGTTTGTAATGCTGAAAAACCTGATATTTAAACGTTGACTACGAAACCCTATTTGTGGGCGTGTCTGACACGCTCTTGGCCGGTTTTTTGTATGCAGTTTGATTTTACACGCGCGATCAACGCGCGACTAACTTTATTGTGGTAAGGGCCTTACCACAATAAAAGGCCCTCTGAAGCCACTAAAAAACTTGCTATTCTAGGTATCATTCAAGCCGTATTTAGGTATATTTTTTCTGAGCAAACAGCTACACCCTATTCCAGCCAGATGGAAAGTAGACACAGCCTCCTACGCTCTAAGTGGCAGAAATACGCCTTCTTAGTCGTGTGGTTTTCCAGTCGACTAAAGCCACGATGAACCCTGGGGTCATAGTTCTACAACAGCCTACAACTCTATTACCCAGATAGGCTATAGATGATATTGTAGTTCTTCCCTAGTGAAAACTTTTACAAAACTGTACCACCTTCCACCTAGCAATAGTTCTTTATTGGATCCTGGATATAGACTTACCTTGACATAGTTGTATACATTCGTGTTATGGTAATAGCAGTTTTGATGTTGACAGTCTTACAGCAAATTAACCTACTTATTTGTCTGAAAAATTGGTTCCAACTTCAAGGATTAATTCGACGTCGACTAAACGCGATTTCAACTCTACAGTATAGTCTGTGTGTCGTTGGTTCGTGACATACCTAGATTAGAATAATAAAATTACTATCTCTTTCGTCGACTCGGGATTTGAAACCTTGTGCTCATAATCACAGGGATGAAATTGATTTAGGTTGTCGTATACCCAATGTTTGCATCGCGTAAGGCGATAATGTTTATTGTCGGGAGCTAATGCACCCGCCGTTACTCATCTCATCCTGTGCCCTAAAAAGATAAGTAACCGAGCCAATAGCTGCCCACGGACTTGCTTTGTACAGCTAACAGCTCCTAGCAACGAACAATAGAGGAACCCTGGAGGTCGCGGCTAATGGACCACTGCCATTTTCTCCATTTTCCGATCTGACAGCCTTCACGAGCATCGATATGCCCAAAATAACTTGTTTATGTCTACTGCTTCATATTCCCCGGGAACCCGTTACCATTGGTAACGCTGCCTGCCTAACAACATAAGTACGAGACATAGTCGCAAGTTATTACCTGTTCATGTGATGCCTTTTGTTCGAAATGGAAATGTCATTGACCCTCGAGAGAAGAGGCGTCGCGGTTTCGCCATTAGGTACCTACCTCGGCGGTCGGCGCATGCCTGTACCTAAGGTCGCACCCGCCTTCCGATGAAAATCATTCCAATTAAAATGGCAATCGTTGATTTTTACGGCGGCGTCGAAGGCTTCGCATGCTTCGCTCAGGTGCTGCAGGGGCTTCGGAAGGCTAGGCTGGAGTCTTGTGAGCGCATCTTACCGGCAGCCGCTGTTGTCACTGCGGTGTTTCGCGGGCGGGCAGATTTATTTGGACGTACCCCCTTCGGGGGGCGCGGGGCCGGGCGCACCACCCACCGCGCCACCTCCACACATTTGACTGGATCAATAAGTAAGCAAAGGATGCCCGAGCAGAAAAACCATACACCCGACCACCCCAAGGGGGCACACGTAACCGACACCCCCCCACTAGCGGGGGGGAGGAGGACTCCACAGATTGCCATTTTCTCTTTGCCTACGCTTTAATTAGTTGCGTAGTGACGCGTGTGTATCCATAATCCCAAGTTATTAAATCGCCAAACAACTCCCGCTGACCGAGAGCTCGCGCCGCAAATACTTGCCGCTCAAACGACGGGACTCCGACGACCATAAACATTATAAAATAATTCATACAATGTGGCCGTAAACGGCTGAAATCACAAACGACCGCAATAAAAGTCTCGTAAACAATCTTCAACGTGCCTTCCGAAACCGACGAGAGACAGGATGCCCCTCATAACCTTTACCAAAAGTGAAAATTGATGTTCATTAATCGTTATAAACAACATGTATTTTGATGTTATTCCATTTCCCTCTTTACTGTACACTGGCATCTTCACCAAATATTCAAACTTATAATAACAACAAAGCTCGTATCCTTTCCTTACCGTTCCATTTGCAATCCAATATCAAGGACCTACGTTTGTTGAAGACTATCAGCAATCCCTATCATATCCTAGGTTCTTAGCCGTTTTGGGTAAAATCTGACCAGTTTTAAGTCTAGCGGTTAGATTAACTTAAGTTGAGACAATGGATTATTTTCTTACCTTTGTGATTATTATTGTTCGTAAAATCTTTTGTCTTGCCTTGGATTTCAAGAGCACACCTCTATACCAAACACATTAGATTAGGGTTTATAATCCACGGTACAATTTTTACCTGGAACACTCGAACTGTGTTTTGTATGCGTGGTTAAGCCTGAACCCAGCTTATGCATATTCATGTGGGAGAGTTCACGGGCTGCCTTAGGTGGTCAACCTTTTGTCAAAAACACTGGAAACCATTGCCAGAGAATATACAGGGTGTAACGGACAGCCCACCGAATACTTTTGCAGTGAATACCAGTTGAAACTGAACGATTTTCCTCTGCGAACTGATGTCAGGAAACGATGAAATAAGTTGGACCTCCCCTGTACACAATCACGATCTTTACTCAAAGTAAAATTTGACGTTCCTTGAAGCATATTCCTATGGGAAAGAAAGTTGTTCAGTTTCTTTGCCTGAAAGCACTCTATCAGTATTCGGAGGGCTATCCCTTACACCCTGTATACTAGCGTACTCTGGATCTGTATTCTAAATGAGTGTGTGGAAGTCAGCGGTCCTATCCTATGCAACATTCGTCCATCTTGCAAACACAAAATTCAAGAATTGAACCGTTTCCATTTGTAATTGCGCCCCCTATGTGCCTGCTGTGGCCATGTTCTAACGGTATTGTAAACTCGAATCATTTAGAAGAGTAAAGCTAAGCTACAGTTAGGTCTAGGATTGGCGGCAACCGGCTACTAGATTTTGTTCTTCTCAACGCAGGTCAAGGCATAGTGGATAAAAAACACATACCGGGTCTAATCCTCTAGACTAGAACCTAGACGAGAATAGCAAAATTTTACGACTCTAGTGTGAACGAAATGAATTCTCATGACAGGCAGGCAGTCAGGCAGTAATTTCGTCGTGTATATCTCTGCAGTGTACGGTGGCGGGCCCGGCAGTGCAACCATTTGCCGATGAGATATTATAACTGTTTTGTATTCATGCGCTACGCATGACGTATGTCGTCATTCCGCATTCCATTTGCTTCTAGGATTGCTGTGACAAAACGCATTACTCCCATTTCCTCAGCCATGCCTGCACTTACAGTATTGCCTGCAGAAGAAATGACTTTCTTACATGCAGATTTTCTAAATTATATGTAGCATCAAATAACAGCGTTCGATAAAAGAAACCTTTAATCTAAATAAGCTTTTTAAGTCTTAATTTGGCCCAGACGATTGCTTTCTAATGCCAGTCAATCGCCGCGAAAATTGCTCGGCGGTAAAAAGTGGTTCGTTGTAAAAGCTGTGATTTTTACGGGCACTTCGCATCGGCCGCGGGAGATCGTTTCGAGTGCGCCGGCTCCTTTCCGCGCGATGGCAATCGAAATAATTATCATAAAGTAAATCCCCACAATTCGGCCGCCCCCGACCCAAGCCGCGCCGGTAAATAGCGAGCCCTCGCAACGCCAGACTAGGGCTGACAATGCCGCTATCGCCGCCGAAATCTATATCGATAATTTATATCACTATATGCTAAGTAGCGTGTTGTCAACCGACGATTTTCTATCTCGTTATCTCCTGTTTGTTTACTCTTTGATAAGAACCGACTCAACACTTTTATAACCCGTTTACCTCTAGATCATGTCTGTTGTTCTCGAAGTTTTCGTTTTAATTACTTGGTGCTACCGTCAAACAAACTCTTAATTTTCTATCGTCGATATCGATACGATGCAGTGACGGGTTTATAGTATACATAGACTATCGATGCAAAAGCGCATCGCGGTTCGACTGACACTACACTACTCGGGACTCAGCCGAGGAGGGCCAAACAGTCGCGTTTTCAGTTTTTGCCTCACACCGCTCTCGTCTCGACTCAACATTGCCAATGGAATTTAATTCGCCCGCTTGTTTTAACGTCTTTCCCATCTTTTTGTCCCCCTCACCCTTATTAATGCCAATAATGGGTTAGCTTTGTATCCAATCGCTGACTTAGATGGTGCTGCGGAATTTATTGGAGAATCTTGATGACTGTCCCGACCTTTCCAAATTCTTTTGTTTTGTCTGTAATCTGTATGTAGCCATCCCATCCTACAGAAACGCATATCAATGTTTTAAGGCAAAAAATGCGCCGTAACCTTAGCAGCCAGGTCGGTTTATCGTAGTAAAATTTTGTAAGTTATGAAAAAAAACAAGCATGATTATTTAAAAACAAGAACCTGACTTGTAATTTCAAAATTATATTTTGCGTTTTTAAATCCGCTATTTTGAATTCATGAAATTTTAATATAGCCAATGTCGCTCGTACTGCTGAGACAAATTTAACGACACCTCACACGTCCGTCAAAAACCGCTTAGCCGTTTGGAACCCTTGAAAAAAAGTTTACTTGTCCATACATACATACCCACATACATGCTCTCGAAAAGCATATCCCTCCTTCTGAGGCAGTTAGGTAAAAAATTTAGTTAATTTTATGGCTGGAACCTGGTTTTCCCGGTACTGATTCCCATCTCATGCCCTAGTATTGTTATATGTTTAAAAGTATCGAGGTCATTGTCAAGTGAACTCAACTGCAGTATGTTTTGAAAAAGTATGACATCTGTCGTGCCCCGTGCAAGCTCGCACACACCCCATTTACCGCGTAAACCGCTCAACCAAACTGAGCTTGGCTTGGACTATTATTATTACACGTGGCTCTTTGTGATTAGGTGTGCGTAGGACACCGTTGTGTGAAGATTGGGAATAATAATAAGTAGCCGAGGCCAAGCCACGAGCCCTGTCGGAGGAGGGCTCCCGAAGCACAGTTGAAGTTAGAAGTATGGGCATGGTAGACTTGGTTTGGTCTGCAGCGCTACATTACATACCGCTTAGGCTCAGAATCATTCTTCCCCCGTATTACCATACCGATATACCAAGACTTCCGTTTCTTTTCCTCTTTAGTCCCTCCAGCATCAAGTTCTAAACTTTTTTTTCTAAACTAGCTATGGTATGGTAATTTAGTAATTTAATTTTCTTCGATAGCGTACGGTAACAATTCTTAATTTTGTTAAAGAGAATAATAAGATAGCTTCTTTCACTAAGCTCGCCCAAAACATTAGAGCGGGAACATTTAAGTTTTTCTTCTAAAGCAGTATTCTAGTCCCCGTTGATGAACTTCAATGGATGGCTCCGAGACTCTTGGCGCGTGGTATCCGGCTCGTAAACGAAAAAAAAGTGGCCGTACATTGGTAGCTATGAAGGGAACCGTTACCTGATATCCGATCCCGAAACGTCGATGAATATCCTCTCCCATTTTTCAATTCATTATTCCTTCCGATTACCTACTACTTCATGGTGTCAGTAAGTTCCCAGTGTGGTTACCATTGAGGGTTCCCTACGCTACCTGCACGCTCGTTGATGTTTGTAAACGTCAATGGACAGCTCGCGCCGGCAGTAAAGAGTCGGGGATTGTCGGCGCGTGGCGCGTTATCCCCAGGGGTCGCGCTTTTGTATGCCTGCGGGTACCGGGACTCTCGGGACCCTGCCCTTGTGTTTACGTATTCATTCCTGTGTAGACAACGCCCAAGCATCATTTCTTGTGCTTATAAAAACAAACTCTGTTGCGATATTAGTTAATGATTTCCTAAAGACAGGATAATCCGTAAATTCGTTATTTATTGCCAATGATAATTATGATTATGTTCGGACTTAGATGACTAGCTAATTTTAATTGAAGGTGCCATCGATAACCTCCAGTTGCTCTTAGGGTCATGTGTGTGGATGTCGCTTCTAAACAAAAAGTTGTTTTTATTCGGAAACATAAAAAGGCTTACCGAATCATCTGTATTCACCATTAAAGGCTGTTTCCCATACTCACCACGCTTGGCAAGCGGGTTGGCTGGCAGTTGTTCTATTTAAAAGGGACCGCTCTCTTTTCCCTAGATTTATCCCGCCATAAAGGACACTCATAGGTAGAAAGGAGCTGATGCTATTCTAAGCAGGCAATAAAGGGCAAATTGATACAAAACATGTTTTCGGTAGATAATTTGATCGATCCATCCTTGACCAAGATGTTCTCGTATCGGATACAATGTCAAAGTTAACTGGCACGTGTAGTGTACTAGAGTACCGCGGACGATGATACAATTCAAATTTTATTATACAAAAAAACTTGACTCGTAAACAAACTCCCAAACAACACCAATTTTTACCCGACTGCCTCAGGAGGGTTATGTTTTTTGAGAGTATGTAGGTTTGTATGTATGTAGACAAGAAATTCGTTGTTACAGGCTACAGCCCAAACGGAAGGTCGGATCTTGACATGTGAGGTGTCGTTAGATTCGTCTCAGCAGCTCGAGTGACACTGGCTATATAGTCTAGTAACTAACGTCACAGCTATTCGGATTGACCCATGAAGCTGAAAATCGGCATGTAGGTACTTCTTGACCTCCTGATTAGAATTAGACATGGAGCCCAGCGGGCACCACCCCCCTTAACTTTTTACCACCCCCCCCCTCCTTTACAAGGCGTAACTTTCGAAGTAATTGACTAGGAGGGTAGTTTTTATTTCGCATCGTGCGTGACATCTCACTTGAAGCTTATTGTGCCCCCCGAGGGGCCCAAAGGCCCAAAAAGGGGGGTGTCCCGTTCTTATATGAATTTTTCTTATTTTCAAGCTATCGACTCCCAAGAGGTATCAAAAGTTGCGTAATTAGACACAGATTGCAAAAAACCTAATAATCTTGAAATAATATTTATCTTTAGGGCACTATCGATCGTTAAAGTGTTGTGACTACGAAACCAACATATTATTGTTTTTTAATGTTCGGCAAAGCCCTAAAGATAGATATTATTTAAAAATATTGTAGGTTTTTTGCAATCTGTGTCTAATTCCGCAACTTTTGATACCGCTTGGGAATCGATAGCTTGAAAATAGGAAAATCTCATACAAGGACGGGACACCCCACTTTTTGGAGCTTTCGGGCCCCCCGAGGGGCCTAAAGGGTAATTTTTAGGGCACAATAAGCTTCAAGTGAGATGTCACGCACGATATGAAATAAAAACTACCCTCCAAGTCAATTACTTCAAAAGTTGCGCCTTGTAAAGGAGGGGGGGCGGTAAAAGGTTAAGGGGGGTGGTGCCCGCTGGGCTCCATGCCTAATTTTGATCAGGAGGTCAAGAAGTACCTACATGCCGATTTTCAGCTTCATGGGTCAATCCGAATAGTTATAACCAACCAGCTATTGACGTTAGTTACTAGACTAATAAGTAAAAGTTCTTAAATTCTATCATAAATTATATATAGGGGAGATTTTTATCGCAAAATACAACTTTAAAATTACCACAGTCGGGTTTTTGTTGTTTTAATACATCTGCTTGTTGAATTTGAACTCTACCGCCATCGATCCATTCTTAACCAAGTTGTCCACGTAACAGATACAATGTCAAAGTTAACTGGCACGTTTAGCACTAAAATGGACATTGACACGATGAACTGGTCTATAAAGCTATTCAAATTATGTATTCGATTCCCGATTTAAACTTGTATGCGACCTTGTAAAGTTAATATTATTATTTTTATTGATTAGTACTAGAGGCTCGTCCGTCTGCCACGACCCGTTTTTCCGAATTAAGACAAAATCGTTGTAGAAAGCACCTCATAGTTTGTTTGATAAATGTATGATGGGATGAAAATGGTACTTATTTCAAGCACAAGTTTCTTGGTGTTCTATGGCGTTTGAAGTTCAGTAACCTATTGTCCAATTTCAACAATATTACAATTAAGTACGCACATTTTTTTTACTTTTTCAACATCTTCATCAGTCCTTCCTTACTTTAAAAATCGTAATAAACATGAAATTCTAAAGGGAATGAGTTGCTCTAGATATGGTTTTGGCCAAATACCTACTCACTGTAGGTACAAACTTTTTCACCTTGAGGCAGGTGCATTTTCAAAAACATACCAATCCACTTCAGTATCAAGGTCGGCTCGAAACGCCGAATGCAACTCATTTATTGTAATTGCGAAATATCAATAAACAATACGTTTATAGGGCATTTAATGAAGTGGACCGTCGGCGTCGGCGGCGGCGGACATGTTGTGATGTGATGACGTAGCGAAATGGCGGTCGCATCACCGTGTGTGGAGACTGTAGAGTGGAGTATCCTACTAATATTATAAAGGCGGATGTTTGCGTGTGTGTTTGTTACGACATCACGCTAAAACGGCTGGTTAGATTGACATGAAATTTTGCAAAAATATAGACGAGTATCTAGAATAACACATAGGCTACTTTTTACCACGGGAAAATGTCCTATGGCATCACGGATCAATATTTTTGCAAAGGTGGCGTGACTGAGCCGATTCGCGTTTTAAACGTTTTCGCCGAAAACTAACAGCGACATCTCTTGGCGAGTAATGCTTTCTTCCCGCGGAATAATAGGTGGCAGTGGGTGTAACCGCTGACGGGCAGCTAGTAGAGTATAAAAATCGTGAGGCTGACGCGAGCGTGCGCTTCGCAACGCACCTGCCTCCGCCGCCGCCGCCGCGCCGCCGAGCGCTCCCGATGGCCGGGGCAACAGGGCTGATCCTGATTATATTTTAGCGTTTGGCCATTGCGAGACCAGTAGGACGCAACTGTTAGGGCTAGGTATTCTACCGAAGACACGTGTCGAGAAACCAATTGATACGTTTTTAAAATAACAGAATACGGGTCCTGCACAGAGATCAGAGTGGGATTGGTAACGCTGAGCTCTTGATACTTAATGATTTCATAATACTGGCTAATGTTTGAACAGCAATTTATCTTTCAAACAATACTTTTCTGAACGCGTTTCTTTTATAGAGCACTTACGGATAATTCAAACACGACGTCTGCAGTAGATATTAATGCTAACGGGCAGATAAAATAGTCAGCATTTAAGATTAAAATAGATTTAATGATGCTAATTTTATAATTGATTCACATTTGAATTTGTGATAAATATGTCGAGAGATTTGAAAAATTATGTTTAGTTACTAGAAAAAAACTGTGCGTCAATTAACATGAAGTGATAAATTTTACATGTAATAAAATCTGATAGCTGCCAACCCTACATTCGGGATGTAAACGATCGCGCGAATTATTCTGACTAAAATAAATGGAAAGTTTTATCGTTGACCTTTAGACTAACTAACTACTGTACGCTCATTAAACGCAGTGTTTCAGCTGCGAAGATATTTATTCTTACTGATCCATCACTTGCAATTCCTGGGAGGATACTTGGTGGTTGGTAATATTAGGAAGTGCTGTTATCCAAGGCTGTTACACTCCACAACTCATGGTTGATTGACCCTGTTTTAATTTAAAAGTTAGTTTTTGACAAAATGTACCGAAAGCCATGGTATTCTATACTATCATAGCCAGATTCGTACATATTAATGTTATGGACAAATACATAAAAATTGCGACTGACGACCGCATTTTATCATTCCATGCAATCTGTCGCGTTTCTGGTTTATGTGGCTTCTCCTGTGGTTATATTACCTGAACTGCCTAAATTATAGGTTTAAAAAAATCTCGTCAATATTCGGTTAGGCAAATCTTATACCCCAAGCAGGAGGCACAAGGAACTCTTGAGAGTGCGAACTGCGAGGTCTACATCTACCTGAACCCGCTACGGGCCACTTCAAACTGTTCAGCGTTCGGACCATTAAATCGCTTAATAATATAATATGCGGTCTGGCTTCGACATAATGTTTATTTATGAAATGCACAGGCATTCGTGACCCGAGCGGTCGGTCGGGGTAGCCCACGTTTCCGTTCTTGCGCAAATCTCGCCGCGCCACTGGGCGCGAAAATCAACCATGATTCATCACATGTTAATATTATTTCATGCTTTTGACACTCTACAATTTCGGCCGTTCAACGTCCACTGCTGGACATGTGCCTCGATACAGGGCGATGCAATCGTTAGCTCGATATAACAGTGCGAAATAGTCTTATTGGCATGGTACTTTCTTTCCCTCCTACTATAGCGTTGTTTGGTATGTCTTTATATGGCTGTTGGTTCAGCTTTTTCAGCTTATATGATATAAAATCAGCCAGGCACATTCTATTAAGCCTTGTATGCAAAGATAAACCCTTGTTTTGGGTTAACTTTACAGATCCGAAATCGGAATATAGTTTATTACAGCTTGCGCCAAGTTCAGCTCACGCATTGCTAGCCACGCTCTCCACCGACTAGGCTCTATCGATGCGTAGAAATATGATACCATGCCTGCCTTTATAGTTACAACAACAGTTACATACGAGAATGTAGTATGTATGTGCGAGCCGTATCTGGCGAAATTATCAAAATCACGGGTGATGGGATGATGATACCTATCCCCACCTGTTATTTGCTTTGTTCTATGTTATTAGTTTTAATAGTTGTCGAGGCTACGCAATGTAGCTGTACAAAATTATGAAAGGATTCGATTAATTAATATGTTCGTTCATGCCTACCTATTTACTTTTACAATTATTTTTAAAACCTATTGATTAGACGCAAAACGGGCACGTGGTTGTCCACAGAAAAGGTGGAAAGACGAATTACACTTCTACGCACAAAACTGGATGGAGGCGGCCCAAGATAGGGAAAATTGGAAGAAGAAGAAGGTGGCCTTTGCCCTTCAGTGGGACATGTCTGGCTCAAAATACAATAAAAATAAATTGATTAGATAGATACGACGCGATTTTAAATTATGCGTTCCGCCAGCGAAATGTTTCTGCTAACTTCAAATATGTTTGTAAATAAACGTGGATCTTTTTCTCATTCCAGCGGGCATGGAGGAGGAATCTAGCGAACTGCCCGGCACAGACGGGCTGGCACCCAAACAGCGGCACCAGGCGAAGCACCGAGAGCTGTTCCTGTCGCGGCACGTGGAGACGCTGCCCGCCACGCACATCCGCGGCAAGTGCTCCGTCACGCTCCTCAACGAGACCGAGTCGCTGCTCAGCTATCTCAATAAGGATGTGAGTATGTACCGCCAACCGCGCACACACACACACACACACACACACACACACACACACACACACACACACACACACGCACACACACACACGCACACACACACACACACACACACACACACACACGTGGAGACGCTGCCCGCCACGCACATCCGCGGCAAGTGCTCCGTCACGCTCCTCAACGAGACCGAGTCGCTGCTCAGCTATCTCAATAAGGATGTGAGTATGTACCGCCAACCGCGCACACGCACACACACACACACACACACACACACACACACACACACACACACACACACACACACACACACACACACACACACACGTGGAGACGCTGCCCGCCACGCACATCCGCGGCAAGTGCTCCGTCACGCTCCTCAACGAGACCGAGTCGCTGCTCAGCTATCTCAATAAGGATGTGAGTATGTACCGCCAACACACACACACACACACACACACACACACACACACGCACACACACACACACACACACACACACACACACACACGTGGAGACGCTGCCCGCCACGCACATCCGCGGCAAGTGCTCCGTCACGCTCCTCAACGAGACCGAGTCGCTGCTCAGCTATCTCAATAAGGATGTGAGTATGTACCGCCAACCGCGCACACGCACACACACACACACACACACACACACACACACACACACACACACGCACACACACACACACACACACACACGTGGAGACGCTGCCCGCCACGCACATCCGCGGCAAGTGCTCCGTCACGCTCCTCAACGAGACCGAGTCGCTGCTCAGCTATCTCAATAAGGATGTAGTATGTACCGCCAACCGCGCACACGCACACACACACACACACGGGGAGACGCTGCCCGCCACGCACATCCGCGGCAAGTGCTCCGTCACGCTCCTCAACGAGACCGAGTCGCTGCTCAGCTATCTCAATAAGGATGTGAGTATGTACCGCCAACCGCGCACACGCACACACACACACACACACACACACACGTGGAGACGCTGCCCGCCACGCACATCCGCGGCAAGTGCTCCGTCACGCTCCTCAACGAGACCGAGTCGCTGCTCAGCTATCTCAATAAGGATGTGAGTATGTACCGCCAACCGCGCACACGCACACACACACACACACACGTGGAGACGCTGCCCGCCACGCACATCCGCGGCAAGTGCTCCGTCACGCTCCTCAACGAGACCGAGTCGCTGCTCTCAGCTATCTCAATAAGGATGTGAGTATGTACCGCCAACCGCGCACACGCACACACACATACACAAACACACGCGCCAAGCTTGCTGCACCCACTATTTGCCATCATAGACGGCCATAGGTTACTTGCGCCGGGCATATTACACCCACTTCATGCCGGCTTAGCCGGCCATGAGCTACTTGCGCCGGGCTTATTACACCTACTTTATGCCGGCGATGCCGGCCTAGGGTTACTTGTGCCGAGCTATTTACACCCACTATATGCCGGCGTAGCCGGCCAAGGGTTACTTAGCTCGGCACTATATGGCAAAGTACGTAAGGTAGGTGAAAGGAGGGCGGCCAGAATGCTGTTCTGCTGCTGAAAGCTCTGTAGCTAAGCTACGCCTGTTGCCCATTATGTTACGCCCCAGCACACACTAATACACATTTACAGTACTCATGTATCCCAGGCGAAACACTGCAAACTGCACTCCCCTTTTCTCATATTTTCGGATTCACTATGGATATTAAAAGATATAACAGATCTAGAATCAGATGTCTTCTAGTATAGTAACAGGACTTTTCTTTTCCAACGTAAGCATTCTTTTCATACTACTGTTTTCCCTTACTTATCAAAATCCTGCTCATTACTATATGTATAAGGAAATGAATGTACACTTTTGTTTGACGACCTCATATGCGTTTTCCTGCTATAATCGAAGCTCCAACCATAAGACATGAAAAACTATGTGATAGATATTGCTCCTGTGTGTTTTTAAGACCATATAAGGTGTAAAAAAATTAACTGCAAATATTTAAAGGGGTGAATCAGCCCATGAAACTGAACAACTTTCCCCAAGGAACATAGGTCGAACGAAATCTGCAAAAAATTTTTGGACCTCCCATACAAATTGACTCGGTCGGCTGTACATCTTGTATGGGAGGTCCAACATTTTTTGTAATATTTCGACCTATGTTCCTTGGGGAAAGTTGTGCAGTTTCATGGGCTGGTTCACCTCTTTAAATATTTGCAGTTGATTTTTTTACATCCTGTATATAGATTAAAAATGGTAATGAAATCTTTTAGACCACTTTATATTTAAGCTTATCATCGCTCCTGCTGTAACCACTTTTATTTATTATCCACCAAATACCTACACGCTATAGCCACATAACCACACAGCTCACCAGTAGATAAGAAGCACAAAGCGTCGGTAATAATCTCTGACAAGGTTAGGTCGGTCACCGGTCTTTATTGGGTCGTGTCACGCCCTCATCTGACATCGTTTACTATTTCTTCGAAATTCATTTGCCAGTTGTGAAAGATACGATATGACTTGTGATACATCAAAATAAAAGATTGTATAATATTTTTATTTGTAATATGTAATTAATTACATTCAGTAATACATAGTGATTCTTGATAATGTGCAAAAACGTATGCGCTGTGGGCTGTATTCCACTCGGGAAACAGAATTAGTAACTTGCCGAAATATAAAATTCTTGATGCCGTCTGATGTCGGCTTAGGATTGCATCGCCCCATGTCTTCCCCGCAGGGGTCGTAAGAGGCGACTAAGAGACTCGAGGCCTTCATGTGTATTTCAATTTTAGGCGATAGGCTGACAACCTGTCACTATACACGATGGATACAAGATTTTTCTGAAAAGCCTACAAATATTTGTCGATGTACCGTAGATGTGGCGATGTACCGTACTTTTCGGTCGTCAACACTCTGCCTACCCCGCAAGGAATAGAGGCGAGATTTATGAATGTATGTCATTCATTCTTGATGCTGATATTAAACTGTAGGTAATTTCGACTATATCCCTCTTGCCTTTGATGTTGTTGAACCAATTTTAATACACATTTTTCTCTTTTGTTTCAGGACGCATTTTTTTATTGTTTAGTATTTGATCCTTCACAAAAGACTTTATTAGCAGATAAGGGAGAAATCAGAGTTGGAAGTAGATATCAGACTGAAGTAACTAATTTATTAAAAGAAGGTACGTAACATTTCGTTTAAAGTGTTATTTATTTGCATGTTATTAATAATTGTGTTTCTTCTAATGAATGTTTAAGATTGATATGATAAGATAACCTTTTGTATTGATTAAGATTGATAGTCTTATTTATTTTCTTTCGTATTATGTCTATTTATCGAATGATCTTATCCACCAAGGATGTAGATTTGTTATGAAAGGACAGATGATCCATTTACTATTATGATTTTTTCTCTATGATAACGTTCGCATATTTATCAAATGTTTGCCAGCCTGTTGACCGCAATTTTTATCCGTTCCAGGCGAAGAGGACCCACGCAAAAGCGAAGATCTTGAAACCTTGGTATGGACTCCTTCACACGGGCTCACAGACCGACAGATCGACCAGTTCCTCGTAGTGTCCCGCTCCGTGGGCACTTTCGCGCGCGCGCTCGACTGCTCCTCCTCCGTGAAGCAGCCCAGCCTGCACATGTCCGCCGCGGCCGCCTCCAGGGACATCACACTGGTCAGTTATACTTCTTCTAAGGCGTTACACTCTTGACAGAGTGGTCGTGGCCGTCGAGAGTTGGTGGCACGCTTCACTATCCGTCGGCACTCTTCTCGCACTGACGCTTTTCTTGTGCACTCATAAAGAGGTACGTTAATTGCAGATTTCACTTAGTCGGTCCAGCGCATAGGTGATTTTTCTCGCGGTCTTGTGCCTTCCACCTTTCCCTGCAACATAAGGCGTTCCACGGAGACATTCTCACGTCGAGACACATAGATGCAGAAATTGAGGATTCGGTCAGTTGTACTAGGGCGTATTTATCTCGGCAACTTGGGCACGTGACCTAGGATACAGGACCTTGAGGGGCTAGTAGCCGGCCTGCATTTAATAAATTCTACCGCATTTTTGGAGTTAACAATCGACCTTACTGGTTGTTAATGCCGTTTTCAGCCCCTTTTACACAACCATGTCAGTGACCTGCTACTTCTAATAGGTGGTTGCAAAATTCTGACACAAGGGATCATCGGGTCGTTGGACGACTCGACGCAAATATAGAGATGCCCCTTTTGACGTACTGTCTAACTCGATTCGCTTGCAATACGTATTGGTGGGTTCCAAGATGTAGCGCCTCTCTCCAGTCTTTTAATGCCACTTAAATATTACCCATTTTCAATAAATATCGAGCTAGCTTCGATCGCAATGCAGCGGGGTGCAGTGTAATGATGTTCCGTCTTTTAGGGTAATTATGTCAAGCTCATTTTAATAGACTTGATATTGTGTTGACAGCAATCCATCAAGCATTAGACAGCTGCTTTTGTAATTTAAAAAATATTGGTCCTTGATATTTGAATATAAATTTATTTATTTTCCACAGTTCCACGCAATGGACACGCTTCACAAGTCTGGCTACAGCATAGAGCGGGCTTTGTCCGCCCTGGTGCCGGCGTCTGGGCCGGTGCTGTGTCGCGACGAAATGGAGGAGTGGTCCGCATCGGAAGCCAACCTCTTCGAGGAAGCCCTCGACAAATACGGCAAGGACTTTGCAGACATACGACAGGACTTTGTGAGTATACTCTTCATACACTAGAAGCAGCGCATTTGAAGACTTTGAAGAAAGGATCTGTGAATGGCGGTCGGATGTCATTCCCTCCGGCCTTAACATTATATTTGTCTATACTCGCACACCGTATAATGTAAAATAATCAATTTATTGAGGCTGGTGCGTTTTTGTTTCAAGCGTGTGTTTGTTTTTTAATGAAGAAGTCTGTTGTTGGATGTTGAAAACTGAAAGAAAAACATGAATTCTCAAGCGGGGCAAAGTGCTGCAAAGTTATACCCGAAAAAGAAAATTATTTTGGCTTTACCAGATGAAGCAGGCCTCGTATACAGATCCTTTCTTCATCTGATCATTCTTTCTTATACTAGAATCTCTTTCGCCATATATGTAAAAGAGAGCTCAAGGGAGCGATAAAATCGTCTGCGTAAATACCTACTAATCGTGTAATTTTTTCGCCAGTTGCCATGGAAGACGCTGAAGAACCTGGTGGAGTACTACTACATGTGGAAGACCACCGACCGCTACGTGCAGCAGAAGCGCGTCAAGGCGGTCGAGGCGGAGAGCAAGCTCAAGCAGGTCTACATTCCCAACTAGTGAGTGTGGTAGCGACGCCTTTACCTTGTTATATGTGTCGTACGCAGTTATAGTTTTAGTGGCCATAATATGTAGGTTAAAGATAGCTCACAGGCAAGAAAACAAATGTTTCAAGAATGGGGTTTTATACATACATTATAGTGGGTGCGGCCAGGCCAGCAAATGACACAACGCCGGCTACGCTGGCATGAAGTGGGTGCGGCCAGCCCAGCAAATGACACAACGCCGGCTACGCTGGCATGAAGTGGGTGCGGCCAGCCCAGCAAGTGACACAACGCCGGCTACGCTGGCATAAAGTGGGTGCGGCCAGCCCAGCAAGTGACACAACGCCGGCTACGCTGGCATGAAGTGGGTGCGGCCAGCCCAGCAAGTGACACAACGCCGGCTACGCTGGCATAAAGTGGGTGCGGCCAGCCCAGCAAGTGACACAACGCCGGCTACGCTGGCATGAAGTGGGTGCGGCCAGCCCAGCAAGTGACACAACGCCGGCTACGCTGGCATAAAGTGGGTGCGGCCAGCCCAGCAAGTGACACAACGCCGGCTACGCTGGCATGAAGTGGGTGCGGCCAGCCCAGCAAGTGACACAACGCCGGCTACGCTGGCATGAAGTGGGTGCGGCCAGCCCAGCAAGTGACACAACGCCGGCTACGCTGGCATGAAGTGGGTGCGGCCAGCCCAGCAAGTGACACAACGCCGGCTACGCCGGCATGAAGTGGGTGCGGCCAGCCCAGCAAGTGACACAACGCCGGCTACGCCGGCATGAAGTGGGTGCGGCCAGCCCAGCAAGTGACACAACGCCGGCTACGCCGGCATGAAGTGGGTGCGGCCAGCCCAGCAAGTGACACAACGTCCGGGGCCGCCTTAGACCGGAAGCTCCGTATAATCTTTACGGCTTTTCATTCCAAGTAGATAGTCAATTTGTCTAAATCGAGGTCGATGTTTTGTTGCCTTAAAACATTTCGCTTCAGTAGTACATTTTCCCTTGCAGCAACAAACCGAACCCGGCTCTGATCACATCCCCGTCGTCCGGCAAGGGCGGCGCCGTGCTCAACGGAGGCACCAACGGCACCGCAAACATCACCAACAACAACCTCTGCGCATCCTGTCAAGGTAAGGAAAAATAAACAACAGTAAATAGGCGCATCCACACCAAGCGAGGCTGTTCGCTGCCTCGCCCGAGGCAATGCATACTCGTGCTTCGGCGGACGCAAGTCAGTAGTTTGCCTATAATTTATTTAGGCGTCCAAATTGGGCCGAACTTGGCTCGCCTGCACACCCGCGTATGCCGCGCGAGGCAGTGAGGCAGCGAGCAGCCTCGGTGCGGCGCACTTAATAAAATGCAAAGAAAATATGTAATCTGGCAAAATGGTAGCAGCTAAGAATACCCCTAGTCTACTCAGGGTGTTTCGTAAAAGACGACGTAGAGTTTTTGACCTCGCCTGAATATTTATCGATTATTTTCAACCGCATGATGGCGGTATTACCACCAACCACACCACACCACAATAGTCATAACATAAAATATTGCCAAATCTGTTTGATACATTAGTTTTTGTTCTAATAAAACATGTTGCGCTGACTCCAACATGGTTTTGGAATAATGGCAGCAAGATGATGACCTGTATGTAGGTAGCCAAATCAGAGTTGGCGTTGTATAGTTAAGGATGTTGTTAAAATATGCGTTTGTTTTACAGTGACATCGTCTGCCCAGTGGTACTCGTGGGGCCCGCAGCATTTACAGTACAGATTGTGCGGCTCCTGCTGGACCTACTGGAAGAAGTATGGAGGACTCAAGGTAAATGTATGAAACGTACCAAACATACATACTAATGTATAGATCTAGTTAGTATAAGTAGTGATTGATTCAAAGACAAACATACAGGGTGTAAGAATAGGTAAACCAAAAACTAAGCAGGCATTATCAGAGTCTGAGAATCAGACCTTGAAACCGAATAAGGTTTTCTACATGAGCTAAGTTAGTAAACAAAATCAAAAAGTTACCTCCCATACAAAAGTCCCGATCAGCTGATCAGCTTTCAATAGAGATTTGAACAAAATATTTAGTTTCCAAAAAAAGGCTTCATAGTAAAAGTTGTGCAGTTTCGTAATCCGATCATATCTGCAATGTTTTCGGAATACCGTTACTTACACCCAGTATCAATTTTAACTGAATTCCAAGTGCTGTTTTTACACACAAAAAACATAGAAGTGGTCTTCTTTGCTTGTCAATTAATTGTTAAAAGTAATTCCATAAATTCATGATTATGAAGACTCATGTATCCGTCACATAGATGCCTTTCTAGTAATAAGCTTAGTTCACATGTAGTAACCATTGTAATGTTGTACGTAGACGGCCGGCGTGTTCGGCGAGACAGAGATAGAAGTAACGTCGGGCAAGGCGCGCGAAGAGGACACAGCACTGTCCGTGTCGCACCGCCCGCACCGCTGCACCGTGCTCAACTGCTCCAAGGTAAAACACTTGGACCTACTTATTGTATGTATGTACTGATATCTATACAGAGATAGAAGTAACGTCGGGCAAGGCGCGCGAAGAGGACACAGCACTGTCCGTGTCGCACCGCCCGCACCGCTGCACCGTGCTCAACTGCTCCAAGGTAAAACACTTGGACCTACTTATTGTATAGTACTGATATCTATACAGAGATACAAGTAACGTCGGGCAAGGCGCGCGAAGAGGACACAGCACTGTCCGTGTCGCACCGCCCGCACCGCTGCACCGTGCTCAACTGCTCCAAGGTAAAACACACGGACCTACTTATTGTATGTATGTACTGATATCTATACAGAGATAGAAGTAACGTCGGGCAAGGCGCGCGAAGAGGACACAGCACTGTCCGTGTCGCACCGCCCGCACCGCTGCACCGTGCTCAACTGCTCCAAGGTAAAACACTTGGACCTACTTATTGTATGTATGTACTGATATCTATACAGAGATAGAAGTAACGTCGGGCAAGGCGCGCGAAGAGACACAGCACTGTCCGTGTCGCACCGCCCGCACCGCTGCACCGTGCTCAACTGCTCCAAGGTAAAACACTTGGACCTACTTATTGTATAGTACTGATATCTATACAGAGATAGAAGTAACGTCGGGCAAGGCGCGCGAAGAGGACACAGCACTGTCCGTGTCGCACCGCCCGCACCGCTGCACCGTGCTCAACTGCTCCAAGGTAAAACACTTGGACCTACTTATTGTATAGTACTGATATCTATACAGAGATAGAAGTAACGTCGGGCAAGGCGCGCGAAGAGGACACAGCACTGTCCGTGTCGCACCGCCCGCACCGCTGCACCGTGCTCAACTGCTCCAAGGTAAAACACTTGGACCTACTTATGCTGGTATTGTCCTGTATGTATGTACTGATATCTATACAGAGATAGAAGTAACGTCGGGCAAGGCGCGCGAAGAGGACACAGCACTGTCCGTGTCGCACCGCCCGCACCGCTGCACCGTGCTCAACTGCTCCAAGGTAAAACACTTGGACCTACTTATTGTATGTATGTACTGATAGCGAGACAGAGATAGAAGTAACGTCGGGCAAGGCGCGCGAAGAGGACACAGCACTGTCCGTGTCGCACCGCCCGCACCGCTGCACCGTGCTCAACTGCTCCAAGGTAAAACACTTGGACCTACTTATTGTATGTATGTACTGATATCTATACAGAGATAGAAGTAACGTCGGGCAAGGCGCGCGAAGAGGACACAGCACTGTCCGTGTCGCACCGCCCGCACCGCTGCACCGTGCTCAACTGCTCCAAGGTAAAACACTTGGACCTACTTATTGTATGTATGTACTGATATCTATACAGAGATAGAAGTAACGTCGGGCAAGGCGCGCGAAGAGGACACAGCACTGTCCGTGTCGCACCGCCCGCACCGCTGCACCGTGCTCAACTGCTCCAAGGTAAAACACACGGACCTACTTATTGTATGTATGTACTGATATCTATACAGAGATAGAAGTAACGTCGGGCAAGGCGCGCGAAGAGGACACAGCACTGTCCGTGTCGCACCGCCCGCACCGCTGCACCGTGCTCAACTGCTCCAAGGTAAAACACTTGGACCTACTTATTGTATGTATGTACTGATAGCGAGACAGAGATAGAAGTAACGTCGGGCAAGGCGCGCGAAGAGGACACAGCACTGTCCGTGTCGCACCGCCCGCACCGCTGCACCGTGCTCAACTGCTCCAAGGTAAAACACTTGGACCTACTTATTGTATGTATGTACTGATATCTATACAGAGATAGAAGTAACGTCGGGCAAGGCGCGCGAAGAGGACACAGCACTGTCCGTGTCGCACCGCCCGCACCGCTGCACCGTGCTCAACTGCTCCAAGGTAAAACACTTGGACCTACTTATTGTATGTATGTACTGATATCTATACAGAGATAGAAGTAACGTCGGGCAAGGCGCGCGAAGAGGACACAGCACTGTCCGTGTCGCACCGCCCGCACCGCTGCACCGTGCTCAACTGCTCCAAGGTAAAACACACGGACCTACTTATTGTATGTATGTACTGATATCTATACAGAGATAGAAGTAACGTCGGGCAAGGCGCGCGAAGAGGACACAGCACTGTCCGTGTCGCACCGCCCGCACCGCTGCACCGTGCTCAACTGCTCCAAGGTAAAACACTTGGACCTACTTATTGTATGTATGTACTGATATCTATACAGAGATAGAAGTAACGTCGGGCAAGGCGCGCGAAGAGGACACAGCACTGTCCGTGTCGCACCGCCCGCACCGCTGCACCGTGCTCAACTGCTCCAAGGTAAAACATACGGACCTACTTATTGTATGTATGTACTGATATCTATACAGAGATAGAAGTAACGTCGGGCAAGGCGCGCGAAGAGGACACAGCACTGTCCGTGTCGCACCGCCCGCACCGCTGCACCGTGCTCAACTGCTCCAAGGTAAAACACTTGGACCTACTTATTGTATGTATGTACTGATATCTATACAGAGATAGAAGTAACGTCGGGCAAGGCGCGCGAAGAGGACACAGCACTGTCCGTGTCGCACCGCCCGCACCGCTGCACCGTGCTCAACTGCTCCAAGGTAAAACACTTGGACCTACTTATTGTATGTATGTACTGATATCTATACAGAGATAGAAGTAACGTCGGGCAAGGCGCGCGAAGAGGACACAGCACTGTCCGTGTCGCACCGCCCGCACCGCTGCACCGTGCTCAACTGCTCCAAGGTAAAAATACTTCATTATTTTCTTTATGGAATACGTGCAACTGTTTCAATGAAATACGTGCAACTGTTTCAATGAAATACGTGCAACTGTTTCAATGAAATACGTGCAACTGTTTCAATGAAATACGTGCAACTGTTTCAATGAAATACGTGCAACTGTTTCAATGAAATACGTGCAACTGTTTCAATTAAATACGTGCAACTGTTTCAATGGAATACGTGCAACTGTTTCAATGGAATACGTGCAACTGTTTCAATGGAATACGTGCAACTGTTTCAATGGAATACGTGCAACTGTTTCAATGGAATACGTGCAACTGTTATAATGGAATACGCGCAATTATTTTTCTAGAATACGTGCAATTATAATACTTCAATATGTGCAACGGTTTCACTCGAATACATGCACCTATTATCCTTCAATACGAGCAATTGTTTCACTCGAATACGTGTAATTATTTTATTCCAATACGTGCCGCTGTTTTAGTCGAATACCGTGCGTTGGTTTTTCTAATAAACGTGCTACTATTTTCGTTGAGCAACTTTTTGTTCAAATACGTCCATGTAAAATACGTATGCTTAGTATTTTAAATGCGTGATTCTGACTGAGTATCTTCTCGCCAGGAGTTCAAGCTGCGCGCGCACCTGGCGCGGCACGTGGCGACGGCGCACGGCGCGGGCGGGGGCGCGGAGGGCGCGCGGCCCGTGATGAAGACGCGCGCCGCCTTCTTCCTGCGCGCCACGCCCTTCACCCGCCTCGCGCGCAAGCTGTGCCGCGCGCTGCGCCGCCCCAGGCACTACGCGCGCTGCCCCTTCTCCCCGGTCAACCTGCACCAGGTCAAGCACGAGTGTGAGTATGCTGTCAGACCCTGTACTGGTCACACGCCCTTCACCCGCCTCGCGCGCAAGCTGTGCCCCGCCCCAGGCACTACGCGCGCTGCCCCTTCTCCCCGGTCAACCTGCACCAGGTCAAGCACGAGTGTGAGTATGCTGCAAGGACCCTGTACTGGTCACACGCCCTTCACCCGCCTCGCGCGCAAGCTGTGCCCCGCCCCAGGCACTACGCGCGCTGCCCCTTCTCCCCGGTCAACCTGCACCAGGTCAAGCACGAGTGTGAGTATGCTGTCAGACCCTGTACTGGTCACACGCCCTTCACCCGCCTCGCGCGCAAGCTGTGCCCCGCCCCAGGCACTACGCGCGCTGCCCCTTCTCCCCGGTCAACCTGCACCAGGTCAAGCACGAGTGTGAGTATGCTGTCAGACCCTGTACTGGTCACACGCCCTTCACCCGCCTCGCGCGCAAGCTGTGCCCCGCCCCAGGCACTACGCGCGCTGCCCCTTCTCCCCGGTCAACCTGCACCAGGTCAAGCACGAGTGTGAGTATGCTGTCAGACCCTGTACTTCGTCATCGTAAAATGCCGAGCGATGCGTGCGAGCAATAAATCAAACACTAGGGGAGGGCGGGGTTCAAAGTGCCGGGGGTAAGTTGTTCTCATGGAAATAGCATCAAAACGGAAAGAGATAGCAGTATGCTTGAAATGCGTCGTAAAATGTTGAGTCAATGCGCTTCCTTGTCCATCATTTCAGTTACCCTCGCGGCACTTCCTGAGGGAGTATTTGCTAGTGGTGCTTAAATTTACACGTTAGTAAATATTTTTGTCTGAACACTTTTTGGTCCAAACCAAACAAATCTACAGTTATCACTTCAGCAATTATACTAAACGGTAGAGAAAATATGAACGTTCATATGACACTATCATTTTGTCATGAATTGAAACTACTTTTAATTAAAATTAGGTTAGAATGAAAAGTGGGTCAGCGGGGTAACAAGTTCCTTTTTTTTGGGGCGGGTTGTTCCGCGGAACAACTAGCCCCTGAGCATCATGTTATACATTTTGCTTAGTATTTTGTCTTAGAATACGTACGAAAATAACCAAAAGGGCTTGCTTGCCAACCAAATCGTGCGGCGGGTGCATCAGCTTGTATGGCTGCAGCAAGCAAATGCATTCGTTCTGGCAACTAAGCTTGCTGCAAGCTTGCTGGTGAACCGGATAGTGCTGCGGGAGCATCAGCTTGCAGCGTTGCAGCAAGCAAATGCATTCTTCCTGGTAACTAAGCTTGCTTGCGAAATGGATAGTGCTGTGGGTACTTCGTCTTGCACCGCTGCTGCAGCAAGCAATGGCTTTCATCCCGGAAACTAAGCTTGCTTCCGAGCCATATAGTGCAAGAGAATGCTTTCGTCTTGGCAACTAAGCTTGCTTGCGAGCTTGATAGTGCCGTGGGTGCATCAATTTATAGCGCTGCAGCAAGCAAATATTTTGGTCCCGGCAGCTAAACTTGCTTGCGAGCCGTATAGTGCTGCGAGTGTATCAGCTTGCAGCGCTGCAGCAAGCAAATGCATTCTTCTTGGTAACTAAACTTGCTTGCGAGCCGCATACTGCAAGTGCATCAGTTTGCAGCGCTAAAGCAAGCAAATGCATTCTTCCTGGTAACTAAGCTTGCTTGCGAGCCGGATAGTGCTGCAAGTGCATCAGCTTGCAGCGCTACAGCAAGCAAATGCTTTAGTCCTGGCCACTAAGCTTGCTTGCGAGCCGGATAATGCTGCGGCTGCATCAATTTGCATCGCTGCAGCAAGAAAATGCATTCGCCCCAGCATCTAAGCTTGCTAGTGCTGCTATTTGCCATGGTTTGCCAGATTTCAGTAGGTACATTATATGGCATTGATTTCTAGCGAGGAAAAAAATTACTAGTTCGCTGTCACATTTTTGAAGTTTTATATTAAAACTTGTAATACTGAAAATTAATGATTTTAACCATTGTCTACATTTAATATATTTATGAACCAATGATTTTAATTTAAGAACCTTCCAGTTTTCCTTTGGGAAATGGGGGAAAATTGTAAAGGAACAACCGACCTCAAGGTCGGAACAAATTACCCCGAGTCGGGGCAAAAAGTTCCTTTCCGATTTTTGTTAGAAAAACATCTGTAAAAACTAAAGTCCTTGTCTCACGCCAAAAGTGATTGACTTATTTAAAACTAGAATCTTCACTGATTTCAACAGTATATAACAAGTTCATATTTAACGTTATTAAGGGTGTAAATTTGAAGGTTGTTTCAAAATCGGCACTTTGAACCCCGCTCTCCCCTACTTTTTACACCGTAAAATGCCGAGCGAAGCTAGTAATTAAGACAAATACTTTACTTGTTACATCTTAAAATGTCTAGCCAGATTCGCTCGCAATAAGTCAAACACTTTACTTGTTACACTGTGAAATGCCGAGTCGGTTTCGCTTTCAATAAGTCAAACACTTTACTTATTACATCGTAAATTGCCGCGCCAGCTTTGCTCGCAATAAGTTTTTTGTTAGCCAACAGTGTAGCATCCGTCACACTCATTTCAATGTAAAACGACAAACTCGCTTTGCTCGCAATAGCAAATATTCCATTGTGTGCAATGTACGTTACAATTTAAATTTTAAAGTCATCGTAATGGTCGTAGATCGACTCTTCACTCGACATTTCCTTACGCAGATCATGTGGACTGTATCGCACTAGTTTTCTAGTGTTGATTTATTTTTGTTGGCTACGACTAATGAAATTGTTTCTTCCAGGCTCGATAGCGATGGCGGGGCTCGGCGGCGCCGAACTCCGCGCGGCCGGCGCCCCGGGCGGCGGCACGGCCCGAGCGCGCGGGCCTGTAGGCGCTGTGGCCGTGCGCCTGGCTGCTACGCTGGGGACCAGCGTGCCCAACACGCGCTCGCACGAGTGGCTAGCGCTCACGCCCAAGGAGCGCATGCCGCAGCCGCCGCACGTCGCCTTCCCCAAGCCGCCCAAAGCTGCCGGTAAGAACCTCTAACATACAGGTCCTGTAGGCGCCGTAGCGGTGCGCCTGGCTGCTACTCTGGCCACTGGGCCGATACTGCATACATTTCTCCCATACAGTTGCACACATTTCTCCTATAAAACTGCACACATTTCTTCCGTAAAAATACATACATTTCTTCCGTAAAACTGCATACATTTCTCCTACAAAACTACACATTTATCTTCAGATAATCTACACACATTTATCCTGTGAAACTG
Organism: Phthorimaea operculella; assembly: GCA_024500475.1. NCBI lineage: Eukaryota > Metazoa > Arthropoda > Insecta > Lepidoptera > Gelechiidae > Phthorimaea > Phthorimaea operculella. The sequence goes on from JANFCV010000112.1 coordinate 436,942, forward strand.
CTCGCAATTTTAGGTAATACCCGTTTCACAAAATAAAGGAGAAATCATGGACGCCTGGTGTATCTAAGAGCCTTACTGCGAATGAGAAAGCATGACCTCCAGCCGCCATTTATATTCCCTTTCTTTTGTGAAACGGGTAGAATCAGGTTCGGACTCCGAACGACAGGTTTTGAAGCTATTCGTACGTCGCTCACTAAAAACACTGGTCATGACGAGCCAGCTAATATTCCGTTCCATTGCAGACGGCAGCCTGATGTACGAGCGCGTGCAGTCCCGCGCGGAGATCGAAGCGGCGCGCCTCGCCGCCGCCAACCCGCCGCCCGCCAACGCGCTCAAGCGCCGCGCCTACGACGACATCAACGGACTCGACAGTCAGTATTACCAGTTATCCCTCCTGCTTAACAAATTCTGTTTTGGCGAGAATAAAAACCCAATGTAGATAGTGCGGATGGGCTTGGCGGACTCGGCGACTCAGCATGGCAAGGTAAATGACCTAGGGCGACGGTAGAGGGCGCGGGTAGTTACTGTCGGCCAGACACTGCATCCGACCTCTCCTTCAGTCGTAACGGTTCCCCGTTCCACTGAACCGGGGTGGAGGAGGACTAAGTGTTTGCGCGAACGTCTACGCACCCATATATATTCTGCGCATCTGACCACATCCGAATCATCATCATCATTACCAGTTTTTGCAATATGTTTGGGGAGGGTCGTTACAATGTTGTGCTGCGACTAGGATACCAGATGTGTGTAGCTAGGTGAAGTGATGAGGAAAGCAGTTGCCAACCCGCCGCCCGCCAACGCGCTCAAGCGACGCGCCTACGACGACATCAACGGACTCGACAGTCAGTATTATCAGTTTTGCAATATGCGTTTAGGGGTGTTCCATGACATCAGGACTACAGCTGGTAGAACAGATAGACGGGTGGGGCTGCCAAGACTTTACTCACGTTCAAATAGTGAAGATTTGTTTATAAAATAGGAATATAAGTCTTACTGATGAGTTTTTATTATTGAGTTGAGAGTTCCCTATATTTTGGTGATGTTGCGATCACTATGTTAATGGGGTAAAATCAGAGTGAAAAGAAAAGCGATGTCGAGCAGCTCATACTAGACCTACAGCTGCAGGACAACAGGTATATGTGCCTGTTTCTGATACGAGAATCATTGTGGGTGTGATCGGTTTTAGAGCCCTGATCAGATTATTAATATGTAATAACATAATAAATAAATATTGCGAACGAGATGTGTTGACGTCTCTGTTACTGTATTTATGCAGTGTCCAAAAACAGTACAGAATGTCCTTGTCTCCTAATTTGGTCCTAAGTGGGGGAATCATTCTAATTATTTTATCATTTTCCTTTTCTTGCTGCATTGACCACGGAAATAGCAGCAGGTTGGTATTGACTCAGTACGTCTTTAATATTATAAAGCCAATTATAAATTCGTTATCGCTGATTTTTGTCTCGTTTAATGAGACGTTCCTTGCATAGAGCCTTTTCGGACATAATTAAACTTGGTCATTATTCAATTTTTATAATGTTTGTTACTTTTTTAGGAGGTCCGGGCCCAGTGCGCGACGCTTCGGCCGCGCCGCCGCCGGCCAAGCGGCCCAACAAGCACCCGGCGCCGATGCAGCGGCCGTCGCGCGAGCAGTACGCCGCCATGTGTGCGCGCGCGCAGGCCACCGGACAACCGCTGCCCGCGCATGTCTTCACACACGTATGTACAATACACGCCAATACTCGTGTACAATCAATACACAAGTAGAATACACGTTTACAATACACGTAACGTCGTCATTTTGTAAGGGGCGACTGTTGCTACAATTTAGTGCTGTGGCCAGGAATTACATGGGGTTGAATGGTTGTCGTGAGCAGGATTTACATGGGGTTGAAAGGTTGTAACTATTTGGTGTCGTAGCCAGGATTTATATGGGGTTGAAGGGTTGTAACAATTTGGTGCCGTGACTAGGATTTACATGGGGTTGGAGGATGGTTACAATTTGGTGCCGTGACCAGAATTTACATGGGGTTCAAGGGTGATAAAAATTTGGTGTCATTATCAGGATATACATGTGTTGTGTGTTTCAACAGATATAGATTGATTTGTATGATAAAGATGATATTTAGGGGCAGAAGATTGCGTAATAATGGAATGATAAAAAACACAACCTCCTGCGACGAGTGCTTTATTTTCACTGATTTTGCATGAAATTGCCAATAGAGTAAATTGATGATTTAGCAGCGCGCCTCGCGACATAATTGCAAAATGAATATAAAAATAAAAAATATACTTGTACAGTTGTCTGTACATGCTGGCGAGCGCGAAAAAGATACAAAGTACAAAACAATGATAAACTTAAAAATTCAATGTAACTTAAACTAAGTACTTATAAATTTCAAACATAATATGATAATAAAAACTTATAAATTTCACACTGCACATTATTCACTTTCACGAAGTGGGATGTTAAACTTGATCGAATTAATGTCAGGTGTAGACACGCTCTTGTTTATAACTCTGGGCCGAGGTATAGGGGACGTTCTCTAAGTGGCTCAACTCGATGCCTGAGACCATTTCTACTTGGTGCCTTTTTCTTCGTCTTATCCACATGATTATCAAAACTAAGCCCGTGAGGATCGCTCCGCCAACAAGAGAGTAGAGCACGCTGTATTGATGTACATCATGTACGCTGAGCGTTTGAGTCGACTGCTGTTTCAGGTCTTCTATTTGAGTCTTCAGCTGATTCAACATGATGCTGTGATCTTCGGCTGCAAAGACGTCTCTTGTAGTCATGCTGGTGTTGATAAGATCATTTACTATTGACAGCTGTGGGAGCTCAACATCTTCTATATGATGGTTCACGTGACTCTTAAATTGTTTATAAGAGTGTATCTGGAAAGCTACCCCTTTTAGTGTACATCCCTTACATAGGCTGATTATTCCATTGCCTGATAATGTTTTCAGTTCCGTAGCACGTGCGCTGAAAATGCGAACGGTGCATTGTTGACAACATTGAAATATCCAGTCATTGGCGCGGTGTAACTTGATCCATTTCTCTTCGCACTTGGATTGTTCGAGTGTACAGGGTGATGTTATTTGATTGCTTATTTTGATGTTACATATTGATTGTCCTGCTCGTATATCGTAAGTAGGTTTATCAATAGGACATAATATTTTTCGGGAGAAGCATGAATGCATGGTTGTAGGTCACTTTCTGTGAAAAATAATACTTGATCTTTCTTCAGATTGAATGCTAAGTATTGATATGTTGGTTTAACGTGATAGTTATTCTCCGAGTCTGATTTCTGCAGAGTGATAACTTTATCCAGTTCATATTTTTCTGTAGTGATGAGTGGAATCCTGACCTCCATGATAAGGTAGTCTTCATACACTCGTGCAAAAACTCGCATCAGCCTGTATAAGCCCTTAATATTGTATGGTTCCAAAGGTAGAGTGAGATCATCCTGTATCTCGCGAGTTATGATATTCAACTGTTAGTTCCTCGGGCGGGAAGAGATGGGTGTCTATGTGTCCATGATAGATGTCCGTGATAACGTCAATTAAGCTTTGTTGCATACGACGCAGATTTGATAAGACAACATATGCTGATAGAGTGGATGACGTCAGGTATAGTCCTTGCAGTGTGTCAGATTTCACGTTGTTTACCTCTTGATATAAACTTTTCATTTGTCGATTCATGTGTATAAATTGTTTGTTCATTATTTCTTCATTTCGACGAATGACGTTGTATTCCGATTCTATGATGAGGGTTTGATTTTTAATAAGATTCTGGAGATGATTTTCGTTTTGAGATATCTGCTCAATATCTTGTTTGTATTGCTCGGCGAACTTATCGTCTAGAACCCCAAATAAGTAACTTGCTAAGTTGCCAACACCGTTGACCAGCCCTCTCTTGTGTCTTTTATTAGGGTTCCGCAGTACTTGGTTGTATTGTTGCATTTCAGTAAGTTCGTGTTCCAGTTGCAATATGATAGCTTCGTACGGCATCTTTGACTGTTGAGTGCAAGTTTGATTACATAGGCGATCTAGATGTCTAATGTACATTTCCAAATCGGTGAATCTATTCCAATATGTAGTCATATTATAGTAGACTATTGACTTCCATTCATCTTTGATATGTTGGAGTTCCGATATTTTATCGAAAAATAGATTTTGCTGTTGGTCGAGTGACGTAATGTTGTGAGTCACTGAAGCCTGTCCCATGCTTGGGCATATTAATGTCATGAAACATAACAAAAGTGCAGAGTTAAGCAGATTTTTCTTACTACACTTTGTGTTATTTCGTTTTGCTCTTGCAGTAATTTTGTTTGTTGATTTTTTCGTTTCATTCTGTGGTTCTTGAACTGGTAAAATTACAAGTTTGTTGACTGGGCGTTTGATGATATTATTTGCAGTTTTCAAGGTTACTACTCGCACAAGCCCGTCGTGGCCTGGGTGGAGAGTTTGTACCCGCGCCATTGCCCACTTGCCGGGCGGTATGTTTTCTTCCTTGATAAGGACCACGTCATCAATTTTCAGGTTTTCCTTTTCGGTGCGCCACTTTGTTCGTGACTGAAGCTGCTGCAGATACTCCGTGGACCACGTCTTCCAGAACTGCTGATTCATGAATTGGACCATTTTCCAGCGAATTGGTAGATTCATATGTTCAGGATCTGTCTGCGGTCGTGATATCATGGAGCCACCGATGAGGAAGTGGCCAGGAGTGAGATAAACGTCGTCTGGGTTTTCAGTGAGCGCACATAGAGGTCTTGAGTTAAGACACGCCTCAATTTGACAGAGAAGCGTAGTGAACTCCTCGAATGTTAATTTCTGATCTCCAAGGACTCGTTTGAGGTGATATTTTAGACTCTTCACCGCTGCCTCCCATAGACCTCCTGCATTTGGCCACACAGGGCGTTGAAGTGCCATTTGATTTCCATATTGGACAGGTGGTTGATAACATCTGGGTTGATTGAGTCCATGATCTCTTGATATTCTTGCTTCAAAGTCGTGCCGCGCCCACGAAGTTGGTTCCGTTGTCACTGTAGACATTTTCAGGGGTGCCGCGCCTGTTGGTCATTCTTTTGAAAGCGGCTAGGAACGATGCCGTGCTTAGATTAGAGACCAATTCCAAGTGCACGGCCTTGGTCGCTAGGCAGACGAATACTGATATGTATCCTTTTGTTGTCCTTATTCCTCTTCCAGAATTTGATTTGATGTCCACAAATCCTGTGAAATCAACCCCTAGATTTGTGAAGGGTCTTGATGGGGTTATTCTAGCCTTCGGTAGATCGGCCATGAGTTGCTGATAAGTTTCTTGATTAAACCTCCGACACCTGACACACGAACGGAGTTGGCGTTTGACGCTGCTGATTCCGCTGATCAACCAGTATTTTTCTCTGATATGAGATAAGGTAAGTCGCGGTCCGCCGTGGAGTGTATTGAGGTGAGATTGCTGAATGATTAGCTCTGCCAGACGGCCCTTTGATAAATGATCGGTGCTTCGCAGCGTAAGTGATATTTGCCTTTTCCAGGCGCCCTCCAACCCTCAGGATTCCTTGCTGGTCCAGATAAGGTAGAAGACTGGACAGTTTGCTGCTGTTGCGAACCGAGCCGTGTTTTTGCAAATTAATGATATCTTCATTAAAATCGACAAGTTGAATTTGCTTGATAATTAGATTTGTAGCATTTTGTAGTTCATCAACGGTCAATGTACTTGCGTTGCGACGGGCATTGTTATTGCGCAAACATGCAATGTAACGTGAAACCCATGCCACTGTTCGTACTGTCTTTGTAAGTGAATTATATTTATTCAATAATTCAATGATAAGTGTTGGCTGAGTTTTGCATAAGGCTGCTTGCACACTTGGTTTCTTGCACTCATTTGTGGGGCTTGGATATTTTTCAGTGGAAGTTGTGTTTGGATCGAAGTTGAGAAGCCATTCTGGCCCTTCCCACCACAAACGATGCTTTGCTAGTTCTTCTGTTGATAGTCCACGTGTAGCGCAGTCTGCCGCATTTTCCGATGATTTCACGTGGCGCCACTTGCAAGCGGGGATGATATTTGTGATTTTTTGCACGCGATTCGCCACAAACTGCTTCCATTTAGATATGTCTCCATTCAGCCAGCCCAATACGACCATTGAATCAGTCCAGGCATGGATGGTGGTGTGCTCTGATGTTGGTAGTGTCTGAATAAATTTCTCCATCAGTTGTGATAACAATAATGCACCTAGCAATTCTAGTCTAGGCAGTGTAACTGATTTATTCATTGGAGCGACTTTAGTTTTCGCTGCCGCGAGTCTTGATGTGTACTCGCCCTTATCATCACATGTCACGACGTAAATTGCACATGCTAAGGCCTTTTCGGAGGAATCGCAGAAGCCGTGTATTTGTATATTTTTCCAGTTTGACCCAGATATCTTGGTATAGAAATGATATTGATGTTTCTCAGGTCATGCCGAAGCTTCTGCCATTCTGTTGATAGATCTGATGGAAGTTGTTCATCCCATTCCAGGTTTGCAGTCCATGTGCGTTGAAATAACATTTTGCTCTAATTGAAAGCGGTGATAGCCAGCCAAGAGGGTCGAATATTTTAGACACGTCTGATAGGAGTTTACGCTTGGTGTATGGTTTGTCACTGTCAGCATATTCGATCTTAGAGTCGAATGTAAATATGTCGCTTGACGGTATCCAACGCAAACCGAGTGTTTTTCGTGATTCGGTGTCCTTGAATTCGAACGGAGCGTTCACTTGCTCAGGTGCTAAGCTTTCGATAAGTTTTGGTTCGTTGCTGGACCATTTTCTTAGGTTCATGCCAGCGCTCTTCAACACCTTTAACAATTCGTCTTGTAACTGCTTTGCGTTTTCAATAGAGTCGCTTCCTCCCAAGAGATCATCCATGTAGAAAGATGACTGTAATGCTGACGCAGCTAATGGATATTTGTCGGCGTTATCAATGCCGATTTGCTTGAGCGTCCTCATGGCCAGGTATGGGGCTGCTTTCGTGCCATACGTCACGGTAGTGAGATGATATTCTGATAGCATGTTATCTGGTGAATCCTCCACACGATGGATTGTAGATGCTGATCTTGAAGTCTGATTAAAATCTGCCGAAACATCTTCTCTATATCAGCAGTAAGGACATATTTGTACTGTCTCCATGTTAAGATGAGAGTAAGAAGATCTTGTTGAAGATTTGGTCCACAGTACATTAAATCATTCAAGCTCACTCCAGATGACATTAATGATGCTGCGTTGAAAACTGTACGTAGTGTTGTTGTAGTAGAGTCAGGTTTCAATACGCCATGGTGTGGTAAATAGATTGCTTTCGAGTCTTGATGTTCGATTTTACGCATGTGGCCTAATTCTTCATACTCCCGCATGAATTTGCGGTACGCTTCAGATAATGATTTGATTTTGCTCATTCTTTTTTCTTGCTGATAAAATTGTGCCACAGCTTTCGATTTTGAAGCTCCAATTTTTTGTTCGTAATTTGGCTTCATCGGGTATGCTACTTCATATTTACCAGACTCTAGTTTTTTAGTTGTTGCCTGATAAAACTCCTCGCAAAATTGATCTTCAGATGATAGATTAGGTGATCCTCGGGCACGTCTTCCACTTCCCAGAATTTTGATATGTTGTCTATGTTGTTGATTACAACGTGGCAGGCGAACGTTTTGTTATCGCATCCTGATAAGCCTGATATTATCCAACCAAGTCCGGTATTCTGAGCCATGGGGGCGTCGGTGGGACCCTTTATGAGACCGTCCATGAGTACTTCTGCATATACAGCAGCATCCAGAAGTATGTCAATAGGCCTTGATATATTATAATCTGGATCAGCCATTCTTAAGTTTTGTAAATGCGGCCAATTTTGCTTCTTGAATGAAACATTAGGCAAATAGTCGGTAACTTGTGTTACGATTAAAGCCTCGGTATTAAAATGATAATCATTGTAATGTGATACACAGTCGAGCGACACTTTTCCTTTACTTTGTTGAATCGTCGACCCAATGCCTGATACAGTTGATAGACTATATTGCCTCTGCAGCCCTAGTGATTGAGCTGCATTTTGCGTGATAAGGGAAGTTTGAGAACCTTGATCCAATAGAGCTCTCAGTTGCATGTAGGTGCCATCAGCTGATTTGACGTTAAGTAGTACAGTTGGCAGTAGTTTCTGTCTGTTTTTGCTCGTAACGTGGCTCACGTTATAATTTTGAGTCGGAGCTGATGACGTAGAAGCATGATTATCTTGCGCGTGTGATTCACGGCTGGACGTAGTGATTGCGTCATGAATAAGGGTGTTATGGGCCCCTTCGCATTCTTTACACCTCTTGTTTGATATACATGGTGCATCAAAATGCCTGTATAGGCAGTTTCGGCAAACTTTATGTTGTGATATTGTCTTCAACTTCTCTCCCGCTGATTGCGCAAGGAAGCGTTTGCACTGAAAAAGCTCGTGTGAAGCTTTACACACAGGACAAGATTTCCTGGTATATGTAGCGTTTGCTTGATAGTGATATTTTTTGAACAATGGAGTTTTCGGCGAAGAATTGTTGACATTTGATGATTTTTGAGGATGATTGAATTGCTTGCTTGATGATGTTGATTTATCTTTTTTGTTGACAGATTCAAGTGCCATAAATTTGTTTTCAATAAAGGTCATGAACTCCGGGTATGATGCTAGGTCCCGAGGTGACGTACGAGACTCCATGTAGTCAGTAAGTGTCTCGTCATCCAATTTTTTGGTTAAAAGGTGTACCAAAATTGGATCCCAGGTAACAGTTTCGATGCCAAGATTTTGAATGCTGTTGATGCACTCTGCCGTAGTGTCATGTAACTTCTTAAGCGCATATGATGATTGCTTATGGATTGATGGTTGATTGAGAAATATATCCATCTGAGTTGAGAACAAAATTTGAGGATAATTGTAGCGACGTGTCAGAATATCCCAAGCTGTGGTGTAATTTTCAGCCGATATATTGAGATGTTGAATTAGGCGCTCCGCTTCTCCCCTGACCTTTCCTTTAAGATGCTGCATCTTTTGTGCATCGCTGAGGCAGTTGTTAGTATGAATCGTCTCGACGAACAGATCAAAGAATGTTGGCCACTGGGTGTATTTTCCGTGAACGTTGGGAGTTCCAGTTTAGGTGTAACTTGCTGCAAATGAGTGGTAGAACTCAGCTTCCTGTTCAATTTCTTTTGAGGTCTATATAGTGTTTCTCGGCATACAAAATTGAGCATCATAAGCTTTATTGCTACCTTTGAGCTGATTATCAATGCGCAGATGTACAGCGTCGATAATTTTCCACAGATTTTGAAGATTATTAAGTTCATCTTCTATTTCCCATTTTTCCTGCAGGTTTTCAACAACAACTCTATTCATAAGTCGAGTAAGGGCTCTAAAATTGGTTTCTTGTTGGCTCAACAGATCTTCATCTTGAACGTTAAAATCTTGAAAAGTAGGCAATGTAAATGACGGCATCTTTGGCTTTTCGATGTATTCATAAGTCGAAATAGTTTCTCTGGTTTTCTCATAGAATTTCTTCATGTAACCGTAGATATTCTTCGCAAAATATTCGTACTCTTTGTCTTCATAAGTTGATAACTCGGTATGATTTCCGTGGAACTCCTGCCAAAAGGAGTCCAAAGTCTCCAATCTCTTTTAGATAGTCGGGATTGTTTCTCCGAGCGCCATCTTTACCAAAATTAATACTGATTGACTCAATCTCTTTCGACAGTTCGCTTTGGCGCCGAAAAAGTTCTGCATAATCTGTCATGGTCGATGATTATCTTGATACAATTGAATGAAAAATACCTGGTGAATCCTGGTTGATATAATTTGCTTGATAATAGCGCTGTTACGGCGAATAATCCGTCAGTGCTTGATATACAGGGTGTCCTCCAAATGATATTGATATGATAATAGCTGATGATACAGGATCGCTTCCACTGATCGTGGTCGCACTTTGATGTGTTTGCAAACTCTAGCACAGTCTTTGCGCCTTCTAAATCCAATCGGTGAGACCCGCTGGTGGGAGGCCGATGGACCGATTCGCTATGCACTAGGTTCACATCAAACACACCAAGTCGATGATAAAAAGGTGATAGTTGTAGATAGTGATTGTAGAATCCAATCCAAACAGGGTAATACGTATGCAGAAACCACGTCCGCAATGTCCAACTCGACCTGATTGCTGATGGTACACTTCACGTCACGTTGCACTGCCGCGTGGTCCCACTATTGCCCGTTTGCGTGGGTCAAATAGTTCGAAGGACCAAAAACTGTTGTGTGTTTCAACAGATATAGATTGATTTGTATGATAAAGATGATATTTAGGGGCAGAAGATTGCGTAATAATGGAATGATAAAAAACACAACCTCCTGCGACGAGTGCTTTATTTTCACTGATTTTGCATGAAATTGCCAATAGAGTAAATTGATGATTTAGCAGCGCGCCTCGCGACATAATTGCAAAATGAATATAAAAATAAAAAATATACTTGTACAGTTGTCTGTACAACATGCATCGGTAATAGCAATTTGGTACCTTGACCACTTCCTTTTACCGTGACCAACTTACGAAACAGAGCTGATGTTGTCAGGATTATACCGAGTTTACGATATGATCGACGATTCTTTGATCGGGTATACGAGACGTGATCAAAGGGACGAATTGGTTTATAATAATTTGATGCTTATTTTATTATCATGTGCTTCGGCTTTCATTATAGCACTGTTATTGTCATGCAGGTGAACGGCAAGCCGAACTTCTCCGGGCGCGGGGGACGCCGCCACGTCATCTCGTGGATGGACGCGCCTGACGATCTTTACTTCAAAGCGACCGAAGCCGCCAAGTAAGTCACTCCGCTTTTATTCCTGGTACATATTCATTTTGAAATGTTTCTTCTGTCATTATATTTGCACTTTATAAGTCTCATACAAAGTGTTTTGTCTGCGATGTTTGAGTTTCTGCCAGATCTAACGGAGACTTGTTTCCGCAGGGCCGCTCGGCGAACATTCAGCAGCAGCGAGCTGCGCCGCGGAGCGCGCGCGCCGTGGCGAGCCATGCGCGGCGCCGCCGGGGGAGCCGTGCCCGCTGCCGCCGCGCCCGGCGCCGGAGCCGCGCCCGGAGCCCCCGGCGCCGCCGCGGGCGCGGGCAAGGCGGGCGCGGGCGCGGGCGCGGGCGGCGCCGCCCCGCCGCTGCAGCTCGTCATCCTCGAATGACAGCAGCCGCGCCCGCACAACCCGCCGCACCCCTACACCATGGAGGCGCTGCTGGGCTGAGCCGCACGCGACCCAACCAAGTGAAATAGCGCCGAACGAATAATTCCAAATGAATTTAATTTTAAAATACCGTAGCATTAAGTGTTCATCGCGCGAAAACTTTCACGGTCGCGCGGTGAAATTTTAACAATAATACGTACAATATTTATTAATTAATCCTGATTTTATGGAACGCAAGATTCCTGATATGATAATTCGAATTTTGAATGATTATTCGGATGCTCGTCCGATCGGTTTGTTCGTGTTTGGTTGGAATTATTCGCCGGCCGGCCGCTCGCCGCCCCCTCGCGCCCCCTCGCGCCGCGCAGAACGCTCTGTTGTATATTCGTGATGTAAATAATCCGCCGCAGTCCCGCCGCGACCGGTAGACTTAACGAAGATTGTATTTTTGGTAATCGAGTCGCCGAGAATGGATTCTGTAGATAATATTTTAAACTATATTTGTGGTTTGATCTGGCGTCGAGCAAAATAATGTATTTGATACATAAAATGATATGTAAGTCTATTTCATTCGGAGATTCATTGTAGGATAATTTACAATTTTTTTCATAAATAAAGCACAAATCGAAGACTGGGTTTCTTTTAATTGACACATTTCCCTAACCTTGATCTTATCACTTAGAAAACAGATAGGTAGCGTTCGTTAACTTAAGTTACCTATGAAAAGAAAGCTTTGAAATCAGTGATGAACAGGTGACTTATTGAAAATTTTTGAGATTGGAAAAGATAAGTGACTTATGAAAAGTTATCTTTGAAATTAGAAAAGATAAGACGTGACTTATATAAAGTAAGCTTTGAAATGAGAAAAGATAACAGGTGACTTATGATAACCTAGCCTTGAAATTAAAAAAGATAAGTGACTTATGAAAAGTTAGCCCTTAAATTAGAAAAGATAACATGTGACCAATTAAAAGTTAGTCTTCAAATCAGAAAAGACAACATATGACTGACGAAAAGTAACTTTGAAATAAGAAAAGATAACAAGTGACTTATGAAAAGTCAGCCTCAATATCAGAAAAGATAACAGGTGACTTACGAAAAGTTAACCTTGAAATTAGAAAAAAATTATGAAAAGAAAGCTTTGAAATTATAAATGATGGGTTTTAGAGTATGACCAAAGAGTGTGTTTTCTGATTTTGAAGCTAACTTTTCATATGACACCTGTCATACTTTCTGATTACAATTTTATTATGAAAAGTTTAAAACCTGTAGAATCAGAATGGTTAAACGTCATATAAGAAAAGTTAACTTGTAATCAGAAAGTATGATAGGAGTCATATGAAAAGTTCTAAAAAAACTTCAAAATAAAAAAAAAAACACTTTTTGGTCATACTCTTCATTGTTGAAGGTCGTGTCCTTTCTGAAAGTCTATCGTGTCTTTTAAAAGTTAACTTTAAAACTAGATAACAGTAGTCTTAAGAAGGGTTAGCTTTGAAATAGAAAAATATGACACGTAACTTATGAAGAGCTTTGAAATAGTAAATATAGCACAACACATGGGTATGGAAATGAAAAGAAGCGTTTTTGTAAAAGTTATATTTATTCGAGTACATAACTACATCTTATTATAAATGGATAATAACTATTTTTCCGCATGATAAATATGTTTAAGTTGATTTAAGACACGTGACACCACGCTCACTATTCGAAAGCGCTATCACATACTTCGATTAGTGTTTACATTTGCGTAGAAAAATATTTCACTTTTTATAACAGCAGTAAACCGAGTTGGAAGCGGGAGGAAACTGTACTTTAACAGACTACATAAAGAGAAAGCAGTTAGCATTTTCGAATGGCACTCTAATGTACTTGATTGTTCATTACCTATAAAGGAATACGCACCTTACGTTACATTCAATAATAATAACATATTATTCTTACTATACTTAAAAAATATTATATATTTATAAGCAGTACATAATAGGAAAGAAGTTAAATTGCAGTCTTAACTGGCTAGATAAAATCATACATAACGGACGGTAGAAAAATTATATGGGTAAAAAGTTGAAACTAAAATACAACATAATGGAACTTTATTTTGAAGGATTACGTGAGCTGACTATGCATAAAACATATGCATAAATCGTTTTAACTTTGTCAGTGCAAATTTATTATAATATGCACATTCTCAGTGAGAACAATAGATAAATAAAATGTATCAAAAGAGTCAAGTCAATGCAACCCACTGGAAAGCGACACAAGACATACATGGGTGGATTGCACCAACTCGACGGTATAAAATCAATACATTAAAACGTACAAAATACAGTTCACTCCCGTCGACAACACATAAAATATAATGTTGTTTCCTAACTGTACTCAGGATTAAATTGAGCAGGATCTATTACAACTACATTTACGCTAAGTCAACTTTGTTGTCGGACAATACATTTGTTACAGTAGGCCTCCGATTACACGACTATTTTTATACAATTCCATTAATGATAAAATTACATCAGAAGTCAGTCCCTTACCATTCTTTAACTGTCCTTATATTACATATCCCCATACATCAACTAAATTGCAGTAAACTAAAGTTTAATCTCAAAGCCTGAATGCGGCCGAGCGGAGGGCGGGCGGACCACCCTTACTCCAAAAAACTACAGGTTACCAGTCTACAGGTCAACTTCCTAGTATATTAAGTAGGCAGTTAACTTTCCAAGTGTCATAATGGCTAACTGGCCACGCAATCTACATCGGATTACGTTTTAACTTGTAGCCTGTATTTTTATGGTATTAGGCCTTGCTGTGACGTTTAGCGAGCACGCCACGACCGCTCTACAACACCACAGAACATCGATCATCGCAATCAATCATAAAATACTCATTAAAAAAATACTGTACAATTAAAATAATTATTTGAAGGTAATAAACTCTTACTGATAATAAATCGTAAGCGATTAATGCTCTGATAAAATCTACGCCCGACTTTCCGTCAATAATACACCATTCACAAAATTATATACAGGTTCTCCTATGTTAATATACATGTTACATAAACACACATCCAAATTTGTTCCCAAAACTGTAGTCTTTACCTCGTTTATTTTCTAAATTAAATAATGAGATCGAACATAAACATTATGGAATTTTGCATATTAGAGTAGGAAGTGAATGAATAGGAGTCGTTTTAAAACATTAATGTAGCTAACACGACAATATCTGAGCATTTTACATTTTTACTTTCTCTCTAAGAATGTATCTATAATTTTTCGTAAATTTGAACAAAGCCAGGAATTGATTCAGGCAAGTAATAATTTTCATAAATAGTGTTATTTTTATACTTTCATTTGTATCTCAAGGCACTGATTGTTAACAATTGATAAACGGTTTTGTATTTTTTCAGTTAGTTCACCCTAGCTTCTTATCCTAAATAATAGCCAATATTAAAATATTAAACTCGCACAGTACAAATATTTCGTATGAAAATACACACATGACTCTGTGTACATAGACTATACTAAAATATAGTATTTCAATGTAATTTTAAATGTAATATACATCAGTTTTGTAAATAGGTTTCCAAACAGCTCTGCCGGAAAACTACATTCGTACAAAAATATCTATTTTGCCGATCGCAAAAATACAGTAATTTGTATATTTAATGTAGTGAAAATATATCGCTTGAATACGATCTACACTGTGGAAGGTGGGATTTAGCTTTTGGGTTCGACTCGCGCCAAAATGGGCGCTTGTGGAATGTTGAGAGGACAAAATTTTAGTGAACACCATTATAAAGTTTACTGTTCGAACTATCTCTTCAGACGTACAATATATAAAATATCAATACATATAAAAGTCTTTTTTATAAATTGTCCCATTGTTGCACACGTAACGCACACATGCACGTTCCTTCGCGATGTAAGGTTTCGTTTCTTTATAAAATGACGAGTTTTGTTTGTGTGTTCAGTCTCACGTGTCAGACTTGCGCCAGCGCCATTCGTCTCCTTCAGTGCTTTGACAAGTTCAATGGCAAATCTGTAACAAAAACAACAATTTACGATTAGTTTCTTATAGTTGAATTGAAAAAGATAACGTTACCAAATAAATCACCAGCAATGTCGATTCATACTGGATATTTCCTAAGAATTTTTTTGTCACATTCTTGTAATAAAAATAGTGTCGGGTAGTCAAGATTTATCCAATATTACCGTAAAAAGATACACCTACAGAAATAGCAGTTCGCATTAAAAATGTAGAAGCGAAGCGCTTTGTGCGAATTTGCGGGATGTCTACGATATAAGGGTGGAATCCCAACCGGCGTCTCGTGCACCGGAGATGGAATGATGACGGAGGTATCAGGTCATGGAGAGACTGTGCACACTCCCCGAAATGTATCCTGTAGAATACAGACAAGCAAGCTACTTTGCGACGATGTTCGATGCTCTGCAACTTTGCGTCAATAAGTGCCCTATCAGCGATGAGTTTTTTGGCGCGCTTCTCAATCGAGTCCAGGGCTGCCAGCTGGTATTTGGCAGATCCGTCCCATAGGTGACAGCAATACTCAATGCAGGAACGGACTTGAGCTTGGTATAGTTGTAAAAGCTGTACTGGTGTGAAGTATCGCCTGACCTTTGAGAGAATTCTGAGTCTTTTTGCTGTAGTCGTGGCCAAAGACTCAATATTTTGTCCAAAGTTCAGGTCAAATGAAAGGTTCATGCCAAGAAGCTCAAGATGGTCGGAAATCGGTAAGGAAACACCTCGGAAAGTCGGAGTCAGGTCGAAGGGACTCCGTTTAGTGGAGAATAGACATGCCTGTGTTTTAGATGCATTAAACTTGACAAGATTTGCATCGCCCCATTCGGATATTGCTTCAAGATTCAAGTTTAGGCGACTCACTAGGGCCTCTCGACAAGACTGAGTAGATTCATTGCTGGCCTTTGCACTAGACAGGTACCTATCAACAACCGTGCTGTCATCTGCATACACAAAGGTGTGGGGCGTGAGCATATCGTTGATGTGCAGCAGGAATAGGGTTGCGGAAAGTACAGACCCTTGAGGGACGCCGGCATCAATAGCCTGTTCATCTGAAAAGCGTCCTTCTAGGACCACTCGTATTGACTGTCCGCTCAAGAAATCTGCGATCCAGTTGCAAAGTCCAGCCAGGTAGCCCGTAGGCGGGAAGCTTGTTAATAAGACTTGCGTGCCAGACCCTGTCAAATGCCTTTGAGACATCCAGAGATACGGCGAGGGCTACATGTGGTTTCTCGCACTCCTTTCGTCAGTACACCTGTCCGAAATCTCGAAATTTTTAAAGATTTATGATGCTACTTTTATTTTCTTTTATTTGTTTTTCGAATGGGACACCAGGTTGTCCAACGACCCAATGATCTACTGATAATTATGAATGAAAGCATGGCATACGCACCTGAAGTGGGTTCATCCTTGGGGATGTGGTCCGTGAGCAGCGGGTGCGGCAGCGGCGCCCAGGGCCCCGGCGGAGCGCCCGGCGCCATCGCGTAGTGCATCCACAGCGGCGGCGGCGGCGGCGCGCGCGCGAACAGCGGCGGACCGTACCCGTACCCGTACACGTAGGGGAGGTACTCCTCGCGCGACGGCGAGCCGCGGTACCCGGGCGTCGCGCTCCCGTACCGCACGCCGTAGGGCGACGGCGGCGCGGGCGGCGCGTACCCGCCGCGGTTCCGCGCCAGCTCCGACGGCGGCGTGGGCGAGTCGCGCGCCACGCCCGCCGGCCCCGGCGAGCCCAGCGTCAGCGCCGAGTAGCGGTACCGGTAGTTGTCCGGGCTCGGGCTGAGGTCGGGCGAGTGCACGCTGGACGGCGACTCGGTCTTCAGCGACGCGGGGTACGAGTGCGGCGAGCGCTTGGCGTCGGGCGAGCGCCGCGGCGCGCTCTCGTCCGGCATCGACAGCAGCGAGTGTATGCTGTAGCTGCTGACGTGCGAGCTCTTGGCGGGCTGCTCCTTGCTGCGGGCGGTGCCGTTGTGCGCGGGCGGCTTGGCGGCGTGGCTGGGCCCGGGCGAGGGCGGGTAGGAGGCGGTGCTGAGCGCGGGCACGGTCTTGGCGCGCCGCTTCATGCCCTGGTCCTCGAGGCTGACGCGCTCGAGCTCGCGCAGGATGCGCTTGCGCGGGGACACCATCATGTGCTCCTGCCGGCAGCTGGCGAGCTTGGCGTTGACGGGCGCCGGGAGCGCCGCTATCCGCTCGCGCAGCTTGTCCGTGATGCGCGTCAGCTCCTTGCGCCGGAACGCCGACCTCGTCTTCTTGTACACTCTTAACTTATGATACTGATATGGTTTTTTGAGTTTCATGTGGTAGTATTTCTCTCGGTCGTAGTCCGCCCACCGGTCGTCGTCGGAGGGTCTCGGCTTGGCCTCGTTGGAGGAGCCGTCGACGGCGTCGTCGCCGGGGGAGTCGGCGTCGCCGTTGCGCTTCTTGTCGCAGACGCCGTTGGTGAGCCGGCGCAGGCCGTTGGGCGGCGAGTCTTGGTGCGTGGTGTCGTAGGGGCGGCGGCGCTTGGCGCGCGAGGCGGCGGCGATGACGGGCGTGAGCAGCGTGGCGGGCCGGCAGTAGTACATGGCTAGCTCTTTGGAGAGGTTGCGGCGCGGCGCGGCCTGCTTCCAGCAGTGGTCGCGCTGCCAGGGCGAGGACTGTATGGAGGAGTTGTCGTCGGAGACGCTGAGCGAGGCGGAGGCGATGGGCGGGTGCGGCGGCGTGGGCGGCGCGGCGGCGGGCGGCCAGAACGTCTTGCGCGGGACCGACACCCAGCCCGAGCGCTCGCCCTCCCGACCGCAGCCCCGCACCAACTCCAGGATGAACTTGCCATCTGCAATACACCCACACACGCTTTTTAGGCAACGAGAAACCAATCAAGATAAATGCTGGAGGTGCTAAACTCAATACTAGAACTACATGTTCATAGGGTTGTTTACGTACGCATTATTCTACATGCATAAGTATGAAGAAAACTATAGCTACAACAAAAAACAAATATAAATAATCAAACCAAATAGGCTAGTCATTATGGTAGAACTTATTTCCTTATAATAAATGTTCTTCTATATCTTGGTTTATCATTCAAACAAGGCAATAAGAACCTGCTGAACCACTTACTTAGCTCATGCAATTGTTAGCAGGACCAGCTGATTTTTATGAATTACTATTAGGACTTCATTACAGTGTCAAACTTCATACAAAAGTTTGGAATAGTGTGCAAAAGTACATTAATTCAATCTTATCAAGATCTTATCCTATTGTCGTGAATATTACTTCTGAATGCATATTAAATACTGATTGAATTATGACCTTATAGGAAAACTATTGTGGTCAATCAGGTTCATATTTCCTAACTAAACTAAATATCTATAAATAAACAATTCGGTTCGCCAGGTCAATTTTTTTATGCCTTATTTTGATATTATAGATCATTCTAAGAAACTCTTTTCGATATTTTGAAAAAATATTATTTATTTCTATTTTAAATATATTTTTAAAGTTTTGAGGTTTTACTCAATCACTATGCTGCATATTCACAATTTATCTTTGCCTACACCTGGCCTTTAAAAATAATAATAATGGCAATCTATGGATAATCAAAACGTCAAACAATTGTCAAGTGTACAGATAAGTAGAGATGTAACCTCACAACCCGTAACGGCTTATCGATATCGATATTTAGCGCTGGCGTGAGTAAATATTCAGAAATAATAAAATTTTATTAAGCTTATTTTATTGGAGGAGGTTGTTATAACCTACGACTCGTGTTTAACATTACCATATTTGCAAAATATTGGCATTAAGACTCTAAAAGCTACTAAGTGAGTAGGTTTGCCGACTGCCTGTGTCAGAGGATTCTACTCTAATAGTAATAAAATTAAAATACACTACGTCTGACAAAATTTTTGGGAGTCATTCAGAAGACTCAGTATGGCCATAGTGACAGTTTGTCAATCTTCCACCAAAAAATTGCAATACACACCAACACTCAAAAATTGCTGCTTACAACACTCACGGGAAAGATATGGGGTAAGCTGGCACCACACGACAGCATCGTTCCTTGTGAATAAACAACACTTGGCACTGCGCTCACCGATCCGCCTGCCAGACTAGGTGATTATGGGAAATAATACCCCCAATACGTAAAGGCCAATACTTGCTGTGGGCCCATGGCCTGCAGTGGACTTTTGTAGCTGTTATATGTTATGGTTCTATACATATTTATAAAAGTGATATGCTTTGAAAGGGAACGTTATCCAATAATAATATACTAACAATATTTTTAGCATTTATTCTTGATTCATCACATATGAATTAAATTCAAGCAGACAAACACAAACGCATACTCCGTGCTTATTTGTGCACACCATTTTTCCAACAGCCATTCCAAAATAGGTACCAATAATATGTACGGATAATCACTTGAATTATTCTCGCACAAAGGTATAGAACAGCGCTTACCTCCCATCTTAAACAAATAGAACACACATAGTTAGATTTTATTTTTAGTTTAAAATATTGATTACGTCACGAATCAAAGCAAAAAAAATGGTTTGATCTAAGCTACACATAGGATCTTAAACAAATATCGATAAGTAATGAATGAGCAACACTATTGTTTACTTCGGCACCACAATTTGGTACCGACTTTGTATGAAACTTGAACCTCGTACACAGGTCCGGTCGGCCGCTGGTATTACCGACGAATTTAGTGTGGCTGTAGGCTTGCACCAAGGGTCGGCTTTGAGTCCTTACCTCTTCCTGTTGATAATAGACGCTCTGACGTCGGACATACAGGAAGAGGCACCCTGGTGCATGCTGTTCGCCGACGACATTGTACTCGTCGGTGAAAGTGGGCATGAGGTACAGAGCAGACTGGAAAAATGGCGGAAAAAGCTGGAGAGTGTTGGCCTGAAAATCAGCAGAACCAAGACTGAACAAATGTTTTGTGATTTCGGCGGTCTCTCCGGCTATGCTCCGGTAGCGCTAAATGGCGTAACCTTACCAGTCTGCTCCGACTTCAAGTACCTTGGTTCACTTCTGCAAGGCGATGGAGAGATAGACCGGACTATCAAGCACAGGATAAATGCAGGATGGATGAAATGGCGACAGGTCACGGGCACAGTGTGTGACCCCGAATGCCCTCAAACTGAAGGGCAAGATTTACAAGACGGTGGTCAGACCTGTCGTCATGTATGGATCTGAGTGTTGGCCTACAAAGGTGACGGATGAAAGACGATTACATGTATCTGAGATGAGAATGTTGAGATGGATGTGTGGTGTAACAAGAATGGATAAAATAAGGAATGAGTATATTAGAGGAAGTTTAAAAGTTGCACCTGTGACAGAAAAGATGAGAGCTAGCGAATATGATTGTGGATGGACGCAGAAGGAGAGGAAGGCCTAAAAAGTTTGGATGGATTGTGTAAAAGATGATATGAATCAAAAAGGGGTAAACGAAGATTTGACGGCTGATAGAGATGAATGGAAGAAAAAGACATGTTGCGCCGACCCCAAATAAATTGGGATAAGGGCAGGCAGATGATTTGTATGAAACTATACTATTAATATAGCCGAATACTAATATTTTTCTATAAAATGCATTATTTAATAGCTGAACTGCGATAAAATACACTATATTTTGTACTTACGAGGTTTGAAAAATAGCGAATTTTGCCTTAGAACTCATATTTGTGGCCGATCACGTAAATGTCAGTGTTTTCAATATTTAACACAGCTACAACGCCAAATCTATTACTTTTCGAGCGACAGGAGGTCGCACTAGACACTGTTCACAAATTTTTCCCGTAAAAGTCGTTGTAAAATGCGTATTTTCTTTAAAATATAAAATTTTATATAAACTCAAAACAACAACAAACGATTGACGGATAATGCAAGAAAGACAATGTCAAATTACCATAATACAAACTCGTTGTTTTTTTTTCTCAACTAAGGCAATAGGTTTATTCAATATAAACCGTAAGGTTCTATTTCAGAAGGTCAAATAGAGGTCATCGAAGGCAAAATATTTTATTAAAATTTCTTAATTAAACTTAAAATAATCACCAATCTAATACGTAGATATTGTAGATTAAGTGTAAATCTCGAAACGGTTTTGAGATTTTAGTTGAAAATGACCTTGTTAGCATACCGAATTACAATTTTTGTCCATTGTATAACTAAAAGGTATCCGTTATGGGATTAGCGAGATATTCCCTACACAAGTGTCATATGACTACTTACTGGGAAATCTCAACGTAATATTATGTTAAGACCTTTCTCAATAAAAACCTTTTTACTTTTTACTTTTACAAGGAAAGTAATTTTTTAACCTTATTTACCAACCATTAATAATATTTAAATTACCTATTATCCTTCAAATCTATATCATAATGAGTTTTAAGCAACTTGTCTGTTTGTGTTTATTGTGTGGAATAAACAGGGTGGTACTGAACATTGGACTTTTCTGAAAATGCATAACTCTATTGGTCAAACTGAACAACTTTCCCCATCCCCATCAACCAAATGACAAAGTTTTAAATAAATATTGGAACTGAAATACAAAAAATCAGCAAACTGAAAAAAAAACACCTTTATTTGTAGTATATTGAATTAAATTTGTAATTTATTAATTTATAATTTATTCTTTACTAGTGATTTATATTATGAGTATGGTTGCTTATGAGTACGGATGTTTCATAAAGTCATGAGTATAGATTGTAACTTGAGCGTTGTGGTCCAATACTGCAGCCCCCAGTAGCCCCACTTCTTGTAGTTAATATATACCCCGACACACGGGTGGGGACGTCAGTTGTACAGTGGTTATCAGTGCGGTCAATACGTGTCTATACGGTATATTGTATACAGTGTGTGCTGAACTGAATATACGTGTAAAGTGATACAAGTGAGTGTGTTTCATTACTCTATAAATTGACGACGAGGAGAAAAACCGTAAGTACATTTCCAATTTATTCAAACAAAGGAAAAGAAAGATTTCCTGTATGCCGTTACTCTCTCGATAAAGTAAAACAAGTGTTTGTTCAAAGTATTTGTTTTGTGAACTGAAAACTACTGAAATTTCATTTAGTCAAGGCTACTCCTTGGAAATGTTATTTTGGTTATGCGAGGATAATGCAAATTCAACTTCACTGAGGTTGTCTTGCAATAATCTTTGCATCAAAGTGTTATTTTAGCAGTTCACAATAGCAAGTCAAAATATAATATTCCAATTTAATGGAAAAGTAACGGTATTACTGGATAATTTTCTTGTATAAGGAAAGTTTAAATGTTTGAATGGTGTGTGACGCATATTTTCGTATACCTATTATTATTCTAGTAAAAATGGGGAACATATTATATTGGCGTCGTCCAGTGCTAGTACGGTCTGGCTTCACATAGTGATGTCCAGTAAAAAATGAAAATGTTATATTTCCATGGTAATATGTGCACATAATTATGATGCACGGTCTTCGCTTAGCGATAGACGGTCCTGTTAATGGAATTGTAGTACAAGTAGTTATATGCGCACATGTGTTGACGCATGGCCCGCACAAACGTGATGGGCGGTGTACATAGTATGTTCTAAATCATGTTTGTACCGTACTAGCCATATCGTGTCACTGACATGAAATGAAAATAATAATATGTGCCTCGTATCAATTTAAAGAAATTTGTGTCTCACACGTATTCATTCATTTCATATTTTATTTGAATAGTGTCTTGAATATTCCTATTTAATTGCCTAGAATAAAATATTTTCAAACCCTTCCGGTCCCTTTAATTTTAATGCCTGCATGGAGAAATCAAGTTAAAACTATTTTACGTGGCATAGCAAAGAATCAATTTAATTATAATCAGTATAACTACTACTTCAAATATAATGCTGTAGATTTAATTTAGTTTGAAAATATGATCTGAATCATAGTATTTCTCGTAAAAATACGTATATCATGAATTAAATAGTTCTTGTAACAATCGTATACGTAATTTTTTCAGCAACAATGTCTGACATGAAAAATCTGCCACCATTGGATAATTTTGTGTGCGAAGGGGACGATGTCGGATTGAGATGGGAGAAATGGAAACGAGGACTACAAATATATCTCGATGCTGCCGAAATCGAGGAACCTACAAGAAAACGAGCGACTCTTCTGCACATGGGAGGTTTGAATTTGCAAGAGGTATATTTTAACATTCCAGGAGCTCATGTCGATGAAAACTCTGATGATGAAGACGTCGACGTGTACAACGTTGCAGTGAAGAAGTTGGATGAGTATTTCTCGCCAAAGCAGAGCTGTATTTACAACAGGCACGTGTTTCGTCTATTGAAGCAGGAACCTGGTGAGCATTTTGCAAAATTTTTGCTAAGACTACGAAAACAAGCTGAAAAATGTAACTTCAAAGACAAGGAAGGGAGTATAATTGACCAGATCGTAGAAAAGTGTTCTTCTGCAGATTTGAGGAAGAAAATTTTGAAAACAGGAGATTCGGTCACTTTAGACGATGTCATTCGCGAAGCCTGTGTTCTTGAAAGCGTGTCTCAGCAGCTAGAGGATTTTGGTAGAAAAGGTACGTCATCACTCCCTGAATGTTCAATTAATAAAATTGATTTCAAGAAACGGCAACGCAGTGCTCCACAGACATCATTGTGCTCCAGATGTGGTAATAAGCCTCACCGAAATATAACGGAGTGTCCTGCTTGGAAAGTTAAATGCCACAAATGTGGTAGGTCGGGTCATTTTCAGAAACACTGTCGGACTGTACAAACACGACCGCATCAGCCTGAGCGTCCAGCATTTGTTAAGAAACCCAGACATGATCTTCAAAAGAAAGGTGAGTCTGTGTCAAATGTTGACAATAATGACTCAGACACAGAGTATATTTTCCACATTGATGATGATGAGTTAATCAACTGCAACATTGGTGGTATAGATACTGAACTACTCATCGACTCCGGGAGTAAATGTAACCTTTTGACGCAACAGACATGGGAACACTTGAAAAAATCTAAAGTTAGAGCATTCGATCTAGTGAAGTCACCTAATAAGACGTTTCTTTCATACGGTAGTAATCAGCCCTTAGTAGTGGTTGGATCATTTAAAGCAGTAACTAAGATTCAAGATAAAGAAATTACTGCGACATACTATGTAATCAAAGATGGTACTCGCAATCTTCTTGGTAAAGAAAGTGCAATTGCTCTCGGAGTTCTACAAATTGGTCTAAAAGTAGGTGTTGAAGTAAATGCGCTTGATACTTTCCCGAAATTCAAAAATGTGTTAATAGAGATACCAATCGATGCAGCAGTTACTCCAGTTTGTCAACCATATAGAAGAGTGCCGATACCGCTGGAGGCAAAAGTTAACCAAAAGCTGGATGAACTTATGGAAGCTGACATCATCGAAAAAGTCGAGGAACCTTCAAGGTGGGTATCTCCAATTGTTCCCATTTTAAAAGAAACTGGGGATGTGCGCATATGTGTAGACATGAGAAGAGCTAATGCTGCCATCATTAGAGAAAACCATCCTCTACCAACGATGGATCAGCTGTTGCCCAAATTTAAGGCCAAGTTTTTCTCACGCCTAGACATAAAGGACGCGTTCCACCAATTAGAAATCCACCCAGATTCGAGACACATTACCACATTCATCACGAGCAAAGGCATGTATCGATATAAAAGATTAATGTTCGGCATTTCCTGTGCACCAGAGATCTTCCAGAAAACCTTGGAGAGAATTCTTCTCAAATGTGAAGGTACAGTCAATTTTATTGACGATATTGTTGTCTATGGCGCAAATGAGGCAGAACACGATCAAAGGCTTGAACGTACTCTCAAAGTCTTGAAGGAAAACAATGTGCTACTCAATCCAAGTAAATGTGTGTACAAAATTCAGAAAATAAATTTCCTTGGTCATGAACTGTCTCCAGAAGGAGTGAAGCCACTAGACAAATATTTAAAATCCATACTAAGTTTTCGAGCACCAACAACGACGGAAGAACTGCAAAGCTTTTTGGGCTTGGTTAACTATGTGGGTAAGTGGATACCGAATCTTGCTACCCTCACAGAACCATTGCGTAAGATTTTGAGATCTAAAACAGCAAAAAATAGCTCTTTAGCTTCTTCCTGGTCCTGTGAGCAACAGGAATCTTTTGAAAAGCTAAAAGATTCACTGTCTAACATCAAAACTTTAGGTTATTATGATCCAGACGACAGAACGCAAGTGATCGCAGATGCCAGCCCGGTAGGTTTGGGAGCTATTCTCATACAAATTGACTCTGATGGACCTCGCGTTGTAGCTTATGGAAGTAAAAGTCTGACGGAGTGTGAACGGAGATACTGCCAGACAGAGAAGGAGGCCTTGGCTCTTGTGTGGGCAGTAGAGCACTTTCATATATTTTTATATGGAAAAGAATTCGAATTGATCAGTGACCACAAGCCTCTGGAAACTATTTTCGGACGCTCTTCCAAACCGTGCGCACGAATAGAAAGGTGGGTGCTTCGTTTACAATCATACAAGTACAAAGTGGTGTACAAACCTGGAAAAACAAACATTGCTGATTCATTGTCCAGACTGTGTACGGAAACTAACTCTCAGAAGGTAAGCAACTACATAAATCAAGTAATTGATTATGCAAGGCCAGTGGCAGTCCCGTTGATTGAAATCACAAAGGTTAAGAAAGGTTTGTACGAAAACGATTGGAATCCAAGTATCTGTAACTACAAAATATTCAGCTCGGAGTTATGTTTTCAAGACAATGTTTTGTTACGAGGTACCAGAATTGTAATTCCAGAAAAATTGCGCAAACGAGTTTTAGACGCAGCACATGAGGGGCACCCCGGAATTGTTGCCATGAAAGCAAGACTCCGGACTAAGGTATGGTGGCCTAAAATTGATAAAGACGCTGAAACTTTAGTCAAGAAATGTAAGAGCTGTACATTAGTATCTGCCCCTAATCCGCCGAATCCAATGAAACGAAGAGATCTCCCCACTGAACCTTGGACTGACGTAGCTATGGATCTTCTTGGCCCTCTGCCATCTGGTGATTATATTTTGGTCGTAATTGATTACTATAGTCGGTACAAGGAGATTAAAGTTACGAAACAAATTACATCTTCAGAAATCATAAGGCTTTTGAAAGAAATATTTTCTCGTTTGGGTTTTCCTGTTTCTGTTACAGCTGACAATGGACGGCAATTTTCAAGTGAAGAGTTGAAGAAGTATTTCAATAAATGTGGTATCAGACTTTACAGCACTATTCCTTACTGGCCACAACAAAATGGTGAAGTCGAGCGTCAAAATCGAAGTATACTAAAAAGGCTACGAATTAGCCAAATCGAGAAACGAGACTGGAAAGAAGAACTTTTGTATTATCTAGTGATGTACAATAGTACACCACATTCAACCACTGGAAAAACTCCTTCTGAATTGTTTTACAGACGTCAATTTCGTGATAAGATACCATATTTTAAAGACATAGAGAACAAAGACATGGATAGTGAAGTGAGAGACAAGGACAAAATTCAGAAGGAAAAAGGGAAAGAGTATAGTGACAGGAAACGAAAAGCAGTAGAACATAATCTGGAAGAAGGTGATAAAGTATTTGTTAAGAATTTTACAAAAGATAATAAACTTACTTCTACTTTTTCAGATACTCCGCATGTTGTCACTAAGGCGAAATCTAGTTCAGGTGATGTATTGGTGCAAAATGAGCAAACTGGTCAAGAATATCGTACATTTGAAAAAGATTGGTGGTGAGTGGAAAGTAGCTTCAAAATCTAATACTGATCAAAGTGAGGAATCAGATGAGTCAAATTAGATACATATGTTACTATTATTATTGTATAAAAGTGTTAATTATTGTTTAAGTTACATTGTAACAAATAATGGTAAAATAAGTATTTATATCAGTAAGTGAATTGTTATAATAATATTTAGGATGCTAATGATGCTAATGTAAATAATATTTAGGATGCTAAGCTAATGTAACTAAGGTGATTTAACTTACTTCTACAGTTTCAAATTACATTAGATTTAAGAAATGTTACAATACAAATAAGTTTTGTTACTTGTTAAACTTACGTGTTATTTATGAACTATGATTCTATGATTTAAAATTCAAATTATAATATTGTATTCTTTTCAATTATAAGAAGGAAGGGATGTAGTATATTGAATTAAATTTGTAATTTATTAATTTATAATTTATTCTTTACTAGTGATTTATATTATGAGTATGGTTGCTTATGAGTACGGATGTTTCATAAAGTCATGAGTATAGATTGTAACTTGAGCGTTGTGGTCCAATACTGCAGCCCCCAGTAGCCCCACTTCTTGTAGTTAATATATACCCCGACACACGGGTGGGGACGTCAGTTGTACAGTGGTTATCAGTGCGGTCAATACGTGTCTATACGGTATATTGTATACAGTGTGTGCTGAACTGAATATACGTGTAAAGTGATACAAGTGAGTGTGTTTCATTACTCTATATTATTCCTTGAGGAAAGTTGTTCAGTTTGACCTGCCGAACTCAGTCATTTTGGGAGAGTCCATTGTTCTTTACCACCCTGTATATTGTGATAGATAAATAAAATGTTTTACATACACCATTTGTTTGGTCATCATGTGGCACTTGGCTTCATGTTTACACATAAAATTAAAGAATGTGCTTACTGCCATGATATAAGTTGGTCAGCCAAGTCAATAAGATCATGTTTACATAAACTATTATAATTTGATATGTGCTACCAAAAAAGGTGGCTACTTTTATGTTCCTAGTGGCATTAGTGAATAAATTATGGTTTAGCCATTGTTGATGCTGTGTGATGCCAGCTTAGAATAGCATCGCCCCATATCTTTCCTGTTGGTGTCATAAGAAGTGATTAGGGGATTTGAGAGCTGATGTGTATTGCAATTTTAGGCCACAGACACATCCTGTTACTATGGTGTGACACAGTCAAAGTCTAAATGACTCTCAAACTTTTGTCAGATGTGGTGTAAATGACCGTTCTACAGCTGTTCTTCAGCTCTTCATACCCCTATATGTATGTATGTTTAATGATTAAGCTCATGTCCACTGTTACCAGATTTATATTGTTTGACTCTATATACAACTTATTACTATCCCCATGATGTCTAAACCAAGATCTGATTTATGTGACATTATTTTTGTGCCATTGAGTATGACCTGTCTCCTTACTGCCTGGTTGCCTGTAAGATAATGAAACTGTGGCAATAAGGCCACCAATTGTGCCAATTTGTTCTTATAGCAAAAAAGGATATGTCTTATCATTTATTGATTAGAAAAGTATTCCTCTATTTGCTTATTTAAATAAATATCTGAAGCTTAACTCATTATGCTTCACCATGAATGAATATGGGAAAATAAATAACAATTAAGTCAGTGATTTTATGGAAATAATTTTGCAAATTAATTATATGTAAACAAGCCAAAAACTATGACTAAAAAAGTAATCCCAAAGTAATTTATGACCTTATCAGTTGACCTCAAAGTCAATAATTGAGTAAACAAATCATCAACTTGTACAAAACTCATACAAAATACTTTCACACTGTGTTGAAGAATAAACCACATCCAAGATGGGATTGTGTTTGGTTCCAGTAGAGTGGCCACAGCTCCTTGCACAACACAACAATGGCCTAGAGGCTGTGCTCAGACAATTGGCAACGGCTCAACCAAATGTGTCTGTGCAGGCTTATCAGAGCATGAATGACTTTCTAGTGTAAGAACCAACAGGCCTACTCACTACTGTCTCCATTATTTAGCACCCACAGCAATTACAAACCCCTGAGGCGTGAAATGAGAAAAGTTGAGAAAAGCTGATGCACTGACCTTTGAAGAACTTGAGCCTTCCTCCCGACGTAGCGAGCGTAGCGCCGTGCACGGGAGCATCCACGCTCGCACCCTTGCTGCTGCTGTTACCATTTACGCCATGTCTTCTGTCCACTTCCTCTGTCATTTTGGTACATGTTGTCAGAGTTGTGTTCGTTCCTTCCTGTATATGCATTTCATTTCTGACCGCTCATACGAAACACGAGCAACACTTCAGTTCGAGGCCTCTCGCCATGTCGCGCTCAGTGTCGACATTCGCAGCTCACTTATCACTTGCCTTTGGCGAGGATCCACGTTCAATGTTGCCGTGATAGTCCTCATCCTACTAAGGCCACCTGCGGGTTACAAGCTCCTCCAACTTTCATATAAACACATTACCGACACGGAGACTACCGAATTGAACCAATCTTGGGATGGATTCTTTTCAGAGAACACTTGTACGTTTGTCACTGCTTAGAAAACTACAAAACAATATCTCGACGCTGGATTCCCGATAATAATCGGGCCCACGACACAATTCAATAAAAAGCTGCTCGTTTTTCAGTACATAGTTCATTCACACCCAGCATCCATTTTGATTCGTTCAAAATCAAATACGATCGTTCTTTTTTGACCACAAATCGGAATGCGTTGTTACTCGCGTTTTGGTAGTGCTTTGCTGGAATCTACATTTACCACTTTTCCCATATAAATATATTTTATCTCAGAAAAGTAGATGAATTATGGTAAAAAAACTAAAAATATGAGCGTATAATATAGTATCCGTTGAGAGTCAGACAAACTTCATCAAAATTGGTTCAGCAATGCATGCTATGTATTAGACACTAAACGCAAAAGGTTGCGTTCAGAAACAAAAGTCCGATTTGACGTAACACGTTTTTAGTCTGTGGTCAAAATGGGAGGCCATTTTGAATTTGCAGTGGTACCATAGAACTCATTCATCGTACAATTTGTGAAATAGATTCGAGCTGCATCACTTTCTTTTTAGTAGTGGCAGAAAAAGGCAGACATACTTTGTGAACGAAATTCACGTGAGTAAACTCACAGTTGTGCCCAGATTACTGTCGACATTACAACAGTACCGCATCGGCTTGGTTGGTTTGGTGATCGGATCGGTCGGCGTGATTATTTTCTGTGAATAGTTTTGATGCGTGGTCCTGGTAGTGGTATTTATTTGAAACAGAATTGTTGTAATTGAAGGGCTGCAAATATGACTGCGTCAGAGGTTTCGTATAATCGCAAGATCATTTCAGAAGATCTATCAAATGTGGAATTCGACACAAGTGAAGATGTCGAAGTTATCCCAACATTTGATTCCATGGGCCTTCGCGATGAGTTGTTGCGCGGAATTTACACTTACGGTAACATTTAGCTATCCTTCTACCTATATTTTACACTTGGAACCAGTATAATTCGATTGCATGCTCACTCATCCATGTTGCTAAAATGTGTCACTTTCACATTTTCAGGGTTCGAGAAACCTTCCGCTATTCAGCAACGAAGTATTTTACCGATTGTAAAAGGCAGAGACGTCATTGCCCAGGCCCAGTCTGGTACAGGAAAAACTGCAACATTCTCCATCTCCATACTGCAATCTTTGGACACAACTCTCCGTGAAACACAAGTTCTTGTTCTGTCTCCAACTCGTGAGTTGGCTACGCAGATCCAGAAAGTAATCCTAGCCTTGGGAGACTTCATGAATGTTCAATGCCATGCTTGCATTGGAGGCACAAATCTTGGCGAAGATATAAGGAAACTGGATTACGGTCAACATGTGGTTTCTGGTACTCCAGGAAGAGTATTTGACATGATCAGACGTCGTGTACTGAGAACCAGATCAATAAAAATGTTGGTGCTTGATGAGGCTGATGAGATGTTGAACAAGGGTTTCAAGGAACAGATCTACGATGTATACCGTTACTTACCTCCAGCAACACAGGTTGTGCTGATCTCTGCTACTCTGCCTCATGAAATTCTTGAGATGACTTCAAAGTTCATGACTGATCCTATCAGGATCTTGGTAAAACGGTATGTACACAACTTAGAAACATATTTCATGTATCACACCAATATCAACTTAGAAAGTTGATCTGATATTATATGAAGCTTTAATTTTGGGTCTCTAATCTTTTTTTTTTCATTCTAGTGACGAGTTGACTCTTGAAGGCATCAAGCAGTTCTTCGTGGCTGTGGAACGTGAGGAATGGAAGTTTGATACACTGTGTGACCTGTATGATACCCTGACCATCACCCAGGCCGTCATTTTCTGCAACACAAAGAGGAAGGTGGACTGGCTCACTCAGAAGATGCAAGAAGCCAACTTCACGGTCAGCTCAATGCACGGAGACATGCCTCAGAAGGAACGAGACAACATTATGAAGGAATTCCGTTCAGGACAGAGGTATTAAATTGGTTTCTTTCGTCTACATACATATATTTTCGTATTATGCCGCTTTCTCTTGTATTTACTTAATATTTAAATTTTTATCTTACAGCCGTGTCCTGATCACTACTGATGTATGGGCAAGAGGGATTGATGTTCAACAGGTATCCCTAGTCATCAACTATGACCTCCCCAACAACCGTGAGTTGTACATCCACAGGATTGGTAGATCCGGTCGTTTTGGACGCAAAGGTGTTGCCATAAACTTCGTCAAGTCAGATGACATCAGGATTCTCAGAGATATTGAACAGTACTACTCTACACAGATTGATGAGATGCCAATGAATGTGGCTGATTTAATTTAAACTTTAATCCATGATTGATTGATTATGATATTGATTGATTACCAAACATCTTGATGCACATTGGTGGCAGTAATTCTCATTGCAACTCTGAATTCTACTGTGTAATATTTTAGTAATAAGGTACAGATTAATTGTCTTACATAATAGCTGTATTGTACTTGATGCTGTTTAAATATAAAAATTTCAACTTCATTCATGTAGTTTCACTGGAAATAAAACCCTGCAATTATGTACATAATTTACAAATTTAATTGTAGTTGAACATAATGTTTGCAACACAAGTCAATTTTCAAAGCTGATTTAAATTGTAAAAATACAGATTTTGAAAATCAAAGAGGATATAACCTATGGAGTGATCATATGGGGGAACCCTCACAGATAAGGATGGTGCGTGTGGTGCTGGTGTGGTACAATGCTCATTGAGCCATGTTAATTTTGCCCAACCACTGATAGTGAGCTAAAAAATACAAAGTAAATTAAAGCATTGATCACTCAATTGGTTCTGTCCTCCTAGTGAAACCTAGTAATTGTAAATAACAATTTTTTAAGATGTACTGTAATTTACAATTATTAACAGTACATCAAGAAGTATAGAGGTACATAAAGTGACATAAATATTTTTACTTAGATTCTAAACAAGTTATATTAATGTAATTTTAAAATCTACATACTTTTTAACACTGTGCCCTTGGAATGTTATGGCCAAAATGTATATTATGTAAAAATATACATGATGTTGGTTAGTAGCTTCTTTACACACCAGTCATTTCTTATTTATTTTATCTAAATCTAACCCTAAAAATAAATTAAAACTATTATAAAATCACACAGAAAATTTCATTAGTGATAGGGGATGTTTGCCTCTTAGAGGATGACAAAGTTAGTCATGTCATAATAGGTGTTTACCTTTTTAAGGCACAAGATTGTTTCAAAAACCTGAGCCTAGTATTGGAAAGAATAACAATACAAAGTGAACACAAAAATAATTTATAATTCCATCCTATGCAAATACATAGGTTCAAAATATAATACTTTAGTAAATATTTAACCAACAACATAACTAAGAAAAATAAATTGTAGGCCTTATGACAAGAGTGAATAGAAATACATATTACAATTCAGCCTCCGCTTTTGGAATAAAAGCATTCCAACGCCTGTAAACAAAGATACAAATTGCTCCTAGAAGAAGTGCCACTAAAATCTCTGTCAACTGATCCAAGAAGCTGTTGCTGCTAGATTCTGTAGACTCCAAAACCTGTATCTCAACTTCAGGCACTGGCTCTTCTGGTGGTTTGGCTGCTTGCTCTTCTTCTCCTTTGAAAGCAATCTGGCTCAGAACTGATTGTTCTTCTTCAGATAAAGGCTTTGCTGCTGTTGTATCTGACAACAGAGCTGAAATCTCCCCACATTGAGGACACACCCAGCTCCTAGACTTCTTTGCGAGTATCTTACGCTCGGCTGGGTTGTAGTCTAGTGAGCCAATTGTCCCTTCAGCAGGAGTTGGCATGAAAGCTATCAAAGCCAGTAAAGCTGTCCTTATGGACCAGGAAGGCTGCCAGGTTTCAGGGTGATAGCCAGAGATAGACAGACATATCTTCTTATTTACTTCAAACCTTCCATTTGGAGTAAGGAGAATGATGTGTGGTGGATGCATTGGGTATTCTTTGGGCAGTAGTATCCTACCGTGATAAATGCCGCCTTCGAATTCCGTCCCCTTCGGGCCCTGCACAGTGAAGTGCCACTCGAACAGGTTGTCTTCCAGAGGCCGAGCACAGTATTCTTCTGTGGCTTCTGCGAGCTCCAGAGCCTCCCTCATGAGACGTTTTACCCCGGGACATTTGGTATTGTATTTTTCACCCATCTCAGCCATTTCAAAGAAACTTTTTTAGGGACACGTAATCGCTGTCAAGAGCAAAATATTATGATGACGCAATACGACGAGTTTTGCTAAATAATAACTAGATAATTTGATAACAAAATCCTTTTGTTGAGCACACACACACACTCTTGTCAAAAACTCAAGCTGAAATGTCAAAAAAGAGTCAACTCACTGACTTGACTCGTCATGTGATTCAACTCGTTCGTGAAAAATACGTTTTTTGTGAACGCAGCCGAAATATAGCTTTCTTCGTAAATGATAAACGAAACGTCACTTTTCATAACCTCAAACGCTAGCTTGTTTGTTGCTGCTACGTTTGTGTTCAGAATTTTGTTTATAATCAGGCGTAAAGTGGAGTGATAATCTCGTTTAATGTGATTTAATTTCAGTGTCTGCAAAATTCTGTAAGAAATGGAGGGCCCGCCCGGCACTGGGTCCGGTAACAACAATGGGGCGATGGGTCCCCCCGGTATGGGAAGCTACCCCAATATGCCGCCTCCACCGGGATCTATGGGACCTCCGGGAGGTATGGGGCCACCAGGAGGCATGGGGCCACCCGGCAGCATGGGCCCGCCTGGGGGTATGGGACCGCCAGGGAATATGGGACCGCCAGGGAATATGGGACCGCCAGGGAATATGGGACCGCCAGGGAACATGGGACCGCCGGGGAATATGGGGCCTCCAGGTAATATGGGACCTCCAGGAAGCATGCCGCCACCTCCAATGGGTCCCCCGGTGAGCTCGAGCGGTGGTGGGCCGCCAGGGCCGCCAAACATGCCGCCGCCAGGCATGCCCCCACCGGGTATGATGGGGATGGGTCCGCCTGGCATGGGGCCTCCGCCGCCTGGGATGGGTCCGCCGCCCGGTATGGGCATGGGACCTCCGATGGGTCCTCCAGGTATGGGCCCACCTAGAATGATGATGCGAGGTGGCAATATGAAGGGCAACTTTGGTAATCAAGGCATGGATATGGGTCCTCCTGGTATGGGACCACCGGGAATGGGTCCTTGGGAAGGGCAACCCCCGCCTGGGTGGGGCAGGCAGGGGCATGGAGATGGCCCGCCTGGTTGGGATGAGGGGAATGAAGAGAGGGAGGAAGCAGATGAGCCTGAGGAGGAGCCAAATCAGATGCAGGCTCCACCGCCAGCACTTCCCTCGCTGCTCACTATGAAGATTGACACTCCTGAGGAGTTTCGAAACAAGCCTCCGCCGGTGGGAGGGGTGGTGCTGCCCAAGGCTCTCGAGGAGGCTCTTGCATACAAGGACCAGAGACAGGCTGCACTTGGAAGTCATGAGGAGGAAAAAGAAAGAGGTGAGTTTTAACTATGTTTTTACCACAAACATGTATTTTTAAATTATATAAAAGACTTAAAGGGTTTTCATTAATTTTGCGTAATAAAGTAAATTCATTCACTCCTATTGTTTCTAACTACCAACAATTATCAAATTAATCCTTAGTACAAGTTACAAGTTACAAATGAAATGTGTTTATGTATCAGCTAATATAGGCTAATAAATAAATAAAAACAAGTTACAAATGAAGGCAAATGGAGGCTAATTATGGGAAGGTGTAGCTGACAAGCCATTTAATACATGTTGGTCATTTAAAAACAAAATATTATTAACCTTTTTTTCTTTTTCTTTCACTTATAAGAATCTGAGAAGGAGCCAGTAGCACCGCCAGCGCCAGTGATCAGTACCGAGTATGATGCTGAGGAAGATGAGGGAGATTCTGATGAGGACAACATCCCTGATGCTCCACAACCACCGGTTATATCCAAACAAGAGGTAGGTACATTGCTTGTACATTGTCAACCAACACTTTACCCACAGATGAGGGATACATCACCTTTGGCTGTTTGCGACCACCATAGACAATCTGCAACCATCGTTACCAATCGCGGACAGCTGTCGCGAACTATCGCCGACCCTCGCGCGACAGTCGGCGGTTGTTACCAATAACTGTCGCAGGAGAAGAGTCGCTCGTCTGTGCCTATAGCCAAAGTGTTGCTTATGTGTTCGTCTGGTCTACACTCTACTTATACTTACTTAGTCTTTCAGCATCCAAAGTGTCAGTATTTCTACATCAATTTGTTTAGTTTTGTTTATCTACATTCTACTTTAGATCTTGCACCTGTGGGTCATGCATGTAAGTAAAATAAAACTCACTTATAGGTAAATCGTTTTTTTGTTGATCAAAGTGATCACTTAAATATCTGTTTGATTATGAGAGATTTGCCCAACTCACTTCTTAAACATTTCCACATACCTTAGTTAGTTCGATTGGTAGATAATGCCATTCATTAGACTAATAGAAAAGCCCACCTTACATACACATTTAGTGCATTCAGTTTAACAAAAGTTGATTACTTAATCATTTCTCTTTCATTAACAGAAAATAAATAAAAACAAGCGCAAGAAGAAGAAGAAGAAGATCGCCAAACAGAAGCGTCGCGAGCAGCGCGAGGAAAGCAGTAAGAAGAAAGAAGTGGTGGCTGATGACCCCAAGAAGTCCAGTGACAAAGAGAATGAGAAAGAAGCTGAGATTGAGTGAGTATTGATGGATATACTAAAAAATTACCCCTTAATTACGTTACAACATTTCAAGCTTACACCCCTTGGTTCATGAGTTATTCATACCAAAGTTCTGTTTCGTAAAATTAGAGGTAAATGGCGCCACACACCGGGCCCGTATACGTGAAGTCTCACGTAAAGTGCGCGTAATCACGCGCGTATTGCGGTGTGTCACACAGCACTCCGCTCTACACGTATAATAACGTTGTGACTACGGGCCCGGTGTATGGCGGGCGCCCTATGATAGACCATATCATAGCCGAGCCTGTTATACACTATGCGGGAGTTCTTGGCTACAGTTTTGTCGGGCGCCGTAACGCACCGTCACGGGGGAGTCTTTGGCATGTGTGTTTATGATATTTAACTAGAAAATATAAAATGAACTTGGTAATAAAGCTTAAAAAAATATCTGCTACTTTTTCTCACCACCAGATATGTGCAAGAGAGCATCCACTTCCACGAGCTGGAGCCGATGTACCGGCAGTTCCACCGAGTGCTGGAGGCCTTCAAGATCTCGGAGACCAAGGAAGAAGTGAAGAAGGAGGTCGACGCTGATGCAGTCAAGCCTGCTGCCAAGATACCGGAGAAGGTCACTGACCAGTTCGCGGCTGATGACGAGGCGGTTGAGGTAAGGCATCACTGCAGGGTAACCTTGTGTTCAACCTTCAAGATCTCGGAGACCAAAGAAGAAGTGAAGAAGGCGGCCGACGCTGATGCAGTCAAGCCTGCTGCCAAGATACCGGAGAAGGTCACTGACCAGTTCGCGGCTGATGACGAGGCTGTAGAGGTAAGCTTTTACTGCAGAGTACTCTTGAGTCAGAAGACTCTAAGATCTTGGAGTTTAAAGAAGAAGTGAAGAAGGAGGCCGACGCTGATGCAGTCAAGCCTGCTGCCAAGATACCGGAGAAGGTCACCGAACAGTTCGCGGCTGATGACGAGGCGGTTGAGGTAAGGCATTACTGCAGGGTAACCTTGTGTCAGAGGCCAAGGTCAGAGGCCTTCAAGATTTCAGACTCGCGAACTAAGGGTGCCATACCTTTGTGTATAAAAATGGCATAAAATCACGTTTGTTTTGAAGAAACACCACCTAAATGCAAACACGATCTATTCCATTCCGTTATATAAACTACGTGTTTTCCATTCCCAGAAAAACGCCGCCGACGAAAAGGAGCGCCTCTCGAAACGCAAGCTCAAGAAGCTCTCCCGTCTCTCCGTGGCCGAACTGAAGCAGCTTGTGTCCCGACCAGACGTCGTCGAGATGTACGATGTGACGGCGCGAGATCCCAAGCTTTTGGTGCAGCTGAAGGCACATCGCAACACAGTGCAAGTTCCCAGACACTGGTGCTACAAGCGGAAGGTACTTATAAGTTTCTATTAAGCTTAAAAACA
Organism: Phthorimaea operculella; assembly: GCA_024500475.1. Lineage (NCBI taxonomy): Eukaryota > Metazoa > Arthropoda > Insecta > Lepidoptera > Gelechiidae > Phthorimaea > Phthorimaea operculella. The sequence continues at coordinate 474,630 of JANFCV010000112.1, forward strand.
ACAACCCCCAAAATACTTGGACAAAAAGAGCGCCTCTCCAAACGCAAGCTCAAGAAGCTCTCCCGTCTCTCCGTAGCTGAATTGAAGCAGCTCGTGTCGCGACCAGACGTCGTCGAGATGTACGACGTGACGGCGCGAGACCCCAAACTACTGGTGCAGCTTAAAGCACATCGCAATACTGTGCAAGTTCCGAGACATTGGTGTTACAAGAGAAAGGTACATACCTCTAAGTTTCTATTAAGCGTAAAAACAACAAAACCACAAAATACTTGGGCAAAAGGAGCGCCTCTCCAAACGCAAGCTCAAAAGAAGATAGAAATCATTTATTCCAAAACAACAGAAAACATAACAGTAAGCAAAAGAAAACAAAAACGTTAAGGTAAACTAGTCAGTGAAGAGACTTATTCAGCATGTTGTTGCAAAGAGTATAGCAACCCTTAGCAACACCGACATTCTGTCAGTACCTATGTCAGCATGCTGCCTAGTATAGTAGACCCAGTGATGTATGAAGCCGAGCTGAAGCAGCTCGTGTCCCGACCAGACGTCGTCGAGATGTACGACGTGACGGCGCGAGACCCCAAACTACTAGTGCAGCTTAAAGCACATCGTAATACTGTGCAGGTGCCGAGGCACTGGTGTTATAAGAGGAAGGTACGTCAGCATGCTGTCTAGTGTACCCAGCGGTCGCGAAGGGTGCCATTTTAACGAAGGTAGGCCGAATCGAAAAAGGTACTAACTGAAAGTAGATTGATCTGAGAGTATGGATTTGTGAATTTTTGAAAGGGAAGCCGATAGGAATCGGGATGTATGGACCGTTCGCCACTGGTGCCCAGTGATGTATGTAGCCGAATTGAAGCAGCTCGTGTCGCGGCCAGACGTCGTCGAGATGTACGACGTGACGGCGCGACACCCCAAACTACTGGTGCAGCTTAAGGCACATCGTAATACTGTGCAAGTTCCGAGGCATTGGTGCTACAAGCGGAAGGTACTATTTCTATGATGCGGAAAAACAAGCACAACACCAAAAAATATTCGAACAAAAAACAAGTCCACGAAAAATAGCCTACATGACTTTCTATTGACCTCTCCTTCTAGACCACAGCTCTACAAATAAACAAAATAAAAGTCGATAGAAAAGCTCTTCTTCTTTTCGAGTAGGACACCGAGTCGTCGAACGAACGATGAACCCTGGTATCATAGTTTTTCAACCGCCTACTACTGCTCTAGAGGTAAAGTTTCTTTGATAGTTGAGTGACTATCATGTACTCTTTTGAGTGCTCGTGTAAGAACAAAGTATCCCTCCACTACCTGGTCAATCAGATTCAATATGATGTACCTATTTTTTTTTCAGTACCTGCAAGGCAAACGTGGTATCGAGAAGCCTCCCTTCGACCTTCCTGAGTTCATCAAGAAGACCGGAATCATGGAAATGAGGGCCTCCCTGCAGGACAAGGAGGAAACCAAGACCTTGAAGGCTAAGATGAGGGAGAGAACCAGACCTAAGCTGGGGAAGATCGATATCGACTACCAGAAGCTTCATGACGCTTTCTTCAAGTAAGTATTTAAAGAACAGGGCTATGTAGGACATGGCAACCTTGCATGATAAGGAGGAAACCAAGACCTTGAAGGCCAAGATGAGGGAACGCACCAGACCTAAACTTGGGAAAATCGACATCGACTACCAGAAGCTTCACGATGCTTTCTTCAAGTAAGTATTAGAACACCAGGGTTATGTAGATCGAAAAGAAAACCTGACTAGATATGTGGTCCTGGGATTTGTCTACCAGTGACAACTATTTCCAAATTTTAGTGCCCCCTACATATTTCTCCTGTCTTAAGATTATATTGTCCATTATTTTCTCTACTTTTCAGTTATTTTTGCTTTGTTTTACTACATTTAAACGAGCTTTGGTATTATACATTTTGAAAAATGTGATCAACAAGAGAGTATTGAATCTCTATACATTTTTGATCCATTTTAAAACCAGTGTAAAAACTGGCCATAGTTTTTTCTTTGTTTTTTTTTCTTTAGCATTCCCTTATTTAGGTGTAAACTGCAACACTGGACATTAAACGTGATGGTAAGTTTTATATTCAATATTTTTAAGGATGAACAGCTGTGAACTAGTTGTCAAGATACAAATGCGAAATTCGCGGGCATGGAGTAAGCCGCTGTGGCCTAGATGGTAGAGGCGTCGCCAGTACAGATGGCGAAGGTCGCTGGTTCAAATCCAGCCTGATGTGGAAAATTATGCAAGTTTTCAAAAACAAAAGGATGAACATAATTTAAAAGAAAAACTACGTTTTATTGTTTACTTAGGCCAGTAGCAACTCGCTATGCCGGCAATTCTCGAGAAATTCAAAGTTAAATTTATTTTAATTGTCGTTTATCAGATGGCAGACGAAACCCCGCATGACGATCCACGGCGACTTATACTACGAGGGCAAGGAGTTCGAGACCAGACTGCGCGAGAAGAAACCAGGAGATCTGTCGGAGGAACTGCGCACCGCGCTCGGCATGCCCGTCGGACCCGGCAGCCACAAGGTAGGCACAATACTACGCGACAAAAAATATTTCCACGAAAATTTTCAACACAAAATGTGCAGTAAATATTTGGCGTCAGCAAATATTGGAGTAATACCCAAATGGCAATTCACATTAATTATCAAATACCTTAGTCGCTTCTTACGATACCCTCGGAAAAGATATGACACCACACGGCAAATGTTTTACTTTGTGTTTAGTTTCGTAACGTATGCGCGTTTTGTTGTTTCGCGCCATTTTCGTCTGACAGACCGTGGCCTGTGACTGACGCCAGCTAGTCGGCCGACGCCATCTTTTTTCCTTTGTTCGTCCAGTCGGTTCGATACCACGCGGCCGCCGGCAAAATATAACCTCACTTTTCGTCGCTCGCGTCACGGCTGCCGATAGCCACATATTTTTAATTGTTTTCTTGATTGGGGGCCAACGGGGCCGATTTCTCATTCGGAGAGAAATCTTTTAGTTATTTTTGTGTTAAAAACATTATTTGATGTCGAACTGTGAACTATAGTGAATATTGGAGGAAAGGATTTCGAGAACAAGCGGATGTTCCAGTGCAGTGAGTTTAGGTTATTCTCTATTCCTGTGCTCCTCAAATATCCTGATACCTGATTCCTGTCATACCTAGACTCACAAAGAAACGGCGTCATAATTCGCACGGTAAGCAATTCGCTGTTAGGTTCTGTATTGCAGTGATTTAGCAACATTACGTGGAGGTCACCACCCTGATGACCTTTGGTACAACCGGAACTTGGTACATATACTTTAGACATTGCATTGCACAGCTGCGATAGTGCGGTAGAATATTAGTCATATTGTAGGAAATTAAGGGCCGTTGCAGACGGATCCCAGAATTTCTCGGCCGGAAACTTTCCGGAACGAAAATTTTCTCATTAAATTTATTTTATTAGCTATAGTAAAGAGCACTACGAATCGTAGTCAAATGTTGTTCCGAGGCTGATCGACCATTTAGTTTTAGATTTTAAGATAACTTTAATTTGCTTCCACTGCGCTTCAAGCAAGATCAGCTTCGGAATCAAACACTTTGTAATATAACCCTATTGAAGAAATAAACATATTACGATCCTTTTTCCCAGGTGCCGCCACCGTGGCTAATCGCCCAGCAGCGTTACGGCCCTCCACCTTCATACCCCAACCTCAAGATCCCCGGCCTCAACGCGCCCATACCTGAGGGTTGCGCCTTCGGTTACCACGCGGGAGGGTGGGGGAAACCACCAGTTGATGAGACCGGGAAACCGCTGTATGGGGACGTGTTCGGACATCAGAGCCAGGGGCAAGATGTGAGTAAACCATAGTATCTATAATGTGGTTTAGAAGTATGCTACCACGCGGGAGATTGGTGGAAACCGCCATTAGATGAGACCGGGAAACCACTGTATGGGGACGTGTTCGGACATCAGAGCCAGGGGCAAGATGTGAGTAGACTAGTATAGTGAGGGTTAGGAGTCTTCGGTCTCAAGACACCAGGTCTCAACGCGCCCATCCCCGAGGGTTGCGCCTTCGGATACCACGCTGGAGGGTGGGGGAAACCACCAGTTGATGAGACCGGGAAACGTTGTATGGGGACGTGTTCGGACATCAGAGCCAGGGGCAAGATGTGAGTAGACCATAGTAGCTATAGTGTGGTTTAGTAATATGGTTGATACCACGCGGGATGGTAGGGGGAAACCACCAGTTGATGAGACCGGGAAACCGCTGTATGGGGACGTGTTTGGACATCAGAGCCAGGGACAAGATGTGAGTAGACTAGTCTCGTGAGGGTTAGGAGGCTTTGGTCTCTAAATCTCTGGTATTAACTAACGCACCCATACCTGAGGGATGCGCCTTCGGATACCACGCGGGAGGGTGGGGGAAACCACCAGTTGATGAGACCGGGAAACCGCTGTATGGGGACGTGTTCGGACATCAGAGTCAGGGGCAAGATGTGAGTAAACTAGTATAGTGCCAACCAAAAGGCTATCGACGTAGCCTCTTTCTGGGCACAAACACTGTAATTCGGCCTATGTGAGGATCATTGCCACTGACGCGAAAAGAGGAAAAAGTTTGGCTTAGGAGGCTTCGGCATCAGGATCTCTGGTAACAACGCGCCCATACCCGAGGGTTGCGCATTCGGCTACCATGCGGGAGGGTGGGGCAAACCACCAGTTGATGAGACCGGGAAACCGCTGTATGGAGACGTGTTCGGACATCAGAGCCAGGGACAAGATGTGAGTAGACTAGTATAGTGAGGGTTAGGAGGCTTCGGTCTCAAGACACCAGGTCTCAACGCCCCTATACCTGAGGGGTGCGCCTTCGGATACCACGCGGGAGGGTGGGGGAAACCACCAGTTGATGAGACCGGGAAACCTCTGTATGGAGACGTGTTCGGACATCAGAGCCAGGGGCAAGATGTGAGTAGACCATAGTAGCTATAGTGTGGTTTAGGAGTATTGTAAGATGGTGAAGGGTAGGGGAAACCACCAGTCGATTAGACCGGGAAACCGCTGTATGGAGACGTGTTCGGACATCAGAGCCAGGGGCAAGATGTAAGTAGACTATAGTACCTATGGTGTGGTTTAGGAGTATTGTACTACGCGTGAGGGTGGGGAAATCCACCAGATGATGAGACCGGGAAACCATTGTATGGAGACGTGTTCGGACACCAGAGTCAGGGCCAAGATGTGAGTAGACCATAGTCCTTATAGTGTGGTTCAGAAGTATGGTACCAAGCGGGAGGGTGGGGGAAACCACCAGTTGATGAGACCGGGAAACCATTGTATGGAGACGTGTTTGGACATCAGAGCAAGATGTGAGTAGTATAGTATTTAGACTATTTAGTATAGTGGGGATTCGATTGAGGTTACATTTAGTATTGTGTGAGTTGTTTGCCTAATCATAGATTTCTGTGTGTTAACAGGACGCAGAAGATCAAGACATTGATAGGACTATGTGGGGAGAACTGGAGTCGGAATCAGAAGAGGAGTCTGAAGAAGGTAAGAAAAAAAACAACTACTTACGTTTACAATTTTATGTGGTTTTATTCCAATTGTTTATTTTTAGATGAATTGAGTCCAGCTGTATCTCGGTTATTTCTATTTGCTTTCCAATATGCCTGGACCAAGAGCCAACTTATCTACACTAATATAATAAAGAGGAAAACTTTGTTTGTTTTTTTGTATGTATGTAATCGATAAACTCCGAAACTACTGGACCGATTTCAAAAATTCTTTCACCATTAGAAAGCTACAACATTTCTGAGTAACATAGGCTACTTTTTACCACGGGAAAATTCCTCATTTTCACGGGAAAACGGTTAGCAGCAGGAAAAGCGGGAAATACAGCGGATATTACCCAAATAAGCCAAACCGCTTTACCGATCTTCGCGAAATTTGGCACTGATATTACTAGCATAGTAAAGATGGACATGGACTACTTTTTGTCAGCCCTCGAGGATCTGGAGTACGAGTACCTGATGAAGACCACCAGCATCCCATCTAAACTATAAAAGATACGGTCATGGCTTCATAGAAAAAGTTGTTCACCATGACGGGCCGCTTCTGCTGGCACATGGTCATCGAGGATCTGGAGTACCTGATGAAGACCACCAGCATCCCATCTAAACTATAAGAGATACGGCCATGGCTTCATAGAAAAAGTTGTGCATCATGACGGGCCGCTTCTGCTGGCACATGGTCATCGAGGATCTGGAGTACTTGATGAACATCACCAGCATCCCATCTAAACTATAAGAGATACGGTAATGGTTTTTAAGTAAAAGTTACTCAGCATGCCCGGCCGCTTCTGCTGGCACATGGTCATCGAGGATCTGGAGTACCCGATGTAGACCACCAGCATCCCATGTAAACTATAAGAGATACTATAATGGCTTCAAAGTAAAAGTTATTCAGCATGACGGGCCGCTTCTGCTGGCACATGGTCACGAGGGTCTGGAGTACCTGATATAGACCACCAGCATCCCATATAAACAATAAGAGATACGGTAATGGCTTCAAAGTAAAAGTTATTCAGCATGACGGGCCGCTTCTGCTCGCACATTTACCTCTGCTGGATCGGAGTAATGGACTTTTTACTACGGGCAAAGATCCAATTTCTACGGGAAAACAGGTAAGTAGCAGCGGGTGAAACCGCTGGGCGGGCTGCTAGTATAAAATAAATATACTAGCGGCGCGTTAGCGTTTTCACCCGCTCCAATTCTTTTTCCCGGCATGAGTAATACATATAAACCATCCTCTTGAATCACACTATCTATTACAAAAAACCGCATTAAAATCCGTTACGTGGTTTAGGAGGCAAATTTCTTGACAGTCAGAGAAAATAGCGACTTCGTTTTATACTATGTATTGATACAACTGATTAATTTGTTGAGAATGTGTTGAAATTAAAACCGCCTAATGTAAACATTGTCCACCAACAGAGGAGTCAGAATCGGACGGTGAGAAGGCTGCCGACGTGGCGGGCGGCGTGGCCACTCCGGGCGAGGGTCTGGTCACCCCACTGGGCATCAGCTCCGTCCCGCCAGGCATGGAGACGCCCGACACCATACAGCTGCGCAAGAAGAAACAAGGCACCGACACGGACGGGTGAGCGTAGATTATAGACACAGTTTTTGTTTAAGGGCCTGCCTCGAAGTTGTAAACATACCTTTCTCACTTACAAACGGACATGTTTAGACGATTTTGCACTATTATCGCAATATCTCAGCAAATAAACAAGTAAACAATAAACTGTTCGACTAGAATCTAGTAATGTACAAGATGTATCGTATTCGCAAATAAACAATGTGTAATATTATTGAGATTGCTAAATGCCAGGCGAAAAAGTGCAAAATATACTTTGGAAAATAAATCGAACCATCGAAATCTAGATATTAGAATGAAAAATTATTGTACATAAATTTAAAGTGTATATCGTATCTACCAATGAAACACCATAAAAAAAAAACTGCCTTCAAAAACACTAATTTTTCTCACGGCAAGGCCTTAACATCCAAGCTTAACATAATTCATTTAGGGCGGTATTTATCTGCAGAATTAGCTAGTTTAGTGGTTGCAAGCTATTAAACTTTGTTTTAGCTTCTATAAAGGATCAGTTGGCCCTTGCCGTATTTGTGGTCTGCGGAAGTAGAATCTGTAGGTGATGGATGTGGCCGTGAATCGAGAGAAAATAGAGAAAAGCGTTTTGTTCGATCGTTTTTAAGCCGCTTACATGGGTTACAGAGATCTCAAAAAATTTACGATGTACTCATTACTCAAAGAAATCGTCTATAGTTACTACTGTTGATTTACTTGATGGGATTGCTATGATTGCGCCTATCCTCGACTTAACCATTTCTGTTTTTTGTTTCAGCGGCGACACCCCAACGTTATACCAAGTGTTGCCGGAGCGGCGCGTGGGTCTGTCCGCCGGCATGATGGCGTCCACGCACGTCTACGATATAAGCGCTGTGGCACAGCCAGGTAATACTTTGTCTTGCATTATTTACAACGTTATACCAAGTGTTGCCGGAGCGGCGCGTGGGTCTGTCCGCCGGCATGATGGCGTCCACGCACGTCTACGATATAAGCGCTGTGGCACAGCCAGGTAATACTTTGTCTTGCATTATTTACAACGTTTTATTGAAATTAACACTTAGCACTATACGCCCTCTGGTGTCACATGGAAGCTGGATATTCATTCGGGACAAAATTGTATAAGACACAAAGTTCCCTATTAATTTTCCCAATGAGGACACATTATAAACAATGTTTTGGAACAAAGTTCCCAACGGAAAAAGGTCCTCATTTGGAACTTCTCGGGAATAATGTCCCGAGACATTGTATGAGAAACAAAGTGTGTGGGATTTTGTTCTCAATGAATACCTGGCTTTAGGCACTGACGTAGAACTGTCAATAGAAAGTGTCCCCATTAAACCTCTGATAAGTTTTTCAAGTTGCCCTGCAGTGGGCTTATAATAAATAAATAAATAAAGTTTTTCAAAGCTAACCATGATACTTAAATTTCCCCTTAGGCAAGCGCGCGCCAGGCGGCGGCGCGGTAAGCGAGGGCGGGCCGGGCGGCGCGACGTCAGCCCCCGCCATCGCCGGCGCGGCGGGCGGCGTGGAGGTCGCGCTAGACCCGTCCGAGCTGGAGTTGGAGCCCGAGGCGGTGGCGGCGCGCTACGAGCGGCACCTGCGCGAGACGCGCCCCAAGGCCAAGGAGGACCTGTCCGACATGCTAGCGGACCACGTCGCCAGGCAGAAGGTAAGGGTCATTGTATGGTTTTACTTTTGATTACCTTAACACTTCCTATGTTCGGTATACTGGGTGTTACAAAACAACCAATAAAGCTGAAAGGAGGTCAGGGTCATAAAACTGACCAACTTATGGAAAAGGAAATATGAAAAAAAATTGGACTTTTCATACAAAATGAACTTAATTTGTATGGGAGCTATATTGGTTGTTTAGTTTACGTGTTGTGTAATTTTTTGGAAAACTTGCAAAGATATTCTACCACTAGCAGGATCCATGGTATAGCAGGATCTGCGATCTTTGCTATCAGTACTAGCGACGCAAGAAAATATTATTTTTTACGGCCGTTGATTTCTCTGCCTATCCCGCATAGGATAAAGGTCCAAGATGTGTACCTATGTATAGGATGTATCCCATAAATCCTTTGCCTTTGTCTGTGCCCAGATAGATATTGACTTGACTTATTTTATAATCTGTTTTATTTTAATTTCAGAACAAGAGAAAACGACAACAGAATACGGATTCCAAGCAAGCAAAAAAGTACAAGGAATTCAAGTTTTAAGCAGGAAAACATTATTAATTATAGATTTAAAACCATTATATTTAAGAATATTTCTCACATAACGTTTGCCGTTTGTGTAGTGAACTTAAATCTTGATTCCACATAATATTTAATAGGTATGATGACTGTATTGTATGAAATAAAAAGAATTTAAAAAGCACTGTTTTTGTTTGGATTCGATACTTTTGCACAGCCTTTTAGCAATATCGAAGATAAAGTGGTTTTCTTCGTGCGGCAAGCAAGCCCACATCTACCCTGGTACAGCGTGTGAAAGTACCAGTCTCTCTCTCTCTTCGTGTGGGACACCAAGTCGTTCAACGACCCGATGAACCCTGGTGACAGATTTTTTTTCGGACAATCAGGGGGTTCAGCCTGTCTAACCAGACTGGGAACAAATTCACAAAGTAATAAATAATATCAACTTTGTGAGTGACCCCACCGGGAATTGAACCCAGAACCTTCTGCGTGGCAGGCAGTCATACTAACCACTGCGCCACATCGGCTGTCAGTACGTACTTACCAGTGATTTCAGTTCAAAAGCTATGTGGAAACCACAGGTAGAAACATAAAAATAGTTGGTGTTATTTCAATTCAAGTAACAATGCAACCGAAGAACTTACTGAACTTACTTAGGTACAATCATATATTAGAAAGTGTCATCTTTATAAGTTTCGTTGTTCTACTCAAAACTAAATGCCATCTATCGTACAAAATAGATATCACACCTATTCCTATTGTTGTTGTTTTAAAAATTCATCCATCAGGATAGGCAATGGTACTAGCCATACAGCCTAGTCTTTTATTAGTTCTTTCTGAACACCTATTCCTATTACACAAAAGAGGGCGCTGAAATAAAAATAATTTCGCTACTTTCTGCTAGATGGCGCTTGTAAATTGAACATATGTAAAAAATGGAACACGCCAGATATGTCAAAATATTTTTTGTGCATGGCAACACTGTCATATGGACTTTGCTTGCGTTAATTTCAGAGTTAATTTTTTCATTTGTTTTAATTAATTTTTGTATCAAATAGCGTAGGCTTTAACTGTTAATTATTTCAAAATGTCACGCGTGTTAGTTGGAGTCAAGAGAGTAATCGATTACGCCGTGAAAGTGAGTAAAAATTTTAAGTACAAAGGTTACTTTTTGTTATTGTTGAAAGTTCAAGTTCAAAATGTGGGAACACCCTGGATTGATTAATGAAAATCCATTCTAAATTATTCAGACTACCCGTTCGATTACACGTGCGAACCTAAAACACATTTTATAATGCAACTGTAGGCCCAGTTTAGACATACCTACTACTTGTTATCAGATGATTATCTCATTGCCTATTGGTGACCAAGTCGCTATCTTTTTATTGAATAATACCAGTTAAAAGTTTACAAATCCAAATGTTACAAATTTCTCATCTTTCATCTCCATTGGGTTTGCTAGAAGAGATTTCTTATAGAAATAAAGCTCACCCATATAACAAATTTTAAGTTTTCAGTCATTGTTAATGTGTACAATATATAGAATTAATGTAATGTTTGTAGGTCCGTGTGAAGCCAGACAAGACTGGTGTGGTCACCGATGGGGTGAAACACTCAATGAACCCATTTGACGAGATTGCGGTAGAAGAGGCCGTGCGGATGAAGGAGAAGAAACTCGCCAGTGAAGTCATCGCTGTATCATGCGGACCCGCACAGGCACAGGTATGAAATAATAATATATAATATTTACTCCTGCAGCAATAATTTATGCAGCTTTACTTCCCCGCTTGTGCATAAAACTCAAAAATTTATTTTGCGGTTTCCATGGCACCTTGCTAAAATTATGGCCTGATTCCAATATTTCCTATAGGTATAACAAACCTTGCAATAACTTTTGATACAATGCCAAAACAGCTAACTTTTGATATAAAGTTTCAGCTGCAAAATCTAATGTTGCAATGTATAAAGAAAAAAAATCTTACTCACAGAACAGATTTCAAAGAATTTGTAATAATTAATAATTGTAAAGTAGCTAGGGCAGACTTCTTAAAATAATGAATAATGATACTCTCTCATTTTAACAAATGTAAATGAGTTTTGAAATTCCCCAGGAAACCCTAAGAACAGCACTAGCGATGGGAGCTGACAGAGCCATCCATGTGGAGGTGCCAGCCAAGGAGTACGAGACCATGCAGCCCATCCATGTGGCCAAGATCCTCGCCAAGCTCTCCCAGGATGAGAAGGCAGACATTGTCATTGTAGGGAAACAGGTGAGAACATCAAAATCCAATGTCGAACAATATCAGAAAAATTCTGATGGATAATTGCAATATCTTATTCTGCTTCATTCAACAGAGAAATAGTTTTAAGCTTCTATGCACACATAGATCTTAAATACAAAGAAGAACTGGCTGTACATTAAACTCAAACTCAAACTGGTGGATATCAATATCAGATAACTATTTCCAATCTATTATGAATGACTAACAAATGAAATGTTTTCTCCAGGCAATTGATGACGACTCCAACCAAACTGCACAAATGACTGCCGCTCTATTAGACTGGCCGCAAGGCACATTCGCCTCAAAGGTAAATAATTTAAAACATTTTATTTCTTAGCTTTAACATTATGCAATATGAGTCTCCATAAATGCTATGATAAGATATTGTTATCTGTTGTTGAATATAAATAAAATACTAATGCTTACTGAGATGATCAAGGTCAAAGGCCAACATACTGTTTTAAAACTTTTAAATACTAATAAAAATCATGTTTTATAATACAAAAATTGCTCAAGCTGAAAATAATTTGCTCAAAATATTTATGTGATATTTCGCTAGAATCATACAAAATTTTATTGCTATTGTTAAACTTGGTGAAAATGGCCGTTTTTTACAGCCGTTTACGCTCTGCCTACCCCGCAAGGGATAGAGGCGTGATATATGAATGTATGTCGTATAAAAAATATTTAACTCCCGAATTATATTGTCATGACATGACTTAATATTGGAGTGATTTCTTGAACTGGTGTTAATCTTTATTGTCTGTAGGTTGAGAAGACCGGCGACGGTTTGACGGTGACCCGTGAGATCGACGGCGGTCTGGAGGTGATCAAGACCAAGTTGCCTGCAGTACTCAGCGCAGATCTGCGCCTCAACGAGCCGCGCTACGCCACACTGCCCAACATCATGGTAAACAAACACTTGCTAACATCGTGGTAAACAAACACTTGCTAACATCGTGGTAGAGGCGGTCTGGAGGTGATCAAGACCAAGCTGCCTGCAGTGCTCAGCGCAGACCTGCGTCTCAACGAGCCGCGCTACGCCACACTGCCCAACATCATGGTAAACAAACACTTGCTAACATCGTGGTAAACAAACACTTGCTAACATCGTGGTAAACAAACACTTGCTAACATCGTGGTTAACAAACACTTGCTAACATCGTGGTAAACAAACACTTGCTAACATCGTGGTAAACAAACACTTGCTAACATCATGGTAAACAAACACTTGCTAACATCGTGGTAAACAAACACTTGCTAACATCGTGGTAAACAAACACTTGCTAACATCGTGGTAAACAAACACTTGCTAACATCGTGGTAAACAAACACTTGCTAACATCGTGGTAAACAAACACTTGCTAACATCGTGGTTAACAAACACTTGCTAACATCGTGGTAAACAAACACTTGCTAACATCGTGGTAAACAAACACTTGCTAACATCATGGTAAACAAACACTTGCTAACATCGTGGTAAACAAACACTTGCTAACATCGTGGTAAACAAACACTTGCTAACATCGTGGTAAACAAACACTTGCTAACATCGTGGTAAACAAACACTTGCTAACATCGTGGTAAACAAACACTTGCTAACATCGTGGTAGAGGCGGTCTGGAGGTGATCAAGACCAAGCTGCCTGCAGTGCTCAGCGCAGACCTGCGTCTCAACGAGCCGCGCTACGCCACACTGCCCAACATCATGGTAAACAAACACTTGCTAACATCGTGGTAAACAAACACTTGCTAACATCGTGGTAAACAAACACTTGCTAACATCGTGGTAAACAAACACTTGCTAACATCGTGGTAAACAAACACTTGCTAACATCGTGGTAAACAAACACTTGCTAACATCGTGGTAAACAAACACTTGCTAACATCGTGGTAGAGGCGGTCTGGAGGTGATCAAGACCAAGCTGCCTGCAGTGCTCAGCGCAGACCTGCGTCTCAACGAGCCGCGCTACGCCACACTGCCCAACATCATGGTAAACAAACACTTGCTAACATCGTGGTAAACAAACACTTGCTAACATCGTGGTAGAGGCGGTCTGGAGGTGATCAAGACCAAGCTGCCTGCAGTGCTCAGCGCAGACCTGCGTCTCAACGAGCCGCGCTACGCCACACTGCCCAACATCATGGTAAACAAACACTTGCTAACATCGTGGTAAACAAACACTTGCTAACATCGTGGTAGAGGCGGTCTGGAGGTGATCAAGACCAAGCTGCCTGCAGTGCTCAGCGCAGACCTGCGTCTCAACGAGCCGCGCTACGCCACACTGCCCAACATCATGGTAAACAAACATTTTCCAATCTCATGGTAACCAAACACTTTCCAATACTGTGTCAAAAACAATGCATCCTCGAAAAACACTACTACATTTTGGTAAACAAAAACTTTTCAACTTTAAAAATCTTCAGCTTCGTGTTAAACGACACTTTCCAATCTCTTGTTACTCAAACGCTTCAACATAATGGTATACAAACCCCTTTCAAGTATAATAATTAATAATAATGGTAAATGTTATAGTAAAGAAGCACTTACTATACAAACAAATTTATCTTTTTGACTACTACTTTTTAACCTCACGGTATCTGGACACTTTCCAAACTTATGGTAACAAAAGTCTTTCCGATCTCATAGTAAAATCTTGAAAATATAATAATAAGCACTTTCAAAGTTTGTGGCAAACCACACTTTCCAACAGCAGCATGGTAAACAATCATTTTAGTAAAAGGTTTGATACCTAAAAAAAAAAAAACAATCACAGTCAACCAATTTTAAAGAAAGCGTTCTTGTCCTTCCAGAAAGCCAAAAAGAAGCCCCTCAAGAAAACCACTGCCAAGGACCTGGGTGTGGACCTGGCTCCCAGAATCAAGGTGATCTCCGTGGAGGACCCGCCCGTGAGGCAAGCCGGCGCCATCGTGCCCGACGTCGACACGCTCATCGCCAAGCTCAAGGAAGGCGGACATGTCTAAGCAAGGATAGGAAGGTTATATTTGCGAGATGGCTACGTTAGTTTTCTGGTTACATACTTCTTCTATTGTGTGAGATACTGAGGCCTCGAACGATCCCATCAACCCTGGTGTCAAGAATTCATACTGATGCTACATTATGAGATTTATGAGCAAGGTGTACTAGCTAAACTGACGTTGCTTAGTTGAATTAAACAACAGAAAAATAATGTGAACAAATGAAATAATGTTCCAGTTCTGGCCAAGAAGGTAATATTTCCAATAACTGTCCACCATCCAACAGTATGTTTTGTGTGTAACCAAACTCTATGACGTAGCTGGATCGTAATGTATAAAGTGTAATAATAAAACAGATGTTATAAAATCAAAATCCTTTATTGCATCTTGTATTTGTATAGAATCAATTCAGTTTTTACGCGAGATTTCAAGTCATTGATGTAGCCTTGATATAATTTTGTTAAATATACACATTTCTCGTTAAAGCTCTATAGTTTTATTTAAATACACAAATCGAAGTACATCCATAAGTCAAAGCGAAAGCTTACACCAATTTAAAGACACCTCTGAATTCTACACCTCTCACACATTTGAATTCTATCTACAAAATAAATAGTACCGTTTTACAAAAGTCAGCAGTTTCTCTAAATTGGCTAATGTAACGATATAAAAAATGCAAAGTAGATTTCTTCTCGTACGTTATAATGCCGTGTGTCTCACCAAGTCGTTAAACAACCCGATGAACCCTGGTGTCAGAGTTTTTCAACCGCCTACTGCAAGAAATACTTAGCAGTACTACTGAACCTGTCTTATGTTTCCATTTTTTATATAATTTCATTGGTCTGAGAAGTATTATTTATTGCTATACAGTTCAAAAGTTGTTAGGCAGTAAAGAGTCAATATAATGCAAATTTTCTAATAAGTCTTAACTCCACTTATACCTCATTCAGTGTGGAATGAAATAACACATGTTACGACTAATATATTGAACTATTTCAGGCCGGCAAATGATAGCCATACTGATGTTTACATAACTACCCAAAAAGTCTAAATATAGTGTGGAACTCCCTGTTTTTACCGCGGGCATTTTTAAAGCGAAGGGCATAATGTAAGCTATAAGATAGCTTTATAATCGCGCCTGCAAAGTTTTCGGTACACTATCTATTACACCCGGTATTTTAAGCGTGGACGTAGGAATTTACCTACTCAAATGTGAACATCAATATTCTTATCACAAATGGCAATTCAATATAGCGCGAGTTTCTCTTCGCTATGTTTAAATGAGCGTTTTTTGGAGAAACCCATCTGTAAGATAGCGTTGTACCCCGCCATAGACGGCTGGATTTGCTGTCAAATTTTCAGTGTTATTACCCGTCAGTTTCAGAAGGAGGGTAATGTTTTTCGAGAAGATGTATGTGTATGGGCAAGTAAATTCTTTTTCACTGGCTACAGCCTACACGGCTTGACGCATCTCGACACATGAGGTGTCGTTAGATTTGGTTCAGCAATGCGAGTGATACTATATAATTATATTAAAATTTCATTACTTTCGGGGTTCCTTTTTTTTACAATTAGGCTTGTTCCAACTTTGTCTATGGCGGAGCACAAAACTATCTGGCGGTTTAGTTTCTCCAAAAAACATCCAACATTTTCTTTTAACCGTCCTCCTATCGTATTCAATAGAGCGCCTCCCCGCTGTGCGGCTCGTACCAGACCACCCGGCCGTCGAGACACCCGGTGACCAGCACGTGGTGTCGCGGACTGAACTTGGAGCTGACGACCAGGTCCTGGTGGTGGCCGAGGCTCTGGCCCACGTCTACCATCTGCTTCGGCCCGGGGGAGTTGTACACGCACTGTGAAAATCAAAAAGAACCGTCGATTTTGGCGTAAACTGACTGATTATTGTAATTTAATTATCTTAGCTGAGTAAATGAAATAGGATAAAAATGCTGCTGGCACTCGTCTTCACTTTTGAAATGATTTTGTGTTAAACTCCTCAAATTACAATTCATGAATAAACAGGAAAAGGCGCGGTAGATTTCTTGTTTCTTTTCTTCGACATGGCGACGAATGTCATCATGGCATCTCTCTCTAGACACGTTCATTGCAATCTCGTGTAGTTTCTTTCTAAACTATATAAGGTCCTATTAAATTCACTGCAAATATTTTAGGGGCAGATCAAATAAAATATAAGCATGTACAAGGCAAAAGGCAATGCCGGATTAGTATGGACTAGTGGCGTCTTTTTTTTCTAGGTGTTACACGGATAACACTTATATATTTGAGTAGAGGTCAATGCAACAAACAAAAAAATATATGACAACTATACCTCTACCTGTCACTGGAACAGAGATATATACGCGTTTGAAGTTACTATAGGGATTTTTTTTCTAGGTGTTACATAGATGGCGCTTATATATTTGAGTAGAGGACAATGCAACAAACAAAAAAATATATGACAACTATACCTCTATCTGTCACTGGAACAGAGATATACGCGTTTGAAGTTACTATCGGGATTTTTTTTTCTAGGTGTTACATAGATGGCGCTTATATATTTGAATGGAGGACAATGCAACAAACAAAAAAATATATGACAATTATACCTCTATCTGTCACTGGAACAGAGATATACGCGTTTGAAGTTACTATGGGGACAAACAAAATAATATATGACAACTATACCTCTATCTGTCACTGGAACAGAGATATACGCGTTTGAAGTTACTATCGATTTTTTTCTAGGTGTTACATAGATGGCGCTTATATATTTGAGTAGAGGACAATGCAGACAACTATACCTCTATCTGTCACTGGAACAGAGATATACGCGTTTGAAGTTACTATGGGGATTTTTTTTTCTAGGTGTTACATAGATGGCGCTTATATATTTGAGTTGAGAACAATGAAACAAACAAAATAATATATGACAACTATACCTCTATCTGTCACTGGAACAGAGATATACGCGTTTGAAGTTACTATCGGGATTTTTTTTTCTAGGTGTTACATAGATGGCGCTTATATATTTGAGTAGAGGACAATGCAACAAACAAAAAAATATACGACAACTATACCTCTATCTGTCACTGGAACAGAGATATACGCGTTTGAAGTTACTATGGGGATTTTTTTTTTCTAGGTGTTACATAGATGGCGCTTATATATTTGAGTTGAGAACAATGAAACAAACAAAATAATATATGACAACTATACCTCTATCTGTCACTGGAACAGAGATATACGCGTTTGAAGTTACTATGGTTTTTTTTTTCTAGGTGTTACATATATGGCGCTTATATATTTGAGTTGAGAACAATGAAACAAACAAAATAATATATGACAACTATACCTCTATCTGTCACTGGAACAGAGATATACGCGTTTGAAGTTACTATTGGGATTTTTTTTTCTAGGTGTTACATAGATGGCGCTTATATATTTGAGTAGAGGACAATGCAACAAACAAAAAAATATACGACAACTATACCTCTATCTGTCACTGGAACAGAGATATACGCGTTTGAAGTTACTATGGGGATTTTTTTTTCTAGGTGTTACATAGATGGCGCTTATATATTTGAGTTGAGAACAATGAAACAAACAAAATAATATATGACAACTATACCTCTATCTGTCACTGGAACAGAGATATACGCGTTTGAAGTTACTATGGTTTTTTTTTCTAGGTGTTACATAGATGGCGCTTATATATTTGAGTTGAGAACAATAAAACAAACAAAAAAATATAAAACAATTATACCTCTTCCTGCCACTGGAACAGAGATATACGCGTATGAACTTCAAAAATATACTATGACGATTTAGGAAGGCCTGGCCTACTGCTGTACTGCTATAGGCTGATGTTTTGTGCCGAGAATAATAAAGAAGGAAAATAGGGAGTACTTTTGTACCTAAAATAGTTTGTGTGGGTACAAAAATATAAATTGTATCAATGCTCTGCAAAATCTCCTAATGAAAATGTTATAAAGTAAAATAAAAACCTTTATACTGTGTCTAGAAGACTTTGATGTTTGATTAAAAAACACTGACAAGAGCAAAGAGGCGATGTTGCTAATCACTGGCCACTATTATGGCAGGCAAGTATTATTCTTTTTTATACTTTGAATTTGTGACGTTTTCCATTTCTTGGCATATACAATTTCTTTGTTTAGACGTCAATAAACTCTCATGCCTTTTACAAGCACCAAGTTTCTTGCTGCTACTGCTACATATTACAAAGATGCAAAGGCCATGTGTATCATGCCAACGGCATCATTTGCGTCGCAGGACACATTCTCTATCGGAAGAGTACATGCTACGCAACCCATTTATACTAGACTATCTGGTTGAAGTCAGAAATATCAGAGAGGTATGTACCTACTCAAAGACTCAATTAATAAGATTTTGAAGCCCGTGCGTGTTTGTTTTTTTTTATGAATAATGGGTAAGCATTTGCCGTGTGGTGCCGGCTTAGAATAGCATCATCCCATTTCTACCCGTGGGTATCGTAAAAGGCGATTAAGGGATTGATCCAAGGAATGGGCAGTAGCGTTCCCTGTGAATATCTTCAACACCTTGCACTGCGCTCGCCAATCCGCCTGCCAAGCGTAGTGAGTATGGCAATACCCCCCAATTGGGGGAGGCCCATTTCCAGCAGTGGACTGTTGTGGCTGTTATAGTAGTATAGGGTAAGCATTTGTCCGCAATCTCACCTGATGACCCTTATTTCCGACCATTTATACCTACACTCTAGGGTATCCTTCTACCTTTTATTTCTGAATTTTCGAAATTCGGTACCTGGGTTAATCATACTTATATTATTTGCATTATATCAAACTTCACTCATCATCATCTTCAAGCCTTTGTCTCATTATTTGGGGTCGGCGCAACATGTTTTGTTTAAACACAAAGAATTTGGCTCAATTTTAAGACCGGTCGCGTGCCTGACATCAAGCCTCTTTGGGAATGTCTGCCTGACGTCAACCCACTTTAGGAATGTCTGACGTCAACCCTCTTTGGGAATGACGTCTACCCTCTTTGGGAATGTCTGCCTGACGTCAACCCTCTTAGGGAATGACGTCAACCCTCTTTGGAATTATGTCAACCCTCTTAGGAAATGCCTGACGTCAAGCCTCCTTGGGAATGCCTGACGTCAACTCTCTTTGGGAATGCCTGGCGTCTACCTTCTTTGGTAATGTTGACGTCAACCCTATTTAGGAATGACGTCAACACTCTTGGGGAATGACGTCAACCCTCTTTGGGAATGACGTCAACTCTCTTTGGGATTATATCAAACTTCAATATAACTTACTAAACAAAAATATTTTCTTTACTCGACATGCTTCTGTCCGCCCGCACCGAACGAGTCGTTCACACTCAATTATTAGCCGGTTCGACAGAGCGCGTAAACGACGCGTGTGGATGTCTGAGTGAGTATAGCCGCGTTTGTTCGAAGCCGGCTCACTGGATTGGTGCTAGCCAATACTTATTTTGTGGCAAGGATTCGTGGTCAACTAAGATTGGGGCTCAAAAGATTCATCTCAAAAAGAGACGTGGCAAGGTACGTTGCAAAAAAGAGGAGCGGATTAGTGTCAAGTGGGCGGGGCTTAAGGTGAAGTGGGCGGGGCATGTGTGCAAGTAGACTGGGCTTTAGGGAAAGTGGGCGGGCCTTAGTAGTTGAAGGGTTATGGCCAATAGGCGAGTAGTACGGGCTAAGAAGCGAGTGGGGCTAAAACATATATATATCCAGGGTGTTAAAATACGAAAAAATAATTGTGACTGGGTAGGTATTTTTTCAATATTTTTTACGGTATCCTTTATTGATACTAAACCTACCCTGAAACTATGAATAAATATTGACAGCGTCACTTGATGCATTTATTTACATAAACATTCTTCTTAAAGGTATTTTTTTAACAGGTCTCAGCTGATGATCGGATATGTCTGTCTTGCATAGTCCTAAGTCGGCGCTATGTTCAGCGACGTGAAGCGCAAGTTAACGAAGTCGCTGAACCGGAACCACCTGAGGCTATCGAACAAGCGATACCTGCACCGACGATCAGAAGGTTTCCTATACCTGGGTACACAAGGGCGCCTTATAATACAAGGAAATGTATTTTTCAAGACTGCCATAACCAGAACATAACCAGAATAGACTGGAAAATGAGGCAAACTATCCTTAGAGATAAAGATTTTTATATACCACATGGGTCAAGAGTATGTGAAGAGCATAAATATTCACCTGCCTGGAATGACATAACGGAAGTTGTTCGTAATGTGTACAATTTATTTACATCAAAACAGGCAGGTGACATGTTACGTCTGCTCAAAAAAAATCAAGGCTTCATGAATTTTGAAAGATTATCATCGATTCCGAATGATCTTTTCCATTATTATGTAGGAATGACCAAATCAGATTTTTTGCAAATTCTGGCCAGCACGCCATCTATAGCAATTAGTGATCGCAAAACCAGCTACTGCCTTAGCCACATTTTGGTAAAATTGCATACGGAGAGCCAAATACGCGTCTTTGCAAAATATTTCAAATGGCAAGGTCCACATTTGAAGACAAAATGGAAAAAGCCAGAAATGCACTGACAAGAGAATTTGTGCCACAACATCTAGGATACGGTCACATAACAAGAGAACAGATTATTTCCCATAGTCTAGCCATACCAAACGCATTATTCAATAGTAGTGATAATGAGGATCATGCTATCACTATCCATGACGGAACCTATATATATTTACAAAGAAGCAGCAATTATTACTTCCAGAGGAAGTCTTATAGCCTACATAAATGGCGGCAGCTATATAAACCCTATCTTACTGTCTGTCCTGATGGTCACATTATAGACATATCTGGCCCATATGATGCAACCACATCAGATGCCACCATTTTAAATACGATGCTACGTAGGCGTCAAGACCCGATCAATACAGTGTATAGACGAAATGATGTGTTTATACTTGATCGTGGGTTTCGGGACAGTATACCTGCATTAGAAGCGGCTGGGTATGTGGCACACATGCCTATTACAAGCACAAGAGGAACGCAACTCACTACAGAACAAGCGAACCAATCCAGAAAAGTAACGATGTGCCGCTGGGTGATCGAAACGATTAACGGTCGTTTAAAAAACCAGTTCAAATTGTTGCGGCATACTGCAAATAATAGGGCATTGGGTCATTTATTTGACGAAATCAAAATAGCGGGAGCTCTGCTAAATGCCTTTGGCAAACCGTTATCAAATCACCGGCTGTATGAGTCGATTCTTAATGAAATTGCTACAAGGTCTAACATGGCAAACTATCTAGCCGACTACATCATTGCAAAAAATATGAATGCGAGACGAGCTTCTTTTCGCTTGATCACTGCGCAAGATCTAGGGATTAATGATTTTCCCATTTTGACCATGGACGAATTGATCTTGTATTCACTTGGGACGTATCAGATCAAGCAAGCACGCAGTTATTAAGGCGAACAAATAAAGAATGGGACATATCTAATAGAAGTCTGCAGGGAAGAGAATCTACGTCATCTTGGTAATTATGGCGTACAAGCAATAAACCCATGGCTGTTAAGGGGTAAGATTCAATCAAGACATCGGCAAACGAAAACGTATTATACTTATATTTTGATACAAGGGGGCCGGCGAGGCAGAGATGCGATTCACTCCCATTACTGCAGCTGCATTGTGGGAAAGCGTACCCTTGGTTGTTGTGCCCACGTAATGTCACTGTTATGGTACTTAGGATGGGGCAGGCATCAGGCCGACCTTACTCCACCTGCTCTTTTTCTAGATAGTGTCATTATACGTCAAGATATTGAACAAGAAATGGAGGAATCGAGTGATGAAGAGTAATTAATTATCTACATATTATATTTTTTTGTTGTATAAATATCCAAACAATTAGCCTTCAAATACACACAAGTTACAGGGAAATTATAAGATCAAGGATTACAAGGAATTCTTAAGGAAACAATGGAATCCCGGCAGACGATAAAATACATTAATTATTTTAGCGTCTTAGTGAAAAAATCTTATGAAACGGTGGAAGCTATGATTGTAAATAACAAAACTCTGACATAATATTTTTAGAAGTCCACTGGCCATATATGTCATCATCATCTGCCTGTCCTTATCCCAATATACGCATTTGATACAATTTTTGGCACGGTCAGCTGTAGTACAAAAACCACGTCAGAGGACGTTCTACGAGTAGGAACTCAAACGCCAACCCCGGATTGTTCGACGCCTCGGTGTCTCACACGACAGAAAAAGTATAAGAGTGCGCAAAAGTTTAAGCCTTCGATTGTATCTTCCCTTCCCATCGTGTCAGTAAGGAAAA
This sequence comes from Phthorimaea operculella, assembly GCA_024500475.1. Taxonomy (NCBI): domain Eukaryota; kingdom Metazoa; phylum Arthropoda; class Insecta; order Lepidoptera; family Gelechiidae; genus Phthorimaea; species Phthorimaea operculella. The sequence goes on from JANFCV010000112.1 coordinate 497,574, forward strand.
AATCCCGGTTTTCATCGTTTCATGAGGTTTTCTTCGGTAAGACGACGAAATAATCAATGCATTGTAGAGTTTACCGGGATTCCATCGTTCCCCTAGCAATCCCATGGTATTTCGAATTCTGTATTTTCTCTGTGGCAAATAATATCCACAGCGTAACGTGTAGGTATTTAATTAATTAAGAATAGTCATTTTGTATTTCTCATTCTAAACAACTGTTTCGATCGCATCACATATATTATCAGTGTATTGTATGTAAATAAATAACAATATTTTGAAGCCGTTGAGAAAACTTTATCGGATTAGCAACGATGTTTGTTGATATCTAACTACTAAGAGGTGTAAAATAGGGTGACATTATTTCCCCAAAACTTTCACAAACGTGCTGGAGAACGTCTTCAGGACTCTACATGTAGGTATTTAATTAATTAAGAATAGGCATCAAAGTCAATGGCGAATAACTTACGAATCTAGTCTTAATCCCCTCTTGATATGAACTTGGACAAGCAGGTTATATATTTAATCATTACATCACACTTGAGACTGTGTTTTTCAAAGGTAAACCTTAAAATTAAACAAAAGTATGATAGCGTCGACAAACATTGCAGATAGAACTTTGAGGCTAAAATAACCTGAATAATGCACCTTCGCAAATTGCTGCAGGTTGGTGTGATTTGATCAGAACATTATTGTTGTATGTATATATTTTCCTTTATTAAGAGTATTATTGTTTTATTTTGAAATATAGTAACGGATTTTAATCAAATATTTTTTATTGCTAACGTTTCGGCGTCATTCCAGAGCCCATGGTTACACTTAATTTTATTGTAAATCTTCTATCGTCAACTATTATTTAAATCGTAAGTATAATATTGTTTGTGTAATGGATCGGGATCAAGAAAGGTTCGGAAGATTGATAAAAAAAGGATATGGAAAAAAGGCTTAAAAGGCTTGGTTTGAAGAGGCGTTTCAGGGAGTAGGACAGTAGGCGTGGTCAAGATTAAAGGGGACGTGACCCGAGGCAAGTAGGTGGTGTTTAAGCTAAATTGGACGGAGTTTAGGTACCATGGGGCGTGGTGGACGTAGTCAAAGGGGTTGGGCCATAAAGGCAAATAGGAGGACCACTGGCCAATAGGCAAGTGGTAATAGCATTGGATCAAAGTGACAGGGGAAAAAACTCTTTTATAAGTTTCCGAAATGTTTTTAATTTCAATGCGGCTTTCACAATTTTTCACTTTTTATCTTTTGATCTGCACTTTTTTCTGTTCACTGACTAAAAACTCCATGTGTTATAAATGTGACACTTGATAAAGAAATATGTACCTAATCCAAAGCCTTTTACCACTAGCATGTTGGCCACGCCTTCTTACTCCTCCCTACTCTTAAGGCGCACTCGTTTTACTTTTTTGGCCCATCCTCTATGATATCATATACCCAGTCTACTTTCCCGTTTGCCGCATGGTACTTAAGCTCCGCCCAATTTACCTTAAGCCCTGCGTACTTAGGCCACGCCCCCTTTTAGTCTGGCCATGCCTACTATGACACCTACAAAAAATCCCACAGCATTTTTTTAACTTCCAACGCATATATCTCTGTCCCAGTGACAGTTAGAGGTATAGTTGTTACATATTATTCATTATAAATAAATATTTTATTTTGTTTATTATAGCTAATCATCGTAACACCTACAGAAAAGGCCCATATCATTTTTTAAAACTTCAAACGCGTATTTCTCTGTTCCAGTGACAGGTAGAGGTATAGATGTCATTTAGTTTTTGTTTGTTTCATTGTTCTCAACTCAAATATATAAGCGCCATCTATGTAAAACCTAGATAAGAAATCCCCATAGTAACTTCAAACGCGTATATCTCTGTTCCAGTGACAGGGACAGGTATAGTTGTTCTATATTATTTTGTTTGTTTTATTGTTCTCAACTCAAATATATAGGCGCCATCTATGTAACACCTAGAAAAAAATCCTTATAGTAACTTCAAACGCGTATATCTCTGTTCCAGTGACAGATAGAGGTATAGTTGTTTTATATTTTTTGTTTGTTCCATTGTTTTCAACTCAAATATATAGGCGCCATCTATGTAAAACCTAGAAAAAAAAATCCCCATAGTAACTTCAAACGCGTATATCTCTGTTCCAGTGACAGGTAGAGGTATTGTTGTCGTATTTTTTTTGTTTGTTTCATTGTTCTCAACTCAAATATATAAGCGCCATCTTCGTAACACCTAGAAAAAAAAATCCCAATAGTAACTTCAAACGCGTATATCTCTGTTCCAGTGACAGGTAGAGGTATAGTTGTCATATATTTTTTTGTTTGTTTCATTGTTCTTAACTCAAATACATAAGCGCCATCTACGTAACACCTAGAAAAAAAATCCCCATAGTAACTTCAAACGCGTATATCTCTGTTCCAGTGACAGGTAGAGGTATAGTTGTCATATATTTTCTTGTTTGTTTCATTGTTTTTAACTTAAATATATAAGCGCCATCTATGTAACACCTAGAAAAAAAAACAACAATTTAGTAACAGAACTTCAACCGCGTATATCTCTGTTCCAGTGACAGATAGAGGTATAGTTGTTGTATATTTTTTTGTTTATTTCATTGTTCTCAACTCAAATATATAAGCGCCATCTATGTAACACCTAGAAAAAAAAAAAACCCATAGTAACTTCAAACGCGTATATCTCTGTTCCAGTGACAGGTAGATGTATAGTTGTCATATATTATTTTGTTTGTTTTATTGTTCTCAACTCAAGTATATAAGCGCTATCTATGTAACACCTAGAAAAAAAATCCCCATAGTAACTTCAAACGCGTATATCTCTGTTCCAGTGACAGATAGAGGTATAGTTGTCATATATTTTTTTATTTGTTTCATTGTTCTCAACTCAAATATATAAGCGCCATCTACGTTACAATTAGAAAAAAAATCCCTATAGTAACTTCAAACGCGTATATCTCTGTTCCAGTGACAGGTAGAGGCATAGTTGTCATATATTTTTTTGTTTGGTTCATTGTTTTCAACTTAAATATATAAGCGCCATCTATGTAACACCTAGAAAAAACATCCCCATAGTAACTTCAAACGCGTATATCTCTGTTCCAGTGACAGATAGAGGTATAGTTGTTTTATATTTTTTGTTTGTTTCATTGTTTTCAACTCAAATATATAGGCGCCATCTATGTAAAACCTAGAAAAAAAATCCCCATAGTAACTTCAAACGCGTATATCTCTGTTCCAGTGACAGGTAGAGGTATTGTTGTCGTATTTTTTTTGTTTGTTTCATTGTTCTCAACTCAAATATATAAGCGCCATCTTCGTAACACCTAGAAAAAAAAATCCCAATAGTAACTTCAAACGCGTATATCTCTGTTCCAGTGACAGGTAGAGGTATAGTTGTCATATATTTTTGTTTGTTTCATTGTTCTTAACTCAAATACATAAGCGCCATCTACGTAACACCTAGAAAAAAAATCCCCATAGTAACTTCAAACGCGTATATCTCTGTTCCAGTGACAGGTAGAGGTATAGTTGTCATATATTTCCTTGTTTGTTTCATTGTTTTTAACTTAAATATATAAGCGCCATCTATGTAACACCTAGAAAAAAAAACAACAATTTAGTAACAGAACTTCAACCGCGTATATCTCTGTTCCAGTGACAGATAGAGGTATAGTTGTCGTATATTTTTTTGTTTATTTCATTGTTCTCAACTCAAATATATAAGCGCCATCTATGTAACACCTAGAAAAAAAAAAACCCATAGTAACTTCAAACGCGTATATCTCTGTTCCAGTGACAGGTAGATGTATAGTTGTCATATATTATTTTGTTTGTTTTATTGTTCTCAACTCAAATATATAAGCGCTATCTATGTAACACCTAGAAAAAAAATCCCCATAGTAACTTCAAACGCGTATATCTCTGTTCCAGTGACAGATAGAGGTATAGTTGTCATATATTTTTTTATTTGTTTCATTGTTCTCAACTCAAATATATAAGCGCCATCTACGTTACAATTAGAAAAAGAATCCCTATAGTAACTTCAAACGCGTATATCTCTGTTCCAGTGACAGGTAGAGGCATAGTTGTCATATATTTTTTTGTTTGGTTCATTGTTTTCAACTTAAATATATAAGCGCCATCTATGTAACACCTAGAAAAAACATCCCCATAGTAACTTCAAACGCGTATATCTCTGTTCCAGTGACAGTTAGAGGTATAGTTGTCATATATTTTTTTGTTTGTTGCATTGTCTTCTACTCAAATATATAAGTACCATGCGTGTAACACCTAGAAAAAAAAGACGCCAAAATCAGGCATTGGCTTTTTTAAAAAAAATCTACACGTTAGTTTTCGAGAAAATCGCATTTAACTAAAAAAACGAAAAAAGTACACCCTGTTTGTCCTAGAAACACACCACTAAACGAATTTAATTTACGCGCTAAAAGAAATTGCTGTGATTGGTTGGTTGTTAGTGTGCGTGCCGTGTAAGTGAATCCTGTTTACGTGGCGGAACGTCTGTCGGGTCAGTTAAAGGATGTTCACGTAATTAATTAAAAAGTTTGTTTGAAAATGAAAAAAAAAAATCTAGCGTGTCGATTTTTTAAAAATGCCTTAGATGTTTTTCTTATACATATTTACGCATGCCCTTAAAATATTTGCAGTGAATTTAATAGGACCTTATATACGATGAAATTTTACTAGTGACCGATAGCGAAAATATAGGATGGGCTGGTGATAAGGAACATCTTTCCCCAACGAACATAGGTCAAAATATGAAGAAAACAAAATTTGACCTCCCATATAAGATCGCCGATCAGTTGATTTGAGTTACTATGTCAAGTCATAAAATAATAACTAATTCTTCATATTTCAACCTATGGTCCTTGGAGAAGTTGTTTCTTATCACCAGCCTGTCCTGTATTTTTGGTATTGGTCACTAATAATGGTTCATTCGATATAGTTTAGAAATAAACTGCAGGAGAATACAATAAACTCGTTATTCATCTACCCACCTGTGAGAGTTCGCTGCAGTCATTATTCAGTGCGAGCAGCCGCATGCCGCGACCGAATGGCGAACATACCAGCCGACCGTCCGCTGAGAAGCACAGCTCCTGTGATAAAGATATCACATATTGAGGACATCTTGCGCTTGTAGGCGGATTTCATGCCAAGCTTTGTCTGATTAATTGAAAGTTTTCTACTCTGGCCCAAACTTGAAAGTAAAACAACAAAATTTACTGATGAAGCGAGTTAAAAGGCACCGGCACTCACACACAGTCACAGTAAGCAGTAAGCTTTTTAGTGTAAGCCTCCGCAGAAAGAATTGATGCGAGCCCGTAATGAGGCGCGACTTATAGGATTATAGGATTTTCGCGATTGTCACTTGTTACATAGCCAGGGTTGCTAGATTCAATATGGGGACGAAAAACAGCTAATACAAGAACGTAAATCTGATACAAGAATTTAATATGATTCTGAACCGATTTGCACGTTAGTGGCAACCATCTTCTTAGTTACTTTGTGTTCCTCTGAGATTGTCTGTTTGAGGTGTGTCTGAGAGTGAGATTTCGATCATTCGAGTAAGCGTTAAAAATCGTCACTAGTAGTGAGTGAGCCATCTGTAAAGGCGCCCCACGCGCCGTCTCCCTAATTTTGTGCTATTACGACCGACTCACCTTGATAAATCCCTTTCCTTCGTTAGTCTCTTCTACATAGTAGAGCAGTCTGTCCCGGTTGCGTCGTATCTGAGGACGGGGTTCTGCAGAGCAGTTGTGGCACTCCTCCCCCCCTCCCCCGCTGCCTCCCGAGTCGTCAGCCCCCGCTGCGCTGCTGCTCGAGCTGCTGCTGCTGCTGCTGCTGCTACAAGACAATGCAGATGTTACATACACATCGTTTCACAAGATAGGAATACAAAATAGGAAAGAAATGTTCCGCATGTTGACATATTTTAGACAAGTCAGACGTTTTTGGAAAGATTGCAAATTTTTCCCACCGCAGGCAGGAGGATGCGGCCTTGTTAGTGGCCAAGATATACTTGCTTAATTCGCAGGTTAGGATAGAACCGCGGTGGCTCGTTTGGAACACAAATTATAGACTAAGCATGTAGTTACCTATTGCTGTTCCCGCTGTGGGTGGTGGCGGCGGAGCGCAGTCGCGACAAGCTGCGGCGGCTGCTGCTCGCCACGGGGACCGGCGGACTGCACGACAAAGGTATGATCAAGGCGCGGATTCATTTAGCAACATTGTTTGAGTGAAAATTATTAGTGACCGATAGTTAAAATAAAGAACGGGCTGGTGATAAGGATCAACTTCCCCAACATTTTCGACCTATCGCAGAAATAACGCACACTCGAGAGTGTCGCCATTATATTTTATAGTCACCGAATTTGCTAACACTGCAGACAAATTTCGAATCATATTTAGTCAAATCACAATGTAGAAAACCTTGTCATTTGAAATTTTATCACAGAGTACAAAAAAGCGTATCTAATCTAGAGTAGAAATAAACATTTGAAAATGACCTAGTGCTGTGATACCTATGGTCGTGTCTCGTGTTAAGGGGGGAGGGGGAGGCTGAGGGCGCGGCGCCAGGTGGGGTGATGCCGGTGTTGATGCCCATTATCCGCTGCATGTTGAAGTTGCGGCCCACCTGCCCTCTGAAAATAAACACTTAGTAAGTAAATATTTGTGGAAAATTTTTGGTTACAAAGTTAATACAAACGAAACAAGAGGAAAAAATTCACGCTACCGATGGGATTCGAAACCACTACTTCAGACGTGTTAACCGCTTCACCACGGTAGGCTCTATCCGAGGCGGCAAAATTGTGAGAAGACGTGGGTTCTGATTCCATCGGTGGCGTGAATTTTCTCAACTTGTTTCGTTTGTATGAACTTTGTAACCAAAAAGTTAATATCAATATCTAGTGTTTGATTAGAATTCGATCGAAATTACGATCTTGTGTAAAAATTCTACAAAATAGTAAACATTCAAATATAATATTATATTATTTGTGTCGTACATAATAAATAAAATTATACTTCTCATCAGAAAAATCGAGACATAAAGCAGGTTTACATTTTGTACGGATCACATTATCTGACACATATGGAATTTCGAAATAAAATGTCCAATGTAGTTTAATGGTGAGTATTTTGTACGGATCACATTATCTGAGACATATGTAAAATGTAGTTTAATGGTGAGTATTACGAGGTTTCAAAATCCTGATGTAAATGTTATACATTCAGCTTTTAATTTCATAGATTTCATGTTTTGTTTGTCTATGAAAACAAAAGTGTCTCGAGGATTTTGATGAGGAAGATATACAAAATTTCAAGCCAATAGTATTGTTTCAGTGCTGTATAGGTATTTTGGGTGTTTTTAAAACATTCATAACGATAATACAAAGTAAGTATTCTCATGCATACGTGCGTTTGAAAACTAAAGCGTGCATGATGTACGAAAATACAAACACTAATGTAAACAACTTATGTAGTAACAAATCTAACAAAGATCAATATCAACTAAGTAAAAAAAACTTTTTCACCTGTCCAGCTTGAAAAGAACAGGTTTGCCAGGTACAGACAGGTAAAGATCACTTTCGCTCACGCGATGAGACAAAGCGATTTGAATTTCGAAAATCTCAATATTGTAGATGAAAGTTTTGATTACGTTGTTCGCACACAAAAAAGGTAAACGTACGCTTTTGAGTTTTCTCACTGGAAGAGGTGAAAAGTTATATTTACATGAGAGCAAATTCATTTTCAACTTGTGCTTGTGAATCTCTCACTGAGCTCAGGATACTACTTAAGAATTATTCGCTGCGCACGTGTTTTAATTTTAGTATTGGATTGTACCTTGGGATTCAAACAAGCACTTGTAGCAAATGAGCTTTGCTCTCTTGTTGTACAAAAACTCGAAACATGCATTAAAACAAAATATAATGTATAAATTGTATTTTTTTATACCTGCTATACAATTCTTGTAGCATTCTGTGTTGTTTGATCGTAATGGACGCCTCCCACACGTCATTTTGTATACTCGAGAGCCCCTGATCACAGAGAAATATACCCGTTATAATAAATGTCTATTCACCGAACAAGCTAGTAGAGCGCCATTTTAGTTTTTGCATGTGAGTAAAAGGGACAAATGACAACTATCACCACGTTAGTGAAAGAGACAAATGGCACTTTCACACATTATAGTTACTTTAACGGGTCTTATTGCGATAGTGTTTTAGAATAATTCACGAATCGTTCGGATTTAAATTGCTTACAACATGGAGTCCGGCAATAGGCAAAATAAAAACGCGCGATTCACCATCGGACCGATCGTCGGACATCGTGACAACTCAGTCGAAACGTCGGGTTCCCAGGTAAATCGACTACAATTTACCTAAAAAAGCGGCCAAAGCGTGTCAGACACGCTCACAAATAGGGTTTCGTAGTCAATTATTAAATATCAGGTCTTTCAGCATTACAAAGTAAATTTTGTTGCTGGTTTGTATGCAGATGTATGGTTACCAACCAAATTGAAAAACTTTAATATTTTCTTAATCTTTAGTGGTACATTATCCGTTATGAATTTCATGGTAACTTCATATTAAAAACTATATTCCATATTTTTTTCAGATTTTTAGCATGCGTACTTTAGAAGTTACAGCTGGAACAAATCATGGCTCAAAAACGTCCCTTTTAAAAGCAAATATCTCGAGACAGAAACATTTTGGAGACTTGGTTTAAAAGAAACCTGCCTTGGTTTTAAAAGACCTATTCAACGATCGATACCCTACTCAATATAACAGAAGAAATAATTTTTTTTGCCCCCCTTTCACTTGGAGTTATAGGAGGGAGTCCAAAAAACTTCTAAAATATTTTTTTCTCATCATTTCTAAATTTGAGTCAACACGATCTATCTTCACACCAAATTTGATGTCGATCGCTCTAAAACTGACGGAGTTATGAGGGCGCGGCATACATACAGACAGACAGACAGACAGACAGACAGACAGACTTACCAAAACTATAAGGGTTTCTAGTAGACTACGAAACCCTAAAAACTATCGCCATAAGACCCGTTAAAGTAACTATTATGTGTGAAAGTAATCGCGAGTGCTTAAAAAGTTATAAATGGCACTTTGGTACTAGCTCGTTTCGGTGAATAGAGTATAGTTTATATAGAAACCTGCGAGTACGGGATCGGGGCGGCTTTCTCACCGGGGCGTTGCGGGCGGGGGGCGCGCCCGCGGGGGAAGGGGAGGGGGCGGCCTCTCCGCTGGTAGAAGGTTCGACGCGTCTTGCGTCTCGCTCTGACTCCTCCCGATCGCCGTCTTGCCGTCGCTCTTGGCTCTGCGATGATGACGATCTGTGAAATGATAAGGTATTGAATTTAAATTACATCGCGGACAATTAAAAAGTATATTGAATAAAATATATGACAATAATATAGCACTGTGAGTGCATTAAGTATTTTTTTATGTAGCCTGTTCGGTGTCCCACTGCTGGGCAAAGGCCTCCCCTCTTTTGCGCCACATATCACGGTGTTGGGCCTCCGATTGCCAGTTCTGGAGGAAGGTTTCTATATCGTCGCGCCATTAAGATTGTATCATGACATTAAGGTGATATTACAAGACAAGTCGCTAGATGGAGCTATTCACAAACTCACTCGCCAGGTGCGGGCCGCGCGGCGGTGTCAGCCTGGTTCCCGCTGGAGCGCAGTTGCCGGTAAGACGCAGCTTCATTATAGTAGTTACAGGTGATATTACAAGACAAGTCGCTAGATGGAGCTGTTCATAAACTCACTCGCCAGGTGTGGGCCGCGCGGCGGTGTCAGCCTGGTTCCCGCCGGAGCGCAGTTGGCGGTAAGACGCAGCTTCATTATAGTAGTTACAGGTGATATTACAAGACGAGTCGCTAGATGGAGCTTTTCATAAACTTACTCGCCAGGTGCGGGCCGCGCGGCGGTGTCGGCCTGGTTCCCGCCGGAACGCAGTTGTCGGTAAGACGCAGCTTCATTATAGTAGTTACAGGTGACAAGACAAGTCGCTAGATGGAGCTGTTCATAAACTCACTCGCCAGGTGCAGGCCGCGCGACGGTGTCAGCCTGGTTCCCGCCGGAGCGCAGTTGGCGGTAAGGGCGCGTAGCTTTATTATAGTAGTTACAGGTGATATTACAAGACAAGTCGCTAGATGGTTTCATAAACTCACTCGCCAGGTGCGGGCCGCGCGGCGGTGTCGGGCTGGTTCCCGCTGGAGCGCAGTTGCCGGTAAGACGCAGCTTCATTATAGTAGTTACAGGTGATATTACAAGACAAGTCGCTAGATGGTTTCATAAACTCACTCGCCAGGTGCGGGCCGCGCGGCGGTGTCGGCCTGGTTCCCGCTGGAGCGCAGTTGGCGGTAAGACGCAGCTTCATTATAGTAGTTACAGGTGATATTACAAGACGAGTCGCTAGATGGAGCTGTTCATAAACTCACTCGCCAGGTGCGGGCCGCGTGGCGCTGTCAGACACGCTACGCGCCGCACGGTCGCGCGACGCAGCTTCATTATAGTAGTTACAGGTGACATTACAAGACAAGTCGCTAGATGGAGCTTTTCATAAACTTACTCGCCAGGTGCGGGCCGCGCGGCGGTGTCGGCCTGGTTCCCGCCGGAACGCAGTTGTCGGTAAGACGCAGCTTCATTATAGTAGTTACAGGTGACAAGACAAGTCGCTAGATGGAGCTTTTCATAAACTCACTCGGCAGGTGTGGGCCGCGCGGCGGTGTCGGGCTGGTTCCCGCTGGAGCGCAGTTGGCGGTAAGACACAGCTTCATTATAGTCAGGTGATATTACAAGACAAGTCGCTAGATGGAGCTGTTCATAAACTCACTCGCCAGGTGCGGGCCGCGCGGCGGTGTCAGCCTGGTTTCCGCCGGAGCGCAGTTGTCGGTAAGGGCGCGTGCGACGCCACGCCACGCGGCGCACGGTCGCGCGACGCAGCTCCGCCGTCGGCAGCGGCTGTGTGGTGTCGCGACACGACTTCTCCGACGACTCCTCCATTGGCTGGATGTCGTGGATGCACGACCACTGTGGATGGAAATGAGGCAATATTTATTTAATGCTCCCTAGCAAAGCGTTGGACGCCCTCCGGCCAGATAGACCGACGGCTCAAAGAAGGCGACTGGATGGCAAAAATGGGAGACTTTAGAATTTTGGAGCCTTGAGGAAACCTACGTCCAGCAATGGAATGCTATAGGCTGATGTGATGTAAATAATTTAAAAATATATTATGTACTTCTCATAAAAAAATCGAGAAACTTTTCATAGTTAAACAAACTACGACATCTAAGAAACTAATAAAAGTTAAATTTAGAACTTTTGCATTAGGCTTTAGAAACCTCGTAATCGACGTTATTGACGACATTAGATATTTAATAATATAAAAAAAATGAATTTCTGACGTAATACGATCAGTACAAAACGTAAACTTGCTATAGTGTCTCAAATTTTCTGTTGAGAAGCGTATTTGAAGAGCATAACTAAGCTCTCAAACTCTCAGATAGGTATATTTCTATATTCATCTAATCCATATAAATTGATTAAAAATCTACATGACAAGGTAGGATCAGATTGTATGAAAGGTGAACATCAAATGATTTCAAATTTTCAATAGAGTACTATTCTTTTATACTTCAACTTACCTCTGATCTATCATCGTGGCTAATATTTCTACTCAAGGCACTCCATCCTTGTGGGTGTATCTGGAGAATAATAAATCAATCATACATTTAGGCATTTCAAAGTAGTCTGAATATTTATTAGTTTATTACTTACAAGGCAAAGAAATAATCATGGAAAAAAACTGAATAAATAAGTCATTAGTCAACGCAGTCAATAAAAATGCGAAGGTTAGCATTTCCAAAAAATAAATTTACAGTAATTTAGTGCTTTTCTATTCAGAAATTGATTTATATCAGACATTATGCTGGCTTAACGTAATGGAACACGAAAATACCATGTAACTCACATAGACTGGAAGTGTAGTAAATAAAAAAGGACAGTGGAAAGTCGTAGAACCGTCAGACGGTGGAGTAGTATTGGCGTTGCACGTTATACGGCCACATGAACCGATGACCTTAAAAGGGAGCTGGGAGCTTTGTATACAGGGTGTAAATTTAAATGCATTTCATAGCTTAAGGACTAGGACTTGGAATTTATATTTTTTATAGGTCCCTTTATTGTTACTAAAGCCACCCTTAAGCTATGGTCACATTTAAATTAGCTCCCTGTTTTATCTGTGGCATGTCAAGGAGTGCAGTGCTTCTATTTATTGTAGTTATAACCTACCTGCAGCGCAGAAACCACTTCAGCATCATTGCCATCACGGAAGTCCGACACGAACTCTACCCGGTTTTCCTTGCGACTGCTCTCGAAGGGATGGTTCTATAGTGTTGCCTCAGACTGTATAGTGATCTAACTGTATAATGACCGGCCAGTATAGCGACTGGTCTGCATAGCCCACCTGCAACGCGGAGACCACTTCAGCATCATTGCCATCAGGGAAGTCCGACACGAACTCTACCCGGTTTTCCTTGCGACTGCTCTCGAACAAATAATCGTAGAGTGCTGCTATAGGAATCACTTGCTGGCTCATTTGCATCAGTCTGTATAGGTTTGGCTGTGGACAAGAAGTTTGAATTAGTTATATTACGATTATAGTACACAGGTTTACTTATGGAACTTTTAGCAGGAATATGCGATTTCGTGAGAAACTTATCTTAAGGGCAGAACACACCGCCTCCGTATGCAGGACGTACAGCGTCATCACGCGCGTACCGCAGTGTGCACTGTCTCATACGATCCCATGCATTACAATGTCATAGTTACGCGCGTGATGACGTGTACGTCACGCATGTGGAGATGTTGTGTGCCAAAATAATATATAATAAAATCAAATTTTGTGTTTGCCTATCTGTCATGGACACCGCTAACTTTTCCCAAACTGCGCAACTGATTTTGAAGCGGTTTTCTTTTTAAGAATGATTCAAAAGACGGGTTCATATGTATAATACATGCCAGGAAAACGTCTTATTCCCACGGTTGTACCATAGCAGCGAATATTACCGCTAGACGGGTCGCTAGATAAAAATAAAGTTAGGACAGTTATCTTCTAAGTTTTAACTGATAAAGTCCATTAAATTATACAGTCTAAGATTTTATGTCGTCAATAAAATAATTATTATGATAGCCATAACTGCATAATTTTACCTGATCTGATTAGGTACATAAATAATATCAGTTTGAAAAATTTAGCTTTCGATTACCAAGCAGTTGGCCATGACTAAATTTAATGGTGTATGCCGATCCCTAAATTCAGGAAGTAGAACTTCGTTTATTAAAGAAAGGGTTTATAAATGGCGTCGATTCCTTAAGTGGGAGGGGAAAGCATGGACGCCAGGTGTATGTGAGTGCAAGTGAAAAAGCATTACCTTCGACCGCCATTTCTAATCACTTTCTTTATTGAATCAGGTTATAAATAGATAGATAGGTACTTATTTCTAATTATCTACCCAGGCGTGCTATAAAGGTTTTGCTTAGGAACATTACTAGAATTCAATAATGAACAGAACATAGTTTAAAGTCGATTTTTACATGTCTCTGTTTGCCTGTCATGGACACCGCTAACTTTTTGCAGACCACGCAACGAATTTTGATGCGTTTTTTTAAAATAGTTAAGAGTCATTCATAAGGAAGATTTATACGTATAATAGATTAGTTGAAAATGTCTTGTTTCTATGGGAAAACGATTAGCAGCGGATGCATGCAACAGCTAGGCGGGTCGCTAGTTCGTTACTAAATGGAAAGCCATGAGTTTATGCTAATCAGTGACATAGTCTAGACGAAGTCACGCGATAATCACGTGTTTTACAAGTCAATCGAGTTTATTTATCTTATCTCTGTCTGCGAAAGAGCAATTTTACCATAATAGGTAGGTTACTTGATCGCAACAGAGCGAGGAAATGTTTCGGAGGGAACCTTACGAACAACCACAGTGAAACCATGAAAATCTCGCGTGCTAAAACCATTAAATGCAAGAAAACACAGCATACAACTTTAGGTACCTAGTCAAACTTATGACGATACTTTTTCGATTCTTTAAAAATTCAATTTGTGGATTTATTTACTATCAGTTTTAGAGCGCGTCAAGTCTTATTGCGATATTTTCAAGGCTAAGGCTTCTTTCTAGTATTGTTTGCAGCGTTCCTTTTAAAACCTTTTCTTTCTCTGAGTGTTAGTGTTACCTAGAGAGCTGGGCGCAACAAGGTCTAGGTGGGGAATGGGTGTCAATCTGCGACAATGAAACAATTGTCGCTCGGTAATAGATCCTCATTTGCCTCTGTTGTGTACACTGCCATTCTATTCCACAAAATATTATGAATTCACTTTCAAATACAATGCAAGTAGCTATATAGAACTCTCCTACTCAAGAACTCTACTAGAGGTGTCGCGACTACAAAAGGCGAAGGTCGCTGGTTCAAATCCAGCCTGCGGTGGAAAATTGTACTAGTTTTCTAAAAATCGTATACCTAACACGGGAAGTGTTTTTAATTCGGGTATTCAACTCTAATACTACTGCTATAGCTGATAGATATCAGACCATTACGTTAATGTCAGACTTTTTCCGGTTGCGTCACAGAAATAAAAATGCGGAACTATAACAAGGTGTTGTTTGTTTACAAATTAATCATCTAAACAATGAAATTCCTTGCTTATAATTTTCATTCACCACCAATTTTAGTTTGATTTGTCGAGCTCGCTTTGCTCGCTATTTGGTAGTGGTAGTGTGGGTGTGGTGCAGTGTGGGTCTTCAGTTGTCTTTTTTTACGAAAATATGGAGCTTGCTTTGCTCGCAAAAGATGTAGTGATACTGTAGCGCTCCTAGCCTTCCTTTTTAATGTGAAATATTATCGTCTGTCGGGTAATAACGGTGTGGCCCGTCTCTTGTCTTCATTATTGTGAAACAAGCTCGCTTCACTCGCAATTAGTAGCAATACGTGTGTTGGTAAAGGAGCGAGGTTTGGCTTCTCGATTGGCTTTGTTAACGTGAAATATCGAACTTACTTCCGATGCATATCTTTTCCGAGAGCAGCATTTTAACAACCCTTTCGCCCGATATAGTCCGAGTTCTTAATTGGCAGTTTGAATGAGAACGAAACATATTTTTTTCTTATTTCACTTAATATTTTTATATTTTTGTATGAAATGTACCAAAGAGCGTTCCAGAAATGAATACTCCGTCTTTGATATATTCGAAAATGATACTCAATTTTTCGTGTCACATTTACTTAAGGAGTCAGAAGTCCTCAAGTTCAGCTCGGAAAAAATAAACTTTGCCCCCCTCCCCCCATCACCACAGGCGTGATTGAAGTGTTGTCTCTGCGGGTTTCCTTTGAAGACTACCTAACTAACAAAAGCCAATAGCAAGTTTGAAAGAATATTCTATCACATGGTAGTTATGGCTAATTCAGAGCTGGAAGCCACCTTCAAAAAAATGATGGGTTTCCCAGAAGCATAACTCGAAAAGTATAAGTCCTATCAACATCTACCCAAAAACAATTATGTAGACAATTTTATAAGGAATATTTCTAACCTTGACAATATTCTCCTATCTTTAATCGTTTCCGAGAAAAATAAAGATAACTGAAATTTGGGACATAAAAGGGGGGGTAAAGGGGGGAAGCAGGGGGGGTCCAACTTGCTTCCCTTCTTTTCCTGAAGCTTACACATGTAAGCTACACACATGCCAAGTTTCATGATTTCTGCCAGATGGGACCATACTTTCAGCTAAGGAGCCGTACTAATAGTCATATATGATGTATTTTGTTACCTCCAGTGATCTCAGGATGTGTACGCCATGAATTTACGTGTACGATTATACCTTAAAGCCGTGTAAGTGCTGGGCGAGTGTGGCCAGGTTGAGGTCGTGTATGATGACCAGCAGCCCGCCGGTCGTGCACATCACCATCTGCTTGGCATCCGGAGATAGCCTGCATCGCATCAGGCCTGACGCGTGGAACACACGCTGGTATACCTGTTCAAAATAATTTGAATACCAAATTTTAAAACACCTTCCATTTTAGGTGTAGTATATTTTAAAGAAAACTTGCAATATTTTCCACCGCAGCCAGGATTAGAACCTGTGACCTTCGGCATCTGTCCGCCACTACTGACTGGGCTACCGCGGTTCTATCCGTGAAGACACGTAATGCGTTAGTGGCTTAAATATACTTACTTAATTCGCAGGCTCTAGGATAGAACCGCGGCAGGCCAGTTGGTAGTGGTGTCGGCAGTATAGATGACGAAGGTCGCAGGATCCGCATGCGGTGGAGAACTTTGCAAGTTTTAAAAATAATTTATCTTCCCCTGATAAATTAAGAAGCTCTCCCCTTTTTCAACGTAACTCAAAACCAGCCGTTCTCCAGATGAAAGACCGCTCTTTTGTGCAAGCTGCATTCAAAGAAAATAATTTCAAAATCGCGTAAAACATGAATCGACTGCAATAGGATCTGAGTACTGCGCGATTCACATACTTCTAGCCCCAGTTATATCCTGTTACAAACCCCCGTAGTTCGCGATATTGCATGACTGTTAAATTTAAACAACTAAGGAATGCATACTGTACAGCTCACACAATATCTCGGTAGTGTCGCAAAAACGTGCAGAAAGTAGTAATTGCTTTTGCTTATCAAATTAACATGCCTGTCATAAAATGAGTATTCCAATGGAATCTATTGAATGATAATGTTATAATTACCAGGTTGTATTCTGTATAGGAGTTTATATCCCAGGTGTATATGCTTCCGTCGAGTCCCGATGTCACCAACAACTTGTCTTTGACGGAGAACTCTATGTTCTTGACCCAGTTCGAATGTCCAAGCAGCGAGCGGATTTTCTTCTTAAGGTTTCTGACATCCCACAGAGCTATCGTCGTGTCGTCTGAGCAGGTTGCGAACATACGGTTATCTAGAAACCTAGAGGGAGAAATGTAGTTGAGAGACATGAGAAGACGAAAGACTGTCTACAACAGTTGGGTGTTATGTGGCAAAACAGAGAGGCACAGCAGACTAATATGTACAGGTAGTAGTATTTTTGCTGATTTCCCATTAGGCGCGTCCACACCAAGCGAGGCTGCTCGCGTGCTCTATGCCTCGCGTGGCATAAGCTCGTGCGCAGGCGAGCCAAGTTAGGCCCAAAAAGTAATATGTAAACTTCTGAGGCGCGTAGATTTTGGCTCGGTCGGCGCGCGTTCGCCCGAGCACGAGCTTGCGTTGGCTCGGGTAAGCCTCGTAATTTTTTGGTTTATTTGTTTTTTTTGCCGCGCCAGACAATGAACACGCATCTATATCAAAGGTCATTTATCTCCTTGCTCCCTTATTCTCCTGTGGTAAATTGTTTATGCATGCTTGTTAAGGAAATACTACCCTTTTCAATTAAAAATTCAGATAGTAGCCTTCGCAATAATTTTCCACAGGAAAACCTAGGCTATTATATTAAAATCTTATCCTTGTAGTATGAGTTGTGATAATTTAACAGGTAGTAAAATATAATAGCCTAACCTGAAATAAAAATTGCAACTTCCTACTGCCTATTTTAATCTACAAGTTGTGACAATGAATGACCTTACTTTTTGCCTCAAGATCATTTCTCATGCAATAATTTATAATGCATATCATTAAATTTGTCAAAACAGATTATATTATCAAAATTATGTAAACAAACAACACAAATTAAAAGGAAGGCTTTTTATAAACAATAAGCTGATGAATAAATATTATAGGATACAAAGGTAAGTACATACATACATACCTATGGGTTTCAAGAAATTATTATTGGATACATTATGAAGGTAACTAGAATGACAAAGAAAAGGCAAAATAGCAAAAAAGTTAATGGAAGGGTCATTTATACACCCATTTTCCTCACTGCTACATAAAAATATTGATCAGTATAACACATTTTAGACTACAGATGGGTTCTAAAATGAGAAAACTGAAGACTATTTTTTTAAATTTACATTTCTGAGACCCGCCTTGTCAGTAAATTTGAAATAACTTTATTTTTTTATCTTAGTTTTTATTGGGATATAAGTAAGAACTTACTTAACACAGTTGACACAGTCTGAGTGTGCTCCATTGACCGAGTGGATGCGCTGGTGGGTGAGCGGGTCAAATATCTGGATGGACTTCTTCTCACACGCAGCCACTAACAGAGATCTGAAACATACATTATGTTACTCACTCATCTGTTACTGAAACAAGATTGATTTAGACAATGCTCTCATCTGTTTTTTTATAGCAAAATTTAAATAAAAATATCAGGTCTGAGCATCATGGTTTCTAAGAAATAAACTATCCATGTATGACTTCTGCAATTTAATTCTAATATAATGTAATTGTTAAAGTTTGCATCATTTGAGTAACATACAATTTTAAATGTATGTTATATTTACACCGTAAGTAGGTGGGTAACAGTATTTGTTTGTAAACAGATGTGTAAGCATAGTGATAAAAGAAACAACATAATTTGAACAATGTAAATAAAAAATATCAATTTACTTTGGTATAGAGAAATGCGCAATTTCTTACATGATATCATTTTGCGTTTCAAGACCTGATGGTCTGGCAATTACTTACATTTTATTCTTAGTGGATTTGTAGTGATCCTACTCATTGCAATTCAAGTCAATGAAGAAGGTAAATCATCGAGTCAAAGTCAAGGGCAGAACATGACCAGTTTACTTACCCTTCCGGGGAGAATTCAAGGTTGAAGACCCCACCAGTGGGCAATGCGCCCGCCTGCTCGCAGTCCCACGACGCGATGGGCTTCATGCCGCAGTACAGGCTCCTGGCCATCGCGTCGCCCGCCCCGATGGGCGTCCCGAACCCCATCTCCCTCCGCGCCAGCCGGTAAGGGCTGAACGCCGAATATCTCGCCGAAAACGTAGAATTAACATTGGTACCCATTGCAAAACAAAATCTACAAACTATGACACGGAAATAACACGGACAGCAAATACTTAAGTACACGTCATCGCAGTCACAGTAAATGCAGTGGATTATATCAAAAATTAAGAGCTACATTTGTATTTCGTGATATAATTTACAGAAAATCCGATAATCACAAACTGCTCGTCTCTTTTCTACTTTTTGACAGATTAAACCAGTGTTGCCATAATTCTCTGTAAATACTACCACAACACGTGGTATTCGATGTTACCATTTCTAGAAATATTTGTAATAGTGGTAGAATGCCCTCGCGTTACTTTCTATCTCAACTCAAGTCAAGATCCAGTCCCCGGTTGGTTTGAATCTCGAGGGGGAAGAAGCAGAGTTTATATTTTGTGCATTTATTTATGAATGAATTAGGGTAGTATTTAAACGCAAATCAAAAAATATCCTTTTTCTATGCAATATGATTCCAAATTCCCATCAAAATTACTGATTGCACAGCATAATATTCAATTCAAAATATCACTAAACACACTACAATTTATTTTCGCAGCGTACAGCGATTTTTCCTAAAGCAAAAGCTTTTTCATCAATGCACAGCTAATAATCTTAATGCACATTATACCTGTTAACTCTTTTTCTTTTAAATATAGCTTCTATTTTTATATTATTTACAGCAGTTTTGATTAAAGATGAACCATCCTCGTTAATCATACACATCGATAATCATATTTTAAATTGATGACGCGCATAGCGTGTCGTTTCTGGCACATCGCCGGCCGCTGCCGCGGCACGCTCGCTCCGCTCGCTCGGCTCGTGCGTTGTGGTCAAAGTTCTAACCTAACCTAACATAACCTGGCGCTTTTCGCGCCAGGTTCGGTTAGGCTATACCTAACGGACCTATAAACTTATGTTTACTTACGTATGTTTACTTGTTAATATGCGACTGGGATAGTTATTTTGCTATGAAATATAGAAAATTTGCTGTGCAGTCAGTATTCATGCTATGTATGTAGTATTTATGTACAAAAATAAATTTATCTGTATTGCATTATGAGGAAAAAAGTTATGTCATATTGATGTAAAATTTCGAATTATCTGCAGTTTATGTTTTGTTAAACATTTAGTTTATTGGTAGTGAAGTAAGATATTTGATGTAAAAAAAAAGTATAAATGATGAATATGTATTGATAGGCGATTATTTATTTGATATACAATTTATAATATCCCAATGAATTATTGCCAGTTTGGGGCATCGTAGGCTGCACCACCTCTTTGTGATTTTCTGCAAGGTTGGTTCCGTGCTTCGTAGGGCACAAACTGTCGATTACCATTTTTCATAGGTAGTCCACGAATATGTAGGTTTTAAGATTTTAGAATAAAAAGCATTTTAGTTCCAAATCTAGCAAAACAATTTATTTCTTCAGCATAATTTAGGATGTCACTAAACATTACATAAAAAAATACTCTTAATTAATGGCTCATATTTACAACTTAATTGATTCTTAAAACTAAATTCCTTTACCAAGTATTGGGGGGTAACAATCCACTTGGTGGAGGAATGTGACCAGTCTTCAAGACTGTCTGAAGAAAGACTTCCAGCCGGGTCTTTGGCCCACCCTCATCTATGTTCTGCAGAATGGCCAAGTAATCAGTGCTGATCAATTTAATTATTTTCAGAAATTGTCTTCCATAGTGTTTCAAAAATTCTGAGCCACAAACATTGAAGAAATCATGGAGCAATGTGGCAGATATGTCTGGCTCAGGTTTCAGGTTTATGAAAGAAGCTAGCCACTGCCAGCCATAGCGCAATCCATGAGGGTTTGGAGTGTTAAGGAATCTTGGTGTTTTGGCAATCCAGATAGCACACCTCAGCCTAAATATTCCTGACATCCTCTTCAAGAATTTGTCTTGTTTTTCTACCACTCCCTCATCATTGTATGTGTAGCCTCTTGATAGATAAAATTCCTTGTCTGTCTGACCTTCTTTCTGAGGGAGAAACATTGGCACCAAATAAGGGCAATGTCTGTGGAAGTATGCTTCTAAAAGTTTTCCAAACTCGGGAAACTGGGCCCACAGAGCTACAGTGACTGCAGCCAGAGGGAATGCTGCTTCTGGATTACTGGATATCAGTAGATCACCCTGTTTCACAATTTTCTTTGCCAGTAAGGCTGTGACATAAAACAGGCCTTGAGGATGTTGAGTTACTTGTACAAATATGTCCAACACTTGCACTCTCTCCCCTCTTAGTAGCTTGGATAGTTTCTCAAATTTGTCTCTGATGTGAGAACCACTGACTGAAGACAATGCATTCACAGGAGTATTTACAGCCTTTTGGCAATCAAATCTAAACTTTTTTAGATTCACATTTTCTAAAAGATCTTTATACCTTGATTCATATTCATCTAAGTATTTGTGTAGTTCCAAATAGTACTCATAGTTTTTAGCTGAATAAAACAATGGGCCAGACTTCTTGGCCTCTTCTGCCTTGGCCTTTTCAGCTTGAGCTATTTGAGCAGCTTTAGCTTCCTGAGCTAATTTTTCTTCCAGCTCTTTCTTCTTTGCCATTTCTTCTTCTTGTTTCTTCTTATCAATTTCTTGCTGCCTGGTTTGATTAGTTTCCTCCACAAGTTTTTTTCTTATGTTATCAATATTTTGAGCCAAGATTTCTGATTGTTTCACATCCTTGTCAGAGAGTGTACCAGTTTTGCATAAATCCATAATGTTGCCGATGTTTGTTATGACAGTGTTGATAGCTGGTATGTACTTGTCTGCTATACTCTTTGCAAGGGGGTCTGTTTGCATGAGGCTGGTGAGTTCATTGTAACAGATGCAGATCTTTGTGTGACTGTCGGTGACAGCAGAAAATCTTTTGGTGGCTTGATTTTGTTCTTCTAATATTTTGTTCATATTTTCTATAGTTTGAGAGGTAATTAGCTGGCTGGTTTGCTGGTCTAGTTTAGCTCTCTCAAGCACTGTTCTGTTATCATTCTCTTGTAAGTCTTTCAGTAGTTGTAGTTTCTTTGCTCTTATCTCAAGTGCTTTCCGTTCACAATCTTCGGATTGTTTTTTCCAATACTTCCGCATAGTTTCAGCTCTATTTGAGATCATTTTGTCAAGTAGATTTTTGAAGAGTTCTTCTGAGCTCTCCTGGAGCTTTGCTTCGTATCCCTTCATGAGTAAGGTCTGTCGGAGGTCCTCACTAACCTTGTCTTCTAGGAGGTTTTCTTCGTTCTTATTTTCCTTGTTTTCGTTGTTGGACGGCGGTTCTTCGAAGATTATTTCTTTCTTTTTAGGGCTATTGGGACCAATAGTGACTTCTTTAACAAGGTGACTGATTTCAGCCGCATTTCTTAGAGCTGAAATACGTAATTTTTCAAAGTCTGCGAGTGTATCACTTATACTCACGTCCCCTTTCCTGCTAGGGCTTTTTATACTGTAATCCTCTAAACTATCGTAAGTCTCGTCCATTTTTGTAGAATCTGCATGGATTTCATGTATATTTCACAATTTATTTCATTAAATTTCCTTGCTGAAATCTATACGGTAAAAAACAAACATAACCCAAAGAGTACCTTTTATATGACATAACCGCTGACGACATAACCTCAATCTGTTACTAAATGTTGCTAAATTAAATTGTAAGAAAACGAAACAGACATCGTTCATCTAATTTATGTAAAAAGGAGATGCAAGATTATCTCCGTATTTTAGCCGTATTATATCTGCTGTCAAAGTCAAAGCGCCATCTACTAGCGTCATCTATTATCGAGTAGCAGAACTAAATTACTTGTGTTCCATTTGAGAGCAAATGCAATTTTTTTTAGAGTGAGTGAATGAATGATTTTCCGTGTATCCGAAGTAACGAAAAGGCGCGAAAATTGACAGCTAACAGCTGACTTTTGTGCATGCTACTGTTTGTTGTAGTGTAAAATATGAATGTTTTTCAAGAAATCTAAATATAATGGTGCTTCAAAACACTGGTAAATACAAGGCGGACAGGGAGGATTATAATAGAAAAGATGGTGGTCCATCTTCAGGTCCCAGGTAAGTCAAACATTGGTTTTTATTTGTGGTTATCATTACCGCATTTCTCTGTGTATTTTGGGCTAAGATTGTGTTGATATCTTGTGATTCAGGGAAGAGTCGTCGGAGTCCCGTATTCGCGTGGCCTTGGAGAATGATAGGATCGACTCAAAATACGGTTTCGACCGAGTACGTGATGCGAAAGAGAGGACAGGTTACTTGATGAATATGCACACCGTAAGTTTCATTTTCCTTAGTTTATTCCATTATTTCTTATCACATTTCAATTGTTTTTATATCATTGGATAAGTTAATAATGATAAAACGCAAGATACATAGATTAAAACATTTAAATTTATAATAAAGAATGTACTTGATCAGATCACAACTTTATTTTTTATTCTGCGCCTTTTAAGTCGCACTGTAAGGCAAAAGACGTCGCTCTGATTGCACCTTAATAACTCCACAGGCAGAAATACTTGATGAAGACAAGCGTCTGGTGTCCGCAATGGACTACTACTTCATCGAGATGGATGGGAGCCGGTTCAAAATCTCGCTGACGTTCCAGCCGTACTTCCTGCTGCTGGCTCGGAGGGAGTGTGAGCAGGAGGTCATCCAGTACCTGTCCAAGAAGTTTGCGGGGACCATACACAAGATTGATGTTATTGAGAAAGAGGACTTGGAATTGGTAAGTTTTAAAAACCTCATTAGAATTACCAAATCCTAAACCTAATTTCACACTTATTAGAAAGACAGCTTTTTTAATATTTGTTACCACTCATAAATATATAACTTGATTAAAATATTTTATAGGTTTTCTGTGCTCACATTTGGATTGTAACAAAGAGACCAAATGTGACCATAGTGATGATTTGAAAACAAGGGTAAAACAACCTTATAGTTGAAGTGTACCATATGTGCAAACACAACAAAAATTGCTTTTGAATTGTTCATGAGTTAGCGGAAGAGCTTTACATAATATAAATGAAGTTAATATTATAAGGCTGATGGATGAGAGAGAGAGAAAGAAAGAGCAAGCCATGTAACTCAACACATATGCTGTTAAGACCAAATTATTAATTATTGCGCTTTAGTATTTTTCTTGTCAAAAATTTTGATAACCTACTCTTCTCATTTTCAGCTAAATCACTTATCAGGGCTCAAACAGCGCTACATAAAGCTGTCATTCATGTCACAAAACGACATGATGAAGGTGCGCCGGGAGATTCTCACAGCAGTAAACAAAAACAAGGAACGGGAGAAGAAAGATGCCATCTACGCCGAAATGTTGACCAATGCGCTTACGAGCGCCGCCGCCATCGAGCACGCCAAGAAAACTACCGATCATATGGAGAATATTTTAGATATAAGGTTGTTACAAGTTTTATAAAACTGTAATTTGGTCTGTTTGTTTTAATATTCTTTTTCTGTCAATTTTGAAAAAGAAAACGTGAACACCTTTAATAATCTGTTTCGTTTAATCGTTTTAAGTTAACAGAGACTGTCCATGTTTTATATGAATATTATTTTGATTATTTGCCAACAGTTTACAGAGACTTTATCCACAAAAGAGTAAGACGCGCGTTAAATGCGTGTTTAGTGTTTTTCCTATGAATATTTTTAAACAGTGGTTCAACGCGTATCGTAACTTTTTTGTGGTAAGGCCCTTGATGTTATATACAACCTTCTCTATTAACTTGTTTCAGAATTAATAATTTAAAATGTTTACAACATTAACATACATCTAACAAATTTCTCTACTTTTCAGAGAACATGATGTGCCATTCCATGTCAGAGTCTCAATTGACATGAAGATATTCTGTGGAACCTGGTACACTGTAAAAAGCAGGGGCACAGAAACACCCATCTTTACCAAAAGGGACGACATACTAGAACGACCTGACCCGATAGTATTAGCATTTGATATTGAAACAACAAAACTGCCACTGAAATTTCCTGATAATCAGACTGATCAAATCATGATGATATCATACATGATAGATGGGCAAGGATTCTTGATTACAAATAGGGAGATTATATCTTGTGATGTTGAAGATTTTGAGTACACACC
The DNA here is from genome assembly GCA_024500475.1 of Phthorimaea operculella. Classification (NCBI taxonomy): domain Eukaryota; kingdom Metazoa; phylum Arthropoda; class Insecta; order Lepidoptera; family Gelechiidae; genus Phthorimaea; species Phthorimaea operculella. Next base: position 522,680 of record JANFCV010000112.1, read on the forward strand.
AAAGCCTGAGTTTGAGGGGTAAGTTGCTGAAGCTTCGAACTCCTAATAGTCATTTAAAAATGAGATATAACTACTATTACTTACTTGTTCTTAACACTATGTCAAAATTAACAATACTTAGCCAAATCCAAAAAATCAGGACTTCTTTTTATGTTTAGTAGACTGTTTAAAATATGTACTAATTTCAGGCAATTCATAATATTCAATGAGGAGAATGAGCTGGCTCTCATTCAGAAGTTCTTTGATCACATTCTGGATGTCAAACCGCACATCTTCGTCACATACAACGGTAAGACGCCTTAACAAGTTTACAAAGAATGTCCTAACAACGGTAAGACGCCTTAAAAAGTTTACAAAGAATGTCTTAGTTTTGATTCTTCCTACGGGTTTAAGATGGCTCAAACATATAGACATTTTTAACACTAATCTTTTTTATAATCATTAGAAAAAAAAACTATAATTTAACTGATCATGTATGTGTCACCATGAAATTACAAACACCGCTAGATTATAATATTTGTCGCTAAATTACAATCTGTCGAAATATTGTAAGACATACACACGGATCACAATTTAACGTATCAAATTTCAAAATATTATGAAGTAAAACGATAAACTGTCGTTCAAACGTCAGGACTCTGCTCTCCATGCCTTCCCATCGCACTGACTTCTACTCTTATTCTTTCTCAGTTCATGCTGTCAGACTTTGGAACTCTCTTCCGCCCACTGTCCGAGATAGCCCATCCATATCCATCTTTAAAAAACGTGTTAAAGAGCATTATCTTTCTTTATCACAGTAATATGTGTAGTAAAATTTATGTATTATTAATTATAAATATGTATTGTGTATGTATATATATAATATATTTATATATTTATATCATTAGGTATATATTAGTTGTGTGTCATGTAAGATTTTAAATTTATTTCTGCCTTTTAAGATAAAATTAAGTTAATTTGTAATATTGTGCACGTTTTATCCGCTTATCTTCAATCAACTTACACTTCCCTAGGTCTGCTGGAAGACATTTCATTAGAAATAAGCAGTACCTGTTGTACCATTTTTCAAATGAAATTATGTATAAATTTTATTGTGTACAATAAATTGTTAAATAAATAAATAAATAAATAAAGCTGACAACTCGCGTTCTGATTGGTGGAGTATCATGTATATCGCGATGTGTATAACGATGTGTTTACTTTCGAGAACCAACGAAGGCAATCAGCTGTGGAGCAAAAATGGCGTCGTTGGCGACATGATGCTTGACTTGACCAATCAGAGCGCGAGCTGCGTAATCGTATCACAGTTACACGGTTTTTGGTCGTTATATTGTAATCTACTGAAAAATTATACGTTAAATTGTAATACGTGTGAATGTGTTACAATATTTCGACAGATTATAATTTAGCGAGATAGATTATATTCCAGCGTTATAATTAAAGTTTATAATTTAATTTTAAGTTACATGGACGAGTTTCGGCACGGACCGTCGAAAGCTGTGTACTCAAATCCAGATCCTGTTCGGGAGAAATTATTGGTTTCTATATTTCCTTATTAGTGTGAAACTATATATTTAAGATTCTTAAATTTTCCCTATTTCTAGGTGACTTCTTCGACTGGCCGTTCGTAGAAGCGCGCGCCGCGATCCTCGGGCTCGATATGAAGCAGGAGATCGGTTTCAGCAAACAGGCGCAGCGCGACGGCACGTACGCCTGCAGGCCGGCCATGCACATGGATTGCTTGTGGTATGAACTTGTAACATCATCATTGGCCTCATACGTCTGTGACATACGATTTATTCAGTGTCTGAGGCAAGATTTTTCATGGCTGTATACGCCGATAAGGGAGCGGCATGACTTTCCGCACGCTCTACAAACGAAGGTGGAATTGGGGACTGGCACATGCATGTTTAGATGTCGTTTTTGCCTTTTGTTTGCGAGACCAGCGAACCAGGCAACATCGTACAATCAAGATTTTCTCCCCTTCTCTCTGTCTCTTTCCCTTTCTTCCGCCTCCCTTCTTCTCTAGTAGGTTGGTTGGTTGCTAGCTTTCTTACTTTTAGTTTAGCTTTATTACTGGACAAAGCCTATTACTAAGTTGTTACCGATCAGTTTGCTTTTGTGGTCTAAGGCTTGACTTGAAAAGTTATAGCTACTGCACTGCACACTGCAAGGCATAGAATGCCGCTCTCATGTACTTATATTAAGGAATGTCTTACCTAAGGTTTATGTAGATACATATTCCGTATGCTGTGCTTTCACTATTTTTAAAATTAAATGTCACAATTGTTCCGGTTTGGTCGTTTTCTACGTATTTTTTTGCGTATTTAAGACGCAAGCGACACAAGAGTAGACGTGAGACATGAGACGTAAGATGACATCTGTCAGACAAGTGATCGTCAGCCGTCCTCGATGTGAAGTTCATCTCAAGCGTGTAGCTTTTTCTCTTCTGTTTCATATATTTTATATGGAAGAGGTTTCGGATCCTTTATATGTCGCACGTTTTACGTCTCATGTCTCACGTCTACTCTGTGGAGCTTGGCCTAAGTTTGTAACTTTATTGTTACAGCTGGGTGAAACGCGACTCGTATCTCCCGGTGGGGTCGCAGGGTCTGAAGGCGGTGGCGAAGGCCAAGCTGCGCTACGACCCAGTAGAATTGGACCCTGAAGACATGTGCCGCATGGCCGCTGAGCAGCCGCAGGTATGATGCACCTGGTGTGGTACAGTTTAGTCTGTAACTGTATTGTCGCAGCTGGGTGAAGCGCGACTCGTATCTCCCGGTGGGGTCGCAGGGTCTGAAGGCGGTGGCGAAGGCCAAGCTGCGCTACGACCCAGTAGAATTGGACCCTGAAGACATGTGCCGCATGGCCGCTGAGCAGCCGCAGGTATGATGCACCTGGTGTGGTACAGTTTAGTCTGTAACTGTATTGTCGCAGCTGGGTGAAGCGCGACTCGTATCTCCCGGTGGGGTCGCAGGGTCTGAAGGCGGTGGCGAAGGCCAAGCTGCGCTACGACCCAGTAGAATTGGACCCTGAAGACATGTGCCGCATGGCCGCTGAGCAGCCGCAGGTAAAACCACATCATAAATAAAAAATGAAAGAAATAAACACAGATATAACCCGGTTCACAAAAGAAGGAGACCCGTAATGGCAACATTATTATTTGCGTCTTTTTCATATTACATGACATTTGAGCAAGATGTCAACAATAATGTTGCCATTTCGGGTCCCCTTCTTTTGTGAACCAGCTTATATCAAAACACTAACCTAACACATATTAAAAAACCTAGAATTGGACCCTGAAGACATGTGCCGCATGGCCGCTGAGCAGCCGCAGGTAACATGAGATTGCACAAGGCGGGTATTTCTTGGCAACATTTCGGGGACAAAGTCCCGCGTCATAGCATGAATTCAAAAGTTCCCCAATAAATCTTCTCAATGAAGACGCATATAAACAATGTTGATACCAAATTTTAAAATGTTGCGGGACAAAGTTCTCAACGATGGGCGCGTCTTCATTGGGAACTTCGAATATAATACGTTGTTGCGGGGATTTTGTCCCCAATTAATACCCACCTTTACATACATACCTTTTTTATTTTTGTTAATTTAAACTATTTTACTTTATTTTGTTTCTTTTTATTTTAATCCGAATAACCATCCACATCAAACGTACTTGCCATGCACATCAAATTACCGACAGTCCGCATGCAATGTTGCCTTTTGAATTTCGGCTGAAATATTGAAATGCTGTTATTTTCCCAGGTGTTGTCTAACTACTCGGTGTCAGACGCGGTGGCTACTTACTACTTGTACATGAAGTATGTGCATCCGTTCATATTCGCTCTCTGCACCATCATTCCTTTGGAGCCCGATGAGGTATGTATTTAATGTTTTCAAGTTCAGCGGGTCATTCGTCGACTGGCTGTCCCACATGATAGAAGAGCATTACCAGATTTTTGGGTTAATAGCGCGACATAGGCGAATTATCCCTTTTCCAACATGGAAGTCGTAAATGACGACTAAACGAAATAGCCAGGAAAATGCCAGCATTATTTACAGTAAATTTAATATCTTTGTTTAGTTTCGCATCATGTACACGCGCGAATGCGATTTGAGTTTCGCGCCATTTCGTCTGACACCGGCTGCTCGGTCGCGCCATCTTGCTTTTCGATGTGCGACCCCCGCGAACCACGCGGCCGGCCGGCGATATAACCTTTACTCTCGCTCGCCCCGTGTGCACTTTTCAAGAGCGCGTCCTCCCGGTCCTCGCGGCCGATCATTGCCGCTGTGGTAGTAAACCACCTTAATTCTGTCTTTATAGCAGCCTTATACCTGGCGATCGAGGGAGCCATGGTACCAACTTTTACACACTCGACTGAATAAAAACCAATAAACAAATACCACAAAATAAATGTTAGTTGACTGGCCTAGACCTTACCGATAAGGTACCGTTCACTAGGCAAACAATGTAGTCACAAAAAAAACGAAACAATATTTTCCAAAATTAATAAAATATGTGGGTAGTATAAAAAACACGCTTAATACTAAATCACGGTTAACTATGTTGCAATAAAGCAACCACGCTCTGCTACCAAAAAATGTTTGATTCCGAAGCTGATCTTAGCGCAGTGGAAGCAAATTAAAGTTATCTTAAAATCTAAAACTAAATGGTCGATCAGCCTCGGAACAACATTTGACTACGATTCGTAGTGCTCTTTACTATAGCTAAATAAAATAAATTTAATGAGAAAATTTTCTGTTCCGGAAAATAAAATTTCCTGTTGAGAAATTTTTGTTTCCGAAGTCTGCGACGGCCCTTAATCTCCTACAAGATGACTAATATTTTACCGCACTATCGCAGCTCATATCTAAAGTATATGTACCAAGTTCCGGTTGTACTAAAGGTCATCAAGGTGGTGACCTCCACGTAATGTTGCTAAATCACTACAAATAACGTACTTATACAAAAACTAACAGCGAATTGCTTACCGTTTGGCAAGTATGTCGCCGCCGTTCCCTTATGAGTCAAAGTGTGACGGGAAGAGGTATCAGGGAATTTTGGAGCACATGAGGAGGGGAAACTTAATACACTATGACTCACTGCCTCTGGATACCAGCTCGGGATCGCAATCCGTCACTCCAATATTCAACCGAAGATTTTCACAACCACTATTGTTCAGTTCGACATCAAATATAGATATCATTTAATGTTTAAATTTAATGTTTTTAACACGCAAATAACAAAAGATTTCTCCACTATTCACTATTGTTTGCGACAGCAAAAGAGTTCGCTGTACAAGACGTGAAAACTAAAGGATTTCTCCCCGCACGAGAAATCCACCTAACAATCCGATATTGTATAGGCTTAACTTCCACACTGGACAGGGAACTCTTCCCTGGTGGAAAAAGCACACACGAAAAAATAAAAACACCCAAACTACATTAAAATATGTGCCTAACACCGGTCGCGGTGCACACGGGGCGAGCGAGAGTCTAATGTACGAGGTTATATCGCCGGCGGCCGCGTGATTCGCGGGGGTCGCACAACGAGAAGCAAGATGGCGTCGACCGAGCAGCCGGTGTCAGACGAAATGGCGCGAAACTCAAATCGCATTCGCGCGTGTACATGATGCGAAACTAAACATTCACCCGCCCCGGACCAACCCATCGGTCCGCTCTATGCATGGCAGGCGTGATAATGTAGCTACTGCTCGCTTAAGAACTGAATCCCCCACCTGAACTTCTGCAACTCGAGGAGTGCCATCACTACCCGGAAACAGGTTGAGAATGCGCCCCCGGCGCCAATGCAGTGGCGGTAGGTAGGTTGGCATCCTTAACCAGAACGAGATCCCCAATGCAGGGGGGTTCAGTCCTGTCCGTCCACTTAAGGCGTTGCTGCAGAATGTGCAAGTACACAAGCGACCAACGCTTCCAAAAGTTTTGAGTCATTTGCTGCAACAACTGATAACGCGACAAACGATTGCTATTCACCTCCGTTTAGGGATATTCCGGCAAGGCGTTAAGTGGGCGGCCAATTAAGAAATGCCCTGGCGTCAGGGCCTCTAAATCATTTGGGTCTGAGCTGAGCGGACACAAAGGACGCGAATTGAGTACAGCCTCAATTTTACAAAACACGGTTGCCAGCTCCTCGAAAGTCAAAATTGTTAACCCTACGACGCGCAACAAATGCGTCTTAGCGGACTTTACAACCGCTTCAAAAATACCACCCCAGTGAGGGCACGCTGGTGGATCGAACACCCAGGTAATGCCCTGACGGGAGGCCCGTGCTGATGGCTTCTTCGTTCTCCCTTAAGAACGTTACAATTTCCTTCATACACCGATCAGCACCCTTAAAGTTGGTACCACAATCCGACCTGATCAGCGCTGGTCGCCCTCGTCGCGACGTAAATCTCTCCAGCGCTGCCAAAAAGGCCTCCGTAGATAGGTCGGCCACGAGCTCCAAGTGGACGGCCTTGGTGGCTAGGCACACGAACACGCACAAGTACGCCTTGATAGACTTTGCGTTCCGCAGGCGTGATGCCTTAACCATGAAAGGGCCTGCGAAATCCGTTCCCACACCTGCAAACGTCCAGGCCTCCGTCACCCGGTCCGGTGGAAGATCTCCCATCTGTGGCTGCATTGTGGCTGCCTTCAAACGGTAACAAGGCAAGCACCTAAACACAACGCTACGTACCGTTCGTCGTCCCGATAAGATCCAGAACTCGCGCTGTAGAATGGCCAATAGCGCATTACAGCCCGCGTGCGAGTTTTCTCATGACGATCCCTGACTAAGAGCTCAACTAAGGGTCCCCATTTTGGAAGTAACAGTGGATGCCGCGCCGAAAAGGGCAGGCTAGCGTTCCGAAGTCTGCCTCCAACCCTGAGCATACCTTGCTCATCCAGGAATGGGTTGAGGCGCACAAATCCTCCCTTCAGCTTTCCACGTCCATCCCTGAGCAGCCTGACCTCCTCTTCAAAATGTTCCGCCTGGACGACTCTAACTAATGAGCATAGAGCCGCATTCCGTTCCGCAGGCGAGAGGACAGGTGTAAAGTTCCGTTCTGCTTGAGGCTTCCTGCAGTTGTTCACGAACCGTTTGATCCAACCTGTCACCCCAAGAAGTTTGTCGAGGGAGCTATACCGTTCCAGCAAGGAAGCCGGGTTAGGCTTCGGTACGAGTTGCCCCGCGTTCACTCGCAAACCTCGATCAGGTGGCCCAAGCGGCGCCCTGCACTCGTTGAATGGCCATTCCTGCGGCGACTCAGTTAGCCATTGAGGTCCCCACCACAGTGGGTGACTCACCAAATCAGGGGCCCTGCACCCGCGCGATGCGCAGTCCGCTGGGTTCCATTCTCCCGGTACGTGCCTCCACACTAACGGAGTTTCCGACCCCGTAATCTGTGACACCCGATTTGCCACGAAAACCTCAAGTGTATGTACCGACGTCTGCAACCAGCACAGAACTATCCGACTGTCGGTCCACGCGTACACCGTTTCATCCAAGTTGATGGTACCACGCAGATTGCATGTTACATGATTTAGCAAGCGCGCTAGAAGAGCTGCCCCTGCCAATTCCAACTTGGGGATGGTCCATCTACTTCTGACTGGTGCCACCTTACTTTTGGCCATAACCAGACGCACGTGCACAGTTCCCGTTGAACTTGCTGTCCGAAGGTATACAGCTGCCGCGTACCCTCGCTCCGAGGCGTCACAAAACCCATATAGGGTAGCCTTACATCCCACCGATGGGACTAACTTGCGAGGTATCGCGATGTGCACAATCCCTGGTAAGGTGGTCACAAACTTGAGCCAATCCTTCAACAACTCTCCGGAGAGTTGGTCGTCCCATCCTAAGTTGGCTAGCCACAACCTTTGTAAAAAGCACTTCGCCATGAACGTAACTGGGGCGATCCATCCGTTAGGATCGAACGTTCTAGCGATTGTCGACAGCACCGACCGCTTAGTCCAAGTTTTCTCCAAAAGGTCGGGCTCGATCTTGTACGTGAATACGTCATGCGTTGGCCTATATTGCACCCCGAGGATGCCCAACGTGTTTGGATTGTCCGGGTTCTCAAAGAGGTGCGGGTCCTGATGGAACTCGCCTGGCAAACCGGCCAGGAGCTCTGGGCAACTGGACAACCATTTCCGCAACTCGTAACCTCCTGAACCCATGATCGCGATCAGCTCGTCTCGTAGAATTAGCGCCTGCTCCACGCTATCAGCACCCGTGCAGATATCGTCCACGTAGACGTCGCGATCCAGTACTGCTGCGGCTCGAGGATATCTTACCCTTTCCTGTGCGGCCAACTCTCGCAGCGTACGTACTGCCAAATACGGACTTGGCTTAAGTCCATACGTCACCGTGTTAAGTTCGTATGTGACCATCGGCTCATCTGGGCTCTCACGCCACAAAATCAGCTGATACCGACGGTCATCCGGATGTATCATGGTTTGGCGAAACATCATTTTGACGTCTGCGACGAACGCTACCTGGTGTAAACGAAAATCTGTGAGAATGTCCACAATGTCCCGGTTCAATTTAGGACCCGCGTGCAAACATTGGTTCACAGACACACCATTCGAGGTAGGAGCAGAACCGTCAAACACCACCCGTATTTTCGCCTCAGGTGACTTCAAGACAGCCAGGTGTGGAATGTAATAATGCTCGACACACCTCCAATCCAGGCTGGACACCGACATGTGGCCCAATTGAATATATTCCCGCATAAATTCTATATACTTCTGCCGAAGTGCTGGGTCTCGCCTCATCTTCCGCTCCAATGCGAGCAGTCTCCGTTCCGCGAGCTGTCGCGAACTACCTAAAGCGGGGCGGTTTGGGAGAAAAGGGAGCCTGGTCACGAATCTGCCTGACGGGCATCTCGCAGTGTTGTATTGATAGAACAACTCGCACTCGTCATCCTCTGGCTTCCGTCTGTCCGCCGTGGGCGGCTCTTCAGACTCCCAAAACCTCTGCAGCACCTCTGACAGCACACTACCATAGAGGACCGCATCCCCTTCTGGTAGGTCCTGAGGTCTCCAAACTGGGCCAAAAACAACATACCCCCCTGTGGTATCTACGGCCACCAAACCAGCTTCCTGGAGTACCTTCTTCCTACCGCACCATAATCTCCCGAGGACGTCTGACCCGAGAAGTACGTCCACCGTACCAGGAGTATCAAAATCAGGATCAGCTAACTCCAACCCTGTGGTTAACCCTCGTACCGTTGGTGGTAACCTAACCTGAGGGAGTTTCCCAACCACTTCATCCAGCACCACGGCTGAGACTTGATAGCTGACCCTGAGCTACAATACTCTCGTTTACCAGATTACCAAGCGTAATGAATATAGTAAAATCTGCCTCATGGTTCGTGTCAATGAAGCGGAGCTATATGGAGTTGAGCTGAGTTTATCAATCACAGTGCTGGGACCGGAGATTTCGAGGTTTATGATTGGTCAAATTTTGGCTCTGCTCCGCCTCAGTGAAGACGCATCCTTTAAGGCGGGTGTTCATTGGGGACAAAATCCTAGGAACCTTGTATAAGACCAATAAGACACAGTTGCCAACAAATGTTCCCACGAAATTGCCAGATACAATGTATCGGAAACAAAAACCAGCCACACTTGTCAGTTGCTGCCAAAATGTCCCAAAAATAAGTCCCCAAAAACACACATGAAGTTGCCGCGAATGCCGTGACACACGCGTGAAGTTGTTGATATACAAAGTATCTGGCATTGTGTCCCCAAAGAATACCTGGCTTTAGTTGGTGCCATATGTCCAGCAACAAACTGTTGTTGATGAAGATTTACATGATTATTCCAGGTGCTCCGCAAAGGCTCGGGAACGCTTTGCGAGTCTCTCCTCATGGTGGAAGCGTTCCATGCAAACATCGTGTTCCCGAACAAACAGGTCGAGGAATTGAATAAACTCACAAGCGACGGCCACGTCTTGGAGACTGAGACTTATGTAGGGGGACACGTGGAAGCTTTGGAGTCAGGTAAGGTATCAAACTTGCAGGTGTTTAAGCAGCAGGTGGGGTGTCTAACAAACAGGTTGAAGAGCTGAACAAACTGACAAGTGACGGACTCGTGTTGGAGATCGAGACTTATGTAGGATGTCATGTCGAAGCTTTGGAGTCAGGTGAGCTGTCTAACAAACAGGTGGAAGAGCTGAACAAACTGACAAGTGACGGACACGTGTTGGAGACAGAGACTTATGTCGGAGGTCACGTCGAAGCTTTGGAGTCAGGTGAGCTGTCTAACTAACGGGTAGGGTGTCTAAATAGCAGGTCGTGGGGCTGAACAAACTGACAAGTGACGGGCACGTGTTGGAGACTGAGACTTATGTAGGGGGACACGTGGAAGCCTTGGAGTCAGGTGAGCTATCTAACAAACAGGTTGAAGAGCTGAACAAACTGACAAGTGACGGACACGTTCTGGAGACTGAGACTTATGTAGGAGGTCACGTAGACGCTTTGGAGTCAGGTGAGCTATCTAACAAACAGGTTGAAGAGCTGAACAGACTGACAAGGGGCGGGCACGTGTTGGAGACTGAGACTTATGTAGGGGGACACGTGGAAGCTTTGGAGTCAGGTGAGCTATCTAACAAACAGGTTGAAGAGCTGAACAAACTGACAAGTGACGGGCACGTGTTGGAGACAGAGACTTATGTAGGGGGACACGTGGAAGCATTGGAGTCAGGTGAGCTGTCTAACTAACGGGTAGGGTGTCTAAATAGCAGGTCGAGGGGCTGAACAAACTGACAAGTGACGGCCACGTGTTGGAGACTGAGACTTATGTAGGGGGGCACGTGGAAGCCTTGGAGTCAGGTGAGTTGTCTTAGTGGGAGGTAGGGTGTCTAATTAACAGATGGAGTGTCTATCTAGCGGGTGAAGTGTCTAAATAGCAGGTCGAGGGGCTTATCAAACTGACAAGTGACGGACACGTGTTGGAGACCGAGACTTATGTAGGGGGACATGTGGAAGCACTGGAGTCAGGTGAGCTGTCTTAGTGGGAGGTGGGGTGTATAACTAGCGAGTAGAGGAGCTGAACAAACTGACAAGTGACGGACACGTGTTGGAGACCGAGACTTATGTAGGGGGACACGTGGAAGCCTTGGAGTCAGGTGAGCTGTCTAACAAACAGGTTGAAGAGCTGAACAAACTGACAAGCGACAGTCTCGTGTTGGAGACCGAGACTTATGTAGGGGGACACGTGGAAGCCTTGGAGTCAGGTGAGCTATCAAACTTGCAGGTGTTTAAGCAGCAGGTGAGGTGTTTAAATAACAGGTCGAGGAGCAGAACAAACTAACAAGTGACGGACACGTGTTGGAGACCGAGACTTATGTAGGGGGACACGTGGAAGCCTTGGAGTCAGGTAAGGTATCAAACTTGCAGGTGTTTAAGCAGCGGGTGGAGTGTATAACTAGTAGGTCGAGGATTTGAACAAACTAACAAGTGACTGGCACGTGTTTGAGACTGAGACTTATGTAGGAGGTCACGTGGAAGCCTTGGAGTCAGGTGAGCTGTCTAACTAACGGGTAGGGTGTCTAACTATCAGGTCGAGGGGCTGAACAAACTGACAAGTGACGGGCACGTGTTGGAGACTGAGACTTATGTAGGAGGTCACGTGGAAGCCTTGGAGTCAGGTGAGCTGTCTAACTAACGGGTAAGGTGTCTAAATAGCAGGTCGAGGAGCTGAACAAGCTGACAAGTAACAGGCACGTGTTGGAGACCGAGACTTATGTAGGGGGACACGTGGAAGCCTTGGAGTCAGGTGAGCTGTCTTAGTGGGAGGTGGGGTGTATAACTAGCGAGTAGAGGAGCTGAACAAACTGACAAGTGACGGACACGTGTTGGAGACCGAGACTTATGTAGGGGGACACGTGGAAGCCTTGGAGTCAGGTGAGCTGTCTAACTAACGGGTAGGGTGTCTAAATAGCAGGTCGAGGGGCTGAACAAACTGACAAGTGACGGTCACGTGTTGGCGACAGAGACTTATGTAGGGGGACACGTGGAAGCCTTGGAGTCAGGTGAGTTGTCTTAGTGGGAGGTGGGGTGAACTAACGGGTAGGGTGTCTAAATAGCAGGTCGAGGGGCTGAACAAACTAACAAGTGACGGACACGTGTTGGAGACCGAGACTTATGTAGGGGGACACGTGGAAGCCTTGGAGTCAGGTGAGCTGTCTAACTAACGGGTAGGGTGTCTAAATAGCAGGTCGAGGGGCTGAACAAACTGACAAGTGACGGTCACGTGTTGGCGACAGAGACTTATGTAGGGGGACACGTGGAAGCCTTGGAGTCAGGTGAGTTGTCTTAGTGGGAGGTGGGCTATCTAACAAACAGGTCGAAGAGCTGAACAAACTGACAAGCGACGGACATGTGTTGGAGACAGAGACTTATGTAGGGGGTCACGTGGAAGCCTTGGAGTCAGGTGAGCTGTCTAACTAACGGGTAGGGTGTCTAACTAGCAGGTAGGGTGTCTAAATAGCAGGTAGGGTGTCTAAATAGCAGGTCGAGGGGCTGAACAAACTGACAAGTGACGGACACGTGTTGGAGACAGAGACTTATGTAGGGGGACACGTGGAAGCCTTGGAATCAGGTAAGGTGTCTAACTAGTTACTAAAACGGGTAACTTGGAAGCACTGGAGTCAGGCAAGGAATCATACTTACAGGTGTCTAAATAGCAGGTGGAGGAATTGAACTAACTGACATCTACTGACAAGTGACGGACACGTGTTGGAGACTGAGACTTATGTAGGGGGACACGTGGAGGCACTGGAGTTAGGTTAGTTGTCTCATTGGATATACCCCGTATTACTATTAGGTGGAGTGTCTATCTGGCGAGTAGAGAAGCGGAGCAAACTGTCACGTCTTGGAGACAGAGACTTATGTAGGGGGACACACTAGCAGGTGGATTGTCTAACAAACTGACAAGTGACGGGCATGTGTTGGAGACAGAGACTTATGTAGTAAGACGTGGATGCATTAGCCCCAAACTCCACAGAGAGAACAAGGAAAGGACATAGGACGTAGGGCATGACGCTTGACGTTTGACATCGCGACGTTTCCATACAAAATGTACGAAAAAGTATTGAAAAAGGCACACACAAGCGTCGCCAAAGCGTCGCATCTATGACAGCTAGCGTCAAAAACTAAGAAGAATATTTGACGATCACTTGTCTGTCAACTGTCATTCTTACTTCCTATGCCCTCGTCTTTTTGATGGAGTTTGCGCATTAAAGCCTTGGAGTCAGGTGAGATGTCTCACTGGGAGGTGGGGTGTATAGTATAACTATTAGGCGAGGTGTCTAACTAGCGACGTAGGATTACTCGATGTCCCACTCGAAAAAAAAGATTGACTGATAATAATCCCGCGGTCCTGAAATCAATCAACGTTTTGTTTACAGGTGTTTTCAGAGCAGATATAAAGTGCAAGTTCCGCATCGTGCCATCAGCCGTAGAGAACCTCATCTCCAACATTGAGAAGACCATGAGACATGCAATAGAAGTAGAAGAAGGCGTCCCGTTGGAACTGGTTACTAACTTGGATGAGGTAGGAATGACGGAAACACGTATCATCCCAAGTTCAAGGGCCCTGATACAGAAGCCTTTAGGTGCAAAATGTCCAATTTGCAAAATGTCCAGTTTGCATAATGTCCAGTTTGCAAAATGTCCAGTTTGCAAAATGTCCAATTGCAAAAAATCCAGTTTGCAAAATGTCCAGTTTCCAATAAGTCCAGTTTACATGAAAAACTGGGTCACTGACCAATGTGTTTTGGGGAAAGTTGTTCGCTTTCATGGTCTGAACTGACACCTTAATTTCGATAATTGTACTTTTGAAAACTGGAAATTTTCAAGTCAGATAATCTACAAATTGGATATTTTGCAATTGGACATTTTGCAAACTGGACATTTTGCAAACTGGACATTTTGCAAACTGGACATTTTGCAAACTGGTCATTATGCAAACTGGACATTATGCAAACTGGACATTTTTTCACCACTGGACATTATGCACGTTAGAAGTCCATAAGTCCAGGACGGCCCAGTTCAAGAAGTCACTAAGTTCAATATTGTGACAATACGAATTCTGAACTTTACTCTTTTTACAACTAATAGAAAAGAGGGCTTAGTGAGATCTAGAACTGAACCGTCCTGAACTTAGGGACTTCATCAGCACTGATCCTTTAGTTAGAGAGTAAGAAAACTTGACTCTATACATTCTGCCGGCGGCCGTAACACCAGATTTTGCGAACGTTTTAGTTCAAAATGTTTTTTTTCGTCTTCCTAGGCAATTCACAAGATATTTTGTTAGGATATATTGTATGCAATTTTTGCTTTTCGCCGAGTCAATGACCTATACTTTGAGCAAGCAAATTTATTATGCATTTCCTGCTTAGGTATGTGCGGAGATCCGTACTAAATTGGAGCACATGCGTGACCACCCGCGCCGTGACGAGAACCCACTCATCTATCACTTGGACGTCGGAGCCATGTACCCTAACATTATTTTGACTAACAGGTAAATAATTACAGTATTTTTTGTTTTGATACTAATACATACAGTCTGATTATGAATAGGTAAACTACACAGGACTACATCAAACAAATTGAAATAATTTTATATCGCATACCAAATTTTTAAAACAGTTTCCGTGTTGTTAGGTATAAACTTGCAAACTTATTTCGAGTTAATATACATGGTGTAAAAAAATTAACTGCAATTATTTTAAGGGGTGAACCAGTCCATGACACTGAACAACTTTCCCCAAGAAACATAGGTCGAAATACGAAAATAGTTTTTGGTCCTCCCATACTAAGTGTGTTGGCCGGCCGGGTCAATTTTTATGGGAGGTCCAAAAAAAAACTCATATTTCGACCTATGTTCCTTGGGGAAAGTTGTTCAATTTCACGGACTGGTGCACCCCTTAAAATATTTGCAGTTAATTTTTTACACCATGTATTTTAATTTGTTTGGAGTAGCCCTGTGCAGCCTATTCCTTTGCTGTGTGTACGTGCAGTGTTATTTTAGCTTCGAAGATATACAGTAAAGAATTCCAGTCCGCACAGGCTTAAACCTACGTTCGATTGGATGAACCAACAAAATTCCCTCCGTAGATCTATTTCAGCCTATTGCAGACCACTGCTGGACGTAGGCCTCCCCCAGGGAACGCCATAAGGCACGATCTCCCCTTTTTGCCATCCAGTCGCTACCAGCCGCCTTTTTTTAAGTCATCGGTCCATCTGGCCGGAGGGCGCCCAACGCTACGTTTGCCGAGGCGTGGCCTCCACTCGAGAACCCGCTTACTCCACCGTTCATCGGTTCTACGACAAATGTGGCCAGCCCACTGCCACTTCAGCTTGCTACATTTCCAGACTATGTCCGTCACTTTGGTCTTTTTTCGGATGGCCTCATTCCGGACTTTATCCATTATAGAGATACCAAGCATAGACCTTTCCATAGCTCTCTGAGTGACATGTAGCCGGTGGGCCAGTTTTACTGTCAAGTTCCACGTCTCGGCTCCGTAGGTCATGACTGGTAGGACGCATTGATCGAACACCTTGGTCTTGAGGCATTGTGGCAAAGATGATTCGAAGATGTGACGCAGCTTTCCAAATGCTACCCAGCCAAGCTGCACTCTTCTGGTGATTTCAGCCTCAAAGTTGTCTCTCCCCATCTGCAAAATTTGCCCAAGGTACACATATTTCTGGACAACTTCAAGCACTACACCTTCGACGGAGACCGGCTCGGGGATTATGTGTTGATTGAACATGACCTTCGTCTTATCCAAGTTCATCCCAAGTCCAACACGTCTCGAGGCAGAGTTAAGACTAGATAGCATTTTTTGCAGGTCCTGCAGCGATTCGGCCATTATGACTATGTCGTCGGCAAAGTGGAGATGCGTGAGACTTTCGCCGTTGACGTTGATGCCCAGTCCATCCCACTGAGTTTTGAAGACATCCTCCAATGCGTTGGTGAAGAGTTTCGGGGATATAACGTTACCCTGTCTTACACCACGGAGCAGTTGGATTGGTCTTGTATTATGGTTTTGTACTTGAACGGACATCGTAGCCATTTGATAAAGGCTTCTCAGCACCTCCACATACCGCCAGTCGACTTGGCACCGCTGCAAGGACTCCAAAACAGCCCAGGTTTCGATAGAGTCGAAGGCTTTTTCGTAGTCCACAAAAGCCATACACAGTGGTTGGTTGTACTCCTCTGTCTTCTGTATAACCTGCCTTACAGTATGGATGTGGTCTACGGTACTGAAGCCCTTACGAAACCCGGCCTGTTCCGGTGGCTGAAAGGCGTCAAATCTTGCTGCCAGACGATTCGTGACGACTCTCGAGAACAGCTTATAGACGTGGCTCAGAAGTGTGATCGGCCTATAGTTTTTGAGAAGCGTTTTGTCTCCTTTTTTGAAAAACAATGCCACTACACCTCTGCTCCACGCCTTCGGGGTTGTCCCATTGGCGATTACAGAGTTGAAAAGCCTTTTCAGCTCCTCAAGGACAGGTTTTCCACCGGCCTTAAGTAGCTCAGAGGCCACTCCGTCTTCCCCGGGCGCCTTCCCATTCTTAAGCTGTCTGAGAGCCGCCGCGATTTCGTCAATATCTACGTCCGGGAGATCTTCTGTAAAGTGGCGGGAGAGAGGAGCTCTTGGGTCTGGGGTCGCATCAGGTGGAGGCTTTTTGGCATGTGAGGCATACAGATTTCCATAGAAGTCCTCAATTTCAGCGAGAATCTCTGGAACCGATGTGACAGTTACACCATTCGAGGTAGTTAGCTTTGCCAGATGACTCCTTCCCAGTGTCTTGGTAAAAACTTTCGACCCTCGGTTTTTCTCAATCGCCTCCTTTACGAGTCGAGTGTTATAGCTTCGGAGGTCGCGTCTTACCATACTTCGGATCTTTTTGTTAAGTGACTGGGGATCTGGCAATGCATCCTCTGGTGTTTCCCGTCTAATTTGCATCAGTTCCAGGGCCTCGCTTGAAAGTTTGGACTTCTTGTCTATTCGCCTTTTACGAAAATGCTTCGTCCCCACCTCACGAACAGCCCCGACTATGCTCTCTAGGTCCTCGTCAACGTTTGTCGGGGTCTCCAGGGCAGCGAATCGATTTTTCAGTTCAAGTTGGAACTCCTCATGTCCGGCTTAGGGCAGATTGGGACGGAGAACTTGCTTCACCATGCGGTTTCTTTCTAGCTTAAAGTTGATATTTAGGGTGCCTCTTACTAGTCGGTGATCACTTCCGGTATTGAACCTACTGATCACTGAGACATCCCGAAATATATGCCGCTTATCCGTCATGATAAAGTCGATCTCGTTCTTCGTCCTGCCGTCAGGGCTCTTCCAGGTCCACTTCCGTTGGGGCTTTTTCTGATAAAAGGTGTTCATACAGAACAGCCCCTGCCTGCTAAGGAAGTTGACTAGCATTTGGCCCCTCTGGTTTCTGCTCCCGTAGCCACGTGGTCCCAAGCTTGATTCTCCGTGCTCCTGTCCCACTTTAGCGTTGAAGTCCCCCATGACAACAGTGAAGTGATCGTAGATCCTCCGTAGATCATCGCCGTTAAAAAGTGGGTTCAAAACCAAGGGGTGAATTTTTGACCTCCAAGAAAAAAATTATGCGAATGTGTTCAGTATAAATTGGAAGGTTATATTTGTTATTGTGAAGTTAGTTTGTTGTATATGTAGTCAATCTTTAATTTTAAGAAATAGGTATTCAAATGACTTATTTAAGTGCATATTTTCTCGTAGATTGCAGCCGTCAGCCATGGTGAACACGAGCATATGCGCGGTGTGCGACTACAACAAGCCCAATGCAACATGTCAGAGACACATGGAGTGGATGTGGCGCGGGGAATATTGTAAGAAATCTGTGAATTAATTGAACTGATGTCACTGCCTACAAGCTTTAGTTTCATTTAGATTTGTGGCTTTGCAGCTGTGTGAAACGTAACGCAAATGGATCGCCTCAGATTTGAATACATAGACAGAAACGAATCAAGTCATTCGTATTATTATCTGTGGTTTGTGTGGGAGGTGAACTTTTTATGTTACGATTTATGTGCCCCAAACTTCTTCCTCATATAACAAAGTCCACTGTTGGACTAATACCTCTTGATGTTTTCCCCACTCTGATCTATTTGCGGCGATTCTGGTCCAGGTCGGGACTGCCGTCTTTTAAATATCGTCTATTTTTGGACTAAATATTATCACTTCATATTGTTTCATCATTAATATAAATTGCATGGAATACTGTTTCTAACACTGAGATATAAATGAACCATCTATCTCGCTACCGTTTTAGGAACTAAGTATTAATACATTTGTTTGTCTTACCAGTGCCTGCAACGCGCAGTGAATACCAAAGGATACAGCAACAGCTAGAGACGGAGAAGTTTCCACCGCTGCACCCCGGCGGACCCGCCAGAGCGTTCCACGCACTACCTAAGGAAGAACAGGTATTTACATTTCTCGGGACACTCAATAACTCTTCATGGCTAGAAGCTCTTCTGTACCCACAGTTGTTAAGTTTTTTCATAGGTTTTGAACTTCTAGGCTCAACGTTAGCGCGCTAGCTACGCTCAGTGAAAAAAAATCACTGACTGAATACATACGCAAGTGATTGGGAAATCACATTATGAATTAACGACAATAACTAACAACGAAGAATTTTTAGAATCAGTAAAACCTTGGGAAACCTGTGCGCTTTACAGCTGTGCATACATAACTCATGGATACTAATTTTTATCTATTTTATTGAATTTAAATATTCCTTGTAGTAATTTATTGTCGGTAATTCATACATTGGCCTCCAGGTGAGCAGCGTGTTCAGCCAGGGGTTTTTTTTCTGTTTGGGGGCGCCACTTGTCTGACGTTTAGGCTTAAGCGATGGTAGTTAGATTTAAAATTACTGGTACACACGCTGTACCGGGGTAGATGAGGCCTTAAGGCACAAGTACATATTTTCTGCCAGCCAAAATTTTATTTTATTTTTCCGTTACATCTATTTCTTATTTTGTCTCATCTGTATCTTAATTTGTCTCAGGCGGCGTATGAGAAGAAACGTCTAGCAGACTATTGCCGGGTCGCTTACAAGAAGACCAAATTGACCAGGACGGAAGTTAGGACGACTACGATTTGCCAGAAAGAAAACTCTTTCTACGTCGACACCGTGCGCGCTTTCAGGTAACCGCATTGTTCAACTGACTTGACAAAAAGTAGAGGTTGTTTTCATCATGATTGATTAGATACTCCGTTTAAATCTTTTTTCGAAACCTTTTTCTTAAGGTGGTCTCAAGTCACCAGGGCAGTATCTGATGATCCTAGAGAAATGAGGAAACTTTCAAATCGCAAAAAGTGACTCCATTTTATACTTTGTATTGATTATTTCTTCTTGCCCACTTACCAGAGACCGTCGCTACGAATACAAAGCCCTGAACAAGCAGGCCAAGGCCAAGGTAGCGGAGGCTGTGGCCAGCGGAGACGCGGCCGAGATAAAAGTCGCCAAGAGCAGGGAAGTGCTGTATGACTCGCTACAGCTGGCTCATAAATGTATTCTCAATTCTTTCTACGGATACGTCATGAGGCGAGGGTAAGTGTATAAGCAGATAAAGGTGGTCAAGAGCAGGGAGGTGCTGTATGACTCGCTACAGCTGGCTCACAAGTGTATCCTGAATTCTTTCTACGGATACGTCATGAGACGGGGGTAAGTTTCACTATATTGTGATAGGGTGAAATTTTACTTGGGACCGATAGCAAATTTTTCTTCATATTTCAACCTGCGTTCCTTGGGGAGAGTTGTTCCTTATCACCAGCCGGTTCTGAGTTTTAGTTATCGGTCACTGGTAAAATTTCACCCTATATATCAAGCATATAAGCAGATAAAAGTCGCCAAAAGCAGGGAGGTGCTGTATGACTCGCTACAGCTGGCTCACAAGTGTATTCTAAACTCGTTCTATGGATACGACATGAGGCGAGGGTAAGTGTCATTAAAAGTAACTAGTTGATCGAACATTTCTTTACAGGCAAGAAGTGTTTCTTTTTTGCAAATTCAAACCTAGCTAGATCGATTTATCGCACACCAAACTTTCTACAAAAACAAAGTTTCATGAAAATCGTTGGAGCCAGGAGTGAGTATGCGTGTTACAGAGTGGCACAAAGTACTGTATGTCTTACTACAGCTGACCCATACGTGTGTTCAATGAGGCGGGTGTATTTATCAGTTGGTATCACTATTATAAGGAATTTTAAACATAACGTAAATCATGAATAGAACAATGGTTTTTGGAAGACTGGGAAAGTTTTGCATCAGATTGCAAACTATTGTGTTGTCTTTCTTCTGTGTGCAATAAACTATCATATTAATTTTAAATTATTAATACCTTGTATTCAGTGCGCGCTGGCACAGTATGGAGATGGCTGGTATAGTGTGCTACACTGGTGCCAACATCATTATGAGAGCGCGAGAGATCATCGAGCAAGTGGGACGACCGCTCGAGTTGGATACTGACGGTAATATACAAATTAGCTTTACACAGGGATTTTATATTACGCACGGGTATCAAAATATACAGGCAATTTTTATCTTGACCGGGTTGTTTTTTGATTGCATTTTCTTTTTGTTTATAAAACTATTTGGTAGTGGAGTTATTGTAATAATTAAACGCTACCAAGCCCAAACGCAGCCGGCCAAACACATTAGTTGTAAAATTGTTTGACCTAGACCTAAGAATGGATATAGTACACTCGCAATCTGATTGCATTCGCACTGCTAAACCAATATATCGGGCTGCAATTGCATATGTAGTTTCTCGTCGCCCAAGGCCAGTTGATGCGAATTCCATGGTATGTCCCTTGGGTAAAATCAGTTTTATCCATTGGTTCATTCCTTGAAATATTTGCATAGGTATATTTTTATTGGCATTTGTTACAGAGCAAGGGTTGCTACTGTCAAAATCTCAAAGAATAAAAAAATTAAAATGGAAAAATCTGATTAAGATCGTCATTTGATTCGAAGCCAATTTTAAATCCAAGAAATGTGACTTTTGTGTCAACCACTTTCTTAGTTATCTTGACTTCCCCTGAGATTCCGGTTATTTCCAGTTTTCGTCAGTAAGCGTCAAAATCGTCGCTAGTACTGAGTGAGCCATTTGTATTGGCGCCCCGCGTGCCGTTTCCCTAATTGTGGTCAAGTCATAATAGGCACAATTAAGTGCCTGCCTTTGTGTATCATGCATTATTGTAATTTTTTGCTTTTTTACTTGCCAATAGATGCCGCTGTTAGTTTAGTAAAACGCGTTAATGAAATGTTTTCTCGAAAATTATATTACCTTGTCGGAACACTATCAACTTACTTCTTCTTCTTCTTAATCGTGTGATTAAGAGTGTTTTTAGCAGTTGAAAACCATTTATTTGGTTCAATTCGACTTACTTTTCCGTGAAACTTCTTCTATTTGCTAAAAGGGCATAGACGCGTGCACATGTACGCTGAATAAAATGTCACTCTTTGTAGTAAGGCCCTTATTACATAGTTTGTTGTATAAAAAGAAGAATGCTGCGTACAACAAAAATGCCTTCATTTTTTTTGTATAGGACGTCCAAATCTTTTTTCATATTTCGACCTATGTTTCTTGGGGAAAGTTGTTCATTTTTACTAGTACTTACAACTCACCATTTAAATGTTTACAAATATCAAAAGTATACTAACTCGTAATGTTCTGCATATAGGTCTACCGGGACAGTATATTGGCGGTAGTACTATTATTTATTCTGTGACGTTACAATAAAAACTTGTGTTGTCTAGGTATCTGGTGCATTCTGCCGTCTTCGTTCCCCGAGAACGTGACTGTACACACCACTCACGGCAAGAAGAAGAAGATCAACGTCTCCTACCCCAATGCTGTCCTCAACGCCATGGTTAAGGTATGACTCATAAATTGAAAATCGGAAAAATGAAAAATTTATTAGCGACCGCCGGGACTTGAACCCGGGACGGCGAGGTACCGCCCACCGATCTGCCAACTAAGCTACGGACGTCTGGCGGACCCTAATGAATTTCTCAACCTCCTGATGCTTGAAGCGACATCAAGTAGTAGTTTTTACAACTAAATACTTTTCAATTTATGAGAGTAATATAGCAGCACTGTGAATATAATGTTTAACTGTTAATTATTTCATACACCAAACATTCATTAGGTCATTAGTCGGATTAGTGACCCACAAGGTAAGAAAAATAAAACACGCAGCTTAAGTATCTTACAAATTAAGTTGAAAAAGGAACAGAATGGCTCGAGTGGACGCCGGAACCCTTTGCTCATGCTAGGCAATATCGAGTACATTTCCTGAGCTTTTCTACAATAAGTACATCACTTTTTAATAAATAATAGCGACCCGTTAGTTTTCATCCGCTGCAGCTCGTTTTTCTTCGGGAAAAAAGCATTTTCCCAGCATGTGCTATACATATAGACCATTCTCTTGAATCTATCTATTGCAAAAAACCGCAACAAAATAGTTTGCATGGTTTAGAAGGAGTTAGCGAATTCCACAACAGGCAGACAGAAAAAGCAAAAAGCGACATATTTATTTGTTTAATTTTGTACTGAAACTTTGAAAATGTTAAATCAGCCGTTAATTATTTCACACAGGACCACTTCACAAACGACCAATACTTCGAACTGGTGGACCCTGTGGAGAAGAAATACGAACAGAGATCTGAAAACTCCATCTTCTTCGAAGTAGACGGACCATACCTCGCCATGGTGTTGCCAGCCTCCAAAGAAGAAGGGAAGAAACTCAAGAAAAGATACGCTGTGTTTAATTTTGATGGCTCACTGGCTGAATTGAAAGGTAAGGCAACAAACAGTACTGTTACATTCTCCCCCCCAATTTAGGTATTACACAAATCTCGAATCTCGAGATAGATATAAGAAAAGATACGCTGTGTTTAATTTTGACGGCTCGCTGGCTGAATTAAAAGGTAAGGTAACCCTGTTACAATCTCCTCTTGAGCTGATCTTGGAAGTGACTACCTTGCCATGATATGGTGGCCATGGTGTTGCCAGCCTCCAAAGAAGAAGGGAATAAGTTAAAGAAGAGATGTGCTGTGTTAATTTTAATGGCTCGTTGGCTGAATCAAAAGGTATGAATGTACATGACATGGATATGTACTTACGTAAAATAATTCGGATGCAAGATTTGTGAAGCGACCGCTCGTCAAAAAGCGCAACAGATATCTATGGAAAAATGTGTGGCAAAGCTGTATTTTGACTGAATAGATTCACACGCTGATGAGACTGACACGACCGAAATGGTCTCTAAAAAATCCATAATTATCTTCGAGTTACACAATAATTTTGTTTTCTCTCAGGTTTCGAAGTAAAACGTCGAGGCGAATTGCAACTGATCAAGATCTTCCAGTCATCAGTATTCGAAGCTTTTCTCAAAGGCAATGATCTGAAATCCTGCTACGCCGCCGTGGCCAAGGTATTAAAATCTTATCAAATCAACATCAACAGCTACAACAGTCCATAACTGGACATAGGCCTCCTAGTACACGCTTGCCAAGCGGATTGGTGAGCGCAGTTCAGGATGTTTTATTCACAACAGTAGAAGGTGGTTTAAATTTCTGGCACCAGAGTTCATTACGTCGTTCGCAGACTCAGTGTCCCACTACAGGAGGTGCCCCACACGAAATAAAGAAGAAGAATACCTTGATTTCACCCCTAAGTCATTTTTCTCGACACACACGGGAAGAACTATTGTATATTGATAGTAAAAATATTCTTATAATGGTCGTGTGGGCTGAACTAATGCTTGGCGTAGAGTAATTCCCGAAGGAATTTTGCTATTTATATGTAATTCTTTTGTCAAATAACCTTCTTTATTCTAGGTTGCCGACTATTGGCTGGACGTACTATACAGCAAGGGCTCCAACATGCCAGATTCGGAACTGTTCGAGTTGATCTCAGAAAACAGATCGATGTCTAAGAAGCTCGAAGACTATGGGGGGCAGAAATCTACTTCGATATCTACGGCGAAGCGGCTGGCTGAGTTCCTAGGGGACCAGATGGTGAAAGATGCGGGGTTGGCTTGCAGGTATATTTATAAACACTACGATAGATGATCTCGGAAAACAGATCCATGTCCAAGAAGCTTGAAGACTACGGGGGGCAGAAATCCACGTCGATATCTACGGCGAAGCGACTGGCTGAGTTCTTGGGGGACCAGATGGTGAAAGATGCAGGGTTGGCTTGCAGGTATTTATTATTTAGATACACTATATAATGGATAGTTGATATCTGAGAACAGATCCATGTCCAAGAAGCTCGAAGACTACGGCGGACAGAAATCCACGTCCATATCTACGGCGAAGCGGCTAGCTGAGTTCTTAGGGGACCAGATGGTGAAAGATGCAGGGTTGGCTTGCAGGTACATTTAGATACACTACGATAGTTGATCTTTGAAAACAGATCCATGTCTAAGGCGCAAACTTCGACGAGACGTGCTACGTGAGACGTAGGATGACATCTGTCAGACAAATGATCATCGGCCATGATCGATGAGACGCGCGTCTCACGTGTGTAGCCGGTGTCTATCTTACGTCTCGCTTGTGAAGCTAGGACTTAACTTGAGGACTATGGGCAAAAATCCACGTCCATATCTACGGCGAAGCGGCTGGCTGAGTTCCTAGGAGATCAGATGGTCAAGGACGCAGGATTGGCTTGCAGGTATATTTAGATACACTACGATAGTTGATATATGAGAACAGCTCCAAGTCTAGGACGTTCGAAGACTATGGCGGACAGAAATCCACATCTATATCTACGGCGAAGCGATTAGCTGAGTTCTTAGGGGACCAGATGGTGAAAGATGCAGGGTTGGCTTGCAGGTATATTAAGATACACTACGATAGTTAGTATTTGAGAACAGATCCATGTCCAAAAAGCTCGAAGACTACGGCGGTCAGAAATCCACGTCCATATCTACGGCGAAGCGGCTGGCTGAGTTCCTAGGGGACCAGATGGTGAAAGATGCTGGGTTGGCTTGCAGGTATGTTTATATACACTACGATAGTTGATCTCTGAAAACAGATCCATGTCCAAGAAGCTCGAAGACTATGGGGGGCAGAAATCCACGTCAATATCTACGGCAAAGCGGCTGGCTGAGTTCCTAGGAGACCAGATGGTGAAAGATGCTGGATTGGCTTGCAGGTATATTTAGATACACTACGATAGTTGACCTCTGAAAACAGATCCATGTCCAAGAAGCTCGAAGACTATGGCGGTCAGAAATCCACGTCCATATCTACGGCGAAGCGGCTGGCTGAGTTCTTGGGAGATCAGATGGTGAAAGATGCAGGGTTGGCTTGCAGGTATTTATTATTTAGATACACTGTTGAAACGATAGTTTATATCCGAGAACAGATTAGTGTTGCCGAACTATCGATAGTACTGCTTATTCGAAAACCCTACACAATCGATAATTCAAATTGTAGCAATATACAAACGAAAAGATAATCGATAGTATCGATTTAAAAACAATCGATAGTATGAAGCCTTTTTTGAAGACTATTAAAAATAAACTGATACTTAGTAGGTAGTTACTAAAATCATCGATAAATGACACTGAGATACGATACTATCGGTATAGTATCGACAGTATTGCTGCGTTGTGAACTATCGAACGGCAACTCTAGAACAGATCCATCCAAGAAGCTCGAAGACTATGGCGGGCAGAAGTCCACGTCCATATCTACGGCGAAGCGGCTGGCTGAGTTCTTGGGAGATCAGATGGTGAAAGATGCAGGGTTGGCTTGCAGGTATTTATTATTTCGATACACTGTATAAAGGATAATTGGTATCTGAGAACAGATCATGTCCAAGAAGCTTGAAGACTATGGCGGGCAGAAATCCACGTCCATATCACAATAAAGGATGTAAGGGCAGCCCTTCGAATACTGATAGGGTAGATTCAGACCATAAAACTGAAAAACATTCTTCTAGAAACGTATCTCAGGAAACGTAATTTTTATTGTAGTAACGTGAATCGATATTTTTGTTCCGATTTGTTCTTATGCCCTATAGTATCTGATGACGACATGAAGGTATACTGGAGAAATCCAAGCATTTCTTCCATCATTATTAGTTAGACACGGATGAATGATCTAAAAGTTTAAGTAAAATTATTGTGAAACATGAAAATAAAATACTACAAAATAACTAAACCCAACTTTCCCTACCTAGGTTCATAATCTCCCGCAAGCCAGAAGGCGCGCCGGTCACCGAGCGCGCTATACCGCTCGCCATCTTCCAGTCCCCCG
The DNA here is from genome assembly GCA_024500475.1 of Phthorimaea operculella. Lineage (NCBI taxonomy): Eukaryota > Metazoa > Arthropoda > Insecta > Lepidoptera > Gelechiidae > Phthorimaea > Phthorimaea operculella. The sequence continues at coordinate 549,004 of JANFCV010000112.1, forward strand.
CCGCCGTCAAGAGACATCACTTGCGGAGATGGCTCAAAGATAACAGCATATCTGAAGAGATCGATATAAGGGATGTACTCGACTGGGCTTACTATATAGAGCGACTGAGTGGGGCTATTCAGAAGATTATCACTATACCAGCTGCTATGCAAGGGGTAAGTATTTGAGCTTCCCTTTAAGTATAATCTAGCTGACGTCAGAAGACACCACCTGCGCAGATGGCTCAAGGATAACAGCATTTCCGAAGAAATTGATATACGCGATGTGTTGGACTGGGCGTACTATATTGAGAGACTGAGCGGCGCTATACAGAAGATTATCACTATTCCTGCTGCTATGCAAGGGATCCGTTTTCCTTTGTCAATTTTATTTCAATTCGTAACATAAATAACGTCTTTCACAAATTCTTTACGATTTACCATTTTTGGTATATCACACTTTGGTTGCTAGAAGAGCATTTTCCAACTAGGGCTTTCTTATTATGTATATTGACCACCTTAAAATATTTCAAAATCAAATGCCATCGCAAAGATTTAAAAACTCAACTTCTCTCTACTCACACAACTGAACAACTTTTACCAGAAACCTATTTTCGAAATATGTAAAAAGAAATGGATTTCCTATACTAAGTGACACGCCTTTTCTACGTTTTTAGATGGGAGGTCCAAATTTTCATATTTTGAAGAAAAGTTTGTAATAAAAGTGGTTCACTTTTGTGAATAGAACATACCCTAAAAATATTTTTACTCAATAAAATTTAACCCTATATTTACTATTTTCCATTTCAGTTAGACAATCCGGTCCCTCGCGTGCAGTACCCCGACTGGCTTCACAAGAAAATGCTCGCCAAGACTGACAAGTTCAAGACTCGCAAGATCACAGATATGTTCAGTGTACAAGCCAAGCCGGTTCGGAAGGAGGGAGAGGGGGAGGAAGAAGAGGGAAGTGATGAGGATGACGCGGGACCTTCCAACGAGAATGTCGATACTATGGTATGTTTCGTAAGGATTTTGCTCTAAGACTGACAAGTTCAAGACTCGCAAGATCACAGATATGTTCAGTGTACAAGCCAAGCCAGTTAGAAAGGAGGGGGAAGAAGAAGGGGAGGAGGGTAGTGATGAGGAAGACGCGGGACCTTCCAATGAGAATGTCGATACTATGGTATGTGTTATATTGAATTTGCTTTAAGACTGACAAGTTCAAGACTCGCAAGATCAAAGATATGTTCAGTGTACAAGCCAAGCCGGCTAGGAAGGAGACGGAAGGGGAGGATGAGGAGGGAAGTGATGAGGAAGACGCGGGACCTTCGAACGAGAATGTAGATACTATGGTATGTGTTGTAGTGACTTTGCTTTAAGACCGACAAGTTCAAGACACTTATCTATCCCAGACATATTTGGAGTCCTAGTTAAACCAGCTAGAAAGGAAATGGAGGAGGGAGTGGTGAGGACGCGGGACCTTCCAACGAGAATGTCGATACTATGGTATGTGTTGTATTGAATTTGCTTTTAAAATAACAAAATGATTACCATATGCAGTGTGCGAGCCACGCAATACCCACGCAAGCCACGAGTAGGGAGAAGAGAGCATCATCCTGCTTTCCATCATACATTTTTCACTACCAATTTTATCCTTCTCGATTGCCTTTTTAGCACAAAATGTCGCGCTCGCTTCGCCCGCAAAACTTGCAGAGATTGTGTAGCTCGGTTAATTTCTTCAACGCGAAATATCGAGCTCGTTTTGCTCGCAACGCGTGTAGTGATGTTTGTTGTTGGTTTTTAAGGCGAAATATCTCGCCCACTTTACTCGCAAAATTTGTAGTGATGGTACCTTTTGTCTCCTCGAATGCCTTTTAAACTCGAAGTAGATAACTAGCTTATAGATTATTATTGTTTCAGAACACTGAAGTAGATATGGAGGACATAGGTTCCGAGCCGCGCGACAAGGAGCGCGCTATACGACCCATAGTTCACACAGTCAAGAGGAAAAGAGAAGAAAGTCCGCCTAAACAGTACGCCACTTGGCGTGAAGCGCTCGGCCCGCCACCACCTTTTGGTAACACTAAGGTTGGTATAGATTATGCTATACAGGTTGTTACTGGCACTCGGCCATTTATTCAAACTGGTGTTTCAAGGCATCTATATGAACTACTTTTATATGGCCATCTGCGAATTCCCCAATAGGTAGACATGAAACTGGACAGCATTTCTCAAGAAACGCAGGTCGAAATATGGAAAACGGGACTTCAAATGTGTTGCTGCTGATCAAGTAATTTTGTGTCGGCGATCGGCTTGAGGAAAGTTGTTCAGATTCACTGTTTGTTTCACCTCTTTTGAAATATTTCCAGCACGTGTTTAAAAATCCACTTTATGTAGTTTTTTTATGATATTTAGGAGGAGCGTCTGCAATGGGTGTTGTTTCAAAAGAAGAAGTGGAAATGGCAGATGGAGCAGCGCGGCGTGCAGAACCGAGGGAGGGGCAGTAAGCGAGGTAACGTTCCTTATGAACACATAATTTAATATTTTTTGTAAATAAATACAGGCTAAACACAAATATTTAAAAATTGTTTCACAAATATTTGTGTCTTGTGGGAATCGAACTCACGACCCTCGGCGTAGAAGGTAGGGGTACTCTATCCACTACGCCATCGGGACAGTCTCATTAACCTTCCCAAGGGATGTAAAAAATTAAAAATTGATCTTGTTTAAAACACGAGCAGAACCTGACCCTAACCGTCGTTATGGAAATCGTGTCTTTTTTTATATCGCAACATAATGCTGATTGGTCAGAATTATGAACTACTCATGCCATTCCTTTTTTTTTTTTTTAGGTAAAGTGGATGATTCAGCCCTAATGCCAGCGCCCAGGTCAGGCCCGGCGGTGCATACCTTGGGAGGTTTCATACGGCGCGCGCAACGAACGCTGCTCAACACGCCTTGGCAAATCATACAGGTGATACATCCATAACACATTACTGACGAAAATCACAAAATTTTAAATAGTGCTATTCCTTCTAGTTTAAAAGAGCTAGGAAAGTTTAGGAGATAATTGTGACTACAATTATCCGCGTAATTTATATTTTATTTTATTTAACTATTTATTGCACACAATAACAGATACAAATACATAAAAGGAAAAGACACATCAGGAACTGCTTATTTTTAGAAAGAATGTTAGTCATTAGTTATGTTTACTTATAGCTTCAGAATTCTTATATGTATCTTGCAACTTTGTACGGATATCATTTGTGATGTTATTCCTAATCATGTTCCATACTCAGATATCTATATCGGTCACTATAAAATCTCATCCTACAAATATTTTCCTTTCAGGTGGCCGAAACAGCCGAACCGGGCTTATTCAAAGTGTGGGCTCTGGTCGGCACAGAACTGCACCAAGTGAAGCTCACAGTTCCAAGGATATTCTACGTGAACCAGCGAGTAGCGCGGGCTAGTGACTCGGGACAGTACTGGCGCAAATGTAGCCGGATACTGCCAAGAGCACATCCGGTACTACATTTGTACCAATACACTGTCCCGGAACAGCTGTATGCAGAACATCATGAGTGAGTATACATTAGATATAGTATAAGGCCAAAATATCAATTAAGGTAATTTAAATTTGAGTGCAAATATTTTCAGTGTGAGTTCGTCTCATGAAACTGAATAACTTTCCCCAAGAAGCATAGATCGAAATATGGAAAACAAAATGTTCAAAATAGTGTCAATAGAACTGGGCCTAAAAGTAGCATTGAATTTAAAATGACCCTTATTTAGTACCGAAGTGAAGCTCACAGTTCCAAGGATCTTCTACGTGAACCAGCGGGTAGCGCGGGCCAGTGACTCGGGACAGTACTGGCGCAAATGTAGCCGGATACTGCCTAGAGCACATCCGGTGTTACATTTGTACCAATACACTGTCCCAGAGCAGCTGTATGCAGAACATCACGAGTTAGTATACATATATTAAATATTTTAGGTCATTTTAAATTTAGTGTACTTATTTTTAAGGTGAGTTCTACTACTTGTGAAACTAAACTACTTTTACCAAGAAACATAGATCGAAATACGAAAAAGAAAATCTTTAAAATAGTGTCAATAACTAAACCTTAAAGTATTTGCATTGAATTTAAAATGACCCTTATTTAGTACCTTAGTGAAGCTCACAGTTCCAAGGATATTCTACGTGAACCAGCGAGTAGCGCGGGCCAGTGACTCGGGACAGTACTGGCGCAAATGTAGCCGGATACTGCCTAGAGCACATCCGGTTCTACATCTGTACCAATACACTGTCCCGGAGCAGCTGTATGCAGAACATCACGAGTTAGTATACATACATTAAATATTTTAGGTCATTTTAAATTTAGTGTAAATATTTTTAAGGTGAGTTTTACTTGTGAAACTAAACTACTTTTACCAAGAAACATAGGTCGAAATATGGAAAACAAAATGTTCAAAATTCAATAGAACTGACCCAAAAGGTATTTACATTGAATTTAAAATGACCCTTATTTAGTACCCAAGTAAAGCAGTCCCTCGCATATTCTACGTGAACCAGCGAGTAGCGCGGGCCAGTGACTCGGGACAGTACTGGCGGAAATGTAGCCGGATACTGCCTAGAGAGCATTCTGTGTTACGTCTACAGGATTATTTTTTAGTCAGTGCGCAAACTTTGCAGGATGTTTCTACACGTGATTCTGAACAACTTTTACTATGGGCCCACCTGAAAAATCTAAAAAAAAATGTTGGGTGTTCCATACATTTTTGCCGAGTAGGTATGAATTTTTCTATGGAACATCCTAATTTTTTTTTGCGATTTCGCAGGTGGTTCCATAGTAAAACTTGATCATAATCAAGAGTAGAGACACCCTGCAAAGTTTGCGCACTTACTATAAAATAACCCTGTAGGTTTGTATGTTTGTTTACTAGTTTGATTTATTTTCAGAGAGCTAATGGGCGAACTGTCGGCGCCAGAGATCGAGGGCATCTACGAGACGCAGATGAGCCTGATGTTCCGTGTACTTATCAACCTCGGCTGCGTGTGCTGTGTGGAGCCCACCGAGGCACGCAAGTATGATAAAAATAAAGCTCTTTTAAATATAGGTGAAAACTATTGAAACGGTCAATAGTTTTCAAAACTATTGACTATGGAGTGGAAACTTGGAACTAGGCGCCTATGTAATGGCCTTTTACCACAAACAGACAAGACATTTTATTCAGAATTTGTCCTTACATATTCAAGAAGTTTCAAATCAAATAAAGATAAGTCGAATTGGACCAATTAATAGGTTTTCGACTGCAAAAAATATTCTTAATCACACGACGAAGAAGAAGAAGAATTAATTTGATAGTGTTCCGACCAGGGCTTGAAATACCGGTACTTTTCGGAACCGGTACCTATGACCTTGAAGCAGTACCGGTACCAACGTGGTACCGGTACCTCTGGTACCGGTTCTAGGCCGTTGGTACCGGTACCAGTACCGGTACGGGTACCGGTTCTAGTACCGGTACTGGGTACCGGTTCCGGTTCCAGTACCGGTGCTGGGTACTGGTACCAGCCAGATATGTAGGCACGTTAAAAAGAGAAGGAGTTAGTAGTGAAAAGGAGAGTAAAACTGCTAAGAAAATTATCGCGCTGTTGCAGTTATAAATCATATTTAAACTAGACCTCTTTCGCACGCTTCGATTTGCCGACGTTATGCAGTAAAGAGTGCAAAGTTGATTGATTGATTCTATCTTAAAGTGAGCGTAGATACGTAAACTAAATGTCCTCATATTTACTTTTGCTTTTGTTTGTGCAATGAAATTGATTTGTTAGGTTGTTAGGTCATAGACTGTGTTTGGATATTGTTATATTAGCTAACTAATAAAATTCGCTGTTGGTCCTGTCAAGAGTTGCTTCAACCCTAGAGTGCGCCTAAAAAGTTAGAACTGACGTCAGTAGTCTGGGCGCCACCTCTCTGTCTGTCAGTAGCAAAACGCCAGTGACAGCACTACTGAACAACTATAACTTCTCATACATTTGATGTCTGTATCTAGGGAGCAACTGCTTACGCTTTGACAGTACGCCGCGGGGCCTAATGCGCACTCTACTATAGCTTGCTTATATATACTCTAAGCTTCAACCCTATTTTGTGGCATGCTATTTTCTTACAGCCCAAGGCAGTGTATTTATTTCGATGTTATTTATTTTAGTCATACTATCTGGGGGCGCGACAGTGCCCCCGCCAAGTCGAGCGCGGAGCAAACACTGCCGTACCATACTTTACTGGAACCATTTCGCCGCGTTTTCAGGACTCTATTTGAGAACCTTTGGATAAGACTAGAACGCTGAAATTTTCGTCATCTAGTAAGATGTAATCACATACTTAAAATCCAAAATTTCACGTCTGTAATTCATTTAATTCCGAAGTTAAGCGAAGGCAAAGTTTCGCATTTAAGACAGACACTCACGTACTCACTCATGATCATCAAAATAGAACTAGTACTTCCCGTAAACTCAGAGAGCTGAAATTCGGTACAAAGGTAGAGTTTGATGGTCATATGAAGGGAAAACTATAAAAACTAGGATATTCGAAGGTATAGAGTACCACTAACCACACCATAGGAGCCCAGCTAAATCATAGGAGATACAGATATGACTTCAAAGCAAAAGTTGTTCAGCTTGATGGGACGCTTCTACAAAAATAAGTGAAATCCCACCAAAAACATTCTGTAAAAAACAAACCAAGTCTCGATTGAGCTGATTATTTATCTCTAAAAAGTAATGAAATCTAGACAAAGTCATGCCAAGTCCAAGGTTCCTTGATGCTATTTCTATTATTATGGTTAAAGTTATACGACTGGCCGTTGACTTGTATCTACAAAAGTATAAAGAATGTTTAACGGCCAGTCATTACTTTAACTATAATAATAAAGAAAGAGCATCAACAAGGAACCTTAGACTTGGCATGACTTTGTCCAGATTTCATTACTTTTTAGAGATAACGAATCAGCTCAATTGAGACTTGGTTTTTTTTTTACAGAATGTTTTTGGTGGGAGTGTTCTTATTCGTATTCTATGAATAAAATATGTCAAAACTGCTCCTTTAATTTGTAAATTTTGCTATCAAATTCACGCAGGCAGGACCAGTTGTACACTTGGACAGTGCCATTGACGGCACAACTGGAACAAAATTATCCCAGTTGCACCATGACAAGTTGTACAACAATTACTCGCATTTCGGAATTTCTGAAAACTTAAAATACTCTCACGCATGTTACCATCAATAATGTTGAACATTTGGATTATACCTATTTATGTAAAATACAAAAAATTATGTTACCAATTCATTTATCTCCAAAATGATCTACATACATAATATCAATAACCATAATCCCAATACTCATAATACGAACACCGAAATATCAGCAACTCATTTGAACAATAGTTCATAATCCCAACAGCTGAAAATCCCAACAGTTTCTTTGAGCAACAGTTCAAAATCTCAAACCAGTCTGCTTTTCTGGTTTCTTCGAGGAATTTGAAGATCTTGACAAGATCAAAACTACTTATGACAGCTGTCAAACTAAAACTACGTTTATCTCGAAAACTGTGCATGCTAGACCACTAGTTTCTTAGAGGAAGTTGTAGATCTTGTTGAGATCTGCATTTCGAATGACAGCTGTCAAATTAATATAAAATAATTTAAAAATGGACGTTCCATACAAACGTTTGTCACTTAGTACCTAAGGGTCTAAAAAAACTGGTGGTGTAGGTGTAGCACGCACAGATTTTGTGATAAAAGTGTATTTAATTTGTCAACTGTCATTCGAGATGCAAATCTCGACAAGATCTACAACTTCCCCTAAGAAACTTGTAGATTAGCACGCACAGTTTTCGAGATAAAAGTGTTTTTAATTTGACAGCTATCATTCGAGATCCAGATCTCGACAAAATCTACAACTTCCCTTAAGAAACTAGTGGTCTAGCACGCACAGTTTTCGAGATAAAAGTATTTTTAGTTTGACAGCTGTCATCCAAAATGTAAACCAAGGGAAGTTTATGAGCCAACAGAAGCGGCACATCATGCTTAACAACTTACTTACTTACTAGCATGGACTTTCAACATTGAAAATGTTTATCTATAATACATATATGGGGTGAAGTTTTACTAGTGACCGATAGCGAAAACTCAGAACCGGCTAGTGATAAGGAACAACTTTCCCCAAGGAACATAGATCGAAATACGAAAAAAAAAATCCTCCCTCATAGTAACTGAAATCAGCTGATCGGCAAGTTTATATGGGAGGTCAAAATTTTTTTGTCATATTTCGACCTATGTTCCTTGGGAAAGTTGTTCTATCACTAGCCGGTTCTGAGTTTTCGCTATCGGTCACTAGTAAAATTTCACACTATATACATTGTAACATTTTTTAATCACGAAACCCAGTTTAAGCCTTACAGTGTATGTATAACGACGCATACTGACACTGCGCGTATCTATCTCGCGCGCACCACCGCCGGCAGCCTGTGCGGAATGGCAACGTCGCTTTTCCGCGGCTGGTACCTCGCGCACACCGCCGCCGGCCGCCTGTGCAGAACGGCAACGTCGCTCTTCCGCGGTTGGTACCTTTACTCGGTACCGGTACTATTTAGGTTCTAGTACCGGTACTCATCTGGTACCGGTACCTAGGTACCGAATGGCGAAGAACCTATAAATACCGGTACCGAACCGGTACTTTTGGTACCGGTACAAAGCCCTGGTTCCGACAAGGTGATATAATTTTCGAGAAAACATTTCATTACCGCGTTTTATAAAACTAACAGCGACATCTATTGGCGAGTAAAAAAGCAAAAGAAAGGGTTCGCTCGGTAATACAATAATGCATGATACAGACATGCAGTCAGGCACTTGCATAATACGAGTATACTTCAAATACGGGGTGTCAAAAATATCTAACAATATTTCAACCAATGCAAAACTAATTTCACCCTATGGACATAGCATAGAAATCGCATCAACTGGCCTTAGGCAGCGAGACTACATATGCTGCGATTGCAGCCCGATGCCATTATTGGTTTAGCAGTGTGAATGCAATCAGATCGCGAGTGTAGGTAGAATACCCATACTTACGAGTAGGTCCAACTTTTTTCTTTTTTGAAAGTTTCGTAGACTTTCCGTACCTGAGTTTAAATCTAATTGATTTAGATGAATAAAGAAAGAAATTTTGCCGAATATTGTAAATTTTCATTTATATGTATTTAATTTTATCTTGTCTGCAGATTACAGTTCGGGTCAGCTAACTTGGACACGTTCAAACTCAACCAACTCCAGTTCAAAAGTGTGGGCCACCAACCTTATTTACAGAAACAAGTAAGTTTTTCGTAATTACTAGTTTCATTTTTAATTGTGATTTGACTGTATTATTTTCAGCATAGACCAATAATTGGTCTATGTTTTCAGTATTATTCTGATACCAATACTACATCATTTTACTAATATACTGACAGGTCTTGCCATTTTTTTTGGATTAAAGCAGGTAATTGATACTTATAGTGTAAAAAAATAACAAATAATAAAGACAACCTAAAATAACTTGAATACAAATACTATGGGATATTATAAAACCAGGTTTTCATTGGGGACAAAATCCAAGAAACTTTGTACAAATGTTCCCACGAAATTGCCAGAAACATTGTTTAAAATGCGTTTTCATTTTGCACTTTTCGGGAACATTGTATTAGAAACAAAGTTTCACGGATTTTCTTCAAAATGAATATCCGCCTTCATGGAAACAATTTATTAAAAAGGAGAGGCTAGATTATTTATTTTCTGATTGCATAGACAACTAGACAACTAGTTAACAAATAAACACGATTTCAGAACGGCGTACCACCAGTGAAGCACATATTCCTGTACCAACATGCCGCGCCGAACTCGCAACGAAGCATGTGGGCACTCATACTCGGGCCAGTGAAACGAGGGTACATATTCGTACTGGATACGGTCAAGACCAACCAAGTTCCCAATATGAACACTCTGTATGCCGCTGAGAGGACTGCCAAGTATGTTTATATTTGATTTAATATATTTTTCTGATTGTTTAATATACTGCACTGGGGCCAGTTACTAGCTAGAAGGTACAAAATTGGTACTGAACATCGTGAAGACTAACCAAGTGTCGAATATGACACGCGTCACGCCAAGTAGAGTGTTCTTTATTGTCACATGATAGTAATACATAACTGGAATGTTCTAGGTATATCAACCACTTTTATTTTCACAAACACATAAGACAGTTGAAATTTGCGCGTTTTCCTCTTATGTGTTTGTGTTTTACATATGCTTGTACTTACTTGAAAACACTATCTTGAAGTGCTTAAAATTCTATTTTAGTTGTTTCGTTACAGTCGTTAACCAAGTTTTGTCTAGCGGAACTTTTACTATTGGTATTTTTCCAGGATTAACAAAGGGACAGAAGAGTTAAGTCTCCCTGGCTCAGAAATAACATGGGAAGTGATAGCCGAGAACCAACCGAAGAACGTATGGAGACTCATACAACGCGCGCTACAGAAATATAAAGACGAGAAGTGTGGAGGAACTCTGTGTGCCGTACAAAGCGGACATTCCCTCGCCGCACTCACTGGGTACATGCCAGGTAAAGAAAAACCTTGAGAATACAACCACTCCGTTGTAATTTCCTACTGTCTTTTCCAGCCTTCTAATCGTCCCTTCTTCTTACTGCTACCGCTTTTCTCCTGCTACTCTATTCATTCCCAGTGATCTCCCGAGACATGTATCCTCCTCCCAAAAATCCATTCTCCTTCTGACTTCTTTCGCTTGCCGTCTATTTTTACTATTCCTCCTCCTTCTTTCATCCTCCTACCATCTCTACTTCCTCTTTCATTCCCTTGAAAACTCCCTTTTTCTTCCTCCCCTCTTCACTGAATCATCATCTCTCATTCTCTCACCTCATTCCATCAGCTTGATAAAACAAGTGGCATACAATTGACATTACGCTTGTTCGACAGTTCTGGCAGATTTCCCGCTGGTGCCGCTTCACATCCGGGACGTAGAGTCGCTGTACAGCTCGCTGGAGTGGCAGCGCATCGGCGCGCGGGCTATCGTGAGGCACTACCTCAATCTGCCGTCCGTACTCGACCTTACCATCGAACAATGCCGGTAAGTTGTGGAACTAACTTTTATTTCAATGGATTCGTATTAACCCTTTTGAATAAAATTATTATCAGCTAATGTTTTCACACTTGTACATACCGGGAGTAACAAATAGGGTATAACAACCGAAAGGAGGTCAAGGTACCTACTCATGAAACTGAACAACTGTCCTCTTGGAACCTGGATCCCATGTTCTATGGGGATGTTCAGTTTCTCGCTTGACCTCCTTTCTGTTAGTTTCTTTATACCTTGAGATGTAGCTAATGAGATTTTTTCTATTGACAGTTATGAGTTAGCGCCTTAATGTAATCCGGAGGGCGTAGCGTAGTGATAAATTGGTTTCACATTATCATCATCATCAGCCCACATCCACCTACTGCAGGGGATAGGCCTCTTCTCAGTTGCGCCACTTATTATTATACCACCAAATAAATATGGCTGGTGGAAACCATACTTTTACCCGACTGCCTCAGAAAAAGGGTTATGTATGTATGTATGTATGTAATAAAATAACTTTATTGTACCACACAAGAAATCAATACAAAGTAAAACTTAAATAAATTAAAAGTTAGTATAGGCACAAAGGCGGACTTATCCCATTAAGGGATCTCTACCAGTCAACCTTTGAGAAATCCAGAGGACATTGTGTGCGCAGGTAAAATATGGTACAAAATTTTTCATACAATATATAATTTATGATCTATACAGGAGATACAAAAAGACTTTACTTTACTTTATGTTTATCGAGAGTAGGTATGTTCTTTTTCACGTGCTACAGCCTAATTAGCTAGCCAGATGCTGACATACTCAGCAGCGCCTGTGACACTGGTTATATTGAAAATTCATAAATTCGAAATGTCGGCTTTTAGACGATAAATACAGGGTGGTACCGAACGATGGACTTCCCCGAAAACGCTAAGCTCAGTAGGCCAAACTGAACAACCTTCCCTAAGACTCAAAGAACCAAGCACTAGACTCAAAGAACCAAGCACTAGACCATCGTACCTCACATCACAACCAAATAGTGTGCGATTGCCAAGTCATTCTAGTTATTGTAAATATAAAAGTTTTTAAATATCGATATAGTTACTGTAAGATGATGTCTGTTACCTAATTACGCAATAGCTTAAGATGAAAGTTCCCTGAAATAGTCCTTGAATAAATCAATAACCGACTTAGCATCACATGGATCTCACAACTTTTTACAGTAGATGAACTGAGAGGCGAGACTTGGTTCTTTTTACAAGTAAATGTTTTTGGTGGGATCTCATTTCTTTTTGTAGATAGTCTTCCTCTTTCTCTTATCTGGAACTACTTCTTGAGCCTCAGCTACAGATTTCCTTAAAGCCCATCCGCAAAGTTAACTTTGTAATCCTATACATTTGTATGGAAATACAAAGTTAGTTATGCGGTTGCAACCGAATTTGCAGAATGTTATTGCTTTCCCTTTATTCATACACTAAATACAAGGTGTAAGTATTCTAAGTTTCAAGCTTATCAGTCTGCTAGAAGTACCTTAGAATTTTGATGATCGGTCAGTCAGTCAGGCAGAAAATTAAGAAACTTTGACTGACTATAACTTCTAAACTACTGGTCCAAATTAAATGAAATTTGAAATGTATCGTGTCTATGCAGTGTTTGATAAGATATTTTAAAATGTGGGTTCTACTGACAAGGGAGTTATGGGGGGGTCAAAAATGGCCTGAACTGGTTCGAGAAAAGGATGGTACAGCCGTGCCGCTTTCAGCTCGACTTGGTGGACTGTCGGACTAGTCCGGTAAAAAAGTTCTTTAACTTCACACTTTCGTGATTAGGTGTTTTATGGAACACAATTTGTTTGAAGTTTGAAGGCTGAATGTGAATTTCCCGCGCATTCTTTATGAAACGGAACGTAAACAAAACCAGCGCATGCGCTTTGTGAGCTTTAGAAGTTACGAAGTGTCAATTTTGTCACGATTTAAATAATTATGTTTCCTTGCAAATTGGAGAAAAGCACATACAAACCCCGGCCGAAATAACAATTTCTGGACTCGTTTACTTTAGAAGGCCTCGACTTCGTCTCGACCTTCCAATGCCACTTGACCAGATATTGCTATACAGGGAGTAACGGAAAGGGTATAACAAGCCGAAAGGAGGTCAAGGTACTCATGAAACTGAACAACTTTCCCCATGGAACATGGCTCGAAATATGAAAAAAAAAATTGGACCTTCCATAGTAAATCAATTGGCTGATCGGCGATTTTGTATAGGAGGTCCAATATTTTTTTTTACATTTCGACCCATGTTCCATGGGGAAAGTTGTTCAGTTCCATGAGTACCTTGACCTCCTTTCGGCTTGTTATACCCTTTCCGTTACTCCCGGTATACTCAGCCTGTGACGTAATGTACTATTACTTTTGGTTCTTTGGTCCTTAGGGAAAGTGGTTCGGTTTGACCAGTTAAGCTTAGCGTTTTCGAGAAAACCCATCGTTCGGTACGTCCCTGTATAACTTTAAAATACCGCAGTCGAGTTTGCGTTGTTAATTATCTGTTTCTCTTTCTTCTTCCTAATAAAATATTCGAAAGAAGACTTAAAAATTAAGAACTCATAAGAACTACAAAGATTGCTCGGTATGAGAGCAAGCTTTCGTTATGATTTGCGTAGAAGAACATTTCGTTACCGCGTTTCAAAAAACTAGTGGTGCCATCTAGTGGCAGTTTCGGTTTCACTATGTGTTCGTAACAGTAGGTACTGTTAGTTTGATTTGTTACGGCTAAGAATCCTAGTCCAATCAGGCTGTTTCGTGAAAGGCGACGTAGAGTCTTTGACCTCGGCTGAATATCTGTCGACTATTGGTCAACCGCATGGTGGCAGTAAAACCACCTACAATGGCATTCCTAAAGAGATGATGCCAGGCATTCGGCAGGACATAAAACATTTCCAAATCCTTTTGCTGCATGATTTTGTGTTCTAACAAAACATGTTGCGCCGACCCCAACTGATTTGGGATAAGGGCAGGAAGATGATGATGTTGTGAGTTTGATTTATTACTATACAACGTGTTACAAAACAACCCATAAAAACTCCCATACAAATGGAGTTCATTCTGTATGGGAGGTGCAAATTTTTTTTTCATATTTCGACCAATGTTCCATAGGGAAAGTTGTTCAGTTTTACGAGTACCTTGACCTCCTTTCAGCTTTATTGGTTGTTTTGTAACACCCAGTATAGGGTTACATTTAATTAAGTACAAATATCTTGAGTGTGTGATCTACTCACAAAACTGAACAACTTTTGTTTGAAACTTTTCTTCGAAATGTGAAAAAAAAATTTGGACCTCCCATACAAAAATGCTGAAAATGTGTGTCACTTAGTATGGGAGGTCCAATTTTTAGTGTTTCGTAGTCTACTAGAAACCCTTAACATTTCGTCAAGTCTGTCTGTCTGTATGTCTGTATGCCGCGCCCGCATAACTTCGTCAGTTTTAGAGCTATCGACATCAAATTTGGTGAGAAGATAGATTGTGTTGACCCAAATTTAGAAATGTTGAGAAATATTTTAATTGTTTTTTGAACCCCCTTCCCATACTTGTGAAAGGGACAAAAAAATTCTCCTGTAATATCGAGTAGGGTATCGTTGAATACGTCTTTTAAAACTAATGGGAGGTTTCTTTTAAACAAAGTCTCTAAAATGTTTATGTCTCGAGACATTTGCGCGTTTTAGGCCATAATTTGTTCCAGCTGTAACTCGCTAAAGTATAAAAGCAAAAAATTAAAAAAAAAAATATGGAATACACTTCTCAATCTGAAGTTACCATGAAAACTATATCAGATACTGTATCACTAAAGATTAAGGAAATATCAAAGTTTTTCAATTTGCGGTTGGTAACCATACAGCTGCAAATAAACCAGCAACAAAATTAACTTTGTAATGCTGAAAGACCCGATATTTAAATGTTGACTACGAAACCCTATTTGTGAGCGTGTCTGACACGCTCTTGGCCGTTTTTTTTTTTCATATTTCGAAGAAAAGTTTCTAACAAAAGTTGTTCAGTTTTGTGAGTAGATTACATCCTCAAGAGATTTGTACTTAATTAAATGTAACCGTATATAATGTCGTCTTGCTTGCTATTATGTTGAGTGTCATTCAAGGTAGATAACAGAAAATCAATAAGAAATTTTCAACTATTCGATAATCAATCACAATATAATGAGTAAATTATAAAGTGGTACAGACTTGTAAAGAAACGTTATTCCAGATTAGCTGAGCGCTCTCTACATGACACTTCAGAATTTCTAGAAAATTTCCGAATATTTTACCAAGTTATTATAATTACGTTTTGCAGATAATGATGATGATAATGCACAATAAAAATTTATAACTAATTAACATTTGCACGCTTAGAAATAAGTAGATTTTGTAAGGAACGTAATAAGTTTAAGAACCACCTCATCACCTACCTACCTAAAATCATAGCAAATAATAGTACATTACGTCACAGGCCGAGTATATAGCAATTTCTGGTCGAGTGGCATTGGAAGGCCGAGACGAAGTCGAGGCCTTCTAAAGTAAACGAGACCAGAAATTGTTATTTCGGCCGAGGTTTGTATAGTGCTTTTCTCCAATTTGCAAGGAAACACATATTTAAATCGTGATAAAATTGACACTTTGTAACTTTTAAAGTTCGCAAAGCGTTGGCGCTGGTTTTGCTTACGTTTCGTTTCATAAAGAATGCGCGGGAAATTCACATTCAGCCTTCAAACTTCAAACAAATTGTGTTCCATAAAACACCTAATCACGAAAGTGTGAAGTTTAAGAACCCTTTTATTACCGGCCTAGTCCGGCAATTTCTATTACAGTCCTCTGCGCCTTGACAACATAAATGAGCCCATTGACGTTTTCTTTTTTTAAAGTAATGAAGCTATTTCCGAGCAAATTGGAGAAAAGAAACATTTTATTTCATTTCAGAAATTTTGTAATGCGAAACTATGGATTCTCATGTAAAGGGCGCTGTGCCAAAGATATTAACGTTTCTTTACTCCGAAATTTTGTACCACTTCATATATTACTCTTTAATTATTAGTTACAAACACAACGTGAAATCCATATTGAATTTTGCTGATTGGTTGGTACAACGTCAAAGTACCGCTTAGCACTACGCCCTCTGGTGTGACATTAAGGCACTGACTCAGAAACTGTCAATAGAAAGTTTCCCGTTGCACGAATTTCAGAAGTAACTTCTTCTTCTTCTTCAATTGCCATGCCCTAACGGACGTCGGCGACCACCTTTGCATATTCGAGTCTATTCTTTGCCAGTCTTGCGAGCGTGGCTGCGTCTTTGATAACGACTGCATGTTAAATGTTTCATGCTAATTTAGAGCAAAGTGTCCTATCAGCTGGTAAGCTGGAAGACAACTTAATGTTTTTTTTTTTTTTTGAGTTAAGCTCGCCTTTGTACATGTTTTTTTCTGTATGTGTTTTCTGTAAATTTTCTGTGTACAATAAAGAATATATATGTTTCATGTCGCAGCTATTTCCACGTGCCCGTGGGTAACCTGCCGGCCGATCCAACACTGTTCGGTGCAGACCTCTTCTACGCGCGGCATCTCATCAAGCACAACTTCGTACTATGGGCGTCGACTTTAGAACGCCCTGACTTGGGTGGAAGGGAGACGGATGATAACAGGTAACTACTATTGTTATAGCAATGACAACCTCTCAGCCGACCCAACACTGTTCGGTGCAGACCTGTTCTACGCGCGGCATCTCATCAAGCACAACTTCGTACTATGGACGTCGACTTTAGAACGCCCAGACTTGGGTGGAAGGGAGACGGATGATAACAGGTATCTACTACTCTAATTGCAATGACAACCTGTCAGCCGACCCAACACTGTTCGGAGCAGTCCTATGCATCTCATCAAGCACAACTTCGTGCTATGGGCATCGACATTGGAACGCCCAGACTTGGGTGGAAGGGAGACGGATGATAACAGGTAACTACTACTCTAATAGCAATGACAACCTGTCAGCAGACCCAACACTGTTCGGTGCAGTCCTATTCATCTCATCAAGCATAACTTCGTACTATGGGCGTCCACTTTAGAACGCCCCGACTTGGGTGGCAGGGAGACGGATGACAAAGGTAACTACTACTCTAATAACAATGACAACCTGTCAGCCGACCCAACACTGTTCGGTGTAGACCTGTTCTACGCGCGGCATCTCATCAAGCACAACTTCGTACTATGGGCCTCGACTTTAGAACGCCCCGACTTGGGTGGAAGGGAGACGGATGATAACAGGTAACTACTATAGTAGCAATGACAACCTGTCAACCGACCCAACACTGTTCGGTGCAGTCCTATTCATCTCATCAAACACAACTTCGTACTATGGGCATCGACTTTAGAACGCCCAGACTTAGGTGGAAGGGAGACGGATGATAACAGGTAACTACTACTCTAATAGCAATGACAACCTGTCAGCCTACCCAACACTCTTCCTCAACAAGCACAACTTCGTACTATGGGCGTCGACTTTAGAACGCCTTGACTTGGGTGGCAGGGAGACGGATGACAACAGGTAATTACTAGTGTAATAGCAATGACAACCTGTCAGCCGACCCGACACTGATCGGTGCAGACCTATTCATCTCATCAAGCACAACTTCGTACTCTGGGTGTCGACTTTAGAACGCCCCGACTTGGGCGGAAGGGAGGGGAGACGGATGACAACAGGTAAATACTACTGTAATAGCAATGACAACCTGTCAGCCGACCCAACACTGTTCTACGCGCGGCATCTCATCAAGCACTACTTCGTACTATGGGCGTCGACTTTAGAACGCCCCGACTTGGGTGGCAGGGAGACGGATGACAACAGGTAACTAATATGGTAGCAATGACAACCTGTCAGCCGACCCAACACTCGGTGCAGTCTTATTCATCTCATCAAGCACAACTTCGTACTATGGGCGTCCACTTTAGAACGCCCCAACTTGGGTGGAAGGGAGACGGATGATAACAGGTAAATACTACTACTGTAATAGCAATATCAACCTCTCAGCTGACCTAACACTATTCGGTGATGACTGATGACCTCTCATCAAGCATAACTTTGTACTATGGGCGTCGACTTTAGAACGCCCAGACTTGGGTGGCAGGGAGACGGATGACAACAGGTAACTAATATGGTAGCAATGACGATGACTCATTAAGCGCAACTTCGTACTGTGGGAAATCGGGTTTAGAGAGGTCTGATTTAGATGGGAGGGAGACGGATGATAACAGGTAAATGAACAACCTACACTTTTCCTTCCGTAACAGTTCGCTGCTGGACAAGGACCTTCAAATGTTCAAATTGAAACATTAGAATTTTTTATGTGAAACAAATTACTTAGATGTAATTCACTGATTCCGTTAACTGTTTTAGGTCATCGCTAAACACAATCGATGCAGACGCATAGCACCGCGAGTGAAGCGAGCACGACGCTATACCAAAACATGTTGATACACAAAATATCGATGAAATCGATGAATATTTTTAGAATCACGAGTAGAGCGAGAGCTACGTTTCACATCCATCACAGAGACATACGATACAAACATACATAAGTGATTATTTTCTGGTTTGCGACGTGTCATTGCTCCGATGATCATGGCGTTTCTGAATTCCAGACTAGTGAGCGAAGTGGAGGACATGTCCGGGTGCAAGCACTGCGCCAGTGGCGCCTACGCGCACGTCTGCGTCGAGCTGGAGACCGACGCGCTCGCAGTCAACGCGCTGTTGCAGGCACAGCATATACTACAAGCCGAGGGAACATCCACAGCCCAGCCTTTTACAAACAATATACAGATGGCCATTCATAATACCGGTTTGTACTAGTAATTGGATCGACTATAATGTACTCAGTCGAACTGGAGACCGACGCGCTCGCAGTCAACGCGCTACTGCAGGCACAGCATATACTACAAGCCGAGGGGACATCCACAGCCCAGCCTTTTACAAACAACATACAGATGGCCATACATAACACCGGTTTGTACTAGTAATTGGATCGACTAACTAGCCTAATCTCGAGCTGGAGACCGACGCGCTCGTCGTCAACGCGCTGCTGCAAGCGCAGCATATACTACAGGCGGAGGGAACCAGCACTGCACAGCCCTTCACCAACAACATACAGGTGGCCATACATAACACCGGTTTGTACTAGTAACTAGCAAGTTAGTCAATGCACTACTGTAACTCAGCATATACTACAAGCGGAGGGAACCAGCACTGCACAGCCCTTCACCAACAACATACAGGTGGTCATACATAACACAGGTTTGTACTAGTAACTAGCAAGTTAGTCACAGGCTACTGCAAGCGCAGCATATACTACAGGCGGAGGGAACCAGCACTGCACAGCCCTTCACCAACAACATACAGGTGGTCATACATAACACAGGTTTGTACTAGTAACTAGCAAGTTAGTCAATGCACTACTGTAACTCAGCATATACTACAGGCGGAGGGAACCAGCACTGCACAGCCCTTCACCAACAACATACAGGTGGCCATACATAACACCGGTTTGTACTAGTAACTAGCAAGTTAGTCAATGCACTACTGTAACTCAGCATATACTACAAGCGGAGGGAACCAGCACTGCACAGCCCTTCACCAACAACATACAGGTGGTCATACATAACACAGGTTTGTACTAGTAACTAGCAAGTTAGTCACAGGCTACTGCAAGCGCAGCATATACTACAGGCGGAGGGAACCAGCACTGCACAGCCCTTCACCAACAACATACAGGTGGTCATACATAACACAGGTTTGTACTAGTAACTAGCAAGTTAGTCAACGCTACTACAGGCACAGCATATACTACAGGCGGAGGGAACCAGCACTGCACAGCCCTTCACCAACAACATACAGGTGGTCATACATAACACAGGTTTGTACTAGTAACTAGCAAGTTAGTCAATGCACTACTGTAACTCAGCATATACTACAGGCGGAGGGAACCAGCACTGCACAGCCCTTCACCAACAACATACAGGTGGTCATACATAACACAGGTTTGTACTAGTAACTAGCAAGTTAGTCAATGCACTACTGTAACTCAGCATATACTACAGGCGGAGGGAACCAGCACTGCACAGCCCTTCACCAACAACATACAGGTGGTCATACATAACACAGGTTTGTACTAGTAACTAGCAAGTTAGTCAATGCACTACTGTAACTCAGCATATACTACAGGCGGAGGGAACCAGCACTGCACAGCCCTTCACCAACAACATACAGGTGGTCATACATAACACAGGTTTGTACTAGTAACTAGCAAGTTAGTCAACGCTACTACAGGCACAGCATATACTACAGGCGGAGGGAACCAGCACTGCACAGCCCTTCACCAACAACATACAGGTGGCCATACATAACACCGGTTTGTACTCGTAACTAGCAAGTTAGTCAATGCACTACTGTAACTCAGCATATACTACAGGCGGAGGGAACCAGCACTGCACAGCCCTTCACCAACAACATACAGGTGGCCATACATAACACCGGTTTGTACTAGTAACTAGCAAGTTAGTCAATGCACTACTGTAACTCAGCATATACTACAAGCGGAGGGAACCAGCACTGCACAGCCCTTCACCAACAACATACAGGTGGTCATACATAACACAGGTTTGTACTAGTAACTAGCAAGTTAGTCACAGGCTACTGCAAGCGCAGCATATACTACAGGCGGAGGGAACCAGCACTGCACAGCCCTTCACCAACAACATACAGGTGGTCATACATAACACAGGTTTGTACTAGTAACTAGCAAGTTAGTCAATGCACTACTGTAACTCAGCATATACTACAGGCGGAGGGAACCAGCACTGCACAGCCCTTCACCAACAACATACAGGTGGCCATACATAACACCGGTTTGTACTAGTAACTAGCAAGTTAGTCAATGCACTACTGTAACTCAGCATATACTACAAGCGGAGGGAACCAGCACTGCACAGCCCTTCACAAACAACATACAGGTGGCCATACATAACACAGGTTTGTACTAGTAACTAGCAAGTTAGTCAATGCACTACTGTAACTCAGCATATACTACAGGCGGAGGGAACCAGCACTGCACAGCCCTTCACCAACAACATACAGGTGGTCATACATAACACAGGTTTGTACTAGTAACTAGCAAGTTAGTCAATGCACTACTGTAACTCAGCATATACTACAGGCGGAGGGAACCAGCACTGCACAGCCCTTCACCAACAACATACAGGTGGTCATACATAACACAGGTTTGTACTAGTAACTAGCAAGTTAGTCAATGCACTACTGTAACTCAGCATATACTACAGGCGGAGGGAACCAGCACTGCACAGCCCTTCACAAACAACATACAGACGGCCATACATAACACCGGTTTGTACTAGTAACTAGCAAGTTAGTCAACGCGCTACTACAAGCACAGCATATACTACAGGCGGAGGGAACCAGCACTGCACAGCCCTTCACCAACAACATACAGGTGGCCATACATAACACCGGTTTGTACTAGTAACTAGCAAGTTAGTCAATGCACTACTGTAACTCAGCATATACTACAGGCGGAGGGAACCAGCACTGCACAGCCCTTCACCAACAACATACAGGTGGCCATACATAACACCGGTTTGTACTAGTAACTAGCAAGTTAGTCAATGCACTACTGTAACTCAGCATATACTACAGGCGGAGGGAACCAGCACTGCACAGCCCTTCACAAACAACATACAGACGGCCATACATAACACCGGTTTGTACTAGTAACTAGCAAGTTAGTCAACGCGCTACTACAAGCACAGCATATACTACAAGCAGAGGGAACCAGCACTGCACAGCCCTTCACAAACAACATACAGACGGCCATACATAACACCGGTTTGTACTAGTAACTAGCAAGTTAGTCAACGCTACTGCAGGCGCAGCATATACTACAAGCAGAGGGAACGTCCACTGCACAGCCCTTCACAAATAACATACAGATGGCCATACATAACACCGGTTTGTACTAGTAACTAGCAAGTTAGTCAATGCACTACTGTAACTCAGCATATACTACAAGCGGAGGGAACCAGCACTGCACAGCCCTTCACCAACAACATACAGTGGCCATACATAACACCGGTTTGTACTAGTAATAAGTAAGTAGGTACACAGCATATACTACAGGCGGAGGGAACCAGCACTGCACAGCCCTTCACCAACAACATACAGATGATCATACATAACACCGGTTTGTACTAGTTATTAGTTAGTCAACGCGCTTCTACAGACACAACATATACTACAGGCAGAGGGAACCAGCACAGCCCAGCCCTTCACCAACAACATACAGGTGGCCATACATAACACCGGTTTGTACTAGTAACTAGCAAGTTAGTCAACATATACTACAGGCGGAGGGAACCAGCACTGCACAGCCCTTCACCAACAACATACAGAACGCCATACATAACAGGTATGTGACATAAACTTATTTAACTTTTTTCTTTCATAAACAAAAAAAAAAAAATTTATACACATATACACCGGCTACATCCATCATCATCCAGAGAGCTATAAAAACATCTATACTCAGGATCTTGCTAATGCATAACGAAATTATCCGGCAAAAGACCGAAGTAACGGACATAGTCTGGAAGTGTAGCTTATGCGATTATGTGTAATGTGTAAATCGATTTGCGATTAGGTGTAAGCGGGTTTTCGAGTGGAGGTACCTGAGGGAGGCTTATATCCAGCAGTGGACTGCTATGGGCTGACGTGATACAAAAAGTAGTTACTTTGCAGGGTTTACGACTTTTGAAAGGCTATAATTTGATGCCGTGACCAGGATTAACACAATTTTACGATTTACAGGTGTGAATGCGACACCCAACTACGACGAGACTGCGCAGTGCAGCGCTGCATTCAAGGTCCTGCGAACTATGATAGCTGCCTGGCTCAGGGACGTCACTCAGTATAAAAACGTCTTTGCGGATTACCAAATTTCACACTTTTATAGGTAAGTGACTTACTTATTTATTATTACTTTTGCCCTTTGCTTTGCCTAGATGTATTTTGGCTGAGGCGACGTTGACAACGCATGTGCCTCAAGCTGTCAAATTAATCCGTAGAATCTCGGATAGACTGCAGTTTCACTATGCATTACGTTTTGGTTATAAAATTAATACAAACAAAACAAGTGGAAAAAAATCCCGCCACCGATGGGATTTGAACCCCACCACGTCTTCTGACAAGCCGGGTCAGACGTGTTAACCGTTACAGCACGACAGGCTCTACCCGAGACGGCGAAATTGTAAACGACTTGCTTCGTTCATATAGGTTTATTTTATAAAATATACAAAATACCACCTATTCAGCCATTCTTTATAAGTAATGTTCATAGCATAGCTAGCCGTGTCTAATGCCAAAAAATCTTTAAATATTATTAAATAATTTAGGATTAACCTGCAGTACAGAACTGTTACCCTATGTTTATTTGTCGCGCGGCTTTCGAATGTCC
Source organism: Phthorimaea operculella (assembly GCA_024500475.1). NCBI lineage: Eukaryota > Metazoa > Arthropoda > Insecta > Lepidoptera > Gelechiidae > Phthorimaea > Phthorimaea operculella. The sequence goes on from JANFCV010000112.1 coordinate 572,698, forward strand.
TTTTCCTTCTTGTTGATAAGAGAGAGGTCCTACTGTCGGAGTCTACAGAACAGTTCATTATTTGCCACCTAATTTACACAGATTATTTTTCTTTCAGATGGCTAAAAACCCCCACATCACTACTATACGACCCGGCGCTACGACGAACTCTATACAACTTGATGAAAAAATTGTTCCTTATGTTGGTAGCAGAGTTCAAGCGCCTGGGCTCCACTATAGTATTCGCTGACTTTACTCGCATCATACTGGCCACTAAGAAGAACTCGGTCATAGATGGCGTTGGTAAGGGTTTTTCATACAAAAATTCTTATAAGAATCTTGGTGAAGAAATTGTTCCTCATGTTGGTAGCAGAATTCAAACGCCTGGGCTCCACTATAGTGTTCGCCGACTTTACACGCATCATACTGGCTACTAAGAAAAACTCGGTCATAGATGGCGTTGGTAAGACATTTACATACAATTTTTTTTTAATAACAAATATAGGTTGAATTTTGGTGAAGAAATTGTTCTTCATGTTGGTAGCAGAGTTCAAACGCCTGGGCTCCACTATAGTGTTCGCCGACTTTACTCGCATTATACTGGCTACTAAGAAGAACTCGGTCATAGATGGCGTTGGTAAGAGTTTTACATACAATAATTTAGAATTACAAATGTAGGTTGAATCTAGGTGAAGAAATTGTTCTTCATGTTGGTAGCAGAGTTCAAATGCCTGGGCTCAACTATAGTGTTCGCCGACTTTACTCGCATCATACTGGCCACTAAGAAGAACTCGGTCATAGATGGCGTTGGTAAGATATATAAGCTAAATAAAAAAAATATAAGGATATTTTAGACTGAACCGCTTGAATGTCCGGAAGAAAGATCGTTCTTTGCGGAGTAAGTGTAGTCGTTACTTAGATGGCGCGGTCGTTAAATTATGATTAAAGAGAGATCAGGTTGCGTAGCTCGCAAGGAATAAAGGACTGAATTTATGTACAGTCAATTTTAGTGTAGCACATAACAAGCCTACAATCGACCTTTATTTTCTTTTCTCAGGTTACGTGGAGTTCGTAGTGCAAAGTATTCGAAACAAGGAGTTGTTCCACGGCGTCGACATCCGCTACAAGCAGTGCTGGGCGCATTTACTGTGGCTCGATGAGGCTAACTATGCCGGCATACAGGTAGGCTTAGAATAGCATCACCCCATACGTGGAGTTCGTGGTGCAAAGTATTCGAAACAAGGAGTTGTTCCACGGCGTCGACATCCGCTACAAGCAGTGCTGGGCGTATTTACTGTGGCTCGATGAGGCTAACTATGCCGGCATACAGGTAGGTTGATGCTGTGTGATGCCGGCTTAGAATAGCATCACCCCATACGTGGAGTTCGTAGTGCAAAGTATTCGAAACAAGGAGTTGTTCCACGGAGTCGACATCCGCTACAAGCAGTGCTGGGCGCATCTACTGTGGCTGGATGAGGCTAACTATGCCGGCATACAGGTAGGTTCAGAATAGCATCACCCCATACGTGGAGTTCGTAGTGCAAAGTATTCGAAACAAGGAGTTGTTCCACGGAGTCGACATCCGGTACAAGCAGTGCTGGGCGCATTTACTGTGGCTCGATGAGGCTAACTATGCCGGCATACAGGTAGGTTGATGCTGTGTGATGCTGCCTTAGAATAGCATCAACCCATACGTGGAGTTCGTGGTGCAAAGTATTCGAAACAAGGAGTTGTTCCACGGAGTCGACATCCGGTACAAGCAGTGCTGGGCGCATTTACTGTGGCTCGACGAGGCTAACTATGCCGGCATACAGGTAGGTTGATGCTGTGTGATGCCGGCTTAGAATAGCATCACCCCATATCTTTCCCGTGGGTGTTGTAAGAACCAACTAAGGGATTTGATAGTTCCTGTGGACAGACTGACAACCTGTCACTAAAATGATACACAGTCTTCGAATGACTCTCAAATTTTTATCAGACGTGATGTAACGAAACAAGGAGTTGTTCCACGGAATCGACATCCGCTACAAGCAGTGCTGGGCGCATCTACTGTGGCTCGATGAGGCTAACTATGCCGGCATACAGGTACGGTTTAGAAAAGCATCGCCCCATCTAGATTCTACCCGTGTAGTAAGTAATACGGACTTGATTGCGACAGTCTATCTGTCCGATAGTGATATCCGACTTTTCTGAAACAGTCCTCAAATATTTGTCGCATTTATGGTTGATAATGCTCTGCCTATCCCGCAAGATTTTCTAATGTGTTATGGATTCACCATATCAGCCATAGGACGTCCACTGGTGAACATAGGCCTCCCCTAAATATTTCCACCCCGTCCGATCAGAACCGGCCTGCATCCAGCATTTTCCCGCGGACTTGGCCAGATCGTCTGTCCATCTTGCGGGGGGCCGTCCTACGCTGCGCTTGCCTGTATCCATAACTCCCTAAAATAAACATGACAGCTATGGATTATTCACATGTGATTGTTTTGCCAGGGTAAACTACCGGAAGGGCTGGTTGAGGTGGGCTCGTCGCAAGTACCTACCGAGTCGGAAGAGTCTACGCAAGATGAGGTAACAGTTATGTCACAAATTATTGAAACAGCGCGCGGGGCGCCTATACAGATGGCACACTTAGTATAAGCAACAATTTTGACGCTGATTGGCACGAGCGTCATATTTCTTGGATTAAAATATTTGCTCAGAATGAAATGACGTTCTTGTATCAGATTTTGCTGTTTTAATATTCTTAAACTTTGAGAGTTTTGGCAGTAGCAACCCTGTCTATGTAACAACTGACAATGGCAAAAATCTTGAATAGGGTCGAGTGAACCTTCTGTAGTTATGTAGTTACGGAAACAAATATAATCACTTTAACAATTGAAAGAAGAGTACATTTTCAATTTATATTGTTACTAGGCGAAAGGCATTGGGTAGTGGTGAAATAAGAATAAGTACCTAATTCCGTCTTATGTTACACATTTTGACTTATGTTATGGTTCAATGATCTAAATTAATGTTTTTTTTCCGCAGGGTTCAATAACAATGCAATGGAACCTAGCCAACTTCCTCCCGCCATACGTGCGTGAACAGTTTGCGGCTGCGGTCGCCGGATTTCTCAGCGCCGCGTATGAACAACCCGATAACTTAGCCGCTTTACTACGAGGGGATATTGAACAGAAGCTCTTCCAGTGAGTAAAGAGGCTTTTTGACAATTGTCACCTTAGGGATTACACTAGTTCAATAACGATGCAATGGAACCTAGCCAACTTCCTCCCGCCATACGTGCGTGAACAGTTTGCGGCTGCGGTAGCCGGATTCCTCAGCGCCGCGTATGAACAACCCGATAACTTAGCCGCTTTACTACGAGGGGATATTGAACAGAAGCTCTTCCAGTGAGTAAAGAGGCTTTTTGACATCTGTCACACTAGGGGATACGCTAGTTCAATAACGATCCAATGGAACTTAGCCAACTTTTTACCGCCATACGTGCGCGAACAATTCGCGGCTGCGGTGGCCGGATTCCTCAGCGCCGCGTATGAACAACCCGATAACTTAGCTACCTTACTGCGGGGAGATATTGAACAGAAGCTCTTCCAGTGAGTAAAGAGGCTTTTTGACAATTGTCACCCTAGGGATTACGCTAGTTCAATAACGGTGCAATGGAACTTAGCCAACTTTTTACCGCCATACGTGCGTGAACAGTTCGCGGCTGCGGTAGCCGGGTTCCTCAGCGCCGCGTATGAACAACCCGATAACTTAGCTACTTTACTACGAGGGGATATTGAACAGAAGCTCTTCCAGTGAGTAAAGAGGCTTTTTGACATCTGTCACACTTGGGGTTACGCTAGTTCAATAACGGTGCAATGGAACCTAGCCATACGTGCGTGAACAGTTCGCGGCTGCGGTCGCCGGATTCCTCAGCGCCGCGTATGAACAACCCGACAACTTAGCTGCTTTACTACGCGGGGATATTGAACAGAAGCTCTTCCAGTGAGTACCTACAATAGCCTAGCGTGACAGCCGATGTGGCGCAGTGGTTAGTATGCCTGCCTGCCACGCAAAGGTTCCGGGTTCAATTCCCGGTGGGGTCACTCACAAAGTTGATATTTATCACTTTGTGAATCTGTTCCCAGTCTAGTTAGGACATTGCAGGCTGAACCACCTGATTGTCCGCAAGTAAGATGGTTCCGTGCTACGGATGGGCACGTTAAGCCGTCGGTCCCGGTTGCTGTCTATGATGGCGGTCGTTACACAACCATGTCAGAGGCCTGCTACTTGCAGTAGGCGGTTGAAAAACTCTGACACCAGGGTTCATCGGGTCGTTGAACGACTCGGTGTCCCACACGAAAAGAAGAAGCGTATTCAGAAAATTGGCGCCCTGGGTTAAATTTGACTTTTTATTTTATCAGGATGAGGATTTTTACAAGATGCTGGATTAATTTTACCCGTGTTTTGTGTTCTTGTTTAATTCAAAATGCCTTTACACTTCTAAAAGAGAGTAGTACTACACTACGCCATACCAACGACATATGGCCAACGAAACGAGCCCTTCATTTCACGATAAAATAAGGTTCAGCCACGTAATGTGAGTGAAGCGAGGTCGTTGTTTTGCGGAAAAAATACGGGGTGTTAGGGACGGTGTAACGAAAACTTTGCAGGCCTGCTCAGACCATGAAAATGAACAACTTTTACTATGGAGCCAATGGTGGGAAACGAAAAAAAAATTCCGACCTCCCATACAAAATTCACGATCAGCTGACTGACATTGTATAAGAGGTCGGAAATATTTTTTCGTTTCCCACCATTGGTTCCATAGTAAAAGTTGTTCAGTTTGATGGTCTGAGCACGCCTGCAAAGTTTTCGTTACACCGTCCCTAACACCCTGTATAGTATTGCTAGAGAACTGAGCTCGTTTTTACAACGATTGATATTTGCAGAGTAACGGAGCGCATAAACACCCGGTGGCCGGCGCTCCGTCCCGGCGACATCGCGCTGCAGCCCGGCCTCCGCCCCTCGGCCTTCGCCCCCGACACCACGCCCGCGCTGCTCTACGTCACCGCCGTGTGCAGGGTGCTGTCCTTACATAGCGCGCTGCAGGACGAGGTAACCCCCCCCTCCCCCTTACATAGCGCGCTGCAGCCCGGCCTCCGCCCCTCGGCCTTCGCCCCCGACACCACGCCCGCGCTGCTCTACGTCACCGCCGTGTGCAGGGTGCTGTCCTTACATAGCGCGCTGCAGGACGAGGTAACCCCCTCCCCTTACGCGCGCTGCAGCCCGGCCTCCGCCCCTCGGCCTTCGCCCCCGACACCACGCCCGCGCTGCTCTACGTCACCGCCGTGTGCAGGGTGCTGTCCTTACATAGCGCGCTGCAGGACGAGGTAACCCCCCCCCCTCCCCCTTACACAGCGCGCTGCAGGACGAGGTAACCCCCCCCCTCCCCCTTACATAGCGCGCTGCAGCCCGGCCTCCGCCCCTCGGCCTTCGCCCCCGACACCACGCCCGCGCTGCTCTACGTCACCGCCGTGTGCAGGGTGCTGTCCTTACATAGCGCGCTGCAGGACGAGGTAACCCCCCCCCTCCCCCTTACATAGCGCGCTGCAGCCCGGCCTCCGCCCCTCGGCCTTCGCCCCCGACACCACGCCCGCGCTGCTCTACGTCACAGCTGTGTGCAGGGTGCTGTCCATACACAGCGCGCTGCAGGACGAGGTAACCCCCCCTCCCCCTTACATAGCGCGCTGCAGGACGAGGTAACCCCCCCTCCCCCTTACATAGCGCGCTGCAGCCCGGCCTCCGCCCCTCGGCCTTCGCCCCCGACACCACGCCCGCGCTGCTCTACGTCACCGCCGTGTGCAGAGTGCTGTCCTTACATAGCGCGCTGCAGGACGAGGTAATATCGAAAATGACCCGATAAACCCGGTCTCAGATTTTTTGAGTTATTGGACACCTCTAACTTGCTAATTTCTGGTTTACGCGCCAGTTGCGATTCACGATTGCCAGCGACCATCTCACAAAAAGATGTGTAAGGCTCAAAATGACACAGACACAAAACGTTTCAGGCGCAAAATGTCGGTGATGAAAATTTTTATTGTTCTTTTTTGCCTTCGGCCAACGCATCTTCCGTCCCGTTCCGGTCCGGAATTTTGATATAATGAACAATGTGCAAAATGCTCATTGTTGTAATTTATTTGTGTGTCAGGTGACGCTGCTGCGCCGCAACCTGCTACGCCTGATCGGGGTTGGCGAGTTCAGTGCACGCGCGGAATGGGTTGAGCCTTGCGCCTCTTGCGTGCTGGGGGAGGTGATCTGCAAGGTGTGCAACCACTGCCGCGACCTCGACCTCTGCACCGACACACACAGGGCCACGGAGAACAATGTGTAAGATTACTACTACTAAGATTTTTAAGAGATCTCTAAAAGTCATTCGATCAATGGGACATTCAGCCATCTATCGAACGAAGCGGTATTCTTGAATCAATTAATAAACTGATGACGATGACATACATACATACATAAATCACGCCTATAAAAAGGCAGTAAAAAACGTTTTACACCACGTCTGGCTAAAAGTTGGAGAGTCGCTCAAAAGACTGTACTATTTTGTTTACAAAAGAAGGGGACCTAAAATGGCAACATTATTGTTTGCGTCTTTATCATATTACATGCTTAACATTTGAGCAAGATGTCAACAATAATGTTGCCATTTCGGATCCCCTTCTTTTGTGAACCAGGTAGTATCAAGTATCAATATAATGGCAGGTTCTCAGCCTGTCGCCTAAAATTGCAATACAAATCAACTCTCAAATCTCTTAGTCGCTTCTTACGACACGGGAAAGATATGGGGTGATGCTATTCTGCTTGTGATCGGGGTTGGCGAGTTCAGTGCACGCGCGGAGTGGGTGGAGCCGTGCTCTTGTTGCGTGCTGGGGGAGGTGATCTGCAAGGTGTGCAACCACTGCCGCGACCTCGACCTCTGCACACACACGCACACCGCCACGGAGAATCATGTGTAAGATACACTACTACTAACATACATACACACATTATATCATCTATAGTATAGATTCTAAGCGGTATTTATGAATCAATTGATGACCGATGACATACATACATACATAAATCACGCCTATACCCGTTGCGGGTCAGGCAGACAGACGGCTGTAAAAAACGTTTTACACCACGTCTGGCTAAAAGTTGGAGAGTCGCTCAAAAGACTGTACTATTTTGATCACAAAAGAAGGGGACCTAAAATAGCAACATTATTGTTTGCGTCTTTTTCATATTACATGACATTTGAGCAAGATGTCAACAATAATGTTGCCATTTCGGATCCCCTTCTTTTGTGAACCAGTAGTATCAATATAATGGCAGGAGCTCTGCCTAAAATTGCAATACACATCAACTGTCAAATCCCTTAGTCGCTTCTTACGACACGGGTAAGATATGGGGTAATGCTATGCTGCTTGTGATCGGGGTCGGCGAGTTCAGTGCACTTGCGGAGTGGGTCTCGCCGTGCTCTTGTTGCGTGCTGGGGGAGGTGATCTGCAAGGTGTGCAACCACTGCCGCGACCTCGACCTCTGCACACACACGCACACCGCCACGGAGAATCATGTGTAAGATACACTACTACTAACATACATACACACATTATATCATCTATAGTGTAGATTCTATACTACTGTCATTCGAATAAGCCATATTTGACAGCTGTCAAACCCGTACTAGTTGACATGTCAACAAAGAAAAATAGACCTTATATCATAGCATTAACGTGATTTTGACAGCTGTCAAATATGGCCTATTCGAATGAGCATAGTATAGCGAAGCGCCGATGACATACATAAATCACGCCTTTATCCCTTCCGAGGTAGGCATGGCATGAACGAATTTAAAAATCGTTTCACACTACATCTGACAAAAGTTTAGAGTCGTTCAAAAGACTCTCAAATCCCTTAGTCGCTTCGCTTCTTACGACACGGGAAAGATATGGGGTGATGCTATTCTCCGCGTGATCGGGGTCGGCGAGTTCAGTGCACGCGCGGAGTGGGTGGAGCCGTGCTCTTGTTGCGTGCTGGGGGAGGTGATCTGCAAGGTGTGCAACCACTGCCGCGACCTCGACCTCTGCACACACACGCACACCGCCACGGAGAATTGTGTAAGATACACTACTACTACAATACCGTCATTCGAAAAAACCATATTTGACAGCTGTTAAAATGATGTTAATGCTATGACATAAGGTCTATTTTTCTTAGTTGACATGTTACCTAGTATAGTTTTGACAGCTGTCAAATATGGCCTATTCGAAAGACCATACTATGATGATGATCTTTCCGGCCGGTTTCGGCCATGGCGACCACTTCTACTCCTAATCAAGTCGGCGCTGATGCGCTCGTAGGTGGCTATTGTAGCCTATTTTGGCAGTAAACTCCCGTGCACAGTGTGGGCACGTGAGTTTGCCATTGATATAATTGTAGTTAATGGCGGCGGGAGGACGGGCCTTCAGTTCATCGCGTTTAGCGTCAAGGTCTGCTTTACGCTGCTCCTCGAAGTCGCGGATTCGCCTCTTTACAAGACCGCGCCATTCTGGCCGTAGTGCTGCCAAAACCTCAAATTGAGAGGGTTCGATATTGCATCGTTTCATGTGTCTCTTCTGAACATCTTTAAATCGGAGGAGTTGACCGCCATGCTTTCGCTTGCCCTCCTCTAGCTCAGAATAGAAGATGCGCTTCGCCACTCGCTCATCCGCCATCCGGGATACGTGACCGCACCACCGAAGCTGTCGACGCATTAAGTAGGTTTCAATGCCACCAACATTGGCTCGTCTTAGAACTTCGGTGTTTCGCACTCGGTCGGACCATCTGATCTTCATGATGGCGCGAAGGCATTTGAGGTGGAATCGATCCAAAGTGCGTATGTGGTGACGATACACACACCAGGTCTCGGAAGAGTACAGAAGGTTTGGCAGTACAATCGCCATATATACAGATATTTTTGTGGCTAGTTTAAGGTCGTGCGAGCAGAAAACCTTGGAACGCAGCTTCCCAAATGCTGCAGCTGCAGCACTGATTCTGCTATTGATCTCAGCATCAAGGTCACACTTAGCTGTAATAGTGTTCCCCAGATATCGGAACTTGTCAACCTGTTTCAACATATCTTCACCAAGCTTAATTGTCAGTGTCTCACGACCTTGTGTATCCAGGGACATCACTTCCGTCTTTTTGACACTAATCTTAAGGCCGAATTTGCAGCATGCTTGGTGAAAAACGGTCATCAGTTGTTGTAGGCCTTCTGGGGATTCTGCAAGAAAGCACAAGTCATCGGCATACATAATTTCAGTAAAAAGTGCATGCGAGACTTTGGTGCGCGCCTTAAGTCTAGCCAAATTGAAAAGACTGCCATCAGTGCGGAAGCGGATGCGGACTCCTTCGGAGACAGTATTTAGGACCTCCTTGACTACTACCGCAAAGTATAAGGCGAACAGTGTGGGCGCTAGAACGCACCCTTGTTTCACCCCACAGGTGACGGGAAAAAATCAGACTGTTCACCGTCTACAGAGACGCAGCACTGCATATTGTCATGCAGGAGTCTCAGGAGGCGCACAAACTTCTCCGTGCACCCCAGTTTTCCTAGCACCATCCAGAGAGCCTCACGAGGCACACTGTCGAACGCTTTCTCCAGGTCAACAAAGCAGAGGTACAACTGACGACCTTGTTCTCTGCTTTTTTCCTGCAGTTGACGTACCGAGAAAATAGCTTCACATGTGCCACGGTCAGGTCGGAAGCCAAACTGGGTTTCGGGCAGAATCCTTTCTGATAAGTCCTTCAAGCGGTTTAATAGGACTCTTGCAAAGGCCTTTCCGGGGACCGATAATAACGAAATACCGCGGTACGAGTTGCAGTCAGAACGGTCACCTTTGTTCTTGTAGAGGGCACTAATGCGAGACACTTTAAAATCGTCCGGGACTCGCTCCTCCTCCCACATTCGAACAAAAAGTTTCCATACCAACGAGTGCAGCTCCGCACCGCCATATTTAAGTATTTCGCCTGGTATAAGGTCAATGCCAACCGCCCGTTTATTATGCTGCTGTCTGATGGCAGTAACAACCTCATCACACGACAGGGGCTCGTCCAGCTCGGTGGCTAGGGGGAGTTGAGGTAATAAACTGATGTGATGCAGGTTAGCTGATCGATCTACGTTAAGCAGATCGTTAAAATGTTCAGCCCACCGTTTGAGCACATCCTCTTTGCTGGTCAAGAGTTGCGAGCCATCCAGAGACCTCAAAGGCACTTTTGCTCTATGGGGCGTACCTGTCAGTTTACGCACCTCGCAGTAGAACTCCCAAGCTGGTTTGTATCGGCAAGCCACTGCATCTGACAAGCTTTTTCCTGCCACCACTTGTCTTTTATTTGCCGAGACAGCCTACGTAATTCTTGGTCACTTTCTTTGACTGCCGCTACACTTCCACCTCTCCGATAATGCTGTCGCAGGAGCTCTCGATGTTTGTCGAATGCTGCCTTGAGAACTTCGTCATTGTCATCGAACCAATCTTCACTACGCCGGTCTTTTGTACCTAAAGTAGCGGTAGCGGCTTCTATGAGATGACATGACAAATTTCGCCAAGCAGCATTGACATCAACTGTCTCATTTGTTGGCAACAGATTTTCGGTTAAGGTTTCAGCATACTTTTCTCTCATCTCGCGATCTTGCAGCCTATCCACGTTCAAAGACGCAGGCTTTTTTATCATGGATCTACGAGGTCGACGAAGGCGGAGTCGCAGTTTTGTGACAATAAGTCGGTGATCAGTCCAGCAGTGAGCACCGCGCATGGCGCGGGTGACTTGGACTTGACTGATGTCTCTTTGCCGCATAATAGCATAATCGATCAAATGCCAGTGTTTGGATCGCGGGTGCATCCACGTCGTCTTGTGCTTAGCGGCAAGTCTGAACATAGTGTTCGATATCGCTAGATCGTATTGAGCACAGAGACTGAGTAGCAACTGACCATTGCTGTTCATGTTGCCGACTCCGTGTCGCCCCAGAACTCCAGGCCAAGCCTCATAGTCCCGACCAACTCTAGCATTGAAATCGCCCAGCAATAGTATCTGCTCTCTGGCGTTTATGCTGTCAAGGCATTGAGATAGTTCCTCATAGAATTTGTCCTTAATGTCATCAGACTTGTCTAGCGTTGGAGCATAGACACTGATAACATTAAGGAAGTTGTCTTTGTCTAAGTGAAGGCGCAGTGTGGTAACGCGGTCCGAGATGTGAACAGGACATTCTTCAAGTCGCTTTACTAAATGATTTTTGATGGCAAATCCTACCCCTGAACGTCGAGGTTCAGATACGGATGTACCTTTCCAGAAGAAAGTGTATCCCCCTCCATATTCCACTAGTTCTCCTTCATCGGCAAGATGTTTCGCTGAGTGCAGCCACATCCACGTTATAGCGATGAAGTTCCCGAGCTACTATAGCGGTTTTACGTTCAGGACAGGCGTTGCCATCTCTATCAATGAGCGTTCTCACGTTCCATGCGCCAAATGTCATTATAGATGGTGTGTTATTTATTTTATTTTTGTTGCGTCGACCACGTGTTAAGTGATGCGATGGCAGCCGTGGTTACTACCACCTTCCAGGAAGGGACGAGCATTTGTTTAGGCACCTTTTCTAGCCCCCTCGACTGAGCGAGGAGAGCAGTGCTTCCTAAATAGGGCTGCTCTTGTCATCCCAGGTGCTGCCGAATTCGCATTGTCGTCCCGATTTTTCAATGCAAAGCGACCACGGCGTGTACTCACACCCTGGGACCGCCTGCGTGCAGGAATCAGACAAAGCCCAGCTTGCACCACGCTAGACCTCTCTACTTCAACCCATCGCCGCAGGACTTAGCGTCATCGGAGTCCATTATTCGGAAGCGGTCAGTTGCGCAGGATATATTAGGGTGCGCAGACGTTCGCGCAAACGCAAGCGCACACACTTAGTCCTTCCCCTCCCCGGTTCAGTGGAACGGAGAACCGCTACGACTGAAGGAGAGGTCGGATGCAGTGTCTAGCCGACAGTAACTACCCACGCCCTCTACCGTCGCCCTAGGCCATCCACCTTGCCTCGCTGAATCGCCGAGTCCGCCAAGCCCATTCGCACTATCTGCATTGGGTTGCCATTCTCGCCGAAACAGACTTTGTTTGTTAAGCAGGAGGGAGCTGCTTTTTTCCTTCCCCTCCCCAGTTCAGTGGAACGGAGAACCGTTACAACTGAAGGAAAGGTCGGATGCTGTGTCTGGCCGACAGTAACTACACGCGCCCTCTACCGTCGCCCTAGGCCATCCACATTGCCTTGCTGAATCGCCGAGTCCGCCAAGCCCGTTCGCACTATCTACATTGGGTTGCCATTCTCGCCGAAACAGACTTTTTTTGTTAAGCAGGAGGGAGCTGCTTTTGTTGGATCTAGGAGAGATAGGAAAGTAGGAATAGGAGTGGGGAGGAATATGGTGAGATTGGGACAGGAATACAGGTAGTAGGATACTACTGCCCGGAAGGTAGTCAAAGACAGTAGAAGCTCGGGAAGCCGGGGTCGCGTACCCGTATACCACATCTCAGCTTTCGATCCAAGAACTAAGATGAGTACCCCTGACCTGACATAATATACACACACATATCGTACGTAAACAGCTGAAAAAAACGGCCATTTACACCAGGTCTGACAAAAGTCTGAGAGTTATTAAGAAGACCAGTGTGATCAATTACGGTTATACATGAAGAAGTGTATCATTATGGCGACAGTTTGTCATCCAATCGCTTAAAATTGCAATACACATCAAATCCCTTAGTCGCTTATTACGACACGGGAAAGATATGGGGTGATGCTATTCTCCACCTGATCGGGGTCGGCGAGTTCAGTGCACGCGCGGAGCGGGTGGAGCCGTGCTCTTGTTGCGTGCTGGGGGAGGTGATCTGCAAGGTGTGCAACCACTGCCGCGACCTCGACCTCTGCACACACACGCACACCGCCACGGAGAATCATGTGTAAGATACACTACTACTACAGTACCGTCATTCGAATAGGCCATATTTGACAGCTGTTAAAATCATGTTAATGCTATGACATAAGGTCTATTTTTCTTTGTTGACATGTTACCTAGTATAGGTTTGACAGCTGTCAAATATGGCCTATTCGAATGACCATACTATAAGATGCATAAATATACACACACATAATATCGTACGTAAACAGCTGTAAAAAACGGCCATTTACACCAGGTCTGACAAAAGTTTGAGAGTTATTAAGAAGACCAATGTGATCAATTATGGTGATACATGAAGAAGTGACAGGTTGTCATCCAATCGCTTAAAATTGCAATACACATCAACTCTCAAATCCCTTAGTCGCTTATTACGACACGGGTAAGATATGGGGTGATGCTATTCTCCGCCTGATCGGGGTCGGCGAGTTCAGTGCACTTGCGGAGTGGGTCTCGCCGTGCTCTTGTTGCGTGCTGGGGGAGGTGATCTGCAAGGTGTGCAACCACTGCCGCGACCTCGACCTCTGCACACACACGCACACCGCCACGGAGAATCATGTGTAAGATACACTACTACTTACATACATACAAAAATGTACAGTATGTAAAAAAATTCTGTAAATATTATAAGGGGTGAACCAATCCATGAAACTGAACAACTTTCCCAAAGAAACATTAGTCAAAATACGAAAAAGAATTGGCCCTCCCATTCAAACTGACCCGGCCGGCCAAAACATTTTGTATGGGAGGCCCTTTTTTTTCATATTTCGGTCTATTTTTCTTAGAGAAAGTTGTTTAGTTTCATAGACTGGCTCACCCGTTAAAATATTTGTAGTATTTTTTTACACCTTAACATTTCTCACCACGTCTGACAAAAGTTTGAGAGTCATTCAGATAGTCCAATCAATATCATATTATCATGAGTCATGAAACTAAGCGGGGGGCCAAGTTACGCTGGTCGCGAAGTATCTAAGTATTGAGACCATTATAACTTGGCCTCCCGCTTAGGCTGGTCGTCATTTTATGACACTATGATAGCGAATAGACTATAATGACAGGTTCCTAGCCTGTCGCCTAAAATTGCAATACACATTCTCAAATTCCTTAGTCGCTTCTTGCGACACGGGAAAGATATGGGGTGATGCTATTCTCCACCTGATCGGGGTCGGCGAGTTCAGTGCACGCGCGGAGTGGGTCTCGCCGTGCTCTTGTTGCGTGCTGGGGGAGGTGATCTGCAAGGTGTGCAACCACTGCCGCGACCTCGACCTCTGCACACACACGCACACCGCCACGGAGAATCATGTGTAAGATACACTACTACTAACATGTTGACTAACATACATACAAAAATGTACAGTATGAAAAAATAACTGTAAATATTATAAGGGGTGAACCAGTCCATGAAACTTTCCCAAAGAAGCATTAGTCAAAATACAAAAAAAAAAATTGGCCCTCGAACTGACCCGGCCGGCCAAAAAATTTTGTATGGGAGGCCCATTTTCATATTTCGGTTTATGTTTCTTAGAGAAAGTTGTTCAGTTTCATAGACTGGTTCACCCGTTAAAATATTTGTAGTATTTTTTTACAGCTTAACATTTCTCACCACGTCTTACAAAAGTTTGAGAGTCATTCAGAAGACTGTATGACCATAGCAACAGGCAGGTTATCAGCCTGTCGCCTAAAATTGCAAAACACATCAACTGTCAAATCCTAAGTCGCTTCTTACGACACGGGTAAGATACGGGGTGATGCTATTCTCCGGCTGATCGGGGTTGGCGAGTTCAGTGCACGCGCGGAGTGGGTCTCGCCGTGCTCTTGTTGCGTGCTGGGGGAGGTGATCTGCAAGGTGTGCAACCACTGCCGCGACCTCGACCTCTGCACACACGCACACCGCCACGGAGAATCATGTGTAAGATACACTACTACTAACATGTTGACTAACATACATACAAAATGTACAGTATGAAAAAATAACTGTAAATATTATAAGGGTGAACCAGTCCATGAAACTTTCCCAAAGAAGCATTAGTCAAAATACAAAAAAAAAAATTGGCCCTCGAACTGACCCGGCCGGCCAAAAAATTTTGTATGGGAGGCCCATTTTCATATTTCGGTTTATGTTTCTTAGAGAAAGTTGTTCAGTTTCATAGACTGGTTCACCCGTTAAAATATTTGTAGTATTTTTTTACAGCTTAACATTTCTCACCACGTCTTACAAAAGTTTGAGAGTCATTCAGAAGACTGTATGACCATAGCAACAGGCAGGTTATCAGCCTGTCGCCTAAAATTGCAAAACACATCAACTGTCAAATCCCTAAGTCGCTTCTTACGACACGGGTAAGATACGGGGTGATGCTATTCTCCGGCTGATCGGGGTTGGCGAGTTCAGTGCACGCGCGGAGTGGGTCTCGCCGTGCTCTTGTTGCGTGCTGGGGGAGGTGATCTGCAAGGTGTGCAACCACTGCCGCGACCTCGACCTCTGCACACACACGCACACCGCCACGGAGAATCATGTGTAAGATACACTACTACTAACATGTTGACTAACATACATACAAAAATGTACAGTATGAAAAAATAACTGTAAATATTATAAGGGGTGAACCAGTCCATGAAACTTTCCCAAAGAAGCATTAGTCAAAATACAAAAAAAAAAATTGGCCCTCGAACTGACCCGGCCGGCCAAAAAATTTTGTATGGGAGGCCCATTTTCATATTTCGGTTTATGTTTCTTAGAGAAAGTTGTTCAGTTTCATAGACTGGTTCACCCGTTAAAATATTTGTAGTATTTTTTTACAGCTTAACATTTCTCACCACGTCTTACAAAAGTTTGAGAGTCATTCAGAAGACTGTATGACCATAGCAACAGGCAGGTTATCAGCCTGTCGCCTAAAATTGCAAAACACATCAACTGTCAAATCCCTAAGTCGCTTCTTACGACACGGGTAAGATACGGGGTGATGCTATTCTCCGGCTGATCGGGGTTGGCGAGTTCAGTGCACGCGCGGAGTGGGTCTCGCCGTGCTCTTGTTGCGTGCTGGGGGAGGTGATCTGCAAGGTGTGCAACCACTGCCGCGACCTCGACCTCTGCACACACACACACCGCCACGGAGAATCATGTGTAAGATACACTACTACTAACATGTTGACTAACATACATACAAAAATGTACAGTATGAAAAAATAACTGTAAATATTATAAGGGTGAACCAGTCCATGAAACTTTCCCAAAGAAGCATTAGTCAAAATACAAAAAAAAAAATTGGCCCTCGAACTGACCCGGCCGGCCAAAAAATTTTGTATGGGAGGCCCATTTTCATATTTCGGTTTATGTTTCTTAGAAAGTTGTTCAGTTTCATAGACTGGTTCACCCGTTAAAATATTTGTAGTATTTTTTACAGCTTAACATTTCTCACCACGTCTTACAAAGTTTGAGAGTCATTCAGAAGACTGTATGACCATAGCAACAGGCAGGTTATCAGCCTGTCGCCTAAAATTGCAAAACACATCAACTGTCAAATCCTAAGTCGCTTCTTACGACACGGGTAAGATACGGGGTGATGCTATTCTCCGGCTGATCGGGGTTGGCGAGTTCAGTGCACGCGCGGAGTGGGTCTCGCCGTGCTCTTGTTGCGTGCTGGGGGAGGTGATCTGCAAGGTGTGCAACCACTGCCGCGACCTCGACCTCTGCACACACACGCACACCGCCACGGAGAATCATGTGTAAGATACACTACTACTAACATGTTGACTAACATACATACAAAAATGTACAGTATGAAAAATAACTGTAAATATTATAAGGGGTGAACCAGTCCATGAAACTTTCCCAAAGAAGCATTAGTCAAAATACAAAAAAAAAAATTGGCCCTCGAACTGACCCGGCCGGCCAAAAAATTTTGTATGGGAGGCCCATTTTCATATTTCGGTTTATGTTTCTTAGAAAGTTGTTCAGTTTCATAGACTGGTTCACCCGTTAAAATATTTGTAGTATTTTTTTACAGCTTAACATTTCTCACCACGTCTTACAAAAGTTTGAGAGTCATTCAGAAGACTGTATGACCATAGCAACAGGCAGGTTATCAGCCTGTCGCCTAAAATTGCAAAACACATCAACTGTCAAATCCCTAAGTCGCTTCTTACGACACGGGTAAGATACGGGGTGATGCTATTCTCCGGCTGATCGGGGTTGGCGAGTTCAGTGCACGCGCGGAGTGGGTCTCGCCGTGCTCTTGTTGCGTGCTGGGGGAGGTGATCTGCAAGGTGTGCAACCACTGCCGCGACCTCGACCTCTGCACACACACGCACACCGCCACGGAGAATCATGTGTAAGATACACTACTACTAACATGTTGACTAACATACATACAAAAATGTACAGTATGAAAAATAACTGTAAATATTATAAGGGTGAACCAGTCCATGAAACTTTCCCAAAGAAGCATTAGTCAAAATACAAAAAAAATTGGCCCTCGAACTGACCCGGCCGGCCAAAAATTTTGTATGGGAGGCCCATTTTCATATTTCGGTTTATGTTTCTTAGAAAGTTGTTCAGTTTCATAGACTGGTTCACCCGTTAAAATATTTGTAGTATTTTTTACAGCTTAACATTTCTCACCACGTCTTACAAAGTTTGAGAGTCATTCAGAAGACTGTATGACCATAGCAACAGGCAGGTTATCAGCCTGTCGCCTAAAATTGCAAAACACATCAACTGTCAAATCCCTAAGTCGCTTCTTACGACACGGGTAAGATACGGGGTGATGCTATTCTCCGGCTGATCGGGGTTGGCGAGTTCAGTGCACGCGCGGAGTGGGTCTCGCCGTGCTCTTGTTGCGTGCTGGGGGAGGTGATCTGCAAGGTGTGCAACCACTGCCGCGACCTCGACCTCTGCACACACACGCACACCACGGAGAATCATGTGTAAGATACACTACTACTAACATGTTCACTAACATACATACAAAAATGTACAGTATGAAAAATAACTGTAAATATTATAAGGGTGAACCAGTCCATGAAACTTTCCCAAAGAAGCATTAGTCAAAATACAAAAAAAAAAATTGGCCCTCGAACTGACCCGGCCGGCCAAAAAATTTTGTATGGGAGGCCCATTTTCATATTTCGGTTTATGTTTCTTAGAGAAAGTTGTTCAGTTTCATAGACTGGTTCACCCGTTAAAATATTTGTAGTATTTTTTTACAGCTTAACATTTCTCACCACGTCTTACAAAAGTTTGAGAGTCATTCAGAAGACTGTATGACCATAGCAACAGGCAGGTTATCAGCCTGTCGCCTAAAATTGCAAAACACATCAACTGTCAAATCCTAAGTCGCTTCTTACGACACGGGTAAGATACGGGGTGATGCTATTCTCCGGCTGATCGGGGTTGGCGAGTTCAGTGCACGCGCGGAGTGGGTCTCGCCGTGCTCTTGTTGCGTGCTGGGAGGTGATCTGCAAGGTGTGCAACCACTGCCGCGACCTCGACCTCTGCACACACACGCACACCACGGAGAATCATGTGTAAGATACACTACTACTAACATGTTGACTAACATACATACAAAAATGTACAGTATGAAAAAATAACTGTAAATATTATAAGGGGTGAACCAGTCCATGAAACTTTCCCAAAGAAGCATTAGTCAAAATACAAAAAAAAAAATTGGCCCTCGAACTGACCCGGCCGGCCAAAAAATTTTGTATGGGAGGCCCATTTTCATATTTCGGTTTATGTTTCTTAGAAAGTTGTTCAGTTTCATAGACTGGTTCACCCGTTAAAATATTTGTAGTATTTTTTTACAGCTTAACATTTCTCACCACGTCTTACAAAAGTTTGAGAGTCATTCAGAAGACTGTATGACCATAGCAACAGGCAGGTTATCAGCCTGTCGCCTAAAATTGCAAAACACATCAACTGTCAAATCCTAAGTCGCTTCTTACGACACGGGTAAGATACGGGGTGATGCTATTCTCCGGCTGATCGGGGTTGGCGAGTTCAGTGCACGCGCGGAGTGGGTCTCGCCGTGCTCTTGTTGCGTGCTGGGGGAGGTGATCTGCAAGGTGTGCAACCACTGCCGCGACCTCGACCTCTGCACACACACGCACACCGCCACGGAGAATCATGTGTAAGATACACTACTACTAACATGTTGACTAACATACATACAAAATGTACAGTATGAAAAATAACTGTAAATATTATAAGGGTGAACCAGTCCATGAAACTTTCCCAAAGAAGCATTAGTCAAAATACAAAAAAAAATTGGCCCTCGAACTGACCCGGCCGGCCAAAAATTTTGTATGGGAGGCCCATTTTCATATTTCGGTTTATGTTTCTTAGAAAGTTGTTCAGTTTCATAGACTGGTTCACCCGTTAAAATATTTGTAGTATTTTTACAGCTTAACATTTCTCACCACGTCTTACAAAAGTTTGAGAGTCATTCAGAAGACTGTATGACCATAGCAACAGGCAGGTTATCAGCCTGTCGCCTAAAATTGCAAAACACATCAACTGTCAAATCCTAAGTCGCTTCTTACGACACGGGTAAGATACGGGGTGATGCTATTCTCCGGCTGATCGGGGTTGGCGAGTTCAGTGCACGCGCGGAGTGGGTCTCGCCGTGCTCTTGTTGCGTGCTGGGGGAGGTGATCTGCAAGGTGTGCAACCACTGCCGCGACCTCGACCTCTGCACACACACGCACACCGCCACGGAGAATCATGTGTAAGATACACTACTACTAACATGTTGACTAACATACATACAAAATGTACAGTATGAAAAATAACTGTAAATATTATAAGGGTGAACCAGTCCATGAAACTTTCCCAAAGAAGCATTAGTCAAAATACAAAAAAAAAAATTGGCCCTCGAACTGACCCGGCCGGCCAAAAAATTTTGTATGGGAGGCCCATTTTCATATTTCGGTTTATGTTTCTTAGAGAAAGTTGTTCAGTTTCATAGACTGGTTCACCCGTTAAAATATTTGTAGTATTTTTTTACAGCTTAACATTTCTCACCACGTCTTACAAAGTTTGAGAGTCATTCAGAAGACTGTATGACCATAGCAACAGGCAGGTTATCAGCCTGTCGCCTAAAATTGCAAAACACATCAACTGTCAAATCCTAAGTCGCTTCTTACGACACGGGTAAGATACGGGGTGATGCTATTCTCCGGCTGATCGGGGTTGGCGAGTTCAGTGCACGCGCGGAGTGGGTCTCGCCGTGCTCTTGTTGCGTGCTGGGGGAGGTGATCTGCAAGGTGTGCAACCACTGCCGCGACCTCGACCTCTGCACACACGCACACCGCCACGGAGAATCATGTGTAAGATACACTACTACTAACATGTTCACTAACATACATACAAAAATGTACAGTATGAAAAAATAACTGTAAATATTATAAGGGGTGAACCAGTCCATGAAACTTTCCCAAAGAAGCATTAGTCAAAATACAAAAAAAAAAATTGGCCCTCGAACTGACCCGGCCGGCCAAAAAATTTTGTATGGGAGGCCCATTTTCATATTTCGGTTTATGTTTCTTAGAGAAAGTTGTTCAGTTTCATAGACTGGTTCACCCGTTAAAATATTTGTAGTATTTTTTTACAGCTTAACATTTCTCACCACGTCTTACAAAAGTTTGAGAGTCATTCAGAAGACTGTATGACCATAGCAACAGGCAGGTTATCAGCCTGTCGCCTAAAATTGCAAAACACATCAACTGTCAAATCCCTAAGTCGCTTCTTACGACACGGGTAAGATACGGGGTGATGCTATTCTCCGGCTGATCGGGGTTGGCGAGTTCAGTGCACGCGCGGAGTGGGTCTCGCCGTGCTCTTGTTGCGTGCTGGGGGAGGTGATCTGCAAGGTGTGCAACCACTGCCGCGACCTCGACCTCTGCACACACACGCACACCGCCACGGAGAATCACGTGTAAGATTACTACTACTAAGATTTTTAAGAGATCTCGAGTCATTCGATCAATGGGACATTCAGCCATCTATCGAACGAAGCAATATTCTTGAATCAATTGATGACTGATGACGATGACATACATACATACATAAATCACGCCTATATCCCTTCCGGGGTAGGCAGAGTGAAAACGGCTTTAAAAAACGTTTCACACTACATCTTACAAAAGTTTGAGTCATTCAAAAGACTGTATCACTATTATGACAGGTTCCTAGCCTACACATAACTGTTAAATCCCGTATAGTACCATCATTCGAATACGCCATATTTGACAGCTGTCAAAATCATGTTAATGCTATGACATACATAAGGTCTACTTTTCTTTGTTGCCATGTTTCCTAGTATGGGTTTGACAGCTGTCAAATGTGGCCTAATCGAATGACGGTACTATAGTTACTTCTTACGGTACGACACGGGTAAGATATGGGGTGATGCTATTCTGCTTGTGATCGGGGTTGGCGAGTTCAGTGCACTTGCGGAGTGGGTCTCGCCGTGCTCTTGTTGCGTGCTGGGGGAGGTGATCTGCAAGGTGTGCAACCACTGCCGCGACCTCGACCTCTGCACACACACGCACACCGCCACGGAGAATCATGTGTAAGATACACTACTACTAACATACATACAAAAATGTACAGTATGAAAAAGTAACTGTAAATATTATAAGGGGTGAACCAATCCATGAAACTGAACAACTTTCCCAAAGAAGCATTAGTCAAAATACGAAAAAAAATTGGCCCTCCCATACAAACTGACCCCGGCCGGCCAAAACATTTTGTATGGGAGGCCCATTTTTTTCATATTTTGGTCTATGTTTCTTAGAGAAAGTTGTTCAGTTTCATAGACTGGTTCACGTTTCACACCACGTCTTACAAAAATTTGAGAGTCGCTCGGAAGACCATCACCACAGTGACAGGTTGTCAGTCTGTCGCCTAAAATTGCAATACACATCAAATCCCTTTCTCGCTTCTTACGAAACGGGTAAGATATGGGGTGATGCTATTCTGCTTGTGATCGGGGTTGGCGAGTTCAGTGCACTTGCGGAGTGGGTGGAGCCGTGCTCTTGTTGCGTGCTGGGGGAGGTGATCTGCAAGGTGTGCAACCACTGCCGCGACCTCGACCTCTGCACACACACGCACACCGCCACGGAGAATCATGTGTAAGATACACTACTACTAACATACATACACACATAAATACAGTATGTAAAAAAAAATAACCGTGAATATTATAAGGGGTAAACCAGTCCATGAAACTGAACAACTTTCACAAAGAAACATTAGAAAGAATACAAAAAAAAATTCCCTCCCATACAAACTGACCCGGCCGGCCAAAACATTTTGTATGGGAGGCCCATTTTTTTTTTCATATTTCGGTCTATGTTAATTAGAGAAAGTTGTTCAGTTTCATAGACTGGTTCATCCGTTAAAATATATGCCATATTTTTTTACACCTTAACGTTTAACACCACGTCTTACAAAAGTTTCGTTTAGAAGACTGTATCACCATGGCGACAGGTTGTCAGTTTGTCGCCTAAA
The DNA here is from genome assembly GCA_024500475.1 of Phthorimaea operculella. Lineage (NCBI taxonomy): Eukaryota > Metazoa > Arthropoda > Insecta > Lepidoptera > Gelechiidae > Phthorimaea > Phthorimaea operculella. The sequence goes on from JANFCV010000112.1 coordinate 595,204, forward strand.
ATAATACACATCAACTGTCAAATCCTTTAGTCGCTTCTTACGACACGGGTAAGATATGGGGTGATGCTATCCTACGGCTGATCGGGGTTGGCGAGTTCAGTGCACGCGCGGAGTGGGTGGAGCCGTGCTCTTGTTGCGTGCTGGGGGAGGTGATCTGCAAGGTGTGCAACCACTGCCGCGACCTCGACCTCTGCACACACACGCACACCGCCACGGAGAATCATGTGTAAGATTCATTATAACCAAAGTGTACCGTGTGATAGCGGCTAAGAATACTGCCACCCCTAGTCCACTTAAGGTGTTTCGACTTCTTGCGTGCTGAGGGAGGTCATTTGCAAGGTGTGGTTCACTACAATTCTACAACTAAGGTTCATTCGATAAATTCGGACTCCTCTATCTTGGTACAAAATAGGGATAAAATATGGCACGAGAAAGATATCTCATTGTTTACTTTGTTGCTAGCTAACAATAACCAGCATCACCCCATATCTTTTCAGTCGTAAGAAGCGACTAAAGGATTTGAGAGTTGATGTGTATTGTAATTTTAGGCAATAGACTAACAATGAATTTTGAAGTACTAAGTATTTCATTCGTCACCCATTTTTGGGGTCACTTTATTGTTCGTCTATTTAACATCTTTATGTTTGTTTTTACATTTTGCCAAAAGATAAGACACATTATATAGATATTGTGACAGCCCATAGCATTCATGATCGGGCGAGGCAAGTTCGGGCCTATCTGAACACTTATAATATTGTTCTAATTTCAGGCCTGTATGCCTGTGTCCGACGTGCGGCACTGCGTACGACAATCAAGAGCTGGAGTGGCGACTCATCGAGGACATGAACCGACGCACCATGACCTACACACTGCAGGACCTTGTCTGCACGCGCTGCCACCAGGTACGCTGTCAGCTACCAAGATTTAGCGCCAACTTTCTATGTGACTTGACCAATGAAAAGATTGATGGTTCCGTGCTTCGGAGAGCACATTAGGCCTTCGCGTCGGTCTCGGTTGCTGTCTATGATTCCCTACTTATACGGCGGTCGTTACACAGCAATGTCAGAGCCATGGAGAAGTAAAACTCTGGCACCAGGGTTAGGGTCAGGCGGGGTAATTATGAAACAAAAATATGAACTTTACAAATTTAAATAAAATAAAGCGCCTTTATACATCTGCAAAAGCATTCATACTATGAAATGCCGCACTGTCTATCTGGCATTACTGTCAGTTTGTCACTATGCGCACTAATTAATATAGTTTGTCCACAAAATGTGTGTCTCATTTTTTTCCGCCTCTATGGGGAAAAAATGAGACACCTAAGTTTAAAAATAAGACAGCGAACAACTTCTATAGTTTAAACATTTTTAAAGCGGCTGGGTAAATTTAAGACAGAGTGGGAAAATATGATACAATGTGTATAAGTAAGTTTCAAATATCTTTTACTATGACATTTTTTTTTCAAAAAATCAAAACTTGAAGGTTATGCTTAATATTTTATTAGTCTTTGGAATGCAATTTTTAGGAAATAGCTTATTATAAAAAATAACAAACTGGATACATATACGACTACGTTATTGAGGTCACAATTATTAATAGGAACTAGAAAATTGACAAGAAAGTTTTTATAAAATCAAAATTTTTCAAATGCGGCCAATTATAAGACATTAAAAATCTATTTTTTAGTATACTTTTCAAGGTCTAAATCGAACATTAGGGCGCCTCTTTTATTTTTTTGCATCGGTGATGGCAACTTCATGACGATTTCGTCATTGTGTACTGAAAAATAATGTGATTATCAGGATAGACGGAGCAGATCTTTTTGTTCACTTCAAGTAAATAACTGACAAATTTTCTTCATCATCTGATCCTTCTATTCATGCTATTTAATAGTTTTGTTTCTTTTTAATTGTATTAACCACAATAATGAAATCACCGATTCGAAATTCGAGAGCAACTACCGGTTTCTTTACTTAATTCCGAGGTATTATGATAAATTCATTTCACTAGTCTGTCTTATTTTTACACTGTGAGGTGACTTATATTTTCCCGAAGGGGTGTCTCATATTTTCCCAAAAATTTGAAACGTCCGTTCCGTGCTCTAGCGCATACGAGACAGAAATGGCGGCGCGAACAAGGGAGTATCATCCCAGCCGCGAGCGCCGGACGGTAGGTAGCACGCACATGACGCATGGGCGAGATACAAGGACAAAAGTTTGTTGACCCTAAACGAAAGTTTTCGCGCCAAAAATTGCAAGCAAAAATGAAATGTACTGAAATTTATACATAACAATCAGATAATGTCATATAAATTTTGTACCTTCTTGTACAAACACTAAGGCTTGTTTTTGTGTGCAAAGAAACAAATTATTTATTATTTTTAATGGAGATTTTCAAGTGTCTTATTTTTACCCAAAATATCAGGTGTCTCATTTTTACCCCACTTGACCCTAATCGATTCATTGGACAACTCGATGTCCCACTAAAAGAGGGAGAAAGAGAATGTTTATGTAGGATCCAATCGATTTTGGTTTTTAGTGTTGAGTGTATTTAGTAAGAGGAGACGTTATGGTCTGAAATTATCCCTTAACGTTTTGAGCAATATGGCGAAACTGGCTGTTGAAGCTCTGCTTACCCTGCAATAATATATCCGTAGCGGGACTGTGTGCAGTTTTATTAGCCATCACTTATCATCACCTTCAACAGATTAGCTTTTAAATAAGATATACCTAATGTACTCTTGCACAATATTTTGAGAATGTTTCCTATTTGCACAGGTGAAACGCGAGAATCTGGCGACGGTCTGCGACTGCGCGGGCGAGTTCGCACTCATGGTGGGCGCGAGCGACGTGCGCGCTCAACTCGACACTTATAGCACCATTGCACACTACTACAAGATGCCGCTACTACTCGAACTTATTGCATTCAATACTAGTAATATGTGATACTGATATTTTTTTGGGCTCAGCCAATGTGTAAAGTATTGTCTTAGATGTAAGCTTAGTTGTATTTTTGTAATTATGAGTAATAAATTAAGTTTTTATACTAGCAACTTGTTTGAAAATCTGTGCCTCCAGTGAAAATGATCTCAACTCTCTTGGATATAATGACCCCTTGTCTAAACACATTGATATTTTCCCTAAGAGGGCACACTGTGTCATATTATCTCAGGATGTTGCTTGATTAATGTGACCTTAGACTGTAACTATTCTAACCAAATGTGAACTAGACTTAATCAAATCAAAAACATGAAATATTCTTACAACTGATTATATTACAATAAGAGGAAATTAATTAAATACAGAAAATATAAACAAACTGAAAATTCATAATTAATAATAGCTTATAAAGTACTCCTTTCATCATTAGGTGTTTGGCCCAAGCCTTTGGCTACTTCACTGATGCATATCCACTGTCCGTCAGTTCCCTCCCTCCACAGACTGACTTTATTGTCTCCTCCAGATACTGCCAAGATGTTTCCAGTGAGTGACCAGCTGACACTCCACACTACATCATCAAAAGTGTTCAGGATAGTGGAGTTCCAAGATACATTGTCATCGCTAGTCCAGATGACTACTCTCTTGTCTTGTGAGCAGCTCGCAATCATGGATCTTTGCAGGCCCAAGGAAGGGGCCCAAGCCACATCCCGTACCCAGTCCATATGCATTTCTAGGCGATTCTCTTCCACCCACTGGTCACCTTGCTCTCTCCATATCTGAAAATTAAACATTGTATTTTGTCACCATTCTTTCACAAGTTGATTACAAATTACACAACAATGAACCCAAAAACTACCTTTATCAAGTTATCACATCCACCAGTAACTATCCTCTTTGGAGCATCCTTGTTGCTAAGAGGGTCTAGATTCAAATCAGCTGAAATAGCTGGGCACCAGCTTATAGAGTTGACGCCAATAGCATGAGCGCCGGGAATCTTCTTCACATCCCAGTTGCCGCCGTCTTGGTACGTGATGATGGAGATGGAGCCGTCGGAGCTGCAGCACGCGAGGATCAGGCCGTACTCGGCCGGCGCCCACGCAACGGAGTTCACTGAGCTCTCGTGTCCGGTGTATTCGTACAATTTTGTCCATTCGCCTGACTCCTTCCAGATAATAACTTTCCTGTCATAAGAACATGATGCCAGCAGGTTACCAAACTTGGGATGAGCCCAAGCGACTTGCCAAACTGGACCAAAATGCCCTTTCAGGTCGGCGGCAAGGGTTTGTGTACCGCTCTTGATGTCGTAAATTTTCACTGAATTATCCGATGAACAAGTTGCTAGCCGCAACCCATAATAATCCAGTTCTGCATCATGTATCATGTCTTCATGGCCCGTATCGATTGTATTGAGAACGGAAATCATTTTTCACAAATATTTTCGAAAATCAACAAATAATCCGAACTGCAACTCGTGCCAGCCAGCTGTCAAACAGTTGACGTGGAATTCCAGAGTTGCCATACGAAAAAATGCTTACCGCTGCGTTCAAGAAATGTCTAATTAGTGAGTCGAGTCAAATGAGTTGATTGAATTCATCGTGAATGAAGAACAACCCTATTATTTCGTCACAAACAAAACAGCTGTCATTTGTCACCAAAGTTGTCAAAGTTTGGAAAACGAATAATCGGTTCCGAAAATACAAATGAGCTAATTTATTCGAAAATTATGATATTTTGATTCATGTGAGCTTTCTAAAATGGGTGGGAAACAAGAAGGGATCGTTAACAACCTTAGGGAATTGCTCAGCCAAGATTACCGTGGAGTGAACGTAAGTGGTGATAAAAGTGATAGTGACCGGACTCTCGAAGATGTTTTTTATCAGCATCTTGTTGTTTTCAGATAGCCGTATACGCTCTCGCCACAGCCGGCCTTGCAGCATCGATATATAAGATCAGACCGGTAAATATAATCTTGTTAATACAATATTGTCGCTATTCATTACATAACTGTAACTTGTATTATTTTAAATTAGGTTAGCAAGTTCTCGAAGGCGAGCAAAGTGCCGAACCACTTCATAAGGAATCATGAGCCGCTGCGTGGAGTGTACACGGGCGTGCAGCACTCTCCCGTGCGCTTGCTGGTGAATCACAAGGCGCCAATATACCTTCCACTATGGCATTCCAGCAAACCGCCGCTCCCAGTCAAGGTTAGCATTCAATGTCATTGATAAATCTGTGTTGATGTTTCTGTAACCTACATTCAACTGATGCCAAGTTTTTAAATTACGTTTTTTTTGTTTATTTCAGCTATGGGGAGTTGAAGTAGTGAGTGGGAATGCAGTCAACTGGTTGGAGTGTGTAGCAAAAGGCAAAGAAGTTACTTTGAAACCTATCGGAAGAGAAAATGATGATCTTGTATCCACTGTCCTCTTACATTTGCCAAGACAGAAGGTGAGATTGTAAAGAGTTATTTTGTTTTGTAAATAAACCATTATGAAGTTTTTTATTTTGAACCTTGCAATTTAAAAATATATCTTTATTTTTCATTTCAGGAAAAGACAGTGGAAACTATTGATGTTGGGAAGACACTTGTAGAGCTAGGCTTTGCTAAAGCCACAGTACCCAAGACTGTTGAGAAGAACACATTTGAATGGAGGTTGGCACCAGTTCTGCTGTCTGCAGAGAGTCGCGCCAAGAGCTACAGAAATGGCGTCTGGTCAGATATCCTGCCGCCAGTTCCCATATATGTGGTAGCCTGGAGGAAAGGGACCCATGCTGCTAAAGAACTAGTAATTTTCTCAGCAAAAACTACTAAAGAATTGGTAGTTCTATCAGCAAAATCTTTAATATGGTTGCTGGCTTTTACTATGAGAAGTGCCTTAGCAGGAGTCAAATACATTGCTTCCAGACCATTCAGGGCCAGCCCCAAGCAGGTGCAAGCCACATGAAAGCATTTATAAGTTATTTTTTATTTCTAGAAGTTGATACTTAAAATTCTAGTTAGAAGTACCAAATGCATTATGACTGTCCTAATTATTTGGTCACTTTTTTACTGGATATTAGACTCTTCCATTTAATTTATATACTGTTAAAAGTTAACCCTTTTGTAAATAAAAACTGATAAAATTACAGAAATCTTTAAATAAAAACATATTATTTTTGTAAAAAAGCACTGTTTATTCAAATTAAATAGTATATATTACATTAAAATATATATCTTAAAATAGCAGAAAAAAAGTACAGCTAAAATAATCTATTGAAATAATATCCATGTAACCATAATCCTTCAATAATCCAACATAACACCAAGTAATTTCTTCCTATAAATTAATTGTAACTTTTGATGCGAATTTAAAATGTAACTTTACGACAAAAATACTGCTTTTATTTATGTATACGAGATGAAGTAAGTAAAGTCGTGGATATAAAAATACAAAAGCAATGTCCTCCTGTGAATTGACGCACCAGTTTTAAAAGTGTAGGTCGAAAAATATAGTCGAGGTGGGTATGTCGCGGGAGGGTAGTCGCGGCCGGTGGAGCCGGGGCGGGTGCCGGGGCAGGCGGCGCGGCGTGCGGCGCGCCCGTCAGAGGATCGAGCAGCGCGACAGCCACGACGTCGGCTTGCGGACCTCGTTCGCCTTCAGCTGATGTGCACCCGTCCGCTGCGGGTTGCTCGCCTCCTGCGACACAACAACGAGTCAACACATGCTTCTATCAGCGTATCACGAAGTGAAAACACCGCATAACAACACCCAAACAACATCGGCACTAAACTTTTTGGAAGATGATCCATCAATGTCTACACTAGATGAACAAAACTAACTAAATTCTTATCCAAGGCCACATTTACTTTACGCTATTTAACAACACGAAAACATAATACCTAAATATGTATTACAATGTTTTCTTATCAAAGCATGCAAAATAATGAACCATAAAAATTAAACAAAAAATCATTTATCAAATTATCATGCATGCATTCAAATCATGATATTTACGTAATTAAATGATACAACACAAAATAAAAACTGGAAAATACACAGCACATAAACTCTCACAATAGGCAAAAGTTGATGCTTCAGTTACCTTCTGTTTAGAAATAGCACCCATGAAACAGAAGAGAAACATTAATTCAGAATAGATAAGTGGTACTTGCATACATAGGTACATAATGTATAAGCATATTTTGTACAAAATACTTCGTGAATCGGGACACCATATATGACTCAAAATTTTATGAATCAATATTGGAAAGCTTATTTGTAATGTATACTTTACTTTTTGTAGAGTATATTATGCTAGAATTTGTTCAAAATCTATTTGATTGTTAGAAATATTTACCTGTTTCTTCTCCATTTTCGCCTTGATGTCTTTTGCGAGAGTATAAAACGCGTGTTCGACGTTCACGGAGTCCTTAGCCGAAGTTTCTACAAATTTTATCTGGTACTCTATAGCTAATTGTTCACCTCGCTCTTTTGATACCTGAAAACCAGAAAAGTATGTTTAATGATATTTTTTTCCATATAAGTATATAAATGCAACCTAAGCGCGAGATGGTTAGGGGTGCGGCGCCGTCATCACGCACGCATTTTGAAAACTTAATTATCCTAACTATTCACAACAAAATATACGATATCTTACGCCGCCGGTACCGAATCAAACCTAACCAACTATCTCTTAACCTTTTGAACCCTGAAAAATTACTTGAAGGCTTAAGGCTTAAAAGTTATACATGCCAGCTTGTATTACTTGTTACCTTCGAGCAACTCGATCTTCCGTCCCGTTCCAAGCTTGTTACGCATCGAAGTCGAAACCAAATAACTATCTGACGTCGCGACGCACGTATTGTATTGTAATTTCGCATTTGAAATACTGCCAAGACACGAAACTTGATTGAAGGGGCAATTGGCATAAAGTGGGGGATTGGAATGAATGAAATTCTGTGATAGGTAATATTTGTAGTAGAGTTGTGTTTTAATTGACTAGAAGAATTTACAGAAGTGTTAATGTTTGGCTGAAAGGTAGAGGGATGAAATGGTTCCAATAAGAGGATCTGATCACCAGTCTCTGGGCACCTATGTCTTATCCCATGATAATCTCTCCACATTCATTTCTAAATATCTTAAATAATTTATAGTCATTATATTCTAGAAATAATAAGCAGACAAGTTGTAGTATCTTACTTGTCTTTTAGCTTCCAGATCACACTTGTTTCCAAGTATCATCTTCTCCACATCGGCGCTTGCATTCTCTTCAATGTTCCGGATCCAGTTCTTGATATTTTCAAAACTCTTTTCATTGGTCACGTCGTATACTAGCATGATGCCCATAGATCCCCGGTAGTAAGCTGTTGTTATTGTACGGAATCTCTCTTGCCCAGCTGTGTCCCTTAAATTTTTACAAAGGAAATAGGTATTAACATGGAAATCTCCAATTCAATAAGATGGATATCCTAAATAAAAGACTTACTAGATATAACATAAAAAACATACTGATCATCAGGTTTTTCATACTGGTTTTCTAAAAATTTAATTAAAAAAATAATAATAAACTAAGTTGACAGTTAAAATATTAAATGCATTTGCATTGCTTGCAATGCCTATTCAATCAAAAATTAGTAAAAATTAAAATCATAATTAATTTAAGTTTTAAAATCGTATCAACTATGCACCCTTATCTGTTTATTTATAGCACAGAGTAAATTTTCCTTTAATAATTCAATACAATGTTGTCTTTTTCTTGTAGGAAAATTATTTGCAGCAAGTGAAACTGCTAACTAACAGGCCCTAGTGACTCATAATTTTCAGTTTGAACAAAATCCAGTCAGGGGTCAGACTTCCAGTCAGTGGTAAGTGCAGGCTTTGATTAGGGTATTGTCGTGACGTCTCACGATTTTCATAGACAAGGAAAACGCTGGCAACACTGAGTAACCGATTTTCACAAAGAGATCAAACGGTCCGTTACATTTTTCTTTAATCAGTTTAAATCTAAACGAATCAAGTTCATATTACGCACAAAGAGTTTCTGTGCAAGTTTCGCGGATTATTTATGTGTACAGTTAGCTCTAAGTGTTAAGATTTGTGCAGAGTGCAAAGTGATGTGTTCAGAGCAGAGTGGAAGGCTCCGGCGGCACATCATATATAAGTTGAGTGTCTAGAATAAGATGTAGATCTATCTATATGATTATCAAAATCAGTAATTATACAATTCTTTATTGCATGATAAATGCCATTTATTTATTATATGATAGCAAATTCATATGATAGCGAACGCAATATTGTTGTTAGTCCAGCAGATCTAGGAACGGTATTTTGCGGCTTGTTGCTTGTTCTTGTAAATGGGCCCATGAATAGTTGTCTTGGCATCTTGCGCAGGTCGTTAGTTGCTTGATCTTATGAGCAAGCCCTGAAGGGTTGTGTTATGAAGTCTTTTGCCCGAAGTGGCATTGTTATTTGAACTTGTAAACACACACAAAGATAATGAGATATGGCCATGGTGTCCAAGAGGTGACACAATGATAATGGTGTCCAAGAGGTGACACAATGATAATGGCGTCCAAGAGGTGACACAATGATAATGGCGTCCAAGAGGTGACACAATGATAATGAGATGTGGCCTAATGATAATGAGATGTGGCCTAATGATAATGAGATGTGGCCTAATGATAATGAGATGTGGCCTAATGATAATGAGATGTGGCCTAATGATAATGAGATGTGGCCAAATGATAATGAGATGTGGCCAAATGATAATGAGATGTGGCCAAATGATAATGAGATGTGGCCAAATGATAATGGGATGTGGCCAAATGATAATGATATGTGGCCATGGTGTCGATGGAGTGATACAATGATGATGATATGTGGACTTGTATCCAAGAAGTGGTACAAGGATGATGAGAAAGCTTCCAGTGGTTGTCCCTGTGGGACCAGAGCTTGTGAGAATGTGTGTTTACATAGATTTATATCATTGTCTTCTAAAGAACAATGAATGTCTGATGTAATAGGTTTGACCGAATGATTCTTCCTGTTAATATGATGTTATGTTAACATTGTGTGTGTGCGAATTATATTCTAATATGTGGTACTATAACTGGAAACTAGTATATTAGTATGTTAGTATAACACTCTGGTCGAAGAGTGTAGAGAACATTTATGGCTAACATTGGTTAACAATTATAATGACCCTTGACATTCTTCTATGAAACATATTTAGTAACAGATATAACAGTAGTAATATGTATTTGGTTAATCTGTGTATGATATGAATTACTCCCATTAAATATTTCCTTTCAGGGACACTGTGGCTTCGGGCAACCATGAGACCTTGAACTAGGTTTCATGGTTGCCACAAATCTTCTAGTCAATGGCGAGCAAGGAGGAACAATATGGGCAGCAACAGTAGAACCCAGGCATGAAATCGTGAGTACCATGATTGTATATCACCTCGCGATATGGTGGTGTTTGCGTTGGGATATGAATCATGTACCTGGTTTCTTTAAAATGTTCCTCCTTGCTCCCTGAAATCAAAATATAAAAAGGAAATAAACCTATGTAGGACGGGTCTCATACCGCACCGTTTTGGTTGTTCGATACCTTGTGAGTGAAAAGTTAATGAAATATCTATTCTTTAGAAGTCAATATTGTGGAAACGCATACCTACATACCCATAGTGGGGTGGTTGATCATTTTGCCTAATGAATTAATAAATAACAAAACATTCATTTACTTGACAATTATAATTTTACATGAAAAATAAGTTTACATATGCGGCTGAACAGAGGTGATGCCCAGTTCATCACAGTTTGTATTGATAACAATTTATTGATACAGTTACTCCTATATAGAAGTGTTCTATAGAAATGTAATTGGTACTTTACATAAAAATTTCAAACACATGAGCGAAGCAGATTACAATGATTCTAATTATCAAGGGATAAAACATCACTTGATTGTTAATTTATTATTTTTCATGAACACAGAATAGGCGCACTTATCCAAGGGTTGAAAAACAGATGGTACCTAGATTGAAGATAAATTTGCAAGAAAGTTGCATACACTGAGTTTAATTAGACGGAAGTACCTGTATCTCTGAAGCTTTCTGTGAGTCATACATATGCAGTTATGCTAGTTTCAGTAGCACAACAAGTAAGTAAAACTTATGAACACTTTCAAACTTGTTTTTTGTTGAAATCGACATGGGGCAGTGTAAGGGTTTGAGTGCCCACAAACGATATGATTATTTGTTGAGTCGAGTACCTACAGTGCCAATGGGCAATAACACTGAGCTGTTTTTATTCCTAGATACAGGAGAAATATCGGCAGAAGTTGTTAATGTTGTCTTATTATTATATTATCAATAAAGAACTTAATTGTCAAAATTGTATAGAGCTGCCTAGGTATTGGGTATTATGGTACATATGTACTAAGCAAAATTATGGTACATCTGCGATTTTTTAACTCATTAGATCCTTAGCGAATTTATTTCAAAGTCCGCCACGTTTATCATGTATAGTGGCGTTTGACGTTTCAGTCGATAGTTGCAAAACTGTAGGTACCTACTTACGTACCACCCGGTGGGTATGGGTACACAGTCGATATAGTACCTAAGGTACACCTAAGTGATGGGTTTCTGGCAGTCAGCTTGTCTTAAAAAGGGATATTTGCTCACGTTAGTTACGTCATTAACGGCTGCCGGGCTGACCAGTATTGGTACAGTACTGTGTTGTACAATTTGCCGGAAGGTTTTGTATTGTTTGTTTTCATCGATGCGTTTAAGTGGAAAATTCATAAATGTGGTTAGTTCGTGGAACTATTTATTTGATTAAACCGGCTGAATACATATTTAAAGGGCGATCAAGAGTAGCCGAAATCCTACAGAAACTAAAGGTTTGTCAACACGACATGGAGCAATGCATGCTTTCAATCAAACAGAAAGAGAGACAGAGACTAGATCGTATCCGAAACCAAACTAAAGTGAAGATATATAATTCTCCGTGAAAAGGCTGAAATGGAAATGGGCAGGTCACATGGCAAGGAACCTACGAAACAAGTGGACATAGATTTAGCGGAGTGGTATTCAAGAGACGGAAAGAGAAACAGGAAAACCATATCTAAGATGGGCAGGTGACATCACAAGGAAAGCAGGTAGCAACTGTATGGGGAAAGCTCAGGACAGAAAGCTTTAGAAGAATCTGCAGCGGGCTTTTGCTAAGGAGGCAGACCAGTAATGAAATAACATAAATAAAATAAATGAAGATATTTGAAATAAAATGCAAATAATGTAATTAAATTAATTTATTGTCATTGAATGTAATTAATGTAAAATTTATCAATAAAGGCTATTATTGTTGCTTCGTTGTAGTTAATTCTATTCATCTTATTATTATGGTAGTCGAAATTAAAGTTTATTTGCGTACATTAATGAAAATCCTATGATACATGGTACATGTATGTAGCATGGTTAGGTACATCACTATTCGTAACAGCTGAATTTGACACGAAATGATTTACTTGAGCAATCATAGATGGCGTTGCTATGCACTTTTTACGTGATGATTTATTTACTACGACGATTTTGGAGGCAAGTTATGAAACGAAAATTATTAGATGAATTTCAGACATTTTCAAAGTAATTTTGTTATTGTACCTTTAGTAAATCACGAAAATTTGGAAGTAAATTGGTACTTTGCAAATTCCAGTCAATTTGAAAGAATTTGAGTACTACTGCGCGAGTCAGTAATACGATTTGAGATGAGATTAATGACCGGATATATGATAGATCTGGTTTTCATGTTTTATATATTCATAATGTTTGTTCCATTTAATGACAAAAAGTACTTGTAAATAACTCTCTTACAGATACGTTGAATTGATTTGTTTTCAAATAAAACATGAATACGATCACGGTGACAGCTGTTACAGTGTTGCCATGTGAAATAATATTTTCAAATTGGTAGAAAATAATTTACTTGTGAATGATTTGAAAATGTCTGAATCTCCTGTAAGATGATAATGAGACATTGTTAAATTGCGCATTATAGGTGAAATAACTCTATGAGAATATTTCATGCAAAACTTTCCATAGAACGATGGAAATAAGAACTATGATTTCAGAGTTTGAAATTTAGCGCGTTATTGGTTAATGAAATATTTTATACCTACCGGATGAAGGATTCCAATGAATTAGTATGATGGATGGGTGATGGATGATAATGACAGTTAATGTCAAGGTTAATTTTTGTAAACTTTAGAAATGTGAAACAATAGTGAAATTGTGTGCTAAAATTGAAAAAGAATGGATAATATTCCATGAAGAATTGCACTAGCAGCAGATAGATATTTCTGTAAGTTATCTTAACATTTTTTCTAAAGCATTTCACAAGATTTTTGCTTTATGATAAAAGCGGTAATGAAGGGCTTAGAGACTGGCTGGCTCTAAGTTTACCCTGAATGTAGACTGTAAAAGAATAGCAGAGAAGCATTTGTGGAATCTTAATTTGTCCAATAGTTGATATTGGGAAGAAAATACTAGAATGTTATATTCAGTATGAATATTGAGCAAAAACAATATGAAAACTTTTAGTTTTTGCTTATAAAACAATGAATAGCACATCAATAGAGCAAACATGATGTTCAAAGGTTTTGAACATTTGGGCATAGTATAGAATACTTATAAAGTGTGTTAAAATTCAAAGTTTTACACAAAGTCGAAAGTTCTCAAACTTTATGAGCCTGTCACTAGAAACATAAATGTTAACCTAGCATAAGACCTAGCTATTTATTGAATAGATAGCATATTTAGGAAATGTTGTAGGTCTTACATTAAGACATGTTGAAATGAAACTTAAAACCTAAAATTCAACATAGAATATGTTTGACATTCACAGAAAATAATTTTATTATTTAAGTTTGAAACAAATGTCAGAAATAGTAAACGATTATTAACCAACGAATGAAGGATAGTAACTTGTTTATTGATAACTTAGAGCAAATTCGATTTTAATACTGTTTGTGGCCTGCGGACAACGATTGAGAAGCGTTGAACTACTTCATCAAATTGATGATGGTAGCATAGGTCATGAGTAAACTTGGATCTTTAAATAGGCAAGTAAATGGCTGTTGATGAGTAGGTACTCAAAGAACATAGAGAGTATTACTATTTCTATGAAACAAATTGAAATGATATCTGAATATTTTGGTTTGCTGGAAGAGCAAATGACATTTAAAGCAAATGACTGTCATATTATGATAATTTATGGACAAATGAATATTGCTGAAATAGTAAGCACATTAGAATTGTCATGCCATTTTGGCGAAGATGACATGTGTGTGGTAAAGTACCTAAAGTACAACCATAATTCCTCTAATCTGTGTAAGAGCCAAGAGTTTTGTGGTTTTGACTAATTTATCTACAAGTGAGTGACTTGGTAACACGTTTGGTATAAATACTTACAATTTGAAACTTCATCATTGGGTGTAGGTACTTAATTTAAATTGGATGAAATTTGGATTGTTGGCAGGCAATTCAATGACTTGAAATAAAAGACCAATGAAGAAATAGGTATGACATAAACTGAGAAAAATATGTAAATAAATGTTTGGTAATAATTAAAATAATGTATTTGTAATATTTAAGAATGTTAAGATGCTTATCATTTTAGGAAAACAATAGAAGTGAATAGATAACATTATAAGTACATATACTAATTATGAAGTAGTATTGAATGTAGATGAATAAATATCAACATGCGTCTGAAATTTGAAATGAAATGAAATGTTGGTAGGTATCACATGAGAAAAGCTGTGCAATCTATTATTTTAATAACAAAGTGTGACATAGTGTCAATAAGTATATTAAAAATAATAATGAAAGACATTTTAAATGTTCTATTATTCTGTAGGTAATGGTTGAAACTGATATTTTATGTAATATAATTATCCAATATAGTTGTGGTATCAATATGAACCTACTTATGAATGACTACTTTGAGAGTGTTTGAAGCATCTAACAAAATGGATATTTTGAGATATAATGATCATAAGATGACATTGATGATAATATCTGATGACGACTGTTTGGTAATTGATGAAAAGATGACAAGAACAGCAAATACTTCATCGATAAGAATTGAGCACTAAAATATGAGAAAAGGAAGAAGCATTAGGCATGTAAGATGAAATATAATATTCACATTATTATTTGTCAGAGATATGGACGACATAGTCAATTACGATTATTATTATTATGTAAGCAGTTTTATTGAACCTAAAAATACTATTCTGAATCACATAAGGAAAATGAAACTAGGTATAACAGAAATTATGCTGATTGATACAATCGCTAACTATTTGAGTTTGTACATGCTTTTACATGGTTAATTGTAAGTATGTAATAACACATTGTGTAGACACAAAGAAATGTTGAAGGATTAATATGAACTAAAATCATCATAAGAATTCAATGGGTATAAAATGAAGTTTACATACTAATAAACTTTATAAGGTACTTTGAAACTTAACATTATGTTAATTATTATGTTAAATTGAATACTTTCTTAGTTCTTGCCTCGTGGACAAAGCTTAAACATGTAAGCCAAAGTTGAAAGATAAAATTGATTTAGAGAGGTTCGATGGCTCATGTATCTGTCAAAGTTCATAAACGGCCAGTAGCACGAAGATGCAGAAGAGAGTCTGCAATAAAAACGTTACATTTAGACGAATTAAAGTTCGTGAACATCAAATTATCTGATAGTCAGTAGATACTATTAACAGATTTTTTCCTAGGTTCGGGTGGATCATCTGTTGCATACAGATGAGGTTCGGTCGTATAAATATGACTAAAGAGAATGGAAATGAATTATCTAGATTATTTAAAATCATGACGTATTATTGATCATTTATGGAAGTATACTTTAGAGAGAAGCTATAATATAGGTATTTTCTGAACTTTGAATACCTACTATGCATCAATTAATATTATGATGGATAATAGGAGGGATATGAAGTGTGAATTAGAAAAGTTTTGAAAGTGGTTCAAATTGTAAGAATGTCTCAGAGTTAAAATCAATTCACAAAACTAAATAGCTGAGAGGAAAGATTACCTTCAGTTACATGTTTAAGGATTTAATTATCTTTGTCTGGTCTGAAAATTACTGACTTTCAGCGACATGGCTGAAATTATTCAGTTAACTGTCTAGTTAAATTATAAAATTTTTAAAAGATGACTTGATGTTGAGCTTATACCAAAGAATAATGATGATTTGGTAAAATAGCACTTGTCGAAGGATAATGTTGCTTTGAAGAGGTTACTGATATTTTTATTTATTTTATTTTATTTTATTATTCTTAGGAAGACTAACAGCCAAATATATAAACGTGTTAACAATTTTGAATAAACATATGCTAATAATAAGTCTCCGCCTATATATAACAAGATATCAGCTTAATACTAAATAAATACGTAAAAATGAAAATACATTAGAGAAAAAAGAGGTTATGGATTATATGAAAAATATAGTAACAAAAATTTGCAAGTCTGCTTTGAAACTATATCTGGCAGAGATAGATATAGGTTAGAGAGGTTCCTATAGATTATTACAAATATGAGAAGAGATATTGTATAGAGATACTTGCAAATGGAATATGGACGTTGCAAGTTAGGAATTTTGACCTGGTTGAGGCTCAGGGTTGAGGGTATTAGCATAGTCAACTTCTTCCTAGTGTCGGGAGTGTCGTGACGTCTCACGATTTTCATAGACAAGGAAAACGCTGGCAACACTGAGTAACCGATTTTCACAAAGAGATCAAACGGTCCGTTACATTTTTCTTTAATCAGTTTAAATCTAAACGAATCAAGTTCATATTACGCACAAAGAGTTTCTGTGCAAGTTTCGCGGATTATTTATGTGTACAGTTAGCTCTAAGTGTTAAGATTTGTGCAGAGTGCAAAGTGATGTGTTCAGAGCAGAGTGGAAGGCTCCGGCGGCACATCATATATAAGTTGAGTGTCTAGAATAAGATGTAGATCTATCTATATGATTATCAAAATCAGTAATTATACAATTCTTTATTGCATGATAAATGCCATTTATTTATTATATGATAGCAAATTCATATGATAGCGAACGCAATATTGTTGTTAGTCCAGCAGATCTAGGAACGGTATTTTGCGGCTTGTTGCTTGTTCTTGTAAATGGGCCCATGAATAGTTGTCTTGGCATCTTGCGCAGGTCGTTAGTTGCTTGATCTTATGAGCAAGCCCCTGAAGGGTTGTGTTATGAAGTCTTTTGCCCGAAGTGGCATTGTTATTTGAACTTGTAAACACACACAAAGATAATGAGATATGGCCATGGTGTCCAAGAGGTGACACAATGATAATGGTGTCCAAGAGGTGACACAATGATAATGGCGTCCAAGAGGTGACACAATGATAATGGCGTCCAAGAGGTGACACAATGATAATGAGATGTGGCCTAATGATAATGAGATGTGGCCTAATGATAATGAGATGTGGCCTAATGATAATGAGATGTGGCCTAATGATAATGAGATGTGGCCTAATGATAATGAGATGTGGCCAAATGATAATGAGATGTGGCCAAATGATAATGAGATGTGGCCAAATGATAATGAGATGTGGCCAAATGATAATGGGATGTGGCCAAATGATAATGATATGTGGCCATGGTGTCGATGGAGTGATACAATGATGATGATATGTGGACTTGTATCCAAGAAGTGGTACAAGGATGATGAGAAAGCTTCCAGTGGTTGTCCCTGTGGGACCAGAGCTTGTGAGAATGTGTGTTTACATAGATTTATATCATTGTCTTCTAAAGAGCAATGAATGTCTGATGTAATAGGTTTGACCGAATGATTCTTCCTGTTAATATGATGTTATGTTAACATTGTGTGTGTGCGAATTATATTCTAATATGTGGTACTATAACTGGAAACTAGTATATTAGTATGTTAGTATAACACTCTGGTCGAAGAGTGTAGAGAACATTTATGGCTAACATTGGTTAACAATTATAATGACCCTTGACATTCTTCTATGAAACATATTTAGTAACAGATATAACAGTAGTAATATGTATTTGGTTAATCTGTGTATGATATGAATTACTCCCATTAAATATTTCCTTTCAGGGACACTGTGGCTTCGGGCAACCATGAGACCTTGAACTAGGTTTCATGGTTGCCACAAATCTTCTAGTCAATGGCGAGCAAGGAGGAACAATATGGGCAGCAACAGTAGAACCCAGGCATGAAATCGTGAGTACCATGATTGTATATCACCTCGCGATAGGTATCCCTAATCAAAGCCTGCACTTACCATGAAAGTATACTGTGACCAAATTCTTATTGGAATTTTAATAAACATTATTTTAAATACTAAATACCAACAATAAATGGTACAATTATCATCAATTGCATTGTTACATAGCCAGCACAGTACTAATAGGTAGGTCAGTAAAACTTGCTGAACAGGTCATCAGACTATGTACTCATTCATAAAGGAAACAGTAGGTTTATCAAGTAAAGGTAGGTAGACAAAACATAATTCCACATACCATATCTGTAGCTTCACTTTTTTCCCATCAAGGTCTATCGTCCGGATTTTGAAGTCGATTCCTGCAACAACCAGTTGTTGAATTCGTAGATAAACTAATTAAAATTAGTGTGTATGATGTCATGAACTCTACATTGGGATAATTCGATAAGGGCTCCATTATCGTGGTGCCGCGCCCTTCCGAGCGCCCAACGGCCACAGCCTCGACACCAGGAAACCAGCGCAATCCACCACGCACAAAAAATTAAGCTCAATGACAAATTATGTATGAAAAAACGACAACTTATCTCACAATAACCTTTGGTTACAAAGACACGAAACACTCACCGATAGTCGATATAAAAGAGATATTGAAAGCATCTTCTGAAAATCTAAATAATATTGAAGTTTTCCCCACTCCAGAATCACCTATCAAGAGTAATTTAAATAAATAATCGTAAGTTTTTGCCATTTTTTACAACAATCTGATTACACGGACAGCCATTCATTTGGCATTTTTGAGTAATCGGTAGTGTTGTTCACAGGTCATCTTATCGATATCGAATTGACTCCAGATTCGTGTTTTGGTGTAAAGTTCGTCATTTCGACGTGAGTGATGCATGCGGTTTGGATAGGAAAGGAAGGCCTCTAGCCCAAAAGTTTGTAAGAGATCTACACAGCCTAAATATTAGAAAAAAAATATCAATATCGTAAACGAACCCTGCCCGATATATCGACGTTTTCCAAGCATGGACTGCACTATTGAACAGTGTTGCTATTTGTAATAAGTTACAGACACGTTCAAAATTAAGTAAATCTTGACTGTACAAAAATTTCTCCCTTGCATTTTTCAAATTATGTCTTGCCAGATTCAGAGAAATAGACTGATTTAGCCGTTTTCAGCCCTCTCCGAAATGCAAAATTGTTTTGATTTGAGTCTTTTCGAAACTGCGTCTATACGGTCTATACAGTTACTGGCGTGAATCTGCGTGGCATCGGTCTCAGTCATGATTGTCTAATGATAACTCTGTAGAACTTCGTCCTAAAAGATAAATTCCTTGGTTGCATTGACTATTGTACCCAAACAGGGCACTCACTTTATGTAGGTACATAAGTTCAGTTCAGTTTTTACGCAGTCCTGAAAAAAAGAGTACTGATGTACAAGAGACGAAAAGTAGTACATTTGCAAAATAAGCAGGCAACTTTTTCACTTTAGACCCCGGTTACAGAGCGCACCCTGGGTTATGGTGTGAATCTGCAAGGCATCGGTGACCAAATGATCGGTCTCAAGAATGTCTTACCAAAGTCGCACGACAATTCGTTATGTATATGAGTTACGTACGAGACGCGACGTCTAACGTCTTACCTAAATTATTCTATTCCGTTCGAAATCTGCAAGGAAATCAGTCTGGCATCACCAAATTTGACAGATATAGACGCCAAAAAATCTGCCGCTGTTTGTTGTGAAAAGAATAAAATCATTTTTTCTATTATCTCTTCTAATAGCGGTATGAAGTAATATTTATACAAACGTATTCGAACGACAACATCATGTTTTATCACGTAAGTAGTCAACCGAGTTCTATTTACTTCAATAATCAGCAGAAATTATGATGAACTCACATCCTTTTGTAAACTTACAGATTTCCCTCGAACACGAGATATTGTTACATCCCAGGTATTTTGGGCCACAGTTACTGGACACTGTAAAGCAGAAACTGTATACAGAAGTGGAGGGAACTTGCACTGGAAAGTGAGTTAAACTTTTTATAGGTTATGTATTGTCTCAGTAGGCTTAAAATTATGGCCCTTGAATATTGGGATTTCGCCTCTCCCCCCCCTACTCCCCTCGATAAAAAAAAACAATATTCGAGAGTCCATAATGTATTACCTCCTAAGTACTAGTGGCTTGCCCACTTACCTGCTTTCCTGTGGGAATAGGACATATAAACTTTCCTCTTGAATGAATCTAACTTTTCAAATAACTTCATCAAGATTTGTTGCTTTGTTTATGAGAATTGTTTACTGCGCATAAGACACAAATAATTATGTTTTACACTATGTATTGGTAACAGTGATGATAATACCGTCTATTTTCCGCGACTCGACTTCTACATGCACCTATTTTGCCACTATGTATGAAGAAGTTTATCTCTAATTTTGTTTTTGTTTGTTTTAGATATGGCTTCGTAATAGCAGTGACAACTATAGACAGTATAGGGGCGGGTTTAATTCAGCCTGGCCAGGGGTTTGTAGTGTATCCAGTGAAATACAAAGCGATAGTGTTCCGTCCCTTCAAAGGAGAAGTGCTGGATGCTATTGTCACACAAGTCAATAAGGTAAATTGAAAAATAATATGTTTGCTTTCTATATTTTATTTTTAAGTAAAAGAAAGAATTGGTAATTTTTATGTAATTTATAACTTCTGAAACTACTTCACTCTTATGAAAATGTGTGAAGTTGCTGCGTACATTCGTTGAGTGAACGGTTGGTTTATGAGTTTTTATTGACTTTTATTTTACTAATAAATAAGTTTATTCAACTTGGTTTTTATTTCAGGTGGGAATGTTTGCACAAATAGGACCACTGAGTTGTTTTATTTCACACCATGTAAGTTTTTCATTTATCTAGATATTTAATATTTATATACAATACAGTACATAACCAATGATACTTTTGTATAACAGTGTGATACTTCATATGAATTATACCTATTAGAAATTCACAGTGTCCCTCAAAAATCTCCTTCATAATGCCGGATTTCCCTCCTGGGTAAAAATTTATTGTATTGTGGGCTCCCTTTTTTTGGGTAAAAATGTATACCATATCCTAATATTAGAACTGTATAATTTTTTCAGTCAATACCAGCAGATATGGAGTTTTGTCCAAACGTGAATCCCCCATGCTACAAGAGTAAACAAGAGGACAATGTCATTCAGGAAGAGGATGTTATCAGATTGAAGATTGTGGGGACAAGAGTGGATGCTACTGGCATTGTAAGTAGAGAAGGTTTAACTAATAATTTCCCCTTTATACACTTGTAACTAAGCTTTACTACTTCATAACTGTTTCGTAACTAGAGTAACTAGTTCACTTGGCACTCAGAGAAAATTATAATTTTGCTATTGTTGCAATTTGGCAAGATGCCTCTTGTAAAAATTGCAAAATGCCATGCTAATGCAAAATGTCATGTCAAAGCCTAGAATTTCATGTTGAGCCACTGATGTGGTATGCAATGACATATTCTGAAGATGACATTTTACCACAGTGTGACATTTTGCGCCGAGGAGGTGACGCCTGCTGTACATATAGGGACCTCAGATTTATTAACTTTCTATTCTTTTCTTTTCAGTTTGCCATTGGAACACTTATGGACGACTATTTAGGATTAGTAACTCAGTAAAATATATACTTATTTAATAAATGAATTTTAAGTAACGTGCAGGGTTTTCCTCTAAAATGAAACAAGTTAAATTTTATCAATTTATTTTATTTTATATTTGGCATTCAAATTATAGGCTTAATCCATACATGATCTAACAAAATCCAAAAAGGTCAATATTTGGACACTCAGTCTATTTGGGCAGTTGTTGGTTAATGGTCTGATTACCTCAGTTGGGGTTTACTTTATATTAATGCATTTGCCTTAAAACTAATTTCAGGCACTTCAAAAGCGTGAATTCGTATTAAACTTAGGGGCATATACAATTTATGTTTTAAATTTTGTTGTGAATGGTTCAAGTTTTATTACTTTACGAAAAAATTCCATCTTTTTAGACTTTCCTTCAAGGTAAGAATTTAGCAAATTAACAACCATGTACATTTAAAAAATAACTCACCAATGTGTTAGGCTTTCACGCTTTTAAAGTGCATAGAAATCTTAATTCTACTACTTCATGACTACAATGAAAGTCACAATTTCATAGCAAATCAAATTTGGCTACTATAAACAAGCCAAAGAAAAGCCAGATAAACTTGATGAATGCCAAATGTTATTTGCCTTTAAGTTAACAATGTCCATGTCGCAAAATATCTAAGTTGCACAACATCGAAGTAGAAACTTAAGACATTTTGAAACTTGGTCATTAGTGACCTAAAGGACTATTTGTAATATAATTTTGGACTCTAGATGATACGAGAATTTCATGTCAATGAGTACATTTATTTATCCTAAACATTATGTACAATGTTCAAAAAACGGAAGATAAGTAAAAAATTTAAAACATATCCAAAGGGACGAGTCAAGTCTTTGGTTTATCAAATATACAATTACACAAAATAAATAATCCTAAAACAAATATTGCTCACACTTACAAATTAAATATGGCCTCTAAATAAATAATACTCAATATGAGATCAGAAACTCAAGCTAAGCAGTTTACTAAGCACCAGTCTGCTTCATTAAAGAATATAAATTTGCTTTCTCCATCGGCATTGGGGTGGTATAGCGAGGACATAGTCACATCACATCAGAGCAAAATTATCCTAGCCCTCTATACAAACTTCTATTGGGTTTACTCAGATCAGCCCATAAATCTGAACAACATGCTATTTTCCGAAAGAAGTATGTTGTTCAGAACATAGCCTAAACACCTTGTAATTTTACGTATTTTCTTATTCTTTTCATTTGTGTCGGAGATGCGATTTTGACCCCGGGGCCATCAAAACTACGCCGGTCGGCTTGTTGGGGAGCGAGGGCTCACCCGGAATAATTTATTGTTGGTATCAGCTTACAAAATTGACACTACAAAGCAGTGTCTAGCGCGAAAAAACCTTGATAACAGACCAAAAAATATAGTCCCGTAAAATGCTTATACTATAGCTATAACATATGTACTTTTACATAAAATATAGAGACATAACATTGTGCAATATAGTGTATATGCATAATAGAAGATATATCGCATTTGAAACAATCGATAAATCATTTCGCAGTCACAATAAATTTGCACAAATTGCTCACAGAATATTAGTTAAGAATAATGTATGACCGCGTGACTGTCGGTATTTTTGCTACATATACCCGTCTAGTACATGAGTCAACATCATTCTACCTCAAGGCACAAAACATAGGTAAAGGAATACGCAGGAAGATTCGTAACACAGGAATACAAAGGTGAGATTTGATCTAAGAGAAGAGTTCCATTATTCAAATATACATAGATAGTTACAGTACATTCATGTACAGCGTTCCTGAAAAATAAATTGAGCTATGTTGTTGCAAACTAAGTATGTATATTGCCGAGTATTTATATTCCATATAAAGGAAATTTAATTTATTTATACAATTTCTTAGAATTGCAACAGCATAATATTCATAGTACTTGTAGAATCTATTCCGGGAAACGCTATACTGACGCTTATTATCTAAGAATTACCGTAGTGTATGAGCATTAGAGTGGGTTGGCTTAGCACTAGGATAACTTCTATCGACATTTTGCTCCTCTAAGTAGGAGCACTCCAAAGCAAAATATCGACACAAGTTCTTACAACCATAAACTAACGGGGTATTGAGGTCATACGAGTAACATCGAGACAGAATTACCTAAACACTCATAGGCCCACATAAACTACTTTCAAATCTTGAGATAGATCTAAACACCGATATTGACAGTCATACTAACGACATCTCAAAATCCCTCTCAAGATCGTTTTCAGATTTGAGAGCAATTTATGCGGGCCATAACTTCCAATAGTCTTATCGAAACATTTAGTAACACATTTTAACAGCAATAATACTGATATAGTAGAATATAGAGCGGAATATACTTTAGTGGATTAAAACTGTTGAGCTAATATGGTAGAGTATGTTTGTATAATGTTTGTATGCGTGAATTGCGTGTGTTTGTGTATGTATGCTTCCCCGTCTCTCCGTCTGTATTATATCGTCCGTGCTGCACTCAAAACCAAACACCACTGACTGAACCTACCTGATCGCGGAACTATTGCGTTGATACGTGAAAATAATTTTCAATAACATTTTCACGAGTCTTACATAGCATTGTAATAGGGCAATTTCATGAAACATTTCTAGATATATTTGACTATCGTATGATAGTATAGTTTTATTTCATGTTCTTGAATTCGCATTAGTGTTTCTCAAAGCAATAGTTCGCACAATCAGGCTAACTGTGAAGTAAATGCTGAAAGATTTACTGATATGCTTACATTTGTCTAATATATTTAGCTTTAAATAACCGATGCGCAGGAGGGTTACCTTCACTGCTTTGCACTATAATTCGGATATATAATAATTATATGTTTTTCTATCTTATCGACATTTACTTCTCTGATGTGACTGGAACGATCTATACCGTTTCTTTTCGATCGAGAGTTCCCTGTTCCCCACTTAAGTCTTAGGAAGAGGCTACAAAGGGGTACTTAAATATACATTTTTTCCCTGTGGTAATAAAAATAAATCCTAAAATAGACTAGTACAATACAACTTTACTTCCTCTTTTAGAATGCATTTCAATGAGGTCAAAAATATTTTGATTCCTTTGGACAACCCCTTGTAGCTGACTCCTAGTTAGATTGTGCATAACCATTCGATTCACTTTATTTGATGTTATTAAACACAGGAAGACAAATGAGCCTACATTGCTAGCATGGGTTCCTTTCTGAAAATTATAAACATGTACATCAATAGCTTTGAACAATGACAGATCGTAATATTATTCCAGGCGCACAATGTCAAATTGCAAAATTGATGAATTTGCAAACTGAAAAGACTTTTGTAAAAGGATTCTTCAGACAAGACAAACATACACAGAGGGTAACATGTTGAGACAACACAGCATGACATTTTGAGACAGTGCCAGCGTGGCATTTTTATAACGTGACATTATGCGCCCATATAATATTTGAGGAGCTTAAGAACAAAAGTTGTCATTTAACTTTTTTGCATCATTGTGAAATGTAACTTGCGTGGTAGGAACAATTAGGTATTATTTCCTAGGCGCACACCTGAAAGAAAAACGTCACCTTTTGTTCCTAAACTTCTTATTTTTTAGAAACCCACAGCAAGTTAATCAGTGAATCGAACGTGGGGAACTCTCGCGGCTACCGCCTTGCGTCTACTGCCGGACGTGGAAGCACTGGCACTAGGCGTGCGGGTGTCACGTGGCGGCGGCCTGCCCGGCGGCGGCGCCCCGAGCACCCGCCGGGTCCGCCGGCGCGGCCACCGCGGGCGACACCGGCCCGCGCACCGCCTCGATGTAGTCCTTGATCAGGGTCGCGATCTGGTACGCCTGTAGGGGAAACAATGGTCAGAGATCGCGTGGTAAATTGTGTAAAGAACAGGACTGGGAAGTCAAATAAGATCGGAATGTTACGAGAAGAATGGGTGAAAACATAAGATCGGAAATATAGAAAAGAAAACTTATAGAAAGGATCGGATAGTTGGAGAAGAGAGGGTCGGAAAGGTCGAATAGTTGGGGATGGTGGGGTTAGAAAGATAAAGGAGTCGGAAAGTTCGAGAAGACGGGGTCGGAATTTTAAAGGTCAGGTAGTTGGAGTTGAAGGAGTCGGAAAGTTGGAGAAGAGAGGGTCGGAAATTTAAGCATGAAGGTTGAAAACTAGGAGAAGGGATGGACAATTAAAGAACGGGTCATATAGTAGGAGATGAAGGCGTCGGAGAGTTGTAGAAGAGGGGGTCGGAAAGTTGAAAAGAAAAGGTCAGATAGATATTTGTAGATAAAGGGGTCTAAATGTTGGAGAAGAAGTGCGTCAGAAAGTTAAAGAAAAGGTCAGATAGTTGGAGATGAGGGGGTCGGAAAGTTGGAGAAGATGGGATCGGAAAGGTAAATGGTTGGAAAGTTCATGACAAAGTTAGAGAAGAAAGGATCCGAAGCAAATTCGAAAAGACTTCTCACCTGGTCAGTAGACAGCACCAGCTTGGCGTGCTTGCGCTCCTGCCGGGTGACCAGCAGCAGCGCCCTGGGTGCTGGTGACACCGCCAGCAGCTGGTCTAGTTGGACCCCCGCTCCAGTACAGTCAGCTGGTACAGAGAGCTCTCACTCACCTGGTCGGTGGACAGCACGAGCTTGGCGTGCTTGCGCTCCTGACGGGTCACCAGCAGCAGCGCCCTGGGGGCCGGAGACACCGCCAGCAGCTGGTCTAGTTGGACCCCCGCTCCAGTACAGTCAGCTGGTACAGAGAGCTCTCACTCACCTGGTCGGTGGACAGCACGAGCTTGGCGTGCTTGCGCTCCTGACGGGTCACCAGCAGCAGCGCCCTGGGTGCTGGTGACACCGCTAGCAGCTGGTCTAGTTGGACCCCCGCTCCAGTACAGTCAGCTGGTACAGAGAGCTCTCACTCACCTGGTCGGTGGACAGCACGAGCTTGGCGTGCTTGCGCTCCTGACGGGTCACCAGCAGCAGCGCCCTGGGGGCCGGAGACACCGCCAGCAGCTGGTCTAGTTGGACCCCCGCTCCAGTACAGTCAGCTGGTACAGAGAGCTCTCACTCACCTGGTCGGTGGACAGCACCAGCTTGGCGTGCTTGCGCTCCTGCCTGGTGACCAGCAGCAGCGCCCTGGGGGCCGGAGACACCGCTAGCAGCTGGTCTAGTTAGACCCCCGCTCCAGTACAGACAGCTGGTACAGAGAGCTCTCACTCACCTGGTCGGTGGACAGCACGAGCTTGGCGTGCTTGCGCTCCTGACGGGTCACCAGCAGCAGCGCCCTGGGGGCCGGAGACACCGCCAGCAGCTGGTCTAGTTGGACCCCCGCTCCAGTACAGTCAGCTGGTACAGAGAGCTCTCACTCACCTGGTCGGTAGACAGCACGAGCTTGGCGTGCTTGCGCTCCTGCCTGGTGACCAGCAGTAGAGCCCGGGGGGCTGGAAACACCGCTAGCAGCTGGTCTAGTTGGACCCCCGCTCCAGTACAGTCCGCTGGTACAGAGAGCTCTCACTCACCTGGTCGGTGGACAGCACCAGCTTGGCGTGCTTGCGCTCCTGCCTGGTGACCAGCAGCAGCGCCCTGGGGTCCGGAGACACCGCCAGCAGCTGGTCTAGTTGGACCCCCGCTCCAGTACAGTCAGCTGGTACAGAGAGCTCTCACTCACCTGGTCGGTGGACAGCACGAGCTTGGCGTGCTTGCGCTCCTGCCTGGTCACCAGCAGCAGCGCCCTGGGGGCCGGAGACACCGCCAGCAGCTGGTCTAGTTGGACCCCCGCTCCAGTACAGTCAGCTGGTACAGAGAGCTCTCACTCACCTGGTCGGTGGACAGCACCAGCTTGGCGTGCTTGCGCTCCTGCCTGGTCACCAGCAGCAGCGCCCGGGGTGCTGGAGACACCGCTAGCAGCTGGTCGTGGTCGTGGGAGACCAGGGCTGCGCGAGATCCTCGCCGCAGCAGCGTCAGTCCGCGAGCGTCCACAGCTAGCCATAGTGCGCGCGGCCAGTTCGAGGTGAACGATTGCTGTGGACATGACAAAATGTCAATGATCCGTCAGTTAATTGTAAATTTTATATAGAAAAATATTGTCTTGGTTTCCAGCATTGGTTCCATAATGAAAATTGTTCAGTACGATATGCCCTAAATAATGCATATAGTTGAGAAGATACTCACAGTGACATCGAAGATGGTAGCCCTAGCGAGCGGCCAGGAACCAGCCAAGGTCAACGCCCTCTGCATAGCAGTAAGCGGCGCCGTTCCCCTCAAAGCCAGATGGTGTAACCTAACCGCGGGGGCGGGAAGCGCGGGGTGCGTCTTAGCACTCTAAAGACCATACAGACTAAATACTTACAGTGTCATCGAATATGGTAGCCCTTGCCAGCAGCCAGGACCCAGCCAAGGTCAACGCCCTCTGCATAGCCGTCAATGGCGCCGTTCCCATCAAAGCTAAATGGTGCAGTCTAACTGCGGGAGCCAGTAATACGTGCGTCTCATTACACTACAGACCATACAGACTAGACTGAATTCTTACAGTGACATCGAATATCGTAGCCCTAGCCAGCGGCCAGGACCCGGCCAAGGTCAACGCCCTCTGCATAGCCGTCAATGGCGCCGTTCCACGCAACGCCAAATGGTGAAGTCTTACTGCTGGGAACGCGGGGTGTGTCTCATCTAATCACACTAAAGACCTGTATGGACCATGAATACATAGAGTGAATACTTACAGTGACATCGAATATGGTAGCCCTAGCGAGCGGCCAGGACCCGGCCAAGGTCAACGCCCTCTGCATAGCCGTCAATGGCGCCGTTCCCCTCAAAGCCAGATGATGCAATCTAACTGCGGGGGCGGGTAACGCGGGGTGAGCGAGACGCGCGGGGAGCACCGCCCCCGCGGCGTGCGCGCACTCCTCCCCTCCGCCCAAGCAGTCGCCGTTTACTACTTGAGCGTGTAGGGCTGCTAGCATCACCTGCAACAAAAATATCAGCAAAATATGAAAAGGTTTTCCTTAAAATGTGTCATAGTAGGGTGACTAGGGGATAACTGAGACCGCTAGAACTATTATACAAGAATAATAAATCATAATTTCAAAGTTGGATTCTGAGAAAAGTTGTCTTAGAACGAGGTTGGGAAAAAGATCTCAAATTTCTAGAACACCTATGTTTCCTACAGTGTCTCAGCTCATAATGTTCTATTCTCAAAATGTCCTTTGAACAACTGAACAACTTTCCCCGAGGAACATAAATCGAAATGTGAAAAAAAAAGTTTAGCCCTCCCATACAAACTGACTCGCTCGGCTGGTTAGGTGGTGGGAGACATAGGAGACAATTTTTTAAAAATATTTCGACCTATGTCTCATGGGGAAACTTGTTCAGTTTCATGGGCTGGTTCACCTCTTCTGCATTTTGCAAAAAGGACATTTTGAGAAAAGGTCATTTTGCGGAAAGGACATTATGAGCTGAGACGTTCGTTCGTTATAGAAGTTAGACAATCAGGGGTGGTAGATCGGAGAGTAACTGCTACAAAGTATACTCACAGCCTCGTCGGTCTCAATGGGCAGTCGGTCGTGCCTGACGGCGTGCAGGATCTGGTAGTACAGCAGCTGCATCTCTATCTGACATGACTAATGGGTACAAGTATACTCACAGCCTCGTCGGTCTCAATGGGCAGTCGGTCGTGCCTGACGGCGTGCAGGATATGGTAGTACAGCAGCTGCATCTATCTGACATGACTAATGGGTACAAGTATACTCACAGCCTCGTCGGTCTCAATGGGCAGTCGGTACGGCGTGCAGGATCTGGTAGTACAGCAGCTGCATCTCTATCTGACATGACTAATGGGTACAAGTATACTCACAGCCTCGTCGGTCTCAATGGGCAGTCGGTCGTGCCTGACGGCGTGCAGGATCTGGTAGTACAGCAGCTGCATCTCTATCTGACATGACTAATGGGTACAAGTATACTCACAGCCTCGTCGGTCTCAATGGGCAGTCGGTCGTGCCTGACGGCGTGCAGGATCTGGTAGTACAGCAGCTGCATCTCTATCTGACATGACTAATGGGTACAAGTATACTCACAGCCTCGTCGGTCTCAATGGGCAGTCGGTCGTGCCTGACGGCGTGCAGGATCTGGTAGTACAGCAGCTGCATCTCTATCTGACATGACTAATGGGTACAAGTATACTCACAGCCTCGTCGGTCTCAATGGGCAGTCGGTCGTGCCTGACGGCGTGCAGGATCTGGTAGTACAGCAGCTGCATCTCTATCTGACATGACTAATGGGTACAAGTATACTCACAGCCTCGTCGGTCTCAATGGGCAGTCGGTCGTGCCTGACGGCGTGCAGGATCTGGTAGTACAGCAGCTGCATCTCTATCTGACATGACTAATGGGTACAAGTATACAGCCTCGTCGGTCTCAATGGGCAGTCGGTCGTGCCTGACGGCGTGCAGGATCTCAGCTGCATCTCTATCTGACATGACTAATGGGTACAAGTATACGCCTCGTCGGTCTCAATGGGCAGTCGGTCGTGCCTGACGGCGTGCAGGATCTGGTAGTACAGCAGCTGCATCTCTATCTGACATGACTAATGGGTACAAGTATACTCACAGCCTCGTCGGTCTCAATGGGCAGTCGGTCGTGCCTGACGGCGTGCAGGATCTGGTAGTACAGCAGCTGCATCTCTATCTGACATGACTAATGGGTACAAGTATACTCACAGCCTCGTCGGTCTCAATGGGCAGTCGGTCGTGCCTGACGGCGTGCAGGATCTGGTAGTACAGCTGCATCTCTATCTGACATGACTAATGGGTACAAGTATACTGACAGCCTCGTCGGTCTCAATGGGCAGTCGGTCGTGCCTGACGGCGTGCAGGATCTGGTAGTACAGCAGCTGCATCTCTATCTGACATGACTAATGGGTACAAGTATACTCACAGCCTCGTCGGTCTCAATGGGCAGTCGGTCGTGCCTGACGGCGTGCAGGATCTGGTAGTACAGCAGCTGCATCTCTATCTGACATGACTAATGGGTACAAGTATACTCACAGCCTCGTCGGTCTCAATGGGCAGTCGGTCGTGCCTGACGGCGTGCAGGATCTGGTAGTACAGCAGCTGCATCTCTATCTGACATGACTAATGGGTACAAGTATACTCACAGCCTCGTCGGTCTCAATGGGCAGTCGGTCGTGCCTGACGGCGTGCAGGATCTGGTAGTACAGCAGCTGCATCTCTATCTGACATGACTAATGGGTACAAGTATACTCACAGCCTCGTCGGTCTCAATGGGCAGTCGGTCGTGCCTGACGGCGTGCAGGATCTGGTAGTACAGCAGCTGCATCTCTATCTGACATGACTAATGGGTACAAGTATACTCACAGCCTCGTCGGTCTCAATGGGCAGTCGGTCGTGCCTGACGGCGTGCAGGATCTGGTAGTACAGCAGCTGCATCTCTATCTGACATGACTAATGGGTACAAGTATACTCACAGCCTCGTCGGTCTCAATGGGCAGTCGGTCGTGCCTGACGGCGTGCAGGATCTGGTAGTACAGCAGCTGCATCTCTATCTGACATGACTAATGGGTACAAGTATACTCACAGCCTCGTCGGTCTCAATGGGCAGTCGGTCGTGCCTGACGGCGTGCAGGATCTGGTAGTACAGCAGCTGCATCTCTATCTGACATGACTAATGGGTACAAGTATACTCACAGCCTCGTCGGTCTCAATGGGCAGTCGGTCGTGCCTGACGGCGTGCAGGATCTGGTAGTACAGCAGCTGCATCTCTATCTGACATGACTAATGGGTACAAGTATACTCACAGCCTCGTCGGTCTCAATGGGCAGTCGGTCGTGCCTGACGGCGTGCAGGATCTGGTAGTACAGCAGCTGCATCTCTATCTGACATGACTAATGGGTACAAGTATACTCACAGCCTCGTCGGTCTCAATGGGCAGTCGGTCGTGCCTGACGGCGTGCAGGATCTGGTAGTACAGCAGCTGCATCTCTATCTGACATGACTAATGGGTACAAGTATACTCACAGCCTCGTCGGTCTCAATGGGCAGTCGGTCGTGCCTGACGGCGTGCAGGATCTGGTAGTACAGCAGCTGCATCTCTATCTGACATGACTAATGGGTACAAGTATACTCACAGCCTCGTCGGTCTCAATGGGCAGTCGGTCGTGCCTGACGGCGTGCAGGATCTGGTAGTACAGCAGCTGCATCTCCGCCACGCAAGCTGATTGCAGCGGACGCTCGCCGAGGAATAGTCGCTTTTTGAACACCAATCTGTACAAATTACCAATATTTACACAAATCTAATAGCACTCCTATGAAGAAAAACAACTTTATGCGACATTAAACTCTCTGTAAATACTAAAGGATATTGAGTCAGTTATCAGATTGTTTTACTCGATCGTCCTATACAGGGTGTTAGGGACAGTGTAACGAAAACTTTGCAGTCGTGCTCAGACCATGAAACTGAACAACTTTTACTATGGAGCCAATGGTGGGAAACGAAAAAAATTTTCCGGTCTCCCATACAAAGTCAGTCAGCTGATCGTGAATTTTGTATGGGAGGTCGGAAATTTTTTTTCGTCTCCCATCATTGGCTCCATAGTAAAAGTTGTTCAGTTTGATGGTCCGGTCATGCCTGCAAAGTTTTCGTTATACCGTCCCTAACACCCCGTATAGTAAAGATCATATAAAAGTGGAAAGACTTTTTTTTCATCGTAGCCCAGTCATAAAGCCTAATTACCATAGCAAGTGTCCCTTTTCCCTTGTGAGGTTTTTTCAGTTCAGTTTTGATAGTTGACAAGAGGCTTGCTACTTGCAGTAGGCGGTTGAAAAACTCTGACACCAGGGTTCATTGGGTATTTGGACGACTTGGTGTCCCACACGAAGAAGAAGAAGTTGACAAGATAAGGTCTATACTGTGCCTATACATAAGGTAGATTTGGAATAGGTTTATAACAAACCTGCAAGCAGCAGCAGTAGCCCCGGCTTTCTCCCAGCGCGCTAACACATCGCCGACTCTCTCGTTGCCATTGAGTGCGCGCTCGCCCGCGCCCGCCGGCGTCGAGTTCGCGCACACTTCGTATAGGGCATAACCTGGGGAAAAATTTACAGGTTAGTTTGCTAAAAATCTCTATAGGATCGCAAATTCTAACAATTTAAATCTAATTGGACCAGTATTCGGCCATTCGCAAATTTATATGTGCACATGGTTCATTCTGGGAGAGAAAGAAATGGACTACTATTTTTGATCCAATATAGACGCTTCCGTGATAAAATTTTGAAATCAATAACCCAACTGTACCTAATGTCTTGAATGTCTCAGCTTTCGATTTCGGTGTGTTCACCTGTTTTGATTCCTTCCGGAACATTTTGAGAATTCGTCTTTTTGAAAATTAATATTATGAGAATATGCTGCAGTATCAAAGCTTTCTCCCCTCCAGAAGCGTCATTGATTCCAATCTTCTCTCTCAGCATGGTAACCAGATGATCAGCAGTCACGGCCGGGCCGAACACGAGGTCATGTTGTTTTCTATCTAGTAGCAACACTCTAACATGCATGGGTCTTCGTGCCGCTTTACAGTTAAACTATTTTAGCTAGTAGAATTGGAAACAAGAATACATACATACATACATACATAAATCACGCCTTTGTCCCTTGCGGGGTAGGCAGAGCGTCAACGGCCGTAAAAATACGGTCGTTATCGCCACGTCTGACAAATCTTTGAGGGCCGTTTTAGCTATTGTCGTGTATCGCTATAGTGACAGGTTGTCAGCCAGTCGCCTAAAATTGCAATACACATGAAACCCTCGAGTCCTTTAGTCGCCTCTTACGACACCCACAGGAAAGAAATGGGTTGATGCTATTCTAAGCCGGCATCAAACGGCAAACATACTAAAGGTATCTTACCACCAGAAGCGTCGTTAAGTCCAATCTTCTCTCTCAGCATGGTAACTAAATGGTCAGCCGTAGCCGCTGGTCCAAACACTAGCCCATGTTGTTTTCCATCCAGTAGTAGAACTCTGACGTGCATAGGTCTACGTGCCGCTTTACAGTTGAACTATTTTAGCTAGTAGGATTGGAAAGAAGAATACTTATAGTATTTTTACCTCCAGAAGCGTCATTGAGTCCAATCTTCTCTCTCAGCATGGTAACTAAATGGTCAGCCGTAGCCGCTGGTCCAAACACTAGCCCATGTTGTTTTCCATCTAGTAGTAGAACTCTAACGTGCATGGGTCTTCGTGCCGCAGCGCAGAGGAGCTCTTCTTTGGATGGGGCGGCAAGACGACGCGGCACTTGCGCTGTGCTTAGAGCCACCTATGGTAAAAATATTACTCAATTTATAAATAAGTAGGTACATAAAATAGAGTGAATAATATGCCATAAGTCGAAATCTTGTATGAGCTTGCTCAATTTACATTCTAAGTTCCTAACTAAAGATCTTATTTATTTGCTTTTCGGCAGCAGGATGCCACAAAGGAATCTAAATTGGCGTAAAAATTACAAAAGAAAAATTGTATCAACCAGATAGCTGTTAAAATCAATTGCTTGGAAGAACTATAGTTATTCAGCGAAGTATGCTACTGTCTAAAAATATCAAAGCTAAAATAAATATCGGAATCTCAACTTTCAAAGATATGCAAAGTAGAAAAATTACCTGTTCAGCCCTCCTCGCAAACTTGCCCTCTTCCCCGGTATGCAAGGCAGTGCCTCTGTACCGTAAATGAGCCAAGAGAAGCCGTCGTATGGGCTTCTCTGACCAATGATCTTACAATAACATGTACAGTTCAACATTATTTACCTGTTCAGCCCTCCTCGCAAACTTGCCCTCTTCCCCGGTATGCAAGGCAGTGCCTCTGTACCGTAGATGAGCCAACAGAAGCCGTCGTATGGGCTTCACTGGCGGCAAAGCAGCGCCCACTGCCGCGCATAGCAACGACCAATGTCGCGCTGACACGCGGGACGAAGGCTCCGGGTGGTCTGTCGTCTGAAATAAAAGGTAAAATGTTTTGATTCATCAATAACCGACCAGTGACCTATGCATCGAAACTACAGGCTTCAATTCTACAGACGATATTCGATGTACGTTGCGTAGCCGGATAGCCATTATGTTTCCATTGTTAAACCGGCTACGCAATGTATATCGAATTTTGCCTGTAGAATTGTAGCCTGTAGTTTCGTAATATCGGGTACAGAACGCTGTGTATGATGCTAAGTTCTCATGGAACGCTGCACCCTCCTTGGATCACCCCTTAGTCGCCTTTTACGAAACTACACAGAAATGGGGTGAATCCACGCATTTCGATTATAAAATGACAAGTAAAGATTTCGACAGATTGTTTCAGACGTAATCTCCATAAATTACCTCTGAAATCACAGCAATGGAAATCCATATTACCTGTTTTATCAACTGCATGTACAGTTCAATCAACAAGGTATCTTTCTGCAGACAACTTTCTCAGAGCCAGGGACACCCTATCATCGCTTTCACTTTCTTGACTGCTGACGCTGTTGTTATTGGCGAGGGAAGTCTTGCTGCCGTGCTTAGACCAATGAGTACAATACATATATTACCTGTTTGATGAGTTGCATGTAAAGTTTAATCAGCAAGGTATCTTTCTGAAGACATCGTTGCAGTAAACTCTGAGCCAGCGCCACCCGGTCATCGCCATCGCTTTCTTGACTGCTGACAGTGGCGGATTAACCCTTAAGCAAAATAAGCAATTGCTTGGGGCATCACGTCTTGGTCACCAGAAGAAGCACCATTTTTTTTTTCGTTAATACGTTCCGGCCTTAGGGTATCACGTCACATGTCTCCATTAGAAACTGCACCACATAAAGTTTCTAAAACTAAAAATCTAAACCCGTAGCCTGGCCTCCCACCAGCGGGGGGGCACTCCAGGGTCCTGTGCCCCGAGGGCAGGCTACGCTTTACGCAGACCAGGCTAACCAGCTACCAGCGCCCCACGCTCAAGAGTCGCGACACACCCAAGCTACCTCGTGGGTTCTAGACGCCCACGTTCATCGTGGACGCCATCCACGCCGGGTTCGACGGACCCGCCTCTCGTCACCTCTCGCCGCCTACTGCCGCCGCAATAGCGATAACCGCTGCCTGCTTCTCCCTCGCCGTCTCCGCTGTCCCAGCGTGAGCCGTGGGACAAGAAAACAATAGGACCTGCTCGCCCTTTAGCACGCCGTCGCATGGCACACCGCCCTGAATGCTCTCAGGCAGAGTGCTGCAGCCGTGCAGGCGGGAGCGCATAACTCACAGCTCACTGAAAAGCGTACCCACGAAACATCTTCCATCTCACCGATCGCCGAGTACCCGCACGGTTTCGGCTACGAGTGTCACGTCGCCGCTGTCCATGCCCCTGCTGAACAACTCGGGTACTGGAGACAGCCCAGCCAGCGTCGACATCTGCCCAGACATCCTATGCGCCCAGGCTGACGATGCCGAAGCCTACGCCCCGCAGACCCAGGGAAGACGTCGACACCTGCACCCACGATATCCATAGATGACGGGGTGTAAGAAGAAGCCACCGCTGATAGTGGTCGATCTGCTCGCGAACTGGAGCCACCACTTCGGCGAGCCAAAGGCGGAGCTCGGTCATGCGCCAAACATGCGGCCCACAGGTCCACAGGGTTCCGATTCCTGGCGCAAGGCGAACAGAAATTCCGCGTTTACCAGCGCTAGTTTACCGCGCTGGAGGGCTCAAAGAGCGGCCAGTCAAGGGCGCGATTAGAGTGTGACGGGTGACAGGAGGTGAGGCCAGTAGGCAGAAGGAAGAATCCAGGTGGTGTCGGGAAAAGGGTAGCTACCCGCCTGGCCGGGTGTTGTGGCCAGGGGACCGACTGGTCCGCCTGGATGGATTTGGAAGTTGTATATATGCGGGGCGCGGTGAACACTTCGATACCGCGTTTTAGGCCCATTGTTCTGTCACGCAGCGCCATCTTGCGGAATGTTGAGAACTTCTGTTGCGTCTTGCTTGCTTGTGAACCACTTGAGTGAGCTTCGTGTTGTAGCTGCCAGAGGTCGCTACAGAGACCTCCCCGTGGACACAGACCCTGAGGACATCCAGAAGGAGCTGACCACCACCCTGGGCTACGAGGCGGACTACTACACTACGTGCGCCCCAGCAAGTGTGCCAACTGTGGCAGCTCGCACCTGGTCAACAGTCTCGATTGCCCCGTACGCTCTTACGAAGCCCGTCGAACTGAAGAGGATGGAAGCGGCACCGCAGGGAGAAGCTAACATGGCTGGATCCCTTATGGCGGCTGCCAACAGCCCCTCCGGAACTACGATGACGAAGAAGCGGAAGCCTAGAAGGCGGAGGAGGCGAACATCGCCCTCACCCACCAGGAAGTGGAAGCACCGGGCCAGCCACGGGTTCTTTGGTACCCCACAGGGTACATCTCAGGGGGTGAAGCCGAACACAAACCGGCCTCAAAACAAGAGAGCTCACGAGCAGCCGTCCTAGCAGAGAACAGAAAGGTCCTGATCAGTGCAATCTGGACCCCTCACTGAGGTCCAGGTCGCGCTCCGCACGGAGGCGGACGCGACCTTTATCGTCGCCTCCAGCGCCTGATCCCATCATACGGCGAGGTCATGGCCGCCAGGATCAACTGGAGGCTCTGGGACCCAGACAGGCTGCTCAGGGTGGTGCTGTACAGATGATAAAAATCAAAGCTGTTCCTACGGATAGGGGGGCCCACAGGCATGGATTGCTTGGGGCACCAAGTGGTCTTAATCCGCCCCTGACTGCTGACGCTGTTATTATTGGCGAGGGAAGTCATACTGTCAGACCAATAATGAGTACAATACATATATTACCTGTTTGATGAGTTGCATGTACAGCTCTATAAGTAAAGTGTCTTTCTGCAGACATCTTTGCAGTAAACTCTGAGCCAGCGCCACCCTATCATCGCTATCGCTTTCTTGACTGCTGACGCTGTTGTTATTGGCGAGGGATGTCATGCTGCTTAGACCAATAATGAGTACAATACATAATATTACCTGTTTTATAAGTTGCATGTACAGCTCTATAAGCAAGGTATCTTTCTGCAGACATCTTTGCAGTAAACTCTGAGCCAGTGCCACCCTGTCATCGCTATCGCTTTCTTGACTGCTGACGCTGTTATTCGCTACTTGACAGGGTCATAAATAAAATACAAAAGTTGTATGCTTATAACAATTGTCCAAAAATACTACAGACTTCATTCATCGTTTGCCAAAATATTAAAAGTTAGAATTTATAAACACCAAAATGATATAAAAGTTTTTTGTTTTGACTCGATCCTAAATAGTGAATTATGACGTCATATTTCTATAATTTCATACAAAATATCGTTTTCGGTCGTCTTAAAAAGTGGCTCATTTGACCTGTCAGTCAAGTAGCGGAACTGCCGTACTTAGACCAATAATAAGTCATATATTACCTGTTTGATGAGTTGCATGTACAGTTCAATCAGCAAGGTATCTTTCTGCAGACATCTTTGCAGTAAACTTTGTGCGAGCGCCACCCTATCATCGCTATCGCTTTCTTGACTGCTGACGCTGTTGTTATTGGCGAGGGAAGTCATGCTGCTTAGACCAATAATGAGTACAATACATATATTACCTGTTTGATGAGTTGCATGTACAGCTCAATCAACAAGGTATCTTTCTGCAGACATCTTTGCAGTAAACTCTGAGCCAGCCCCACCCTATCATCGCTATCGCTTTCTTGACTGCTGACGCTGTTGTTATTGGCGAGGAAAGTCATGCTGCCGTGCTTAGACCAATAAAGAGTACAATACATATATTACCTGTTTGATGAGTTGCATGTACAGCTCAATCAACAAGGTATCTTTCTGCAGACATCTTTGCAGTAAACTCTGAGCCAGCCCCACCCTATCATCGCTATCGCTTTCTTGACTGCTGACGCTGTTGTTATTGACGAAGGAAGTCATGCTGCTTAGACCAATAATGAGTGAGTACAATACATATATTACCTGTTTGATGAGCTGCATGTACAGTTCAATCAACAAGGTATCTTTCTGCAGACATCTTTGCAGTAAACTCTGAGCCAGCGCCACCCTATCGTCGCTATCGCTTTCTTGACTGCTGACGCTGTTGTTATTGGCGAGAGACGTCATGCTGCTTAGACAAATAATGAGTACAATACATATATTACCTGTTTGATGAGTTGCATGTACAGCTCTATAAGTAGAGTGTCCTTCTGCAGACATCTTTGCAGTAAACTCTGAGCCAGCGCCACCCTATCATCGCTATCGCTTTCTTGACTGCTGACATCATGCTGCTTAGACCAATAATGAGTTAAACACATTTATAAAGTGTCGAAAAATTAACTGCAAATATTTTAAGGTATGAACCAGCCCATGAAACCGAACAACTTTTCCTAAGGAACATAGGTCGAAATATATAAACAAAATTGGAACTCTCATACAAATTGTATGTACATTACGAACATTTTGAATGGGAGGTCCAAATTTTTCATATTTCGACCTACGTTCCTTGGGGAAAGTTGTTTAGTTTTATGGGTTGGTTCACCCCTTAAAATATTTGCAGTTGATTTTTTTACATTATGTATTACCTGTTTAATGAGTTGCATGTACAGCTCTATAAGTAAAGTGTCTTTCTGCAGACATCTTTGCAGTAAACTTTGTGCCAGTGCCACCCTATCGTCACTTTTGCTTTCAGACTGCTGATTCAAGATTCAAAGATTTAAAGACCAATACCGTACCGTACTTAGACCAATAATGAGTAAAATCATATATTACCTGTTTGATGAGTTGCATGTACAGCTCTATAAGTAAAGTGTCTTTCTGCAGACATCTTTGCAGTAAACTCTGAGCCAGGGCTACCCTATCGTCACTGTCACTTTCTTGACTGCTGACGCTGTTGTTATTGTATTGGCGAGGGAAGTCATACTGTAAGACCAATACAGAGTACAATACATTATATTACCTGTTTGATGAGTTGCATGTACAGTTCAATCTAGTATCTTTCTGAAGACATCGTTGCAGTAAACTCTGTGCCAGTGCCACCCTATCATCGCTATCGCTTTCTTGACTGCTGACGCTGTTGTTATTGGCTAGGGAAGTCATACTTTTAGACCAATAATGAGTAGAATACATATATTACCTGTTTGATGAGTTGCATGTACAGTTCAATCAACAAGGTATCTTTCTGCAGACATCTTTGCAGTAAACTCTGAGCCAGCGCCACCCTATCATCGCTATCGCTTTCTTGACTGCTGACGCTGTTGTTATTCGCGAGGGATGTCATGCTGCCGTGCTCAGACCCGCCGCCGGTCGATAGGCCCGCGTGGGACATTATATCCTGAAAGGTAATTTGAAATTAGCAATTTTGTTAGATGTAACGGCATGTTTTACTTACTGCTTCGAAATGTGTAACCAATTGCTTCAGAATGCGCATAAAATAGCTTCGAAATGTGTAACCAATTGCTTCGGAATATGCATAAAATTGCTTCCATTGTGTTAATTTCTTCAGAACGAAGTGCTTCTCAATGTGTAACTTACTACTTTGTAATAAGTAACAAAATGCTACGTAAGGTGTAACCATTTGCTTCGGAATGTGCATAAAATAACTTCGAACTGTTTCGTAATGAGTAATGCGTAACAAATAGCTGCGGAATGTATAACCATTTGCTTTGAAATGTGTTAACTTCAGAATGTGTAGTGTAACAAATTGCATCAGAATATGTAACCAACTGTTTCAGAATGTATAACCAATTGCTTAGGAAAGTGTAACCAATTGCTGCTAAAACTGCTACCGATTGATTCGAAGATTGAAACAAATTGCTTAATATTTTTCCTCCGAAATGTGTGTTTGATCAATTACATTAAATATTTAGGAAAACTTGCAAAATTTTCACCGCATGCTAGATTCGAACCAGCTACTTTCGCCATCTGAACTGCTCACTCAAAGTCCGCGAATTAAGCAAGTGTGTCTTGACCACTAAAGCGTGGTAGGGCTCCATCGACCAGGATAGTTTTACTACCTTGAATATCTGCAGCGCAGCCACTTCCTCGGCCTCGTTGAGCTTGGTAAGGCTCTGCGGTAAAGTGCGCGACCAGGTCCAGTACGCGGGCGGGAACCCTTTGTAGCATTCCCCGGAGGTTTCCATTGCCATGTCAAGGCGGACCTTCTCTAGTCGATGCTTGCTTAGCCTGGGGAGAAAAAACATGAAAATAAACACATAGTATGGTCCATTTTTAAGATGGCAAAAGGCTGAAACAATTTGTGGAATGCAACAGTAAGATAACGTATGTATCTAGGTGGCCTGCCTGGTGGTGGTGCATTAAAAAAACTGTAGGTAAACCTTGAAAAATTCATAGCTTGCTCATAAGCTGAAGTAAAAATTTGCTAAAACATTTTACCTTCTCAAAGTGTTCCTCAAGAAGTTCCCAGTCTGTTCCGTAGGCCGCTTGAGAATGCCCGAGTCGACTAAAGCTCGTCTCGCACTCTTCAATGCTCCAGCCAACCGGGACCTTTCAGAGGCCGGTGCGGCGCGACGTGGTGGTTCGTCCGCTAAGCCGTTTGCTAGTACGGGACTATAGCAATCATGCTACCTTGCTAATGCGGAAATATAGCAGTCATGCTACCTTATCTAGTTACAAACCTTCTCAAAGTGTTTCTCAAGAAGTTCCCAGTCTGTTCCGTGGGCCGCTTCAGCATGCCTGAGTCTACCAAAGCTCGTCTTGCACTCTTCAAGGCTCCAGCTAGTCTAGATCTTTCCGAAGCCGGTGCGGCGCGCCTGGGCGGTTCGTCCGCTAAGCCGTTTGCTAGTACGGGGCTGTAGGCGGCCATCAGCCAGGCGGCTTCGTTCTTCTGCGGTGATTCTAGGACGATGCATCTGTGGGAAATAGGAATCACGTTGAATTTCTTCGATATGGAGCTTCTTTGCGAGACGCGGCGAGTTAAATTCTGTTTTAAAAGTAAGTTGCCAAATGAATGGCATTCGGTGCTGTCTGTCTGCTACGTGTCCAGATTATTCGATGTCCATTTACAGAATTTTTAAGCTGTATCAGCTGGTTATAGTAGATTTTTTGGACAGACTTAACATATTTTGGTCATGATTTGATAGACTAGTCGTCACTACCGACGTTTATTTATATAAGGTCCTATTAAATTCACTGCAAATATTTTAAGGGCATGCGTAAATATGTATAAGAAAAACATCTATGGCATTTAAAAAAAAATCTACATGCTAGTTTTTAGGGTTTCGTAGTCTACTAGAAACCCTTATAGTTTCGTCATGTCTGTCTGTCTGTCTGTCTGTCTGTCTGTCTGTCTGTCTGTCTGTCTGTCTGTCTGTCTGTCTGTCTGTCTGTCTGTCTGTCTGTCTGTCTGTCTGTCTGTCT
The DNA here is from genome assembly GCA_024500475.1 of Phthorimaea operculella. Classification (NCBI taxonomy): domain Eukaryota; kingdom Metazoa; phylum Arthropoda; class Insecta; order Lepidoptera; family Gelechiidae; genus Phthorimaea; species Phthorimaea operculella. The sequence goes on from JANFCV010000112.1 coordinate 637,483, forward strand.
GTCTGTCTGTCTGTCTGT